>CM038674.1:337912909-339112909 GCA_021605145.1 Aegilops bicornis
CGCAAAGAAAAGTTGACATTTGAAGTTGTGGATTTCCAGAGTGCTTATCATGCTATTCTGGGCAGGCCAGCTTATGCACGTTTTATGGCTCGACCATGTTACGTGTACCTCAAATTGAAGACGCCTGGTCCTAAAGGAGTGATCACTATCACTGGCAATCGAAAAAAGGCAGAAGAGTGCTTCCAGAAGGGCTCAAAGATCGCCGATGCACAGATGGCGGTAGTGGAATTGCAGGAGTATCAAAAAATGCAGATCCGAGTGATTTGTTGCGAGCTAAGAAGCTCTCGCCACAGATTCAGCATTTCGGTTATGCGGTGAAACGAAGTCGATTCATATTCACCCGACGGATCCCAATGCTGCTCCGACTCACATTTGAACAACACTCGACTCCAAATAGGAAGAAGCGCTCATCCAGTTCCTCCGTGAGAACTGGGACATCTTTGCATGGAAACCTTCTGACATGCCAGGTGTTCCCAGGGGACTGGCTGAGCATCGTTCGCGAGTCGACCCAAAAGTGAAACCAGTTAAAGAACATCTTCGATGGTCCGCCATACAGAAGAGAAAGGCAATCCGTGAAGAAGTGGCTCGACTTCTAGCAGCTGAACTTATCCGAGAGATCTACCACTCCGAGTGGTTAGCTAATGTTGTCATGGTCCCTAAGAAGGACGACTCACTTCGCATGTGCATTGACTTCAAGCATATCAATCGGGCCTGCACGAAGATCACTTTCCTCTCCCTCGCATCGACCAAATAGTCGACTGCTTCATTGCGAGGTGTGAGCATTTGTCCTTTTGGGCGCTTATTCAGGTATCATCGGATCCATACATATGGACCCGATGAGATAAAAACAGCTTTCATCACCCCCATTTGGGTGCTTACATTATGTCACTATGCCATTACGGCTTGAAGAAACGACTGGAGCCACATTCATGCGGATGATTCGTAAGTGTTTACTCACTCGGTCGGTCGGAATGTGGAAGCATACATGGATGACATTGTGGTAAAAGTCCGTAAAGGTTCCGACCTCTTGGTGACCTTCATGAAACTTTATGCCAACACGAGAAGGTATGATATCAAGCAATCCATCAAAGTGCGTTCGGAGTTCAGGCGGAAGGAAAATTACTTGGTTTTCTCGTTTACGAGCGAGGATCGGCGTAACCTAGAAAGTGGGTGCCATACTCGAATGAAACGCCTGTATGCGTGTGCATGATGTCCGAAGCTTCTTTGGTTGTTTGGCCACTCCTAAGTAGATTCATTTTCGCCTCGGTGAAAAAGACAACGTGAGGGAGTCTCGACTAGGGGTGTCCTGATAGTCAACTATCATCTTTTGGCCGACTCGGACTATGAAGATACAAGATTGAAGACTTCGTCCGCGTGTCGGGATGGGACTTTCCTTGGCGTGGAAGGCAAGCTTGGCGATACGGATATGTAGATCTCCTACCGATGTAACCCGACTCTTAACCCTAACCCTATTTGGTGTCTATATAAACCCGAAGGGTTTTAGTCCGAGGACAAACAACAATCATGCAATAGGCTAGCTTCTAGGGTTTAGCCTCTTTGATCTCGTGGTAGATCTACTCTTGTACTACCCATATCATCAATATTAATCAAGCGGGGTAGGGTATTACCTCCATCGAGAGGACCGAACACTGGGTAAAATATCGCATTATCCTTGTCTCCTGTTACCATCCGCCTAAACGCACGCCGATTCGGACCCCCTACCCAAGATCCGCCCGGTTTGACACCGACATTGGTGCTTTCATTGAGAGTTCCTGCTGTCGCTGTCACCTATAGGCCCGATGGCTCCTTCAATCGTCGGAACGACGCAGCGATCAGGTGAGATTTTTCTCCCGGACAGATCGCCGTGTTGGCGGCTTTGCACGGGCCAATTCGCAGCCATCGGGCAGATCCAAAGCTACGCATACGGCCATCAGGTCAGATTTGGGAGTTTGAACAACCACGGGTGACATCCGCGGAGACTTGATCTTCGGCGGATTCGAGCCACAACCAAAAAGCAGCGCCAGACCTTGTCTCGATGGGTATGATCTAGCTCTGCCGCCCGAGCAGTGTCTGGAGAGGCCGCACCGGCGTCCTTCCAGACCCTTAGCTTCGGAGCCGACTTACGCCGATCGAGGGCGAGTGGCTGGACACCGCCTCGGGGCTATAATCTCTCTGGCGATTGAGCAGACACCATCCATCGCCCTTCAAGCTTCGTGACTCCGAGGCCGGGATCGCTTTCCGGACTCCGAACCTCCAGCGCCCCTGCCGGTTGAATCCGGCTGGCGCCCGGTTAGGAAGTTCACCGCCCGCGGACATCTTTCGGCACTACGCCCTTTGGCGATATCCTGAACTCATTAAAGTCTCTCTCTTTGTCGAGAGCCCTGGCGAACTACGGTCAGGAAGGTTGGGATGGACGACGGCGAAGAAATTCAACGCCCACCCACCACCCACTTTGTAGCCGGTGTCGATGATTTAACGACATGCCGACTTCGACTCGAAGACATCGGCGGTATGGACGACGGTGCGGAGGCGATCAAGAGCTAAGCGCCCACGAGCAAGAAGGCCACCTTGTTATATGACGCATATACATGGTGGACATCCCAAAAGATAGAATGGTGATGGAACAAGCGGAGGATGACCCCTCCAAGAAACAACCTTAAGGCACCGGCGCCGCTCTAAATCATACGCCACAAAGAAAAACGGTGATTCCGACACGGAGATAATAACACCCGGACAGTTGCAGACAACCCTCCAGCAGGATTCAGCGCGAGGAGGAGGGAGAAGCCAGCCCTCATGATAGAGCGCAGACGGAGAGGTAGAGGGCGATAATTATATGCCTCCTTAGAAGATGAGGCAAGCCTCGACGACAAATTTGTCGTGGCAGGATCCCGCCAACAGGAGCAGTGTTTCAAACGCAGAGTTGTGGCCACGGCAAGAAGCCTCAAGAAAAGCGTTAGATGGACTGAAGTCCTTGCGGCCAAGAGTGCGAACTGGACGCCCCTCCAAAAGCTACCCCAAAGCGCAGGCCGTTGCCTCGTCGGAAGGAGGAAGCACGTCAGCGTCGGCGCGCGACATGGCAGACCGGCCACCCTGCGGCCGACATGGGAAAAAGCCTCTCGACCCTCCGCTCAAGCCACGCCAACGCCAAAAAAAGTACCAAAGGCAGGAGAACGCTACCGACTTGCGAGATATACTTTGGAGGATAAGGCAAAGCAAACAAGATCGATCATCATGGGCGCCCAACGACTGGATGATTACCGTCACACTGGATAACCCGGCCGGGCGACACGATAGACAAAGCTCATATGAGCTACGTCGTGACATAGCCCAATATAGGCGCCAGACACCCACTATGCTTCATAGATGAAGTAATGGATCATCAAATCCACGAGGGCTTCAAACCCGTAAACATCGAATCATACGACGGTACCCGCAGATCCTGCGGTCTGGATCGAGGACTATCTCCTCCATATCCACATGGCCCTTGGTGATGATCTACATGCCATCAAATACCTCCCACTCAAGCTTAAAGGACCAGCTCGGCATTGGCTCAGCGGCTTGCCGGCAAAGTCAATCGGTTGTTGGGAGGACACGAAGCCGCATTCCTCGATAACTTCGGGGCACATATAATGCGACCACCGAGCGCCGATGACCTTAGCCATATAATTCAGCAGCCGTAGAAGAATCGGCGAGACAATTACGGGCGCGGTTCCTAACAAAAGAAAAATCAGATTGTCGTTGTCCGGGATGCAGAGGCGCTAGCAGCCTTCAAACACAACATCGCGATGAGTGGCTGGCCCGCACCTAGGACAGGAAAAGCCGAAATCCATGGCAGCCCTCACCACACTCATGACCCGCTTTTGCGGAGAGGACAGTAGCTTCGAAGCAACAACTTGGCCAAACACCACAGTAGTTCGGATACCAAGGACAGCAATGGCGAGTCGCGTCGCAACAAGCATAAACACCACATTAACGGTGACAATCACTGAAGATACGACGGTAAATGCGGATTCAGGCTCTAAAACCCGGTCAGCGGAAGAAGCTATTCAAAAAAAATACCTGTGGCCCGGCCCAACTTGGACCGAATCCTCGATCACTTGTGCGGATACATGGCACCCGAAAACCAGCCAACCACACCATGAGGGATTGTTGGGTGTTCAAGCGAGCATGCAAGTTAAATGCCGAACTCAATGACAAGGGCTGCATAAGCGATGGCGAGGAGGAGTCTTACGCCCGAACAATAGAGGACAGCGGGGCTTTCCCACACAAGTGCGGATGGTGAACATGATATCACATAACCCACATACCCAAAAGGGAGCGAGCGTGCACTAAGGGACGTATATGCGATGGAGCCGCCGCCAGTTCAACCCATGGTCTTCCTGCCCGATCACCTTTGATCAAGGGACCACCCCACTAACATCCGGCCACGGCGGTTTCGCGCATTGGTTCTTGACCCAATCATCTACTGATTTCACCTCACTAGAGTCCTGATGGATGGCGGCAGCCTTGAACCTGATTTATCATGATACGGTCGCCAAAAATGGGCATAGACCCGTCAAGAATCAAACCCACAAAGGCGACCTTTAAAGGCGTCATTCGGTGTAGAGGCCAACATGTCACGAGCTCGTTACACTTGAAGTGGTCTTGGATCCCCGGATAACTTCCGGAGTGAGGAGTTAATCTTCGACATAGTCCCGTTCATGGCGGCTATCACGCGACCGCTCGGGCGAACCGCATTCGCAAAATTCAATGCGGTGCCGCACTCTGGCGTACCTCAAGCTCAAGATGCCAGGGCCTCGGCGTAATCACGGTCAATGGAAACACGAGCGCTCCTCCGAGCGGAGGAGCATACACGGCCGCCCTTGCGGCGAAGTGCGGAACAACCTCTTAAGGCAACTCTCGAGTCCGACTACTAAGGACCGCGCCAGCGCGCGGAGTAACCTACAACAAGACCGCTGGCACGTTCCAAACGCCAGAGTAATGCGGCTAACCCGGCCCGCAAAAATTGCGAAGCGATTTTCTGGCGATACATAACTACGCTGCGGAGATACCATGGGCATAAGGGGAGGGGCACGACCACGGCATGCCCAGAATGCGGCTCAACCGCACCAGGGGCTCCCGATTGTGTCATTCTTTTTCTTCCTTTTTTTCTCTTACTTTCAGGACTACGTCTTCCAGAAGCCTGTCCGCACTAAATTGCCGAACTCACGATACAACAGCGAGGGAAGCGTAGCTACGTCGAGTGTCGGTGGTCTCTATTACGAAGCAGTATACCTGTTTACATACCACACCGCAAACTTACCCACGGAAGGGGACATGTCAAAGTCCCATTACCTTGCTTATCGCCAAATTTGTATCGTTCTGCTTTTATTTGCGCTTTCTTTTGAATAAACAATATATAGCTCTTGCCTAATATTGCATTCTTTCCCATATATGTTCATCTATGACATATTTGCACCCGTACATTTTGGTACGGCCACCACACCAGGGGCTTATGTACCCCAAAAACATGGTGTGACAAGTCCAAACTACTTTCACAAGTGTGGCACCCGAACTTATAGCATTATATGCATCGGCTCCAGATCATGTCTTGGGTCAATAGTTGGGTTTGCCCGGCTCCCATGTTTTGGTACACTTACGTTCCGTTATATCGGCTAAGAATGGCGCTGGGAGAACCATCTGCGATTGTGCCCCGGTTGAGCAGGTTGAGCACCTCGATGGAAAGCTAAAAGCTGACCATCATGATAGGGCGAGAGCTGGTCGCTGTTAGAGAGGTTTTTTCGGGTCCCTAAAGACTTATGCCGCTTAGGCGAGGGCGGCATTGTCCGGCCAAAGCGTGCATAAGCGCCCGAATTGATCTTCCGAATACCGGGGGGCTTCGGTAAATTTAAAATTATAGAATTCTATGGCTAAGTGAGAGTGTTCCAGCACTATAAGTCCGGTCGCCTTGTTCGTTGCATTGAGCGCCTCCCTCGAAGGACCCAAGAATGGGAACAAGAGCGCTCAAGTTTATCCCGAACACCATAGCACTCGTGGCATGGGGGCTGAAGCCAACGACTTGCCATCTCTCAAATTTTGATAAGCGGCCCGCGAAGGTAATATTTTTAAATTAACAAGCGTTGCTTTATGATATGAACAAGTTTTCAAGCGTCTGAGGATAACAAATGTGAGTCTACTCAAATATTACATCTTTGGAGCATTCACCCGCTATAAGACGGGCACCCTCCAGGACGCCCTCATAATACATTTCAGGCGTGCGATGCTCCTTGCCTGGTGGTGGTCCGTCCTTCACAAGCTTCTCACCATCCAGCTTGCCCCAGTGCACCTTAGCACGGGCAAGGGCCCTACGGGCACCTTCAATGCAGACGGAGCGCTTGATGACTTCAATCCACGGACAGGCGTCCACCAGCGGCCGCACTAGACCAAAGTAGCTCCCAGGTATGGCTTCCGTTGGCCACAACCAAACTATGAGGCCCTTCATGGCCTGTTCGGCGACCTTGTGGAGCTCGACCAGCACTTCATTTGGTGGCTCCGAGACACCGGATGTCCGGCCTCGACATCTTGAGACCAGAACACCTTCTCCGTCAGCTTCCCTCCTTTGGGTGAAAGCGGCAGATCGGACACACCTTGGGGCAGATCTGCGAATGCTCTGGAGAGCTCAGGATTCGGGTAAATGTAATGATAATTCACCTTCACATGCTTGCTTTGCATAAGAATGCCTTACCCGCCGCTATCTTCTCCATCGCCTCAATTTCTGGAGGGCTTTTTGGGCCCGGCCTTAGCGGCTTTGGCACTCTCAAGAGCCAAAGTGACTCGGACTCTCAGTCTATCACGCTCCAAACTCTCGTGTTTTTTCACGAGAGCACGGAGCTTCTTGCCACCTCCGCCACCCATACGCCTCCTGCTCCTCTCGCTTGAGTCGGCTCCAGCGCTTGCTTTGATCTCGACGCGGACACCGCTTTCGCTCGAGGGTCGCCACCTCGTTCATTGGCCCCTGCAATACCTCACGTTATTCTGTCATTTTTTGCAACCAAATCCTTTCTATAAGGTATTACTTTAATAAGGTATTACTTACCTTCCTTGTCCTCGAGCTGCTTCTTGGCAAGTCCGAGCTTCGTTCTCGGACTGCTCGAGGCTGCTTCAATGTCATTGACCTCCGCGGTCGGTCTTGGCGAGAGGTCGCAAGCGACCTTTGCATTCCCATATTGACATATTTATGTTAGACTCCTGCGTATATCTTTTAGATCCTCGGTCGGCTTTTCTTTCCGAACACCGAACTAAGCATCGAGGCTCACATCTGTCACGGTAATCTTCTTACATATATTGAAAACTTACCTCAAAGCACATTTAGAAGGCTGTTGCGGGCTTTAATCGGCCCGCTCTGGCGGGATCGAACTTTCTGAATCACCACACTCATAGCAGTGCGGTGCTCCTCCTCGATGGAGGCTGTAAGCGCCTCCGAAGCTATCCGTGCCTCGGTTGGGCCGGAGGACACCGGCGTCTTACCCTTCTTCTGAAGGGGCCGCTTGCTTGGGACTTCAAACCGTGAAGGTTCGGTATGGAGTCCGGACAAGGGTGGGCTTAGAGCCCCGGGGTCTCGCTCCCTCGCGCACAGGTCGGTAGGCGCCTTGTGGCGCCTCTGCGCCACCTCCTCTTGACTAGGCCCCCCTTGGGGCCCCACCTCGGCGTCGTCGGCCGAGGCGAGGAGGCGCGGCGGAAGAGAAGTGCTCTCCACTTGGACAGGTCAGGGACCAGCTTGACGGCGAGCTACGCCCTTGGGCGGAGCTGCATGATTGTTTGGCATTAGAGAACACTATGCAATGAACAACAAAAAACCATGGGTATCCTGGACACTTACGATCTCGCCAGGGCTTGGCCCTCGAGGGCCACTCCTCCTCGCCATCGTTGGGCGTCCGGTGGAGACGTCCGGGAAAGGTTCTTCCCTTCTTGGACCCTCCGACCTCCCCACTCGGGTGGCCTTCCTTTCTTCTCTTCTCCCCGGGTTGGGGAGAGGCTTCTTTCCTCCTCCTCGTTCTCGGAGAGGATTACGCTTTAATCGGCGGCACCTGGTGCCGGAGCTCGCTTCGAGTTCCCGTGGCCTCCTTCTTGGCCTTCCTTCTCCGTCACCACGTGAGGTGCGGAACCGGCAGCCGTCAGCGGGCGTCCGCTGGGTCTTCTGGCAAAAGGCCGGACAGTTAATCTGTCCGGGGCGTCTCGACCAGTCCTGTCAAGGTTAGGAGTTTTAGATCCCGCATAGAGTCAAACTATGAAAAAAGAGTCCCATAAAGGGCAAAATAACTTACCTCGCTGGCTTGTACGTCATGCGAAATTTGAATCCGCCGATCTTCGGCAGCGGATCACGGAGCTTTCGGCGCCCTTGAACAAGCACCTTCCGGGCATCTTCTTCGCATGAAATGTGGCCGAAGAGCCGGCTCAAGTCCCGGTGCTGTGCGGGATCAAACTCCACAAATTGAAGGCCCGTTCTACACGGCATGGGAGAATCCGGTGGATGAGCATAACACGGACTACGTTGACAAGCTTGAGCTTCTTATCCACCATGTTTGAGACCACGGTTTGGAGTCGGTCAGCTCTTCGAATCACCCACGCCAGGCCCGTCTCTTTCCATGATGTGAGCCGTGTGGGGGAACCAGATCTGAATTTGGGGGCCGCCGCCCATTTAGAGTCGCGCGGCTCGGTGATGTAGAACCACCCCGATTGCCACCCCTTTTTGGTCTCCACGAAGGAGCCCTCAAGCCATGTAACGTTGGGCATCCTGCCCGCCATGGCGCCTCCGCACTCTGCTTGCTCACGCCCACTATCTTGACAGCGCTAAAGGTCTTCAACCATAAGCGAAGTGGGGCTGGATGCAGAGGAAAGCCTCGCACCTGACGATAAGCATTCGAGATATTGAGGATGAAGTTTGGGGCCAGATCGTGGAAATCCAGGCCGTAGTAGAACATGAGCCCCAGGACAAATGGGTGAAGTGGGAAACCTAGTCCATGGAGGAAGTGGGTGAGGAAACACCACCCTCTCATGGGGCACTGGGGGTGGGGATGAGCTGCCCCTTGTTGGGGAGCCGACCGCAGCGATGTCGCCCGGACAAGTATCCGACCTCCGCAGCTTTGTGATGTGCCCCTCCAGCGGAGGAGGCCATCCACTTGCCTCCGCTCCGGACATAATTGGAGAAGGTTGAGGTGAGATGTGCGGACTTGGGCTATTTGGAGCTCAGTCTTGTGAGGAATGGATAAGCAAAGGAGGAAGAAGGCGTGGGTGAAAGGGTGGATCCTTATCCCCTTATATGGAATGACGAAGCTATGCGTCCCCCACCAGCCTAGTAAAACTTCGCTTATCTCCCCAAGCGCCCGTAACTTGATGGCGCGGTTGGGTTACCTACATCCGTATTGATAAGAATCCCGGAATAAAGGGGACCACGATCTCTGCTTTGACAAGACGTGCCAAGGGAACCGCCTCGCTAAACGCGCTGAGGTGGTACGGTAAAATGATTCGAATGAAGACTTGGCCGTGGCGTGATGGCGCGCTGCGGAATACGTCGATAGATTGATTTTTGTGTAATTATTATTCTCTCTACGGTGTTATGTGGAAATTATTTTGCGAGCGGACCTTGTCCTTGTGTTCAACAAAATCTTCTATGAAGTATTCGGAGGAACCCGCCTTTGCAATGCCGAAGACAATATCACGCGCGGACTAAATGCGTCATTGAAGCCTGGATTCGAGGGCTCTTGAGAGTCCTGGACTAGGGGGTGTCTGGATAGCCGAACTATCATCTTTGGCGGACTCTGGACTATGAAGATACAAGATTGAAGACTTCGTCCGTGTCCGGATGGGACTTTCCTTGGCATGGAAGGCAAGCTTGGCGATACGGATATGTAGATCTCCCTACCGATGTAACCGACTCTGTGTAACCCTAACCCTATTCGGTGTCTATATAAACCAAGGGTTTTAGTCCGTCTGACGAACAACAATAATCATACCATAGGCTAGCTTCTAGGGTTTAGCCTCTACGATCTCGTGGTAGATCTACTCTTGTACTACCCATATCATCAATATTAATCAAGCAGGAGTAGGGTATTACCTCCATCGAGAGGGCCCGAACACAGGTAAAAACATCGTGTCCCTTGTCTCCTGTTACCATCCGCCTAGGCACAGTCTGGGACCCCCTACCGAGATCCGCCGGTTTGACACTAACATTGGTGCTTTCATTGAGAGTTCCTCAATGCCGTCACCTTTAGGCCCGATGGCTCCTTCGATCATCAACAGCGACGCGGTCCAGGTGAGACTTTTCTCCCGGACAGATCTTCGTATTCGGCGGCTTTGCTGCGGGCCAATTCACTTGGCCATCTCGGAGCGGTCAGCTTCGCCCCAGCCATCGAGGTCGATTTGGGAGTTTGAACTACACGGCTGACATCCGGCGGAGACTTGATCTTGACGGATTGAGCCACAACCAAGCAGCGCCGCCTTGTCTCGATGGGTATGATCTAGCTACTGCATTGGCTGAGCAGTGCCGGAGGCCGCACCGATGTCGCTCCGACCCTTAGTTCGGAGCCGACCGCTTGATCGAGGGGCGAGTGGCTGGACACCGCCTCGAGGCTCACGATCTCCACGGCGATTGAGCCAAACACCACCCTGTCCTTTGCAAAGCTCGTGACTCACGAGGTGCCGGACTCCTCTCGGGACTCCGAACCTCCAGCTACCTGCGGTCGAGTCCGATTGGGCGCCGGTTATAAATTCACCGCCCAGCGGACATCTTTCGGCTTTTCGCCCTTTGGCGACATCCTGAATTCACTAAAGTCTCTCTTTATCCGGAGAGCCACAGCGGACTATGGTCAGGAAGGTTGGGAGCCAGCAGACTGACGAAGAAATTCAACGCCCACCCACCACCCACTTTGTAGCCACTGTCAAAAGCTTAAACGACATGCTCGATTTCGACTCCGAAGACATCGACGGTATGGACGGTGATGTAAGAGCCAACTATGAACCAGCACCTATAGGATACTGGACAGCCACCTCATCTCACGATGTATACATGGTGGATACTCCTAAAGGAAGTGACGACGAGGAACAACGGGACGCCTTCTGAAGGATAAATCCCTCGGCAGTCAAAGCGGCAGCGTAAATGCCGCACCAAGTCCCGCCTCGACAAAGACGGCAGCCACACAGACCCAGCCATCAAGCAGGTCGAACCGGTGGACGACGAACATGCCATTGAACAACCGTCCGAAAAGTACAACTTGGATAAACAACCCGTCCCCGGCGAAGATAACAGTCCGGACGATCTCACACCGGACAAGTTGTTGGAACAGAAGAACCTCCACAAAAGGCTCGCAGCCACTGTGCGTAGCCTGAAAAAGCAGAAGCAGAAGCTCAAAACAGCGGAAGATGCACTCAGAATCAGATGGAGCAAAGTACTCAACACCGCAGAACAAATCGTGACGATCGCCCGAACAGAAGCTACTCGAAAGCGCAAACTACGCGAGTCGATGAGGAGGCCTTAGAGCCCCGAAATCAAAGAACAAAGAGGCCGCCGGTCGGATAGACGGCCACATGACAAGCATAGAGCGACAAGCGGCGAAGACACAATCCGCACGCGGTCCACATAAGGATTCGCATCAAAAGGATGGCCCAGTTAGGTCCATCTACGGGCCAAGAAAGCAAGCTTTTCTAAGCAATGCAACAAGCCAAATATCCGGATACCACGACACACCCAAGTATAGGGGTGCCGCACACCCCCTATGTTTCACCGAGGAGGCCGGATCACGAATTTCCAGTGAGTTTAAACCCGTAAACATAGAGGCATCTGATGGGACAACAGACCCAGGAGTGCGGATTGAGGATTACATCCTCCACATACACATGGCTAGAGGAGATGATCTCCACGCCATAAAATACTTACCCCTCAAGCTCAAAGGGCCAGCACGGCACTGGCTCAAAAGCCTCCCCGAAAATACCATTGGAAGCTGGGAAGAGCTTGAGGATGCTTTTCAGAGCAAATTTTCCAAGGGACTTATGTCCGCCCTCAGGATGCACAGAGCGATTTAAGTCACATAACTCAACAACCCGGAGAGTCAGCCGCAAATTCAGAACAGGTTCCTCACTAAAAGAACCAAATAATTGACTGTCCGGACGCAAAGCCTTAGCAGCTTTCACACACCGGCGTCAGGGGCAGATGGCTCGCCGAGCACCTTGGCCAGAAAAGCCAAGAACAATGGCCGCACTAACAAGCCTCATGACCCGCTTTTAGCGGGAGAGGATAGTTGGGCTGGCAAGATGTAGTACCAACACCCAAAGTACATCCGAAGTTAGAGATGGAAACAGGAAACCACGACGCAGCAAGGACCAGCGCGGACAAGGGAAACAGCCCGAAGAAACACGCGGTAGTCAACGCCCGGATTCAAAAGCTCTCGGCAGAATCATAAAAACTGCCCCCCAAGGATAATAGCCATGAGCTATCCAACAAAACAAAATCTTGGACAAAATATGCCAAATCCACAGTACCCGGAAGCCCGCAAACCGTACTCCACAGAGATTGTTGGGTCTTCAAGCAGTCCGCAAACTCAATGTCGAACACAAGGGGCTCGGCGCACCAAGCGAGGACGATGTGAACCCCACAAGCAGAGCATCGGAAAACAAAAGAATTTCCCACAAGAAGTCAAAACAGTAAACTTCGCTTCAAGTGACAAAAGGGAAAATCAGGCGGGCGCCTATAGAAATACGCGCGCCGCAGCTTCCTACCAATGAGTCCCGACATTGGTTGTCAAAACCAATCACCTTTGATCATCATGATTACTCCGAAGTATCCGGACGCAGGTGGACTGCCCCGATATTAGATCCTATAATCAACGGACTCCAATTCACGAAGTCCTAATGGGCGGCGGTAGTGATCTAAACCTGCTATATCGGGACACAATCCGCAAAATGAGGATAGACTCAACCAAAATTACGCCACTTTTAAAGAACACCTCCTTCAAGGGTAATGCCAGCGTATCGCCCAATGCACGTGCTCCCTACGCTAGAAGTTGTGTTCGCTCGTCAAGCAACTTCCACATGAAAAGTTAACCTTCCATATCGCCCCATTCAAAAGTAGCTATCAAGCACTATTGGGACGGGAAGCTTCGCCCGCTTTAGCATATACCGCATTATGCATCTCTTACACTTAAAATGCCCGGTCCACGCGACATCATCTCATTAAAGGGAAGTATCAAGTGTTACTCGAAAGCACGGGAGAACGTGAGACTGCACAGGACAGTCACACACTAATTTGGCTCCGCTAAATCAAGCACTGAGCAGGTCATTTGGACCACAGACACGGCTAGACGAGTCCGGCGTAAACATATAAAGGCCTACTAGCCACACACCCCCGTACAAGGGGCTGAATGCATGTACAAAATGAGACAATAAGGCTCAATTTTATTCGCTTTTCGAATCGTACTCCGTTTATTTAATATAAAGTACATTTTTTCGCACGATCTTTCTTCAACTAAGTTCTTCTTTTTTACAGATGAACACCGTGCTACACCCGTCCAGGATACGACACAAGGGAGACACAAAGCGCAGAGCGTGCAGTAAGAGGACCCGTTGCAAGGATTCTTTTCAGATTAAGACCCTGCATAAACCTTTTTTATCGCCTCTTGTTGATACACATCCCCGGTTTCTTGATATAACCGAGGAGGAGGCTGGTGTTTTGGCATCGGCAGCGTCCCGGAATTTTTGCAGCGTACACGGACACGAGGGCTTAGGGCATTGTTACGCCCGTTTTCATAAAGAACGAATACCTTAGGGAGTGTTTGGCGTCTCGAGTTAGGCCTTATATGCATCAGCTCCGAATCATGTCTTTGGTCAAATGTTGGGTTTGCCCGGCTCCTATGTTTTGCTGCCTTACGTTCCGTTTGATCGGCTAACGCGGCACGATTGTGCCCCGGTTCGGCCTGGTGAGCACCTCAGTAGAGAAAGCCGAAAACTGACTGTCATGATGTAGCGTGAGACTGGTCAACCACTCGATGACCCACAGGAATGTTTAGAATTCCTCTGCATTAACGAAGGACCGTTTCCCGGTCAGGCACATACGCGCCCCGAGTTCGGGAGAGTGCGGTGCCCCTAGGGGCTATTTAGTAGCCCCACCATCGAACTCCTATGGCTAAGTGAAAGTGATAAAGCATTATAGTCCGTTTGCCTAGTTTGCTACGCTATCACCTCCTTCACAGGACCAAGACGTTGGATTAAGTGTGAAAATGCGCCTTTGCAAACACCCCCGCACTATGTGCGTGGGGGCTGAAGCCAAGGACTGCCATCTTTCAGGTTATATACACATATACATTAACGGCCGCACAAGAGGTATTTTAATACTTGAACGCACAAGTATAAAAAGCTATTATATTATATTGAAACATAGTTTCACAAATCATACATGTCATTAGAACATAATATCCTTCGAGCACTGTGTCTCTACTAAGCGAGCGCTCGCAGGACTTCCTCAAAATAGTGCTCGGCGGTGCTAAAGCTTCTGTCCGATTCCTGGGATGCAACGTCGGTGTCCTTCATCTCCGCCCAGTATGTCTTGATACCGGCAAGAGCCATCTGCGCACCCTCTATGCATGCTGACCGCTTCATTGCATTAATATGCGGCACCGCACCAAGGAAGTGCTGCACCAAGCCAAAATAACTCTTCGGCTCGGGCCTGTTCGGCCACAAATGAGTCACGACATCCTTCATGGCAAGTACGGACAACCTATTCAGCTCAGCCCATTCGGCCAAACGATCGGCCAATGGAAGCGGGCGCCTGGACTATGGAACTGCGACCAAAAGCTCTTCCATTCCGTGATCCTTTTGGCCTCGGAAGTGTTCGGCGGCGTCTGCGGCACTTTTCGCCGCCAAGTCCAGATAAGCATCCTCCGCACCCCACAATCGCCCAAGCCCAGGCATACTTGATCAGTGTATTTCCTCCGCGCAGCGAAAAAGGCTTTCCGGCCGCAATATCTTCGCCTGGCGTAGCTCCTCTTTCATAGCTCTCATCGTAGAGAGCGAGCATCCTTAACCCGGCCAGCGGCCTTTTCAGGTCCTCTTGTTACGCTTGACCTTCTTTTTTCAAGAAGCTCGCAAGCAGTCGGTAGCATTCTTCAACTTCTACGGCCATCTCGGCCATTTCTTTCTTGCTTCGGCAAAGGAGCGGCCTGTTCGGCTCCTCGGCTCTTCGGCCGCTTTTAAGGCCGCCACATCACTTCTTGGGCTTGCTCCTTGACTCGGAGGCGAAGTTCCGCCGAAAAGGCTCTCCATGGCAGCGGCACCATCTGCGTCAAGCATACATGTTGTAAGGCATAGACATTAAGCTACCTTACCGGGTGACCGCGGAGAAGCTGCATACCTTGAGACTCGTCGAGCCGCTTATTGACAAGTGCGATGTCAGCGTCCGCCACGTCAAGTTGCCGCTTTAGTTCGGCAAATTCATCAGTCCGGCTTGCCACCGGACGCTTCACCACCTACATAGGAAGAGCGCATATTATACCTGGGATTATGATCCTTGGCACGCTGTCAATTTTGACAACGCACCGAGTCTCAGGGGCTACTATCCATACAGGGCGCATTCTACATGCAAAACTGTCAGAAGGTACAATATTTTGCGTACCTCAAAACCCGTCAGTAAACTTATGACGGCTTCATGCAATCTGCTTTCAGCGGATGAAATCCTTTCAATCACCGTACCCATTAACGCACGGTGATCTTCCGAGATAGTTGCTCGCCCGAGCAGATCTTTCAGCTCCTCCGACCGCACACCAGTCGGTGTCGGACTCGTCCGATGGCCTTTTTCGTAGGCCGGACGCGAAGGGCTTTGAGGGGACATTTGACTGCCTTCGAGCCCTGCCGGATTCGGAGAAACCCTTCGGCAACACCTCGGGGTGTCGCCTACCGCCTCGCATGACGGTACGGCAGCGGTAGGCGTTCGCTCTCCATCATCTCGGATCAAGATCCCACGAAGGCGAGTGATGGAGTCCCGGATTAGGGGTGTCCGGATAGCGAACTATCACCGTTGGCGGACTCTGGACTATGAAGATACAAGATTGAAGACTTCGTCCGTGTCCCGGATGGGGATTTCCTTGGCGTGGAAGGCAAGCTTGGCGATACGGATATGTAGATCTCCTACCATTGTAACCGACTACGTGTAACCCTAACCCTATCCGGTGTCTATATAAACCGGAGGGTTTTAGTCCGTGGGGCCGAACAACAATCATACCACAGTGCCAGCTTCTAGGGTTTAGCCTCTACGATCTCGTGGTAGATCTACTCTTGTACTACCCATATCATCAATATTAATCAAGCGGGAGTAGGGTTTTACCTCCATCGAGAGGGCCCGAACCTGGGTAAAAACATCGTGTCCCTTGTCTCCTGTTACCATCCGCCCTTAGCGCCCAGTTCGGGACCCCCCTACCCGAGATCCGCCCGGTTTGACAACGACATTGGTGCTTTCATTGAGAGTTCCTCTGCGTGCCATCACCGTCAGAAGGATGCCTCATCCCGTCTTTAAAGGCGACATCATCGCCAGCGAAGGAGCCTTGGCCGCCGGCCGAACTCTTCGGCTAGGTGGTTTCCTTATGACCACCAGTTCGGCCGCCCTTGTAAAGCGATGACTTCTCGGGTCATCGAACCAATCTTCATGTTAACTTCGGAACTTGCCGAGCAGCTAGATCCGATCGAGCTCTCCTCCGTGAGCAGGCTCTTGGATCGCATCGCCGCCGCCACAGGAGTCGCCATCGACTACGATCGAGATCCGGGCCTAAAACCGATCTGAGAGAGATTAACTCTCCCCAGGCTACCCACTACGTCACTTGGTAGAGGAACAATACGGCGACTCTTCTTCTATCTTATGGACTAGCTACGTCCGGATTCCCGACCCCTCCATGCCGGACTCCCGCGGAGGGACGGATGTCGATCAAATCCTAAACTTAAAGTCAGGCGGCGGGTTGGATTCATTGGATAACATCCAAAAGCCCAAACTTCGAGTTGAAACTTCTACCGGCCCCTGAGTCTTAGATTGGGCCGGGGTTCGGATCTAGTTCCACCCGCCCACCCAAACATTAGCGATCTATCCCGAATTCGGCAAGAGCCCGGTGAAAGCAGTACATCATTCTTGGGCGATTCCTCTGGTTATGGACGGGATAAAGGACTGCCGAGAGGAGGGCGCAATCTCACTCTTCTGCAATAATTGCACGCAGACGAAGGAATCTAAAACGCCATAAGTCGTCAGGAAATTACACGCTTTCTGACTTGGTGACCATAGTACAAAGAAATCTTGTGCGATGGAGAGTGCTTGGAAAACCGAAAGTAAATTTTGGGATAATCCGCCCGAACACAGCCCTAGTCCGAAATAAAAGGGTGCATCATCACCAACCACCGGGTTGAATACCAAAAAACAAAGACCCCTAAAGGGCATGGAACCGTCTTTGGAGGGATGGCTCAGCGGACCTGCAAAATTCATAGCATAGAGGGCGCCACTCCAAGTCATAGCCTTGAGCATGTTGGATACTACGGCAGGTGGCCAAAAGTGGCGAAGAGCTTCTAGCTTCGTAATCCCAGCCCAACAATAATTGATGCAGTGATTAACAGGTCTTGAGACTTTCGCATCAAATAACATGCGAGCCGAACATTCCATAACCTTGCCAAGTCTACCAAGTAGCAACAATAAATCCATGGAGTGACATGGCTATTACCTTTAATGCGGTGATGAACCCAAATTCGAACAGCCCGAGCACCGACCACATTGGTCCTCGGTCCAATAGTGGGCCGACTTCCATGCTTACTAAGGTACTCATGGATGATGGCGTGATTAAACCTCATCTATGAGGAAACCCTCCGAAAAATGGAAATAGGCTGGAGCCGCATTGGTGAAAGCAGCACAACCTTCGGAGGAATAATCCCTAGCCGGGAAGCATGCTTTGCAGGGAAAAATCACATTGGGAATAGTGTTGGCTCCTTGGGACAATTACTGGTCGAGGAGGTCACATTACAAGTGGCCCACAATTAAATGCCGGATATCACGCTCTATTAGAGGCGAGAGAGGCATTCACAATTTTTCAAGCTATACCCCATTATGGGTACATGAAGCTTAAAATGCCGGACCTAACGGAATCATCACTCTCGCTAGTGATCCGAACATAGCACTCCGCGCCGAAAACAAGACGACCGCACTAGCCCTCGAGGCACTATCCAAAAGCCCTAGCGGCGAGGAACTCAACTGCGATGCGCTCCACGGTGGCGAGGGGCGATGTGATACTTGATAAAGATCCAAGTCCACCTCTTTTAAACCAGCCGAATGAAATAGTCAAATTCCAAGTCCACCCAGCGGACCACAAAAGGCGGCTTCCATTGGGGCACAATTAAACCACGATGTAGGCGCCACTACGAGAATTTCTCTGAGAAAAGCGGGACATTTTTGCACGGCACCCTTGGACATGCGGGGAATCCCACGTCGGCTGGCCGAAAGCACGACCCTAAATATCCTAAAAGTTTAAGCCGATCAGCGAGGCTCTTGGCGTTTTCGAACCCAAGAGAGGCAGGCCATGGGAGAGGAGCTAGCCAAACTTACGGAAGCCGGATTCATCGGAGATATAAAACATCCGGACTGGCTAGCAAATCTGGTGATGGTACCAAAGAAGGACAAACCACAGGCGCCTATGTGTTGATTTCAAAGACCTTAATAAGGCTTGCCCAAAGGATCCTTTCCCCTCCCTCGCATTGATCAAATTATTGACGCCACAAAGAGGACATGATTCATTGTGCTTCCTCGGCGCATACTCCGGCTACCACCAAATTAAGATGGCGGAGCAGAACCAAACATAACGGCATTCATCACCCCACTCTGGCCCATTACGCTTCAAGACAATGCCCTTTGGGCTCAAAAACGCCGACGCAACATATCAGCGCATGATTCAGACATGTCTGGCAAACCAGATCGGCAAAACAATAGAGGCATATGGAGATGACGTGGTCGTCAAGTCCAAGCATGTCGAAACTCTAGTAGACGACTTGAGACTCACATTCGACAATCTCCGAAAATATGACATTAAGCTCAATCCGGAGAATCGTCTTGGCGTTCAGTAGGAAAGCTCTTGGGCTTCATTGTGTCGGTAGAGGAATTGAAGCAAACCCAGCCAAGGTCAGAGCTCTGTCACAATTGGATATTCAAAGACCTCAAACAAATACAAAAATTATTTGGATGCGTAGCGGCTCTAAGCCGCTTCATTTCCCGTTTGGGAGAAAAGGCGTTACCCCTTTACCGCCTCCTCCGGCGCAACGAACACTTTGAGTGGACGGAGGCCGCCACGGCCGGACTTGAGGAAATAAAGGCCATATTGGCAACAAATCCGGTCTGGCGCGCCCACCATGGGCGAACCAATGCTATTATATATCGCCGCATAACACATCAAGTTGTTAGCGCGGTGCTTTCGTCGTCGAGCGAAAGCAGACGGACTACAGGTTCCCTATTCAAAAACCGGTTTACTATGTGTCCTTGTCCTAACTCCATACAAGTCCGGTACCCACATTATCAAAAGATAGCATCTGCGGTGTTCATGGCATCCGGAAGCTGCGACACTACTTTCAAGAGTGTTCGATTACGGTAGCCTCCGAAGTACCTCTTAACGACATTATAAACAACCGCGTCTGACGGGCGGATTGCCAAATGGGCCATCGAGATCCTCCCATTCGACATAACCTATAAGCCACGGCGAGCTATTAAGTCACAAGTGTTGGCGATTTCGTGGCGAATGGACCGAAGCCGAACTCCCTAAAAATGCGGCGCATATTCCAATTGGATCATGCACTTGACGGCTCCAAAATGTTGGCGGCACTGGGGCTGGCGTCGTTACGACGTCCCCAACCGGGGACCAGATCCAATATCGTCCTTCAGATAATGTACGGACTCCAACAACGCGGCCGAATCGAGGCCCATACGCACGCCTCCGGATGGCGATCTCCATGGGCATTAAGCGCCTAGAGGTGCGGCGGGGATTCAAACCTCGCGATATCTCAAATAAACGGAGACTTTGGCGCCAAAGATCCGAATGGCAGCGTCATCGCAGCGGGTCCTAAAATGTCGACCGCAGTTCGAAGAGGGCTCGAATTTCATCATATAGCCCGGGATAACAACCGAGGCGGCGGACGTGTAGCTTGCGCATCGGCGCAAAACGCAATGCCGTCCGCCCAACATCTTCTGGAATGGCTATTCAAGCCATCCATTACTATAGGAAGAAGTCCGAAATAACAATCCGGACCCAACCGCCTTTACTGACACGAACACTCGACACAATCGGAGGCTACGCCAGCGAGATAACACCCTCCGCCCACCCGAAATAATGGCGGTTACTGCCCGTGGGCGGAGCCATTCCTAGCCTACTTAACTAGGCAGGAACTCCTCGAAGACCAAAATGAGGCTCGCTGCATAGTGCAGCGATCCAAAAGCCTATAAAGTCCATGAGGAGAGCTCTATAAGAAAAGCACAACAGAGTCCTTCAAAGGTGTATCTCCGAAGAGGAAGGCGAAACCTCCCAGCTGAAATTCATGCGGATGGGTGGGCACCACGCCGCCCAGCCCGGGCCCTTGTAGGCAAGGCCTTCCATACAGGATTTTATTGGCCAGGCAAAGGCGAGATGCACAGGATTTAGTCCAACGATGCGTCGGTTGCCAGCTTTTTGCTAACCAAAGCCACATGCCACTTGTCTGATACAGCAATAATGACCCCTACGCCTTGTCTCCATGCATGCCCCGGTTCTTACATAACCGCGAGGGTATTCAGACATACTCCGGACTATTGGGTCCTGAGGTCGAAGCGAAAAGGTGCGCTATGACAAAGCGATCTACAATCCGGCTAGAAGACATTTTTCATGTCATATTAAATTACATAGTCAACCACGGTGATTGTATTCCTCCTCAATGCCATCTAATAGGCTGTCTAATTTACAATCTTCTTTGGGAATACCTGGCCAATTCTACTTGGCCGTACACTAAACTTACTGAGGATCTCCTTCCCGTCGGGGCCCACCTGGTCCGACCTACGGCCATGTGGTTTGGGTCACTTAACCGTGTCTAGTGTCTTTACCATGGCCCGAGCCTCCACAGCGCCTTTTGACGGCAGGCCGATATCTTCCATAGTCCGGAAGCTTACCGCCCGTGCTCCTTGAAGCCGCTCTGCCGACTCCCCAATGCCTTGGGCGAGGAGATAGATAGCCACAAAGGCACAGGGCGCCTTTCATCACCTGCCGAACTTCGTTAGAGTGCAGCTAACGCGATTCGGGAAGAAGATCGCCCGAAGAATGGGCATCTCCTCCTCGGGGCGACTCGTGAGCAAACCTACATACTTGTTTATGTTAGTCGCCTTCCTCGCCCGAACTCTTTCACGATTCGTTTAAGCACTTACTGAAAATGCCGCGACGAAGCCGTCGATTCTCCTTTACGGAGTCACATAACTGGGCACGAACATCCTTTAGTTCCTCTCCCAGTTGGGTGTTGGCATCTTGGAGGTTATTTTTCTCCTTCCACACCCTTGTAAGCACGCTCTTGCCGGCCTTTAGCTGGCGCAGGAGCTGTTGCTTGTCCGGATCTAGTCCGGCGCCATCTGCAATATTATTGTCAGACTTATACACACGCCGCACTTCAAAAACTACTTATTTTTCAAAGTATATGTTACGGAGGGGTCTCTGTGGCTCCCCCTGTGGCGGCTAGTGCGACCTCAAGTTGGGCCTTGCACTCTTCAAGCTCACAGGACGATCGGGTATTCTTTTCCGTAAGATCTGCATAACAAATGATCCTTAAATCAGTTCTTCTAACTATTTTAAGTCTCGAGACTCTTGGCATATATAAGCTGTCGAACTCCTCACCGTATGTCTTTACATACTGCTCGTGGCTACAGCTAGGCCATCTTGAGCGGCACGGAGGTGCGCTTCTCCCGAATTAAAGCGTCCCAGCGCTTCTTGGGAGAAATAAGCGTCACGTAGAATAGTCGGCGGCGCCTATGATTCATGGCGCTCTCCACCTCGACTTGGTGGCGGGCTGATGCATCGGCATCCTCCGTTGGAGGAGCATCCGGACGCAAACCTGCGTGTTTGTACCCCCTTGGGACCCGGCTTTTGAGCTGGTGGCGGAGGTCCGATTAGCCACTTCTCCGGACTTCGGTCCGTGGCGCTCTTGTTCTGAAAAAACCACGAGCGTTAGTGTGCCTCCCGGAACCTCTCCTTAAAACCACGATGGCACATCATACACCGTTCTTGGCGGACGTCTCGAGTCGTATCAGCACCTCTTTTTCCGCTTTCTTTGGGCCGAGCTGCCTCTTGTTGACGGCCGCGGCAGGTTCACCTCCGATTCAAGGCACCCTGCGAAACACCATCAAATCTGGCGGTGGTTATAAATAAAGCACGGGTGGGTCATGGTATCCGGACTTACGGTCCGCGGTTACCGGGAGGCGAAATAGTGCGAGGTAGTCGTGGCCGTAATGGCCACCAAAGCATTGTCGATGCTAAGTTGATGAAACACCCCATCGATCAGCTCCACCTTTATATCGAAGGTCCTCTTCGGAGGCGGATCGAGAAAATTCCGGATCCTCACGGTTGTGGAGGCGGGCTGTGTATCTTCTCCACGGCCCGGCGTAGTTCCTCTGTGAAACCATGAAATGAGATGTTTAACCATAGGAACATGGATCCGGATAGGCCACAAAGATGTTAAACACCCAACCGAGGATTGTTGAAGAAAACCATTTCGATGGATTGGCCGCGGAGAAAATCCTCCTCTTCCCCTTTGTACATGGCGGACAAGGTCTTCACCAGTTCGGTGACCGATCCCGACCCTTTGCGGCCATGACGGGTGGCATCATCCTCCCGTTGAAATCCCACATGGGGTGGCCCCTATATTGGGCCGGGCTGAACTCCCCTCATAATGTCACGGTGCCATGACTCCAATCATGGTCGATCCGGCATGATCCAGCAATCTTATTCGGCTCATCAAGTAAAGGACATCCGGTCATTTTCCTCCGGGCTCCGTGAGCGCCGGCAAAGGCGCTTCTTGAGAGGAAGGCGTTGCTAAACTCTGGAAGGCTGATCGAGCGAGGATCCGTGCAGCGGGCGTCCTCCATGTAAAAACCATTCCAGGGCCAGTCTTGGACGCCTTCTTTGGGGTTCCGGATAGGTATCCGGTCCCGGCGATCGCCATAATTCGGCTCCGCCCACTCGATATATTGACCCTTCGTGAGAACGAGGCACAAGGTAGAACAATCTCTTCCACCAGAGCGAAATGGGCCTCAACGCCTGTTTGACTCAAAAGAGGGGCCACAAAGCCCGCTATATGCAAGATGGAGGCATGTGGGTTGTGCAGGTGGGTAGTAGAACTCGAAGCCCCCGAGAAAGCGGATGAATTGGAAATCCAGGTCCTCTCATTAGATGAGAGGCAGAAGCACACCCGCTCTCCCTTAGAGGGATCGGGGCGCTCTCCACTTTGCTTCCTACCCTTATAAGTGGCGTAGTGCTGGAGCATACCCGGAACCAAGAAAGCCGGGGAAGGAATCCCTTGGTTTGGAGCACCACCAATTATTTGTGTGGGGTGAGCATCTCCCCAATCTCCGGTGAGGGCTGGAGGCGTGAGAGGAGGGCAGCGTCGTCATCCATGATGGAGTGGATCTTTTGTCAAAGGCGCTCGATGAGGGCTCGCGAAGGGAAGATAGTGCGATCCGGATCTGGATCCCGTCTCTTTATATAGGCGGCTCGTTTGCGTGACGAGGGGTAAATGTAAAGATACCACTGACTTTTCACATTAATTCAACACATGGAAGATGGCCATTATTGGGCGTAGAAGCCAAGGGCGCAGCATTTATCGAAGCTTCGGGACACTATTAGACAAGTATATGGGATTTGGAGAAGAACCGCACGCATAATGCGAAGACAATCTATGCGCGGACTCATCGTCATTGAAGCACTGGTTAGGGGCTCTTGAGGAGTCCCGGATTAGGGGGTGTCCGGATAAGCCGAACTATCACCGTTGGCCGGACTCACGGACTATGAAGATACAAGATTGAAGACTTTGTCCGTGTGTGGGATGGGGCTTTCCTTGGCGTGGAAGGCAAGCTTGGCGTCACGGATATGTAGATCTCCTACCATTGTAACCGACTCTGTAACCCTAACCCTATCAGGGTGTCTATATAAACCGGAGGGTTTTAGTCCGTGGGGCGAACAACAATCATACCACAAGGCTAGCTTCTAGGGTTTTAGCCTCTCGATCTCGTGGTAGATCTACTCTTGTACTACCCATATCATCAATATTAATCAAAGCGGGAGTAGGGGTTTTACCTCCATCGAGAGGGCCCCAGAACACAGGTAAAAACATCGTGTCCCTTGTCTCCTGTTACCATCCGCCTAGACGCACAGTTCGGGACCCCCTACCCGAGATCCGCCGGTTTTGACACCGACAACGAGCTGTGCTGAGAAGGGCTGAGATCCGAACTACAAGGTAAACTTTCGGTTACCTTCAGAAATAAAACGGGGATGCCTCTTTTTTAAACAAAAAACGCCCCCCCTTTTACTTACGGCTCGCTGGAGGGCTGATCTCCTTGGGGAAATAGTGCGGCCGGGGCATCTCCCGGCACAGGACCCTCTGGCGAAGATTTCTTCCCTCGCTTCGAGGTCTTGGTCTCCGGACCTTCAGAGGCGGTCCTCTTCTCCCCTTGGAGGGAGGGATTCTTGGTCCCCCCTTTCTTGATAGCCTCCTTCACGGAGGTAGTAGTTCCCTTGTTCCCCCCTTCGCCTTCTTCAAAAGGCACAACCTTTAACATCTTGGTTAAAAGCGAGGATCGGCGTGGTCTCGGGGAGGGGACGGACACTGATCAGTTTTGCTTTTGTTATCCACTCCTGTTTAAAGGATAGCTATTTTAAGGGCAAGTTTATGATAAATATGCGGATAGCATGTCAGGGAACGAGGGCTACTTACTTGAGTATCCAAGGCGATTGCAGCTCAGGACCTGCGTCCTTGGTTAGAAATGGGACACATTGCTTGTGATCCGAAGAACAGTTGGTACATCTCCACGGGCGTTGCGCCCATAAAATGTTGGAGAGCTTGGGGTCCCTCTGGATTAAGCTCCCACAGGCGGAGGGGGCGACGTTTGCAGGGCAAGGTGCGACGAATCAGCATGACCTGCGCCACTACGACTAGATTGATCTCTCTCTCTCTAGGAGGTCTCGAATCTGACCACCTGCAACAAAGAGTCGTCCTTGGGCGGTCCCAGTCGAGCCCTTTATTGACCCATGGCGTCGGCAGCGGTGGAGGACCCGGCGAAGGCAGGTGGCGCCCACCCATTTGGTGCCCACAGGAGCTGTGATATAAAACCACTCTTGTTGCCACTTGAGGTGAGCTCCTCTTGAAAAAGAGCCCTTGGACCATGGGCGTCGTCATTCTTGCTTATAACAGCCCCTCACTTTCTGCCTGATGCCCCTTGATCATCTTGGCTCCACTTTGAAGGTCTTGAGCCACAATCCGAAGTGAGGGGTAATCTGAGAGGAAGGCTTCACATCTGACGATGAGCGATGAGATGTGGAGGATGGACTCCGGATCCAAGTCATGAAATTCCAGCCCATAATAAAACATGAGGCCCCTCGGGAAGGGGTCCGTTGGGAAGCCTAACCCCGAAGGAAGTGAGACACGAACACCATGCTCTCACCGGGCTTGGGAGTGGGGAATAACCTGCCCTTAGGCGGGCAACTATCTTGAAATTTCGCCGGTTAGATACCGGGTGTCTCTCAACTTTAGCACGTCTTCTTCCGTAGCGGAGGAAGACATCCACCGGCTTCGTGCAGGTCGGAGCGGACATCGTTGAAGGTCAGGCGCTGAATCTGGAGCTTTGGGTGTTGGAACTTCGGCGAGGCGGGCTCGTCGAGATTGAAAGAAAAGAGCGGGCCTTGGTCTCGTTATAAAGAGGTTGAATACCAAGAGCCCTCCTCGTGACCGTTCGAGACTACTTAGCCGATGGAGGAGGCGTGCCAGCGAACGCGGCCCGGGTTACCCACGCCCGTATTGATGAGAATCCCGGAATAAGGGGACCACGATCTCTGCTTTGACAAGGCGTGCCAAGGAAACCGCCCTCGCTAAACGCAGCCGAGGTGAGTACAGTAAAAGCGAATAAAGACTTGGCCGTGGCGTGATGTACGCTTCACGGAATACGTCGCCAGATTGATCTTGTCTAAATATTATTCTCTCTCTACGGTGTTATGTGGAAATTATTTTGCGAGCGGACACTTTGTCCTTGTGTTCAAAATCTTCTATGAAGTACTCGGAGGAGGAACCCGCCTTGCAATGCCGAAGACAATATGCGCGCGGACTAAATGCGTCATTGAAGCCTGGTTCAGGGAGACTCTTGAGGAGTCTGGACTAGGGGGTGTCCGGATAGCTGAACTATCACCGTTGGCGGACTCCTGGACTATGAAGATGCAAGATTGAAGACTTCGTCCGGGTCCGGATGGGACTTTCCTTGGCGTGGAAGGCAAGCTTGGCAATCTGGGATATGTAGATCTCCTACCATTGTAACCAACTACGTGTAACCCTAACCCTATCCGGTGTCTATATAAACCGGAGGGTTTTAGTCCGTGAGGACGAACAACAATCATACCATAGGCTAGCTTCTAGGGTTTAGCCTCCTTGATCTCGTGGTAGATCTACTCTTGTACTACCCATATCATCAATATTAATCAAGCGGGGAGTAGGGTTTTACCTCCATCGAGAGGCCCGAACACAGGTAAAACATCGTGTCCTTGTCTCCTGTTACCGTCGCCTAGGCCTTGCGATTCGGGACCCCCTACTGAGATCCGCTGGTTTTGACACCGACAATCCCTTTTGTGTCACGGGGCACAAGGCGAACAACTTCTTCCACGGTTGAAATGAGCCGCGGCCGAAGCAGTTCAAGAAGAGCTCGTAACCCAGCGATATGCATTATGGAGGCGGGGTGAGGTTGTGCAATCGGAGGCCGTAGAACTCCGAGGAGCCCTCGAAGAAAGCGGATGGATTGGAAATCCGAGTCCCTTAACAAATAAGGGACAAGGCATACCCGCTCTCCCTTAGAGGGATTGGGAAAGCTCTCACTTTGCTCCCGCCATTATAGGTGGCGAGCCCAGCTCGAACCGGGACCATATCTGTTGGGGGAGAAATTCACAGGTGCATAGCTTCACTAATTGATTGTGCGGGACGGAACACCTCTCCCAATCTCGGGCTTGGGGCTGCGGGAGCGAGAGGAGGAGCTGCGCTGGCCGGCCATGCTGGAATGGATTTTTTCGAGCGCGGTCCGATGAATGCTCCCTCAGGGAGGATGGTGTGGTTTGGATCTGAGAATCCTCGTCTCTTTAATAGACAGTTCATTCGCATAGCTAGGGTGGTAAATGTAAAAACACCCTGGCTCCTCACACTCGCTTGACACGTGGAAGGCGGCCATTATTGGGCCGCGAAGCCAAGAAGCACAACATTTACGAGAAGCCGAACACTATTTAACAGCAATTTTCGAGTTTGAAGAAGAACCCGCCTTGCAATGCCGAAGACAATCTGCTTCATGGTACTCATCGTCATTGAAGCCTGGTTCGAGGGAGCTCTTGAGGGAGTCTGGATTAGGGGGTATCAGGACAGCCGGACTAAAACCTTTGGCGGACTGTTGGACTATGAAGATACAAGATTGAAGACTTACGTCCGTGTCCGTATGGGACTCTCCTTGGCGTGGAAGGCAAGCTTGGTGATCTGGATGTGTAGATCTCCTCCCTTGTAACTGACTCTGTGTAACCCTAGCCCCCTCCGGTGTCTATATAAACAGGATGGTTTAGTCCGTAGGACAGAACAACAATCATACCATAGGCTAGCTTCTAGGGTTTAGCCTCTTTGATCTCTTGGTAGATCAACTCTTGTAGTACTCATATCATCAAGATCAATCAAGCGGGAGTAGGGTTTTACCTCCATCGAGAGGGCCCGAACCTGGGTAAAAACATCGTGTCCCTTGTCTCCTGCTACCATCCGCCCTAGGCGCACAGTTAAGGGAACCCCTACTAGAGATCCGCCGGTTTTGACACCGACATCCATTCTTCTTGGTCTATGGAGCTGAAGCTGTTCTACCGAGTGACTTGCTTCACAATGCACCACGAGTCGAGCTCTTCTCTGAAGATGAAGCAGAAAAAGCTCGGCAGGACACAGTCGACCTCCTAGAGGAGGAAAGAGAGATGGCCTTGATCCGGTCGACCATTTATCAGCCAAGACTTGCGTCGATTCCACGCTAGAAAGCGTGAGGGGTCGAGCCTTTCTAGAGGGAGACTTGGTTCTTCGTGTGGATCAGCAGAAACCACACAAGCTCACCCCTGCTTGGGAAGGTCCCTTCATCGTCACCAGATTTCTCCACAACGGAGCATATCATCTTTACAATATCGAGCATAAGAAAGACGAGCCACGAGCTTGGAATGCGGAGCTTCTCCGCCCCTTTTATACTTAAGTACTCATTCGGGTGAATGTAATAAGAAATACCTTTGTAGCTTGTTTATCAAAGACGAGAGCTTTACAGTCTTCTTAAACGATTGTTGTCGCTTTTATTTGTGTCTGAAATCCCCAAGTGGGTGACTTTGCTGCGAATCCGTTTCTCCTAAGTTCGAAAAATCCTACCGAGTGGTGAGCAAGCCTCTCACTCGGGGCCTTAGCCGCGAATCCGTTTCGCCTAAGTTTAAAAAATCCTACCGAGTGATGAGCAAGCCTCTCACTCGGGGCTTAACTACTTGATCCAGATGCTAGCCTAAGTTTAAAAAATCCTCTGGGAGTGATGAGCAAGCCTCTCCACTTTCGAGGCTTCTTGCTGATCGATTACTAGCCTAAGTTTAAAAATCCCTCTGAGAGTGATGAGCAAGCCTCTCACTCGGGGGGGCTTAAGCTACAGATCCGATTACTAGCCTAAGTTTAAAAATCCTCACCGAGTGGTGAGAAACCCTCCCACTCGAGGGCTTAACTGCGATCCGATGCTAGCCTAAGTTTAAAAATCCTCACCGAGTGATGAGCAAGCCTCTCACTTGGGGGCTTAAGCTGCAGTCCGATGCTAGCCTAAGTTCAAAAATCCTCACCGAGTGGTGAGCAACCCTCCCACTCGGGGCTTAAGCTGCAGATCCGGTGCTAGCCTAAGTTTAAAAAAATCCTCTACCGAGTGATGAGCAAGCCTCTCACTCGGGGAGCTAGCTGCAGATCCAGTACTTGCCTAAGTTTAAAAAATCCCTCACCGAGTGGTGAGCAACCCTCCCACTCGGGGCTTAGATCTTGATCCAGTGCTTGCCTAAGTTTAAAAATCCTCTGCAGTGGTGAGCAACCCTCCCACTCGGGGGCTTAACCGCATCTAGTACTCGCCTAAGTTTAAAATCCTACCGAGTGGTGAGCAACCCTCCCACTCAGCGGGCTTAGCCTGCGATCCATTACTCGCCCAAGTTTAAAAATCCTACCGAGTGGTGAGCAACCCTCCCACTCGGGGCTTAGCTGATCCAGTGCTAGCCTAAGTTTGAAAAATCCCACCGAGTGGTGAGCAACCCTCCCACTCGGGGCTTAGCTGCAATCCAGTACTACGCCTAAAGTTTAAAGTCCATCCTTATCCATAAGGGCGAGGAGGTGCGATTCATTGCAACCTTCTCCTTGAACTGCGCCACAAATACAATGCGCTCCGTCCTTATCCGCAAGGGCGGCGAGAGTGCAGGTCGGCGCAACCTTCTCCTTGAGCTGCGCCACAAATACAATGTCGCTCCATCCTTATGCAAGGACGGCAGTGTGCAGGTCGATTTGCAGCTTCTCCTTCGGAGCTGCGCCACAAATACAATGTGTGCTCCATCCTTATCCGCAAGGACGACGAGGTGCAGGTCGACTGCAACCTTCTCCTTCGGAGCTGCGCCACAAATACAATGTGCGCTCCATCCCTATCCGCAAGGGCTGACGAGGTGTAGGTCATTGCAACCTTCTCCTTCGGAGCTGCGCCACAAATACAATGTGCGCTCCATCCCCATCCGCCAGGACGACGAGGTGCAGGTCGACTGCAACCTTTTCCTTCGGAGCTGCACCACAAATACAATGTGTGCTCCATCCCTGTCCGCAAGGACAACGAGATGCAGGTCGAAAGATTATTCAGAGTAAAGAGCAAATTCCACTCGAAGGCAAACACAAGCATATTCAGAAATAAACCAAGTTCAGATAAATCCTAGAGTTCCGGACGACAGATCAAAAGTATTCGAGCATCAAGCCCGAAGAAGTTTAACGGGTACACAATCACTCGACATTCCGAGGCAAATAAAGGTGGAGCATAATGTTTCTCGGTCACGCATCGGAGAAGGACTGGTGGGTCGCGAGAAGCTGTCAAGGTCTATGCTATGCAATGTCTGAGTGGCGGCATCAAGGAAAGTGTCCATGAAGGACTGAAAGTGTGTCTCTTTGTGTTAGCAACCTTGAGTTCCGCCGACTTGTCTTCTTTGACGTCTTTGTAGTGCCTCGGACCGGGGACAACGCGACATCAGCGCCACGACAAGCGGATGACTTCTTCCATTCTTGCACTTTCGGTCGGAGTTTGATTGATCGAGCCATCAGGGACTCGAGATCTTGAGACAGTTCCTCCTGACGCCAGAGTTCAGCATCAACCCGAGTCATCGCCGTTTTCAGGCTGGCAAGATAAGCAACCGCGTGATCCATGCGAGATTCCAACCGCAGCACATTCATCGCAACGTCATCCTTGCTTGGACAGTTTATGGGATCAAGACCCGTCTCGACCCGCCCAGTTTCCACTTCAAAGTGTTGGCAAAACTCTGCACAGTCAAGTAAATGATGAGTCGACGATACAATTAGACTTGACAGTCGATAGAAATAAGTCAGTCAATCATCAGTACCTTCAAGGTTTAAGACCAGCTTTGCAGCAAGCTGGCCTAGATAAGACTCCAACTCGCCCTTCTTAACTTTGAGGCTCCCAAGCTAAATCCGGTCGGCTTGTCCTTGTGCTTCTTGATGCGCTCGACCTCCGATTGGCGTCGAAACAGCGGTCTTCAGGTTTGGAATTCTCTTCTTCTAGCTTGCGGCCGAAGCAAGCTTCTTGTAAACAGCCTTGATTTTCTCAAGGCTTCCTTCCGTGCGGCAGCAAGATCCACGATCCTTCTTCTCCAAAGCACGCTTCATTTTCTCTAAGGAAATAACATTCTTGAGCGGGCTTGGAGTTGGCGATTTTCACTACATACATACTGCTCGAGTGGAGTCACTCGGTAAAAAAAGCGGAAAGGAAAAGTGCCGGTGACGATAAGATAGGCAGTTGATGATTGGTTACCTCCCATGGCAGCCTACTTCATCGCCATGCGATCTTGAGATTCTTTCTGGCCAGTTCCAAATCAAGGTTGAGGCTGATTTGTTGCTTGTTCAGTGTAGAGAGTTGAGCACCGAGATCACAAGATTTCTGTGGCAAACACATAAGACTTGTCACTTTCGACTCAAATGAAGACATCAACACCAAGATTACTCTAAGACTACCACCGAATCAAACATTCAGCGGTAGTCTCGGGGACTACACCGGTGGGTGCACTTAGCATGCCCCCCTTTGGTTCGAGTAAAAAAAGAGATTGATTCTCGGACCACGATCATTTGCCCATGATCAACTATGGTCTCGGGGACTACACCCAGTGGGTGCACTTAGCGTGCCCCCACTGGTTTTGGTTCCACTCGGTATGGTCCGCCCAACGTGAGTGGTAAAAAAAGTTCAGATTCTCAGACCACAGTCGACTGCCCACAGTCAACTATGGTCTCGGGGACTACACCCAGTGGGTGCACTCAGAGTGCCCCCACTAGTTCAAAGATTCAGCTCGAATCGATCCAAAGTGACTTATACAATTTCAAAAAACCACACCCTAGTGGGTGATCAGATGAGAAATTTGATCAATCGGAAAGACGAGAAATTTGATCAATCGGAAATCAACTAAACTAGACATTGGTTTGCAGAGCAGCTCGGCGTTGAAGGCCACATGACTGGCCTCATGCACCACTTTCATTTGTCCCATCACAAGATTCAACTGAAGAAGAGCTTCCTTGGCAGCAGCCGATGGGTTGTCCGGAGTTTGATACGCAGTGAAAAGCGATGCGGGTAGAGCAATCGAAGCAACCGCCGGATCTGAAGCGTGGAGTTGTATTGGTGCAGCAGAAGTCTGAGCAGCTGATCCTGATGGGCAATCAGTCGACAGCGGGACAGCGAAGGTGAGTTGGTTCGAGCTGGGTCTGTCGATCGCTCGACTGCCATCCCAGGTGTCACGGTCGACTGAGGAACCTGGACCTCATGCGCTTTCCCGCCCAGTTCCTTGTCTTTCCTCCTCCTCCCCCTCAGCGGTACTTCTTCTTCATCGTCCGGGAGCACAACAATGTCCCGTGGAGCTGCAATAAACAGAGAAAGTCATACGGATAGCTGACAAACAATCCAGTCGTCCTAATAAATTCGAATCAGGCAGACTTACTGGCTTTGGAGGTAGCTGCGTCGTCGGTTTCCTCGTCATCCGGGTTCTTGTCAATGTCCATGTCAGTCGCAGCTGAGGTCGGGCTGTAAAGGTTCATCATCCACTCGGCCAGAACAAGAAAGTCGGTCGGAACAAGGGAATACGAGAAGAACATTTACCCAGAAGTAACAGGAATGTCCATCTTGATTCTAGGCAAGGTCTTCCGAGCTTTCGAAGGATTGATCTTGGGCTGCTTGGTGGCCTTCTCATCCAATTCTGGAGTCGAAGACCGAGCGCATTTTTTAGATGGAGCACTCGACGCCACAGCCTTACCGCGCCTGCCCGCGGGATCATGGTGCTGCTTGGATCGACGTTCAGAATGAGGCGGTGAGTCGGCTACTTCCTCATCGCCCGACTCATCGCTCTCATCTTCATCATCGTCGGCTGGTGACTCCCACTCGCCGCTCTCCTCCGCACTGTCCTCGCCTTCTTGGTCTTGCTCCAGAGCTTGTTCACCATTGTGCATTTAGTACATCTCCGTGTAAATCTACAAAACAAGGAGCCGAGCACAAGTCAGTCGGATCAACAAACAGTCGGAAAACACGTCCAGAAACTCAGTTGTAATAGCCAAACCTTGTCTGGCTGATTGCTGTCGCTGAAAGGGTCAACTCTCATGGCGTCCCTGGGGTTGTCCTTGTTCCCGGTGATACCCCTCAACCACTAGGCCGCTGTTTTGGCTGCCACCTCCTCCGGATGAACCCGAGCAGTGTCACCAGCCCTAGAGTACATCCACATGGAGTGGTCACGAGCTTGGAGGGTTGGATCACGGGTGAGGAACACCTCTAGCAGATCCATGCCAGTGACACCTTGGTTGATCAGTTGAACTACTCTCTTGACTAGCATGCCTGTCTCCGCCTTCTCCGCGGCAGTCACTTTCAATGAAGATGGAGTTGGAACACGATCAAAAGAGAAAGGGGGAAGTCCAGTCGACTGGCCTGGCGTCGCAATATCTGGCGATGGGAACCAGGTCATTGCCAGCCCACTTCGACCGACTCCGGAAGAGTCATCGAAGGAAAAGAACTTTTCTTCCTCTTTTGAATACCCAGACCACAACACATCTGGATAACGTGGGTTTTCTCATCGTTCGAGTTCGCTTTCTTCACTGTTTGGGAGCGGATGGTAAAGATGTGCTTGAAAAGAACCCAGTGCGGTCGACACCCCAAGAAATTCTTGCACATGGATCTGAATGCAGCAAGATGCGTGATAGTGTTGGGAGTAAAATGATGGAGTTGGGCCCCAAAGAAATTCAGGAAACCTCGAAGAAGGGATGCGGAGGAAGCGAAGCCATGATCGACATGAGTGGCGGCAGAATGCACTCACCGGTCAGCGGTTGCGGCTCCGTTTCCCCCCCTCCGGCATTGTCTTGAGACTCATGGACGATCAGCCCTAACTCGCCATATCGTCCAAGTCTTCTGTCGAAGGCGAAGATTGGATCCAATCTCCTGGATCCAACCCAAAGCGGCAGCCAGCAGCGCTGAAGACCCCGATTAGGTCTTCTTGCTTTTCGCCGCCCCCGTCGCCTTCTTCGCGCGTTCCATCGCCACCGTTTTCTCCTTCCCCATGGCAGCGGAGCGGCGGCATCGAGAGTGGAGAAGCCGGACGGGGTGAAGGAGCAAGAGGAAGAAGAAGGAGAATGGAGCGCGCATACGATCACGGGGCGCCTCGGCCTTGCCGCTTTTAAAGGCCCACTTCCGAGTGGCTGAAGCTTGGGTCCGGGCGATCCTGTCAAATCCCTCAACAGTCACACGGGATACATGGCAAAAAAGGTGGCACGGAAATCGAAACGTCCTGTTTATCCACTCCGCTTACCACGGCGCGCTCCGTCTGGCGCGCTTCTACCGAAATTTCGAATCCCGCACAATCCGGGATCCTCTGCAATGGATCACGCCAAAGATTTTGCATCAAAGATGACACTCGACAGGCGGCGTTATGAAAACCAATCGGTAATTTCTGAATTGATCAAGGCGACTGAAACAAAGCCGAAAGTTCCAACACTGGCCTCCATTCAGAGATGAATTCTTGAGAAAGGCAAGAGTCAAGGCAAGATCAACTTCAACCTTCTTTTCACTCGGACCTCAATCCATTCGGGGGCTAATGATGAGGACATAGACCCGGGGTAGGGTAATAGGCCTGACCTATACGTCCTACCTAAGGTCCTTGCCTTAAAAGCAAAGAAGTTAAGAGTCAATGGATAGGATCTAGCAAAGGTGTCGAGTGAAATCCACTCGACCTTCCATTCACTCGGAGACTCCTCTTTATCGAGTCACTCGACCATTAAACCACTTTCGGCGTACAAGAAGACCTAAAAGCCGCTGCCTTGACAATGGTCGGGCATTTACTCGTATATTTAATGATCATTTGTAACACTTTATTACAGGTGTAACCTGTAACGCTATCTCTTTATGAATATTGAACTCCTTGTAACATGGGCTGGCTGGGGTTCTGGTGCACTCTATATAAGCCACCCTCCTTCACTGGCACAAGGGTTCGCACCCCCTGTAACTCACACGCATATAATCCGATCGTAGCCTTGGGCTCAAGGCGTGGGGCTGTTACTTCCTCCAGGAAGGGCTGAACTCGTAAACTCATCGTGTACAACTCCTCCATAGCTAGGATCTTGCCTCTACATCCTTGCCCCCCATTCTACTGTCAGACTTAGAACTACGACAGCAGGTAGTCCCACCGGCACTAGTTTGGGCAGCTGGAGCAAGAAGATCAGATATTGAAGAAGCAGCATGGCCATCGGATTAACATCCAACGGTCACTACTGCTAGAATCTTTTGTGGACTAAGTTGGCAAAGACTTTCGTAGACGTCAACCTAGTAGGCCCACAAGTCAGCCTCCAAATCTATCCCAAACAACATACAACACGAAATTTCTAGCCAAATTCAAATTAATTTAAAAACTAAACATACCTTAATTTAAATCCAATGAAATTTAACTCGCACAAAAACAATGAAATTTAAAATATAAAAATCCAAAAGAAAAGTATTTTGGAACTAATTGCATGTTTGCTGTATTTTTCCATTTTACAGCCCATTTCTCATTACTTAATGCTCATTTCTTATTACTAATAGCCCATTTTCTGGGCAAGCCCGAATGCATCCATCCTCGTCTTGAAAGATTTCTGGCCCAGCAGGACGCAGAAAAGCAAGTAGGCCTACGTTGGTTATTCTGCAAAAACAAAATAGCTGGGCTAGCCATTTTCAGAAAGGAAAAAAAACTAGGCTGGTCATGTGGCAAACATATGAAATAAAAGCATGGGCTAGATGGGCCACAACTCCTACACAACCCAGTTGATACCCTTCTCCGTCACAACAAAATTAAAAATTAAAAATAAAATATTACTTGCTGCTACTGCTTTGGGTCGGTGTAATGCCACCCCTTGTGTGAATTATCTAAGCTTATTGACTATGTTGACAGTGGCGTGTGACCCAGATGTCAGGAAACCATCAGGAGGAACCCTTTTTTTCTTATAATAAAGGAGGCACTTGCTTGCCTACTTCCATGATTCTGGTGGGTCCCTACTGTCATCCTCACCATGTACATGATCTCCTTATTCCTCTCGGTTGTTGACCATGTTGACAACACCGGAGGGCGGTGTCGTAACCCAAAGCAAACCAAAGGCGGAGGGCGATGGTGTTGAGGCCTCATCACGGGAACAAATAGTAGCCGGGAAGATCTTGAGTTTTAGGGTGCGATGTGGCCATGATGCATCTTGTGGCAGCCTGACCCGGCCGTGGGAGGCGGGAGGCGAAGCGGTCCCGCCGGCGTTGGTTTGGCTTTGGTGGCTGGAGTAAGAAGAGACTGAAGAAACACGACAGATGTTGAATGTCATTCCAATGGTCAAGGTTGGCACAATCATTTGTTGACTAAGCGGACACCATGTAGCATACTTTTTTATATATAGGAAGAAAAGAAAAACTGGGCTCGTTCGCCTGATAACATTCCCGAAGCTGCGATCGTTTGATCTTGCGTCGCAACTAAAATTGCGAGGAAAATATGTTGGCCTGCCATCCTCCTCCTAGGGAAAGTTCACCACATAAGTGACTAGCACCCTTGGTTTTCAACCGAGCGGTCTTGGGTTCGAGTCCCAGGAACCCTCAATTTTCTCCTCCTTCCTTCCTCGCAAAAAAAAAGAAAATCAAAGACTTGAGAAGGCGTACAAAACAAGCTAGTGTACCAGTAAAGAGACGTTGCTGAGTTTTAGAAAAAAGAGAGACATGCTCCTGTAGCTGGTTTGAATCCAAACCTATACTATGACTATATATGGTGCTATGCTACTCTACAAGTAATGAAACTGACATATCCAACGTCCGCTTCTCCTCTTCTCTACTTACTTTGCCTAGCATCAGAAGCTCTCGCCGCAACAACCATGTCTGCTGGTGGCTCGTCCACCTGCTCTTCAGTAGGAAACAACTAGATATGCGCCAAATCACCACCCGTACCATCGCGTGTGGGGCTCATCACACCCCCGCCAGCACATACACCGCAGCCGGTTGCTCAAAGCAACCCGCTGCCGTTGGTGTGGTGCCACTACTGCAAATCACGCAGAGTCATCCGTCGCGTCTCAACCACAATCCTCAACCCTGGCCGAGTCTTCTACAAATGCCCGAATCATGGGGTAGTAATATGTTTAAGTGTTGTTCCACTGCTTTCAGTTGCTGATTCTTTTAATTGTTTGGTTGATGATCTTCCAATTTGAATCGTGCAGAAAAGGGAAGATTTGTGTGATTTGTATTTCTGGGAAGTTGTTGATGTGGGGGAATGCAACTACACTGATTTGGTTAGCCGAGGAATCCCAATACCAGCAAGTTGGGGTGTTGGAAAAGTAATGGCGAAGGAGCAGCGAGAAGAGAGGAAGATCACGAAGCGAAGGTTAAAGAATGCGATTCCTCTAATCATGGCCAAACAACAGTTCTTTGAAGCGGCCTTGACAAGAATGAGGAGATGAAAGATCTTGTGAAGATAATGGGCAAAATGGATGTGCTCTGTAGGATGATTATATCTTTATTTGCAGTGTATGTAGCACTAGTGATGTATTCAGTGGCTATGACATGAGCACTTTCTTTGAAACTACTAATGAATGAAACACATTTAGCGGTACATGCGTAGTGTTGTGAACATATAATGATTTCTATTAACGGAAATCGGGGGGTATCCCCTTTTGCTCATACATAAATAAATAGCAGAGGCCCTTTTGCTAATAAATAAATAAATCAGCAGAGGCCCTGTTGGGTCAGCTTTGTTCCCATTCGAAGACGTCGAGAAAATTACAGTTCAACAGCATACTATGTCATCAAATACAAGTTTCATAGCCAAATATGAGTACAACTAAACAACAATGTCATCATGTTTTAGTCGCCATACAATCACCACACAAATCAACATACATAATAGGTGATGTTCTCACAGCAAAATACTAAACAACAACTTCATCAGAGTTCAGTTATCATAGCAAACACAATTTCACATAGTAGATAAAAAACGTCTTCTGACAGGCAAATACGACAAAAGCAATCTAATCATCATCCTGTAACATCCCAAATTTCCTATTTGGAATGTTTTACAATTATAGCTAAGCATCCTATGCATCCTGTTTGAATTTGAATGCCATTTGAAGTTTCAGAGCAATTTGAGTTTTGAATTTGAATTTCAAACTTTGGCATGTGGGAAACATTTCAAAAACTAAGCCTGATAAATACTTGATCAAAAGTATGAGGAGCAAACATGACACTCCAAAAATATCGGAGGAAACAATGCCAAAAGATTTGGATTCAAATCTGAATTTTATTTGAATTTGGAAAAAATGGATTTTTATAAAGTTTGGATTTTGCCTTTGGAAAAATGTTCAAATGAAAGGGAATATTCCCTGATCATTTTGGTATATATATACCTATATAAAATATTTATAGATACTGTTTTATTTTTGTTTTGTTTTATTTAAAAAATAAAGAAAAAAAACCCAGGCGCCGAGCCCGGCCAGTACCCAGCCCACTGGCAGCCAGGCGCCAGAGCCAGCCAGCTCGCCTCACCCTCGCCCGAAAGTCGCTAGGCCTCGGCCACCCGCTCGACCGCCCTCTCTCCCTCTCGTGACCCGTGGGACCCGCCCGTCTTCCCCAACCCCTCGCCCACCTTGGCGACCTCATGGGAGATCGCTGGGATCCAGGATCCGGGATCCCCGATCGCCCCCGATCCCCTCCCGAAGCGAGGCAGGGCCACGGCTATAAAGCCGAGCCGAGCCCTCACCCCATTCCCCCCTAGCCTCATGGAGCCCTCTCCCTCTCCCTCATGAGCTCATGGGAAACCCGAGCCGCCCGCCCAGCCATTTTACCGCCGTCGCCACCCTAGTCCACCCCGAACACCCCCCACACCACCGAACCTCCTCCGTGCCCGTCCCACCCGCCCGGACCACTTTCATGGCTTCATGGCCTTGGGACGTGACGCACTCTCGCCGCCCGCCGCCGCCGTCATGCCCAGTCAGTCGCCCGACATCATCCCCCGTCCGATCTAGATCGAGTGGCTAGGATTAGAACCCCAGAGAGAAATACGTTTTATTAAAAAGCCGGCCGGTTCGTTCACGGTTTATTTTAGTTAGGTTATTTTATTTAGGCCGGTTCGTTTTAGTTAACCCTAGGGCCCGTTTAGACTAAGTTACGCCTAGTGCAGTATAGGCCCATTAGGCCTTTTCTTTTATTTTGATTTTCTGTTTTAGCCGAATAGTTTACATGTTTTCAAAATGTATATCTTTTATTCTGTTTAATATTTTTAGATGATTCTTTTTTTTGTTGGATTGCAAATTTTGTGTAGTTTCTGTAGAATATATATTTAGCTATGTTAAAAATAATTAAAATGCTTTAATTTAGTTTTAGTCAGAATAGTAAATCTGCTATAACTTGAGTTAGAAAAATTATTTTGCATGATTCTTTTTGTCCCAACTTTATTTTGTCATTACCAAACCCTAGAAATTAACTTGGGTATTTTAGGATTAATAAATAATTAGTTTTAAACAGAATCCTATTAATCCTAATTAATTAACTAGTTCCTGTTTTCCTATTAAATTAATTAGTAAATTAATTTATTTTTAACTTAATGATTAGTTATTCTAGGTTAGTTTCTGTCATCCTAATAGTTGAACTTTTATTTATAATTAATAAAAGTTTTAATTTATTTTTCTTAATAGAAATTGGATTAGGCCTAATATGAGTTTTATAATAGCTTTTTAATTAATTCTTTTTGCTCCTAGTTGCTTAGTGAATCCTTTTCTGTTAAGTTAACTTAAAACCATGATTATGTTAAATTAAGGAATTTTTGTTATATAAAGACTATTTCTAGCTATTGTTTGAAGTAGGGAAACTTTGAGTGAATTTTCTTTGAGTTTTCCTTTGGATTTGGTTTTGGTTGCTTTGTTGTGTTATGTTACTTTTGTTATGTTGTGCTATGTGATCCTATTGTTTTGCTTATTGTGTTCATTGTTTGTCTCGGTAGAGTTTCCGAGTCTTGAAGCTTGCTACTCTGACTCTTTAGCTTACGAGGATCATCAGCAAGGCAAGTCTTGATCATGTTATTTCTATACCTATGTTTTTGTGCATTAGTAATTGTCACCACCCCACCATGCATGCAGTAGTGAAATTTTGAAGTCATTAAACTTGAGTAGTATCATGTGGTAGGATGAACCAATCCCCTTGCATGACCGGGGCGTAGTAGTTACTTTGCTATGCTCGTAGGCGGGTTTTGGGTTGAGTGAAATCCATAAGCAAGATGTGAGAGTCAATGATGATGACAACCCCATGAACTACAATGATCAAGATGGACTTGAAAATCACTCTTTGGGTGGAGGGCGGTTGGCCGGGCACCACTGGAGAACCAGTGGTGGCGGGATGCATGGAGAAGCGCCATGACATCCTGCGGAAAGCTTCACCCAGCCACGAAGAGAAGGATGGATGCCCCATGACCGGAAGCTTACATGCGGCCGCAAGCCATTATGGGCTCTGGCTGGGTCAACCCTAGTAGTGACGCTGGCTGGGCCGGTACTACGAGATGTAGAAGAGCGGTAGGATTGGATGGGTACGGCGTGAGCGGAAGAACTCTTTGGAAGACCTGTTTCATTCGTCCGATCTTCAAACACCATGAAGTGCGAAGACTTTAAAGGAGGAATGATTCTTGCGGGAAAGTCATAAACCTCTGCGAGTTAAAGATCTAATCGATTAACCGTGTCCCGATTCTGGACATTTGAGCCTCTGGAACTTGGAAGTATTAGGATATCTCAACACTTTGAAACTAATGAATTAATTTGAGGGGTTTATGACTTAATAATTTGGGAGCGAGATTTTGGTTGGCGGAACCATCTCAATATCTACCAACAATTTGTAGTAAATTGCAAACAAGTCCTTTGTAGTAGGATAAAATTGGCTTTCTACGCAAAATGATGAAACTTAGAGCTCCACAGCCAAAATGCATATAGTGTAGTAACTTTATTATTGTTATTCTTCATGACTTGCCGACTTATTCCAAAAGCTGACCTACATGGCTGCAACGTATTATGTTGCGGAGATATATTCGATCGAGAGTGAGGCTACGCTCAGCTTGGCGATTGCCCTTTGAGTCGGATGGACTCGCTTTACTTGACGCTTCCATGACATTAGTAGTTTATTTCTCATGAGTTGGCCTTGAGCGAATTTATTCCCTTGTAATAAAGACTCTATATGAGAATCGTGTAATAAAATTCAGGTGTGATTGAACTTTGATTACTTTATCGATGTCTTGTGAGTACCGGCATGATCTTGGGATAGATGCAGACCTGAGATTTGACCGATTTTGGGTCAGGTCGCTCTGAGAGAGATGGTATCGAGCACACGGCCGTAGGATCGTAACCCCTAGGATCGGAAAGCCATTAGCAGAGACCATTTACTTTAACTCCTTTTCATTCCGTAATTCTCCTGTTCAATTCGACTCTTCTCCCTTTGCAACATTCTAGATGGCCGTCGAGTTCACCCCGGTTCTTCTACCGGAGTTTTGCCGGCCCGGATGAGGCGATGCCTTTCGGCAAGAAGCTGGTCCAGATGGTGAAGAAGCTGAAGATAGCTCTGCCCTCGATCACCGGAAGCCAACCAATGCACTTCCGGCGGATACCCGCTCTGAGGATTGAAGTGCATATCCGGGGAGAACCTTCGGAGGTCACACGGAGCCTATCAACTTTGAGTTCACCGAGTTCAACTAGATCATCGGAAGGGCGTGGCGATCTATCGAGCACTTGGACATCTCCGAGAGAATCTGAGGGCGAGCTCGATCACTCGAGACCTCGCCATGGTTTCTCGCGAGAGCAAGGAATGGAGATATCATCCGTACCATTGAGGGCGATTCCACTCTCTCTTACATCCAGGACTTGGAGTGTCTTCTCGAGAAGCGGGAGATTCAGACTGCCGTAACTCGAAGACACACAGAGACTATTGTTCCGTGAACTGGGCTGGAGGAGAAGAAGGCCAGCAGACTTCCTTGGCCATGAGGAAGAAATCACGGACTTCATGGAGATAGTCGACGACACGAAGATGAAGCTTGCGCAATAGAGGAAAAGATGGACTTGGGAGAGGACCTTTACCGAGTGGAGATGAAGGACCCTCGTGAGCAATGACCAGGATTTTGAAGGAGTACCACTTTGAAGGAAACCCCAAGAGGAGGCGCCAGCAGATGAAGACTTTTAGTCGACCACCATGTTATTTTACTTTTTTAAATCGATCAGTTAGGCCGATGTTTTTCCTTCGATTAGTCATGAGCTTTTGTAATCGAGTTTGAACCATGTTTGAGTGGAATGAATAAATGATTGGTGTGTTATATGATTGTGCATTCATATGGGTAGTGTTATTTCTCATTAGACCATTGTTCTATTCTAAATTTCTCATCCACTCCAAAACACAAGAAGCCTCAGGGGCGTGACACCGGTTTTCCGCCGGAGCTCACCCGGCTTACTCCAAAGCGAGAATGCCCTCATGAAGATACTCATTCGTAATCGAACAACAACAACAATCCACATACCACCCATCGTGGACAACTTGACTCGATTTACGAGGTTGAATCCATGGTGTTCTCTAGTAGCACCGAGCCAATTGTGGGTGATGATTGGCTCCATAAAAGTCGGAAGAGAGCTAGTCACCGTTGGATGCACTGATCTGAGAAGGTGCGCTTTGCCGCGCATCAACTTGATGGACCTGCAGCTTCTTGGTGGGAGAACTACACCGCCACTTTTCCCATTGGTGCCATCACATGGGACCAATTCCAGCGAACCTTCCGCACCGCTCATGTCTCATTTGGAGCCATGAGTGCGAAGAAGCGTGAGTTCCGCAACTTACGCCCGGAGAACGTCTTGTGGCACAAGATGCGTGGATGAATTCAGCAAGCTTGCTCGCTATGCCCCTGATGATGTGGCCCACGAGATGCCGCCAAGCGAGGAGAAGTTCCTCGAGGGACTCAATGATGAACTGGGCATGCAGCTTGTGGTGGCTACCTTCAACAATTACCGGGAGGCTGGTAGACAAGGCCACCATACTTGAAGGCAAGCAGCGGCCAGATAGAAAGCCATAGCGGAAGTACAGCCGGGGAAGCACAACTCGGTGCTCGGTGAAGCCCGTTATGCACCATACCGGGAGGGCACACCCATCATAACCATGGAGGTCATAACCATGGAGGAAGTGGGAACAACGCAGCCGAGGACAACAAGTCAGGCCATGGCAATGGCAATAGCAATGGTAATGGCAATCGCAGCACCGTTACGCCCGGCTCAGAAGGATCTGAGCCACATCACCTGTTTCAAGTGCGAAGGCGAGGGCACTATGCCACCGATTGCCCGGAGGCCAAGCGGAGGAATGGAAATGGCAATGGAGGCTCAATGAAGAAGCCTAACCCGTTCCCTCGTGCTCAGGTGAACCACATCGGCGTGGAGGGCGTCTATGAGCAGCCCGGAACACCGTGGTTGGTAAGTTTTATTGAATTCACGTTCAGTATTGGTACTCTTTGATTACGGTGCAGCGCATTCATTTCATATCAAGGGTAGTTGTGGAAAGAAATGCGGGTTCTTGCGCACTAAAAACCCTTAGAAGCCCCCTTGGCGTCGGTTCTGCGGGAGGAGAAATGATGGCAGGCTTAGGCTGTCATGCAACCCTCAACATCGGGAACCATAAATTTCCCGCAGACCTCATAGTGTTGGAAACTCAGACCTTGGATGTAATCCTAGGCATGGATTGGTTGACAAAGTTTGAAGGGAACATAGACTGTGCCCGCAAGTCTATTCTGCTCACCACCCCGGAGCAGAAGAGGATCAAGTATGTAGCCAGGCATAGCCAGATGAAGAATCAGGTGCATTCCCTCACGGGAGTTGTTCAGGAGGAAGTGCCGATGGTGCAAGACTTTCCGATGTGTTTCCGGAGGAATTACCAGAATGCCACCGGACGGGGACATTGAATTTTGATTGAGTTATTGCCCGGCACAGCCCCAATATCCAAGAGACCTTATCGGATGCCACCGAACGATTTGAAGGAGATCAAGAACCAAATTAATGAGCTATTGGAGAAGGGATATATCCGGCCAAGCTCATCACCTTGGGGAGCCCCAGTTCTTTTGGTAGAGAAGAAGGATGGAACCTTGAGGATGGTTGTGGATTATCGTGCGTTGAGCAGCGTGACCATCAAGAACAAGTACCCTTTAGATGATTAATGATCTATTTGATCAGCTAGTTGGAGCCAAGGTATTCTCCAAGATCGATCTTGATCGAGGGTATCATCGATGGAAGATCCGTGAAAAGGATATACCCAAAACAGCATTCACTACCGGGTATGGTTTATATGAGTATCTTGTCATGTCGTTTGGATTGACTAATGCTCACCGCATACTTCATGAATTTGATAAACAAGGTATTTATGGAATATCTGGACAAGTTTGTCGTGGTGTTCATCGATGATATCTTGATTTTCTCCAAGAAGCGAGGAAGAGCATAAGGAACATTTGCGTCTAGTTACGGAGAAACTTCGAGAACATCAGTTGTATGCCAAGTTCGATAAATGTGAATTACATTTGAAGGAAGTGATTCCTCGGACATGTTATTTTAGGAGAAGGAATAGCAGTTGACCCCACCAAGGTTGTATCGATCACCGATTGGCGGTCACCCACCACGATCAAGGAGATCCATGATTTTCTCGGACTCATGAGGATATTATCGGAGGTTTATTGAGAATTTCTCGAAGATTGCCAAGCCCATGGGAGCTGTTGAAGAAGGAAGCCAAGTATGTTTGGACGAGGCTTGTGAAGCCGGTTTCGAGAATTGAAGAAAGCGTTTGGTTACAGCCCAGATCTTGATTTTGCGGACATACACAAGGATTACCGGTATATTGTGGCGCTTCTCGTCGGGGACTCGGAGGAGTACTCATGCAGGAAGGAAAAGTTGTAGCTTATACCTCCGGACAGCTACGACCACACGAGCTGAATTATGCCACACATGATTTGGAGTTAGCGGCCGTAGTGCATGCACTCAAGACACAGAGACATTTCCTTATCGGAAACCATTGTGATGTTTACCACAGATCATAAGAGCTTGAAGTATATTTTCACGCAGAAAGAGCTGAACCTCGAGGCGAGAGGAGATGGCTAGAGTTGATAAAGGACTATGACATGAGATTGCATTACCACCCGGTAAAGCTAATGTTGTAGCAGATGCTTTGAGCCGTAAGAGTTATGTGAACACCCTTACGGCGGGAGGATTACCCCGAGGAGTTAGTCGATGACCTCGAGAGATCTCCGGCGGAGATAGTTCGAGAGGATATGTTGCAACTCTGGAAGTTCGGTCCACTTTGGCGAAAGGATTCGTGAAGCCCGGGAAGTCGGACAAGGAAATTGATGAGATAAAGAAAAGATGAATGAAGGAAAAGCTAAAAAGGATTTCGTGAGGATGAATACGGAGCCATATGGTTCGAGGATCGCATTTATGTGCCCAATGATCCCGAACTCAGGAAGCTAATTCTTCAGAGGCTCATGATTCACCGTGCTCGATTCACCCGGCAACACCAAGATGTACCTGGATTTGAAGCAAAGTTTACGGTGGACAGGTATGAAGAAGGATATTGCGAAGTACGTAGCGATATCGATGTTTGTCAGCGAGTAAAAGCGAACATCGAAGCCAGCGAGGTTACTTCAACCTTTGCCGATTCCGGTGGAAATGGGAAAAACTTGGAATGGATTTTATCACGGGGATTACCCGGGACCCGTTCAGGTTATGATTCCATCTGGTAGTGGTTGATCATTTGACCAAGGTAGCTCACTTCATTCCGTGAAAACTACCTATACCAGTGCTAAGTTGGCCAAGATATACATGACCAGGATCGTATATGCGCATGGAGTTCCGAGGAGTATCGGTGTCGATAGAAGAACACAGTTTACCTCAAAGTTTTTGGAAGCGGTTGCATGAAACTTTGGAGTGCGAGGCTGGAATTGATCTGACTTTTCATCCATGAGCAGATGGACAGACCGAGAGAGTCAATCAGATTACGGAGGACATGTTGAGAGCTTGTGTGCTAGACTATGGGTCTAGCTGGGATGATAATTTGCCATCTGTGAGTTCTCGTACAACAACGATTGTCGATCCGGTTTGAAGATGGCCCCTTCGAAGCTCTATACGGAAGGAGGTGCGAGAACACCATTCTTTGTGGGATAGTGTTGGAGATCGATCACTTTTAGGTTCCGATCTTATCAAGGATTCGAAAGAAAGTCAAGCTGATTCGAGACGGGCTCAAGATAGCCTGATCGAGACGGAAGAGTTATCTGACGGCGATGGCGCAAGGAAGTGACTTACGAAGTGGGAGATCGAGCATATCTTCGTGTGTCACCACTTCGTGGAATCAAGAGGTTTGGAGTCAAAGGAAAGTTAGCACCCCGATTCATTGGCCCCTACAAAATCCTCGAACGTCGTGGAGAAGTTGCATACAAGTTGGAATTGCGGAAGGATTGTCCGGAGTTCATGATGTCTTCCATGTTTCACAGTTGAAGAAGTGCCATGCCGACATGGCGATGTTCCGTTGAGAGACACGGTGCCCTAGAGGCCATACAGACAGCGGTGATCGACTTACAAGGAGAAACCGTCCAAATTCTCGAGGCGCAAGCGAGTCACCCGCAGCAAGGTCATCAAATTTTGCAAGGTGCTGTGGAGTCACCACACCGAGGAAGAAGCCACACAGGAGCGAAGAAGATCTTCTTCGAGACCACCGCACCTATTTGCTAGCCAACCCGAATCTCGAGGGCGAGATTCATCTTAAAGATGGTAGGTTTGTAACATCCCAAATTTCCTATTTGGAATGTTTTACAATTATAGCTAAGCATCCTATGCATCCTGTTTGAATTTGAATGCCATTTGAAGTTTGAGCAATTTGAGTTTTGAATTTGAATTTCAAACTTTGGCATGTGGGAAACATTTCAAAAACTAAGCCTGATAAATACTTGATCAAAAGTATGAGAGGAGCAAACATGACACTCCAAAAATATCGGAGGAAACAATGCCAAAGATTTGGATTCAAATCTGAATTTTATTTGAATTTGGAAAAAATGGATTTTTATAAAGTTTGGATTTTGCCTTTGGAAAAATGTTCAAATGAAAGGGAATATTCCCTGATCATTTTGGTATATATATACCCTATATAAAATATTTATAGAATCTTTGTTTTATTTTTGTTTTTGTTTTATTTAAAAAATAAAGAAAAAAAAACCCCGGGCGCCCGAGGCCAGCCAGTGCCAGCCCAAGCCCAGGCAACCCAGCGCCAGCCGAGCCAGCCCAGCTCGCCTCACCCCTCGCCCCCGCGCCCGAAGTCGCTAGGCCTCGGCCACCCGCTCGACCCGCCCCTCTCTCCCTCTCGCTGACCCGTGGGACCCGCCCGTCTTCCCCAACCCCTAGCCCCGCGGCGACCTCATGGGAGATCGCGGATCCCGAAGGATCCAGGATCCCCGATCGCCCGATCCCCTCGAGCGAGCCCGAGGCCTGGCTATAAAGCCGAGCCCTCACACCCCATTCCCCCTAGCCTCATGGAGCCCTCTCCCTCTCCCTCCACGAGCTCATGGGCAGGAAACCCGAGCCGCCGCCGCCATCATTTACCCGTCGCCACCCTAGTCCACCCCGACCACTGACACCACGAACCCCTCCCGTGCCCGTCCGCACCATGGACCACTCATGGCTTCGTGACGGCCTTGGGGCCTTGACAGCACTCTCGCCGCCGCCGCCCGCCCGTCATGGAGTCAAGTGCGCCCAAGCATCATCCCCCCGTCGATCTAGATCGAGTGGCTAGGATTAGAACCCCAGAAGAAATACGTTTTTATTAAAAAAGCCGGCCGGTTCGTTCACGGTTTATTTTAGTTAGGTTATTTTTATTTAGGCCGGTTCGTCTTAGTTAACCCTAGGGCCCGTTTAGACTAAGTTACGCCTAGTGCACGAGTATAGGCCCATTAGGCCTTTTTCTTTTATTTTGATTTTTCTGTTTTTTGGCGAATAGTTTACATTTTCAAAAATGTATATCTTTTATTCTGTTTAATATTTTTAGATGATTCTTTTTTGTTGGATTGCAAATTTTGTGTAGTTTCTGTAGAATATATATTTAGCTATGTTAAAATAATTAAAATGCTTTAATTTAGTTTTAGTCAGAATAGTAAATCTGCAATAACTTGAGTTAGAAAAATTATTTTTGCATGATTCTTTTTGTCCCAACTTTATTTTGTCATTACCAAACCCTAGAAATTAACTTGGGTATTTTAGGATTAATAAATAATTAGTTTTAAGCAGAATCCTATTAATCCTAATTAATTAACTAGTTCCTGTTTTCCTATTAAATTAATTAGTAAATTAATTTATTTTTAACTTGTGATTAGTTATTCTAGGTTAGTTTCTGTCATCCTAATAGTTGAACTTTTATTTATAATTAATAAAAGTTTTAATTTACTTTTCTTAATAGAAATTGGATTAGGCCTAATATGAGTTTTATAATAGCTTTTTAATTAATTCTTTTTGCTCCTAGTTGCTTAGTGAATCCTTTTACATTAAGTTAACTTAAAACCATGATTATGTTAAATTAAGGAATTTTGTTATATAAAGACTATTTCTAGCTATTGTTTGAAGTAGGGAAACTTTGAGTGAATTTTCTTTGAGTTTTCCTTTGGATTTGGTTTTGGTTGCTTTGTTGTGTTATGTTACTTTTGTTATGTTGTGCTATGTGATCCTATTGTTTTGCTTATTGTGTTCATTGTTTGTCTCGGTAGAGTTTCGGAGTCTTGAAGCTTGCTACTCTGACTCTTTAGCTTCTGAGGATCATCGGCAAGGCAAGTCTTGATCATGTTATTTCTATACCTATGTTTTTGTGCATTAGTAATTGTCACCACCCCACCATGCATGCAGTAGTGAAATTTTGAAGTCATTAAACTTGAGTAGTATCATGTGGTAGGATGAACCAATCCTTGCATGACCCGGGGACGTAGTAGTTACTTTGCTATGCTCGTAGAGGCGGGTTTTGGGTTGAGTGAAATCCATAAGCAAGATGTGAGAGTCAATGATGATGACAACCCCATGAACTACAATGATCAAGATGGACTTCGAAAATCACTCTTTGGGTGGAGGACGGTTGGCGGGCACCCCAGAGAACCCAGTGGTGGCGGGATGCATGGAGAAGCGCCATGACATCCTGCGGAGCTTCACCCAGCCACGAAGAGAAGGATGGATGCCCCATGACCGGAAGCTTACATGCAGCCGCAGAAGCCATTATGGGCTCTGGCTGGGTCAACCCTAGTAGTGGTATTTGGTGGGCGGTACTACGAGATGTAGAAGAAACGGTAGGATTGGATGGGTACAGCGGTAGCAGAAGAACTCTTTGGAAGACCACTGTTTCATTCGTCCGTCTTCAAACACCATGAAGTGCGAAGACTTTAAAGGAGGAATGATTCTTGCGAGGAAAGTCATGAAACCTCTGCGGAGATAAAGATCTAATCGATTAAGCCGTGTCCCCGATTCACGGACATTTGAGCCTCTGGAACTTGGAAGTATTAGGATATCTCAACAATTAAACTAATGAATAAATATGAGTGGTTTATTACTTAATAATTTGGGAGCGAGATTTTGGTTGGCGGAACCATCTCAATATCTACCAACAATTTGTAGTAAATTGCAAACAAGTCCTTTGTAGTAGGATAAAATTGGCTTTTACATAAAATGATGAAACTTAGAGCTCCACAGCCAAAATGCATATAGTGTAGTAACTTTATTATTGTTATTCTTCATGACTTGCCGACTTATTCCAAAAGCTGACCTACATGGCTACAGCGTATTATGTTGCGAGAGATATATTCGATCGGGGTGAGGCTACGCTCCAGCTTGGCGATTGCCCTTTGGAGTCGGATGGACTCGCTTTACTTCGGCCTTCCGCAACATTAGTAGTTTATTTCTCATGAGTTGGCCTTGAGCGAATTTATTCCCTTGTAATAAAGACTCTATATGAGAATCGTGTAATAAAATTCAGGTGTGATTGAACTTTGATTACTTTATCGATGTACTGTGAGTACCAGCATGATCTTGGGATGGTACAGACACAGAGATTTGACCGATTTTGGGTCAGGTCGCTACACATCCGCAGCAGCAGCGTCAACATCTTCGCCATGTGTATCAGTCTGAATCGTAATTCCCCCCAGTGTCATCTTCTTGTTCATCCTCAATGTCCTCAAAAGTTGGCTTCTTATTGATCAACTCTTGTATGTCCATAGCCCGACAGGCAATCATTTCGCCAGCATCATTGACGTGATGGTTCTCAAAGATATTAGGAACATCTGTGGAATCTTCTACATCAAGAGCAGTGTAAGCATCATCTTGTTGTGCAACTTCATTAAATGAATTCCTCTGCTCAAACCTTTGCAATACTCTCCAGTCATCGCTACATGCAAATGTGTCTTCCAAGAAAAATATCTGTGCTGCTTGATTTGCCAAAATAAAAGGCTCGTAGGTCTGGTACGCCGCCTTGACATTGATGGATTTGAAATAATCATCAGTTCTGGGTTTTGCGATCCTGGAAAATAGGTTGTACCAACGATAGCACAACAAAACCACACACCGATGAACCGATGAACCTCGGCGGAGATATCTGCCAGCGAGAACAATATGCATTATGTTAGCATAAATTTTAGTTGTCACTTCATCGTACTTATCCGTGCTCATGATGGCACTGTTTTGTGTCTTCCTGCCTTTGTCGTGTGCAAGGGTGTTGTAGCGCACATCTCCAACAACGAAAGATTCATAATGTCTTACCCGAGTATCAAGACCCATTGCTAGTGCGTAAAGGGCATCATTAACTGCCTGCCCATCCTCCCGCATCTTCTTAACCTATGGTTAGAAAATAGACAAGCTGATCATCTTCTCAATATATTAAAAAACCGATAGTGCAATTCCAAAGCGTACATGGCTCTTGAACCATTTTGCAAATCCTGCTATAACCAGTTTGTCAATGTTTCTTGGATTTTGCGGCAGTAACTCCTTTTTTTAGATGTTGCACAACATAGTGATCGCGTCAAACATCTAAATATATAAGAATGTCTTTGCCAAATTTAGTAGATTACGATGTATAAGCTGCGATTATAACACTTACTCGATATAAGGTAGAATCTCAGGACAATTATTCAACACATACAAAACCATTTTGTCCAAATCTTTAGGTTTTTCGTCTTGTCGACTCTTCCCTGTAACTCGAACAGAACAATCAAAAACATTGAGCTCGGGATTGTCTTCACCCACCTATTTCTAAGCTCATCAGCTGTTTCAATGTATTTTGAGCAGAATGTTAATGCTTCTGTAGCAATGTAGGCCTCTGCAATGGAACCCTTAGGTCTAGCTCTGTTCCTAACATAGCCCTTGAAAGTGCCTAGCCACCTTTCAGTAGGGTACATCCAGCCATACTGTACTGGACCTCTAAGTAGTGCCTCATAAGGTAGATGAACAACCAAATGCACCATCACATCAAAGAAGGTTGGATGATATATCTTCTCAAGGCGCATAGGATAGTTGGTATATTGTCTCTAAGATGCTCCAAAGCATCTATCCTGATATTTCTACTACAGAGTTCCACACGAAGAATTGTCCCAACTCTGCCAAGCGCTCTGTATAAGTCAGGGCAGCCCAATCCTCTAAGGATAACAAGTAAAACCCTTTGAAGTAGGATGTGGCAGTCATGAGTTTTCAATCCTTGTACCTTCTTTCCATCTGCACTGACTCTCCTTTTAGGGTTGGAAGCAAATCCATGTGAGAATCTCACACATGACAGGACCTTGTAGAATTCTTTTCTTTTTACCTTGTCCAAGAGGCATTACCACAGTGGTACCATATCCCGTGGTTTACCTTCATCTTCCACCTACAAATCCTTTCTGATACCCAAGTGTGTCAAATCAATCCTAGATTTTAAGGTATCTTTCATCTTGCCTTCAATATTAAGAAGTGTGCTGATAATGCTGTCACATATATTTTTCTCGATGTGCATCACATCAAGATTATGCCGCAGATCCAAATCTTTCCAATACTCCTAGTCCCACAAAGTTGACCCGCGGGTAAACAATAATTCTCTTCTGCCCTGCCACACTTCCTTTTCCCGCTACCATTATCAGCATGGTTTCCTGGTGTAATATGCCTGACCTTCTCTAATTCCACTTGCAACTCATTGGCAGTGAGCTTCTTTGGCGCATCACGGTTTTCATGCTTTGCATTAAACACATGTCTTCGGTATTTTGTAGGACACGACTTGTCCTTGGCAAGGAAACGGCGGTGTACAATGTAACATATCTTGCTAACTATTGCGTATGATAGCGGATTCTTGTCATAGCGAACACATGCATTGTAACCATGTGTCGTTCACCCTGACATAGTGCCCAAAGCCGGATAATCATGGATGCACCAAATTATAACAGCACGCAGTAAGAAATCAACTGGTGGGCTGCTATATAGGTCTTGAGTGAGAACACCCCTCCATAGCTGTTGAAGTTCCTCCACAAGAGGCTCCATGAATAAATCAAAATCCTTTCCAGGACTTTTTGGACCTGGGATGAGCATGCCCATCATGTAGTTTGATTCTTTAGTGCAAACATTTGGAGGCATGTTGTAAGGGATAACAAGCACTGGCCACATGCTATATGTGGCCTTTCTGGTGGCCAAATGGGTTAAATCCATCCAAGCTAAGCCAAGTCTAATGTTTCTCGGGTCTGACAGCAAACTTTTGTGTTTACGATTGAAGCTTTTGAGTCACTACCATGAGATGAAAGGCTCATTACATTACGATCTCTGTACTCCTGGTTCCTAGAATGCCACAATACATCCCCTCTTGTTTCAGCATCATGAAACAACCTATGCAATCTTGGTATAATTGGAAAATGTCTCAGAACATTATGAGGAATCCTCTTCACAACATCGCCATCTTTCCATCTTGATGATTTGAATTTTGGGCATTCACTTAAGTTGGCATAATCCTTCCGGAACAGAACACAATTATTCTTACAAACATGGATCATATCATATCCAATTCGAATGCACGAAGGAAATTCTTGATTTCCTTGTAGGTGTGTGGCACCTCGGGGCATGTCTGGAAAGATTTGCGGAAAGCGACCAACATCACATCGAATGATTTGTCGGTCATCCGCTCGGTGTGTTCACTGAAGAAAGGTGACCATAGCTGAAATCTTGACAACTTATTTCACAGGGGTGACAACACGTTGCATTGTTCCAACATGCGGGCCCACCATTTTTCTTCTGCGGGTGAAAGTTCACGAAATGCACGAGCATTTCATAGCATTGTTTCAATGTTGGTCAAACTCTGGCTCCATACCCACCTCCTCCTCCTCCTCCTCTTGACTGAGCATCGGGTAGATCAAGATAGTGATATCTTTGCTTCCACATAGTCGATGTAACATTGACGTTCATAGCTTCACCATGATGAACCCACCTAGTATATGTGACCGACATCCCATACAAGTGTAGATGATTTTGCCACAGTTAGTATGGGATCTTGTAGCTGAATTCATACTACTGCTACACGAATAGAGCACATCTGATTTTGGACCACCGTGCTCAGCTCGGCTACTGTTAAAGTTCATGAAGTTTTCAACCCCTCGACATATGCAGCGAGGAGAATCTTTGAGCGAAGTTATCCAAGTCTGCCCATCACATTAGACATACAAATTAGTTCTTCTACTAGATATTACAAGAAAAAGCGTATATGCTTTTTTATGAAGTCTAGAAATAAAATACGTTGGTTGATGTCTAAAGCTATGGCAAGATATTTGGACAAGCAGATCTAAGTAACGAAATATATGTAAAGCTAATTCAGCAAACAGATTTGAGTGCTCAATTATGGCAAGCTGTTTCAACAGTCAATGAGGTCGAGCACACAGCCATCGAAGGCCATCTCAACAACAAAGACCGAGCATAAAATGGTGTAGAGCTATTTCACCTAACAGATTGGCTACTAGACCATGGCAATCTACGTCACAATAAATATAAGGCAGGATATTTTAACTAATTGGGCGTGGCATGCCATCTCAGCTAAGCAGATTGAGTGCAGAACAGGGCAAGGAAGCCTCTTAAGTAGAGCATATTGACTGTAAACTATTTCAGCAAATAGTGAGATTAACAACGTCTATCACCTAACATTCAGCGCGACTCCGACATGCACGAGGCCTCGGTCTAGAATGCGCGTACCGTGGGAGAACCTGACCGCCGTGCGTCTCCACAAGAACATCGCTAGCGGTGGCGGTGCGGCTAGAGGACGGCAGTCTAGGAGAGCGTACTGTGGGAGCGAGAGGATTGCCGTGCGTCCCCTCAACGAACCGTGGCGCCCGGCGTGTCGGCGGCCCGGGGAAGAAGCGGTTTTAAGCGGAGTGAATGGAGTGGAGGGGTGATGACCCACAAGTATAGGGATCTATCGTAGTCCTTTTGATAAGTAAGAGTGTCGAACCCAACGAGGAGGCGAAGGAAATGATAAAGCGGTTTTCAGCAAGGTATTCTCTCGCAAATCTTGAAATAAGTGGTAACAGATAGTTTTGTGATAAGATAATTTGTAACGAGCAACAAGTAACAAAAGTAAATAAAGTGCAGCAAGGTGGCCCAATCCTTTTTTATAGCAAAGGACAAGCCTGAACAAACTCTTATATAAGGAAAAAGCGCTCCCAAGGACACATGGGAATATCGTCAAGCTAGTTTTCATCACGTTCATATGATTAGCGTTCGGTACTTTGATAATTTGATATGTGGGTGGGTGGTGCTTGGGTGCTTTTCTTACTTGAACAAGCATCCCACTTATGATTAACCTCTATTGCAAGCATCCATAACTACAACAAAAGTATTAAGGTAAACCTAACCATAGCATGAAACATGTGGATCCAAATCAACCCCTTACGAAACAACGCATAAACTAGGGTTTAAGCTTACATCACTCTAGCAACCCATCATCTACTTATTACTTCCCAATGCCTTCCTCTAGGCCCAAATAATGGTGAAGTGTTATGTAGTCGACGTTCACATAACACCACTAGAGGCTAGACAACATACATCTCATCAAAATATCAAACGAATACCAAATTCACATGACTACTAATAGCAAGACTTCTCCCATGCCCTCTGGAACAAACATAACTACTCACAAAGCATATTCATGTTCATAATCAAAGGGGTAATAATATGCATAAAGGATCTGAACATATGATCTTCCACCAAATAAACCAACTAGCATCAACTACAAGGAGTAATCAACACTACTAGCAACCTACTAGCACCAATCTCGGACTTGGAGACAAGAATTGGATACAAAGAGATGAACTAGGGTTTTGAGATAAGATGGTCTTTGGTGAAGATGTTGATGGAGATTGCCCTCTCCGATGAGAGGAGGCGTTGGTGATAATGATGGCAATGATTTCCCCTCTCGGAGGAAGTATCCCCTTGAGAATAGCTCTGCGGAGCCTAGATTAGTTCCGCCAAGAGTTCAGCCTCGTGGCGTGAGTCTCGTCGAAAAGGTTGCTTATTTTTTTTTCTCATCGAAAGACCTCATATAGAAGAAGATGGGCATCGAAGATCCACCAGGGGGCCACGAGGTAGAAGCGCGGCATGCAGAGAAGCGCCCACCCTCGTGGACAGTGTGTGGGCCCCACAGGTGTTCATCTTTGGCAAGGATTTTTCATTATTTTTAACTAGATGTTCCGTGGAGTTTCAGGACTTTTGGGGTTGTGCAGAATAGGTCTCTAATATTTGCTCCATTTCCGGCCCTGGATTCCAGCTACCGGCATTCTCTCTCCTTGTGTAAACCTTGTAAAATAAGAGAGAATAGCCATAAGTATTGTGACATAATGCATAATAACAGCCCATAATGCAATAAATATCTATATAAAAGCTTGATGCAAAATGGACGTATCAACTCCCCCAAGCTTAGACCTCGCTTGTCCTCAAGCGAAAGCCGATAACGATAAATATGTCCCCATGTTTAGTGGCAGAGGTGTCGATAAAAATGAAATACGGACATGAAGGCATCATGATTATTCTCATAACAGCAACATATATGAATATTGTCATATGATTTCTTATGCTCAAGTAATAATCCATTCACAATATGAAGTACGAATCATAAACTTTATTGAGAACCAACAAAATATAATCTCAGTCATTGAAGCAATTGCAATTTATCATAACATCAGAAAGAGTCTATGTCAGAGCTCAAAAGCAAGTCCACATAATCAACTATCATCTAGTCCTTCATAATTGCTAACACTCACGCAATACTTGTGGTTATGAAGTTTTAATGGGACCTGAGAGAAAGATAGGGGCTTATAGTTTAGCCTCCCAACCTCTTACCTCAAGGGTAATGTCAACAATAATAACTCATGCTCCCCTACATCCAATTAGGTACATATATCGGGATCTTTCCAACATATTGTGCTTGCCAAAGGATAAAATGAAAAGGAAAGGTGAAGATCACCATGACTCTTGCATAAGGTAGAAGATAATAAAAAAAGATAGGCCCTTCGCAGAGGGAAGCTGAGGTTGCCATGCGCTTTATTGTGCAGTCCGTCGCTTTTATTACTTCCACATCACAAGATCGTATAAAGCTTATTTCTCCCACACCAATCAATCATACATATTTAGAGCAATTTTTATTGCTTTGCACCGATGACAACTTACTTGAAGGATCTTACTCAATCCATAGGTAGATATGGTGGACTCTCATGGCAAAACTGGTTTAAGGGTTTTGGAAGCACAAGTAGTATCTCTACTTGGTGCTGAGAATTTGGCTAGCATGAGGGGTAAAGGCAAGCTCAACATGTTGGAGGATCCATGACAACATATTTTATCTTAGATATAAGAAAACATAACCCATTACGTTGTCTTCCTTGTCCAACATCAACTCTTTAGCATGTCATATTTTAATGAGTGCTCCCAATCATGAAAGATGTCAATAATAGTATATTTATATGTGAACCCCTCTTTCCTTATTACTTCCTATTAATTGCAAAGATGACCAAAGCTATGTCTGTCAACTCCCAACAACTTTTAATCATCATATTCTTTCTATGTGAAGTCATTACTCTCAATAAGATCAATATGAATTCTTTGTTTCTTTTTATTCTTTTTCTTATTTTCTTTTATTCACTCAAGATCATGGCAAAATAATCAAGTCCTTGACGCAGCACTAATCTTTATTATATAACTCATGGACTCGATTACATAGAGAGATCATAAAGCAAAACTCAAAACTAGATCATGCCATAAACTTTATTCTACTAGATTAAGATACTACTAATAAGAGTGAACTAAGAAAACGGTAAGGATAGGAGTGTGATTGTGATACGATACCGGGGCATCTCCCCCAAGCTTGGCAGTTTCCAAGGGGAGTGCCCATACCCATGTGATTATGTCTCCTTCTTTGTTGTTGGTGTAATATTCTTGGCGATGATTCCTCTAAGGATACGATTCTCCTCCTCGAGCTTGTTGACTTGCTGCTTGAGGTCCATTATTTCCTTCTGAAGCTTTCACATGTGGCTAAAGCTCCTTGCACCCAGGGGTGTTTCATAGCTGCGGGAGAACAAGTGACACTCCTCTTCATATTTTCATAAGAAAGAAATCTAACATTGGAAGGGATAACCGAGTTTGGAATTGCTGAGCTCTGTAGTTCTCCCATCGTGAACCCAGCTCAGAAGCGGGAAGTGACTTCTTGATCCTCCATGGCATCTACCCTCATCAAGTCAGCCTCCATCTCTTCCTCCGTTCTTTGGCCCAAAGTGGTCGGCATCATTTATTGCCCTTGGTTAGATGCGGGTGAGACACCCGGCTCTCCTCGACTGACTCTTGAGAAGACATCTCGCTCTTAATCTGCATCGACAACAGCTCGAAACAAAAACAGAGGATAATTGCGTGATACGGGAGTCAAAACCTTCGGGAGAATATATAATGAATTTTTACCGACCAAAATACGTATCATGCAAGAAAACGGAGTCCGGAGGCACACGAGGTGCTCACGAGGTAGGGGGGCGCACCCTCCATCCTCGTGGGGCCCTCGTGTCCTTCCCGGACTGCTACTTATTTTTCTATTTTTCTAAATATTCCAAAACGGAGAAATATTGCCTTAAAAATTGTTTTGGAGTCGGTTTTCTTACCGCACCACATACCTATTCCTTTTGGAGTCCTAAAGCGTTACGGAAAATGTCCCTTATGTATTCCTCACGAGTTCTGATTTCAATAATATTGGTTTCAACATTTATGGGATTACCTGAGATATAATGTTTGATTCTTTGACCGTTTACCACCTTGGTTGTGCCTTGAAGTTGTTGATTTTTATGGCCCGAAGCGATAGACCTCCTCGATGGCGTAGGGGCCTTCCCATTTAGAGAGAAGTTTTCCTGCAAAAATCTTAAGCGAGAAGTTGTATAGCAATACATAATCACCTACATTAAACTCACGCTTTTGTATCCTTTTGTCATGCCATCTTTTAACTTTTCTTTAAACAACTTGGCATTTTGTAAGCTTGGGTTCTCCATTCATCAAGTGAACTAATATCAAATAACCTCTTCTCACTAAGCAAGTTTGAAATCATAGTTGAGCTCTTTAATAGCCCAATATGCATTATGTTCTAGTTCGAGAGGTAAGTGACATGCTTTGCCATAAACCATTTTATATGGAGAAATACCCATAGGATTTTTATATGCAGTTCTATAGGCCCATAATGCATCATCAAGTTTCCTGGACCAATTCTTTCTAGACCTATTGACAGTCTTTTGCAAAATTAATTTGAGTTCTCTATTACTCAATTCTACTTGACCACTAGACTGTGGGTGATAAGGAGATGCAATTCTATGATTAACATCATACTTAGCAAGCATTTTACAGAAAGCACCATGAATAAAATGTGAACCACCATCGGTCATTAAATATCTAGGGACTCCAAACCTCGGAAAAATAACTTCCTTAAGCATTTTAATAGAGGTGTTATGATCAACACTACTAGTTGGAATAGCTTCTACCCACTTAGTAACGTAATCAACAGCAACTAAAATATTTGTATATCCATTAGAGGCAGGAAAAGGTCCCATATGATCAAAGCCCCAAACATCAAATGGTTCAATAACAAGTGAATAATTCATAGGCATTTCTTGACGTCTACTAATATTACCAATTCTTTGACATTCATCACATGACAAGACAAACTTACGAGCATCCTTGAAGAGAGTAGGCCAATAAAACCGGATTGCAATACCTTATGTGCAGTTCTATCTCCAGCGTGGTGTCCTCCATAAGCTTCGGAGTGACACTTGCGTAGGATCTGTTCCTATTCATGCTCAAGTACACAACGTCTAATAACACCATCTACTCCTTCTTTATAAAGATGTGGGTCATCCAAAAGTAATGTCTCAAATCATAAAAGAACTTTTTCTTTTGTTGGTATGTGAAGCTAGGTGGTATAAATTTAGCAACAGTATAGTTCGCATAATCAGCATACCAAGGAGTACTACGAGAAGTACTTATAACATTTAATTGCTCATCAGGAAAGCTATCATCAATAGGTAGTGGGTCATCAAGAACATTTTCTAACCTAGACAAGTTGTCTGCAGGGGTTCTCGGCTCCTTTCTATCAACAATATGCAAGTCAAATTCTTGTAGCAAGAGAACCCATCTAATAAGTCTAGGTTTAGCATCTTTCTTTTCCATAAGATATTTAATAGCAGCATGATCAGTGTGAATAGTTACTTTAGAGTCAACAATATAAGGTCTAAACTTATCACAAGCAAATACAACTGCTAAGAATTCTTTTTCAGTAGTAGAATAATTTCTTTGAGCATTGTCTAGAGTTTTACTAGCATAATGGATAATATTTAATTTCTTATCGACTCTTTGCCCTAGAACAACACCTACATCATAATCACTAGCATCACACATAATTTCAAAGGGTAAATTCCAATCAGGTGGCTGAACAATAGGTGCAGAGATCAATGTTTCTTAAGTATTTCAAATGCTTCTACACAATCATCATCAAAGACAAATATTATATCTTTTTGTAATAAATTAGTCGTAGGAGGCGAGAAATTTTTGAGAAGTCCTTAATGAACCTCCTACAAAATCCGGCGTGACTAAGGAAACTTCTTATACCTTTGATGTCCTAGGGACATGGCATCTTTTCAATAGCATCAATCTTGGCTTTATCAACTTCAATACCTCTTTCAGAAACTTTATGCCCCAAGACAATGCCTTCATTAACCATAAAGTGACACTTCTCCCAATTCAAGACAAGATTAGTTTCTTCACATCTCTGCAAAACTCGATCAAGATTGCTCAAACAATCCTCAAAAGAGGATCCATAGACGGAAAAATCGTCCATGAAAACCTCACTAATCTTTTCACAAAAGTCAGAGAATATAGCCATCATGCATCTTTGAAAGGTAGTAGGTGCATTACATAAACCAAAAGGCGTACGTCTATAAGCAAAAGTACCAAAAGGGCATGTAAAAGTAGTCTTTGATTGATCTTTAGCTAACACAGGTATTTGAGAGAAACCAGAATAACCATCTAGAAAGAAATAATGTGTATGTTTGCATAATCTTTCTAGCATTTGATCAACAAAAGGTAAGGGGTAATGATCTTTCTTAGTAGCCTTATTTAATTTGCGGAAATCAATTACCATCCTATAACCTGTAATAATTCTTTGTGGAATCAATTCATCTTTATCATTAGGAACAACAGTAACACCTCCCTCTTAGGGACACAATGGACAGGACTTACCCTTGACTATCGACATCAGGATAAATTATACGCCTCCGGAAGCTTTAGTATTTCTTTTCTTACCACTTCTTTCATTTTAGGATTGAGGGCGTCGTTGAGGATCATGAACTGGTTTGGCATCTGCTTCCAAATTTATTTTATGTTGACATAGAGTGGGACTAATGCCCTTAAGATCATCAAGAGTATATCCAATAGCAGCACGGTGCTTCTTCAGAGCTTTCACCAATCTTTCTTCTTCATGCTCTGAAAGGTTAGCACTAATAATAACATGATATATCTTCTTTTCATCAAGATAGGCATATTTAAGATTACCAGGTAACGGTTTAAGCTCAAACACGGGATCACCCTTGGGTGGAGGAGGATCCCCTAGGATTTCAACAGGCAAGTTGTGTTTCAGAATAGGTTCCTGTTTAAAGAATATTTCATCTATTTCCCTTCTTTCATTCATAAACATATCATTTTCATGGTCTAGCAAATAATGTTCTAAAGGATCCCTAGGAGGTACGGCAATAGAAGCAAGACCAATAATTTCATCCTTGCTAGGCAATTCTTCTTCACGATGTTGTTTACTAAATTTAGAGAAATTAAACTCATGAATCATATCATCCAAGCCAACAGTAACAACATTCTTTTACATGATCTATCTTAGCATTAACGATTATTCAAGAAGGGTCTACCAAATATAATGGGACAAACGCTATCTTGTGGGGAACCAAGAACAAGGAAATCAGCAGGATATTTAGTTTTCCCACACAAGACTTCAACATCTCTAACAATTCCCACTGGTGATATGGTATCTCTATTGGCAAGTTTAATTGTGACATCAATACCTTCTATCTCAGCAGGTGCAATTTCATGCTTAATTTCTTCATATAAGGTAATAGGTATAACACTAGCACTAGCACCCATATCACATAAGCCATGATAACAATGATCTCCTATTTTACTTGAAATAACGAACACGCCTACCACAGTGTCTATGTTTATCTTTAGCACAAGGTTTAGCAATTCTAGCAGTTTTCACCGCATAACCGAATGACATGCCCATCTATATTATCGGACAAGAGATCTTTAACAATAGCAATATTAGGTTCTACTTTAACTTGCTCAGGAGGTGTATAAGTTCTAATATTGCTTTTCTGATTTCTGATTGAAGCTTTAGCATGATCCTTTATTCTAACAGGGAAAGGTGGTTTCTCAACATAAGAGGTAGGAACAATAGGATCATTATAAGTGATAGTCTTTTCTTCAACTTTAATTGGCGCAACTACTTTTACTTCTATGGGGGGATGATATTTAAACCACTTCTCCTTGGGGAGATCAACATAAGTAGCAAAAGATTCACAGAAAGAAGCTACTATCTCAGAGTCAAGTCCATATTTAGTGCTAAATTTACGGAAAATATCAGTATCCATAAAAGGTTTAACGCAATTAAACTTAGGTGTCATACCTGACTCCTTACCTTCGTCGAGATCCCAATCTTCAGAGTTGCGTTTAATTCTATCCAATAAATCCCATTTAAACTCAATAGTTTTCATCATAAAAGAGCCATCACAAGAAGTATCGAGCATGGTGCGATTGTTATCAGAAAGCCGAGCATAAAGATTTTGAATAATTGTTTCTCTTGGGAGCTCATGATTGGGGCATGAATATAACATTAATTTAAGCCTCCCCCAAGGTTGAGCGATGCTTTCTCCTTCGCGAGGCCAAAAATTATATATATGATGGCGATCACGATGAACAAGATGCATAGGATAATACTTTTGATGAAATTCCAATTTCAATCTTCTATAGTTCCATGATCTCGTATCATCACTTAGCCTATACCATGTCAATGCATCTCCCTTCAAAGATAAAGGGAAGACCTCCTTCTTAGCAACATCATCGGGTATAACTGCAAGCTTAAATAATCCACAAACTTCATCCACATATATTAAGTGCTCATCGGGATGCTTTGTTCCATCTCACGTAAAAGGATTAGCTAGCAGTTTTTCTATCATACCGAAGGAAATTCAAAGGAACATTTTCTTCTTCAATAGGTTCAGTGGGTTGAGGAGCAATTCTTTTGCTCTCTTGGTCGGGTGAAGATACCCCGAACAAGCCCCTCGAAGGATTACTTTCCATAGTAACAAGCGACGATGAAATTTCAGCACACTATATAAATTTTTCCTTACCAAATTCCACCTACCAAAGGCGCTTCACTCCCGGCAGCGGCGCCGGAAAAGAGTCTTGATGACCCACCAGTGTAGGGGATCTATCGTAGTCCTTTCGATAAGTAAGAGTGTCGAACCCAACGAGGAAGCGGAAGGAAATGATAAGCGGTTTTCAGCAAGGTATTCTCTGCAGAAATCTTGAAATAAGTGGTAACAGATAGTTTTGTGATAAGATAATTTGTAACGAGCAACAAGTAAGAAAAGTAAATAAAGTGCAGCAAGATGGCCCAATCCTTTTTGTAGCAAAGGACAAGCCTGAACAAACTCTTATATAAGGAAAAGCGCTCCCGAGGACACATGGGAATATCGTCAAGCTAGTTTTCATCACGTTCATATGATTCGCGTTCGGTACTTTGATAATTTGATATGTGGGTGGACCGGTGCTTGGGTGCTGTTCTTACTTGAACAAGCATCCCACTTATGATTAGCCTCTATTGCAAGCATCCGCAACTACAACAAAAGTATTAAGGTAAATCTAACCATAGCATGAAACATGTGGATCCAAATCAACCCCTTACGAAGCAACGCATAAACTAGGGTTTAAGCTTCTGTCACTCTAGCAACCCATCATCTACTTATTACTTCCCAATGCCTTCCTCTAGGCCCAAATAATGGTGGAGTTTTATGTAGTCAACGTTCACATAACACCACTAGAGGCTAGACAACATACATCTCATCAAAATATCGAACGGATACCAAATTCACATGACTACTAATAGCAAGACTTCTCCCATGTCCTCTGGAACAAACATAACTACTCACAAAGCATATTCATGTTCATAATCAAAGGGGTAATAATATGCATAAAGGATCTGAACATATGATCTTCCACCAAATAAACCAACTAGCATCAACTACAAGGAGTAATCAACACTACTAGCAACCTACTAGCACCTATCCCGGACTTGGAGACAAGAATTGGATACAAGAGATGAACTAGGGTTTTGAGATAAGATTGTGCTGGTGAAGATGTTGATGGAGATTGCCCTCTCCTGATGAGAGGAGCGTTGGTGATGACGATGGCAATGATTTCCCCCTCCCGGAGGGAAGTATCCCCGGCAGAACAGCTCTGCCGGCGCCCTAGATTGGTTCCGCCAAGGTTCCGACTCGTGGCGGCGGAGTCTCGTCCCGAAAGTTTGCTTATTATTTTTTCTCTCATCGAAAGACCTCATATAGCAGAAGATGGCCATCGGAGAGCCACCAGGGGGCCCACGACGTAGGGGGGGCGGCCTGAAGCGCCCCACCCTCGTGGATGTGGTGTGGGCCCCACGGTGTTCATCTTTGGCAAGGTTTTTCATTATTTTTAACTAGATGTTCCGTGGAGTTTCGGGACTTTTGGGGTTGTGCAGAATAGGTCTCTAATATTTGCTCCTTTTCCAAATTTCAGATTCCGGCCAAGCATTACGCCTCCTTATGTAAACCTTGTAAAATAAGAGAGAATAGCCATAAGTATTGTGACATAATGCATAATAACAACCCATAATGCAATAAATATCGATATAAAAGCATGATGCAAAATGGACGTATCAGGGGGCCGGGCGGGAGGGGGGTTTGGGAATATTATTGGCTAGTTGGCCGAAGGGCGGTTGAATTTGGAATTTGGGGGGAATTTTCACGCGATGGGCGGGGGAGTTTGGCGCATGGTCGGTTTCTCCAAGTGCGATCCCACATGCCAGTGAAGAGGCAAGCCGAAGCGCGTTCCGTTTGCGTGAGCTGTGTGCAGGACCGACCGTGTGAGGGGTGCAATGTGACCGCGACAGGCATGCTGCGAGTGTACCACTTTTTTTTCCTTTTGAACTTGGTGCTTCGCGCGATCCATCGATACTACCACTAGTAATTCTGTAATCTCGACTAATACGGCGTGGCCGGGTCTTTTCCCACGCGATATGTTGGGAGGTTGGCTTAGTTGGTTTTTTAGGATGAGTAATGCTACACCTACGTAATCCTAGTTATGTAATTAACATAATGTGAAATGTGTGGGCTGTTGATTGGAGATCGGGGGGAGGGAGGGGCCCACCACCATGAAAATCAGGGGAGAGAGAGAGGCAATTTACGTTAACCCTTTCGTAGGTTCCCGTAGATGTAGAAAGATGTGAAATGCGTGAATGTGTAGTGGACGTACTATTGGAGTGCCTAATTAAGATAAATTGTGTATGTAGATCCTATGTGTTTATTTACTTCGCATGTTAGCTTTGTCTCGGGTCAAACCTTCCAAGTTTATACACACAAAAATGAATCATCATTCCATATATTTTCATACTCCTACAATATATCTTACTATTATTGTGAAAGTTCATATACACCGGGCCAATTCATGCAAACACAACAGATTTTCATTACATTTTGAACTTTTATAGGACAGAAAATAAAAAGAAACCCGGCGCTAAACCTTTTCTCTACGGTGGCGACCAACGTCCTCCATCGCCATCTCCATGTGCAGGCGGGGCTCAAGACCGTGAAGTGAAGAGTCTGCGGTCTCCGTGAGGAAGAGTAGAACACGGGAGATGGACCGGCCAGTTGGCACAGCATGCCCTACTGCCTCCCATGCCCTACTCATCCTCGGAGGAGTCCCCGACCTCGGCAGTGCCGGTGGACGTGAGGTCGATGATGATGGATGATGTCTACTAAGCAACCTTTCTTCTTGTAGGCGTTGTTGGGCCTCCAAGTGCTGAGTTTTGTAGGACAGTAGCAAATTTCCCTCAAGTGGATGACCTAAGGTTTATCAATCCATGGGAGACATAGGATGAATATGGTCTCTCTCAAACAACCATGCAACCAAATAACAAAGAGTCTCTTGTGTCCCCAGCACACCCAATACAATGGTAAATTGTATAGGTGCACTAGTTCGTGAAGAGATGGTGATACAAGTACAATATGGATGGTAGATATAGGTTTTTGTAATCTAAAAATATAAAAAACAGCAAGGTAGCGAGTGGTAAAAGTGAGCGAAAATGGTATTGCAATGCTTGGAAACAAGGCCTATGGTTCATACTTTCACTAGTGCAAGTTCTCTCAACAATGATAACATAATTGGATCACATAACAATCCCTCAACATACAACAAAGAATCAGTCCAAAGTTTCTATCGGAGAACGTGTAGGACGAAAACGTGCATCAACCCCTATGCATAGATTATCCCAATGTCACATCGGGAATCCGCAAGTTGAGTGCCAAAACATACATCAAGTGAATCAATAGAACATCCCATTGTCACCACAGATATCCCATCGCAAGACATACATCAAGTGTGCTTAAATCCAATACTCAATCCAACATAACGAAACCTTAAAGAGCAAGAATCAATTCATCACAAGAAGGTAGAGGGGGAGAAACACCATATGATCCAACTATAATAATAAAGCTCATAGTACATCAAGATTGTGCCATATCAAGAACACGAGAGGGAGAGAGATATATGTATAGAGAGAGATCAAACACATAGCTACTGGTACATACCCTCAACCTCGAGGGTGAACTACTCCCTCCTCATCATGGAGACCGCCGGGATGATGAAGATGGCCACCGGTTATGGTTTCCCCGTCCAGCAGGGTGCCGGAATGGGCTCCCGATTGGTTTTTCATGGCTACAGAGGCTTGCGGCGGCGGTACTCCCGATCTAGGTTTATTTCTGGGGTTTCTATATTTATAGGAATTTTGGGCATCGGGACCAAGTCAGGGGGTCCACGGGGCGACGACAAGGTAGGGGGGCGCGCCCTCCACCCTTGTGGATGCCTCCTGGCTCCTCTGGTCCATCTCCGATACTCCATGGGCTTCTTTTGGTCCATAAAAAATTGTCGTAAGGTTTGAGCTCGTTTGGACTCCGTTTGGTATTCCTTTTCTGTAAAACTCAAAATCAAGAAAAAAAACAGAAACTGGCACTGGGCTCTAGGTTAATAGCTTAGTCCCAAAAATAATATAAAATAGCATATGAAACATCAAAAACAGATAATATAATAGCATGGAACAATAAAAAATTATAGATACGTTGGAGACGTATCAATGGACGTGGACGGTCCGTCGCTTCACCTGCCACATGCGCCAACGAGACCTTGGACGTCGGCAAGTAGGACACATGGCTTATGGTGCTCCCATAGTCGGCCACCAGCGTGGCCACCGCTTGTGCGGTCGCGTCCGTGTCCGGCTACGCCATTATTGCGTTGCGAGCGGCGACTTGAGCGAGGGAGGCGACCTCGAGCTTCATCCCCAAAGACAAGCTCTCCTGCAGAGCGTTCGCGCTCGCGGTCATGGTGGATGTGGTGCCATGTAGCAGGAGGATGCGCTATGGTGTGGAGTTTAGCTGGGCGTTGCCGCTTTAAGTAGCGCATTCCGGTGAGGCCAAGCGTCCGGGTGCGTCATTAAGTCATTGGAGTTGGTTCCTTGTGCACTGAGCCTCTTAATGACGGCATACGGACGCACGGCAGGAATGTGGGCATCTGGCGCCTGCTAGGAATGCCGCGCAATGAGACAAATATGAGGGACGAGGGTTTTTGGTGTGCTGCAGAAGTCACTCGCGGTCGTGGCAACGTTGGAGATGCCCTTTGCTCACATGCGATCCCCACATGTCATTGAAAAGGCAAGACGACCCAGCATGGTCTCATGTCCTGGGGATGCAGCTGGCCGCGCTAGAACACTCAGCGGACGCGACGCAGCACACTCGCACTTCTGCGCCCCGTGCATCCTCGAGGAGCCGATTGTTGATCTGCTAGTCGTGCCACAACGCTAACGCCACCCTCGACACCCTGAAGCCGAGCGTGTCTAGCGACGATGAGCATGTCGCTCACCATGGTCGCCGTGTCCAGAGGCGGTGCGGAGCGCGCTTGACGTTGTTGGCCACGACCCACATGAATGGTTGCTGGTGGCGAGGAGGTCGTGGGCTAGCTCCTCCATTGGATTAGTCCGCGCCACATCATTCCGACATGTGTGCCCCTTCCCTGTTTTCCCGGCCAAATTCGAACGTCAGTGTTTCGTGTTACGCATTAGGCGCAGAACAGGTGGTTTTTGTGCCCTGGTTCAAATGTGGTACAATACCAAGTTGTTACCCTAGCCCCAAGTGTGGTGGTTTTGGGTACGGTACCACCCTTTTCCTTTTCATGTAGTGAAGCGTAACACTGGATTAAGTAGCCGGATGGTGTGCTAATGTAGGTGTCCATTGTTTGAAGGAATAATTGAGGCGTGCCGGTCCGTGCCGCATTTAGGGGTCCAACTTACCATGTTCCGGCGGTAGTAACTCTATACTAGTCCCTGCATTACTCCCTACTGTTTTTTATTTACTCTGCATTTTAGCTTTGCTCAAAGTAAAACTTTGTAAACTTTGAGAAAGTTTATGGACAGAAGTAATAACATATACAATAACAAATCAATACCATTAGATTCATTATTGAATATACTTTCACATCATATAGATTTGCTATTTTAAATGTTCATATTTTTTCTTTGCATACAGACAAATGGTTCGTTTAAAGTATATAACGACATGCATATAGACGAATAGTTCATTTAAAGTTTTACTTTGCCTCCACTACGTGTCGCTTGCCATCCTAGTTTTGACATCCCATTCAGTTCATGCCCTGACACGTCTTGACGAGATCAATTGATGTTGAGAGATCGAGTGCGTGTCGTGCAAGGAGATAAAGGTTTGGTGTGTTTCTAAGATAGAATGATCCGAAGTGCAACTGTGGATCGAAGGGAGTATATTGTATGTTCAAAAGCGAAACGAACGTATTGTACCCATCTTGTCCTCTTTCAATCGATCTCCAGTCCCCGAGATGAAACCGAGAGAGAACGAGTGGGTGCATGTGTGATGTGATACCTAAGGCGGATTCAAAATATTGACTGGTGATCATAGCATCAGCAAGTCATATATAAAGGGTATTCAATGTTTGTTTCGCTTTTGAACATACAATATACTCCCTCTGATCCTTTCTAATTTACATATAAGTTTTATGTGTAGTCAAAGTATCTCTACTTTGATCAAACTTACAGAAAAAGGTATCAACATTCAACAACACCCAATAAATATTGTTAGATTCGTACGTACTCCTAGATTTGCATTCAAACAGAGATGGTTTCCAATTTGTTTTCAAACACGTGAATGTGCTTGTTCTCGCACATGCTCTTCCTACTAGGATTTCGTCACGTATAGCCAGTCCAATAGTAATTTTTAAGCTCCCTGTCCAATAGTAGTAGAAGAAGTAGTACTAGTGGAGTACTGACAACATCTGCAGTAGAGTATGCAGTGCTCATAGTACTAGTAGTATACTCCCTCCATTTTTATTTACTCCGCATAAAACGGAGGGAGTACTAGTAACACTCGGCCGACCTCTCTCTCTCTCTCTCTCTCTCTCTTATAGTAGTATAAATGACGCGGACGGGGGAGGGGGAGAGACGTCGGTTTGCTCTCAACTGCGGTCCCACAAGCGAGCAAAAACGCAAGACGCAGGCGCTGCTCCATTCAAAGGAGCGGCGTGGAGGGTCCAGCGTGCTTGAGGGTGCAACCGAACACGACAAGAGTGATGTACACCCGTCAGTTCCTTATGAACTTGCATACTTGAGTACTCCTTTTTAACGCAGATGCACACAAGCGATCATACATGCGCACATACACACACCCATACGAACACACACACACCCTACCCCTGTGAGCACCTAATAGAGACTGAGCAGTCATACATATATCTCTACTCTCGTTGATGATGGTGTGCTTGCCATCTTGCAATATAGACAGTCCGATCTATATCTGAGGATAGAAAGCAAACTATCGCAATTTTGCAAAAGGATACCCACACCTCTATCGTTCATCGTTAGCTCCCACAACTTCATTGTTGAGTAATTAAAAAAGGAAGCCTCTAGAACAATCTGGCATGGTGGCTGCTGCCGGCGTTGTCCATCCCCATGCCTCCACTAAGTCCGACCACCAATCACCACCGCGCCCCACTCCTCCTCACCTTATCTCTCATCTTTCTCGAGATACCATTTTTCGATGAAATTCTTGAGATATCATTAAAAAAATGCATCCTGATGTTCCATAGAATGCATGGCATCTTGCTAGTCATCTTGAGATTTACGAAGCCACTGCCTCGTCGTCGGCATGAACGGTGGGGAGGTCCAGACGTCTGCCACGTGAAACTCGGAAACTTTGGTCCACTCCATCCCACCCAACAACTCTCCAGGCTCCAGCCGTCCGGCTTTGCAAACTCCGCACTGTCAAACCGGTTGACCGGTCATCAAAGGAACCACTATTCACACCAGAACCTTCGCGGCTCGGCCTATACCATCTACTTGCAGGCTGGTCACCACTGCCCCAAAACCGCACCTCCTCTCCAGCCCATTCACCCATCTTTCGATCCCCTAGCCCGCATCAACCGTCCCCTAGTTCGCCAGAAAGCCATGGTGCGCCACAAGATCACGTACTACAAGATGCTAATGTCGGAGCGCCGCGCAGAAATCACAGCGGCGGTCGGCGCCACAGACCTCTGTTCCTAAGCTCGCTTTGCGGTGAGCCAATCCCCGAGTTCTCCAGAGCCAAGCTCCGAGGAGGAGGAAGCCGATCTAATGTTCATGGCGGAGGTCACGGCGCAGAAGTCCCCCGATGCGTATGAGAAGATGGACGTCAACTTCGTGCCGACGTCCGGGTCCCCCATGGTGCAGGCTGCTACTTCTTGAGCTTGCGTTGGTTTTTCCCTTGAAGAGGAAACAGTGATGCAACAAAGTAGAGATAAGTATTTCCCTCAGTTAGGGAACCAAGGTATCAATCCAGTAGGATACAATGCACAAATCACCAATACCTGCACAAACAATCAAACACTTGCACCCAATGCAATAAAGGGGTTGTCAATCCCTTCATGTTCACTTGCAAAGGTGAGATCTAATAGAGATAGATAAAACTAAACATAAGATAAAGTAAATATTTTTGGGTATTTTTGGTTTATAGATCTGAAAATAAAAGATTGCAAAATAGTAAATCAGAAACTTATATGATGGAAAATAGACATGGGGCCATAGGTTTCACTAGAGGCTTCTCTCAAGATAGCAAATAATACGGTGGGTGAACAAATTACTGTCGAGTAATTGATAGAAAAGCGCAAAGTTATGTTGATATCCAAGGTAATGATTATGAAATATAGGCATCACGTCCGTGTCAAGTAGACCGGCTCCTGCCTGCATCTACTAGTATTTCTCCACACATCGACCGACTCCTGCCTGCACCTAGAGTATTAAGTTCATGAAGAACAGAGTAAGGCTTCAAGAAAGAGACATGATGTAGAGGAATAAACTCAAGCAATATGATCTAAAACCCATCTTTTTGTACTCGATGGCAACAATACAATACATGCCTTGCTACCCCTACTGTCACTGGGTGAGGACACTGCAAGATTGAACCCAAGGCTAAGCACTTCTCCCATTGCAAGAAAAACCAATCTAGTTGGCCAAACCAAACCATAGTTCAAAGAGAATTACAAAGATATCAAATCATGCATAAAATAATTCAGAGAAGATTCAAATAATATTCATAGATAAACTGATCGTAAATCCACAATTCATCGGATCTCGACAAACACACCACAAAAGAAGATTACATCGGATTGATCTCCAAGAACATCGAGGAGAACATGGTATTGAGAATCAAAGAGAGAGAAGAAACCATCTCGCTACTAGCTAAGGACCCATAGGTCTATGGTAGACTACTCATGCTTCATCAGAAGGGCAATAGAGTTGATGTAGAAGCCCTCCGTGATCGAATCCCCCTCCGGCAGGATGCCGAAAAAGGCCCCAAGATGGGATCTCACGGGAACAGAAGGTTGCGGCGGTGGAAAAGTGTTTTAGTGGATCCTTCCGGTGGTTTGGGAATATATGTGAATGTATTGGAGGAAGATCTAGGTCAGGGGGTCACCAAGGGGCCCACAAGGTAGGGGGCGCGCCCTACCCCCTGGGCGCGCCCTCCACCCTTGTGGCCGCCTCGTGGATCTTCTGACTTGCACTCCAAGTCTCCTGAGTGTCTTCTGGTCCAAGAAAAATCATCGTGAAGGTTTTATTCCATTCGGACTCCGTTTGGTACTCCTTTTCTGTGAAGCTCAAAAACAAGGAAAAAACTGAAACTGGCATTAGGCTCTAGGTTAATAAGTTGGTCCCAACAATAATATAAAATAGCATATTAATGCATATAAAACATCCAAAACATATAATATAATAGCATGGAACAATCAAAAATTATAGATACATTGGAGACATATCAAGCATCCCCAAGCTTAATTCCTGCTAGATCCTCGAGTAGGTAAATGATAAAAACATAATTTTGATGTTGAATGCTACCTAACATATTTATCCATGTAATTTTTCTTCATTGTGGCATGAAAGTTTAGATCCATAAGATTGAAAACAAAGTTTAATATTGACATAAAAACAATCATACTTCAAGCATACTAACAAGGCAATTATGTCTTCTCAAAATAACATGGCCAAAGAAAGCTTATCCCTACAAAATCATATAGTCCGGTATGCTCCATCTTCATCACACAAAATATTCAAATCATGCACAACCCCGATGACAAGCCAAGCAATTGTTTCATACTTTTGATGTTCTCAAACCTTTTTCAACTTTCACATAATAGGTGCAATAGAACATGGTGGTGGTGGAGAAGGCGAAAGAAGGAGATAGTCTCACATCAACTAGGCGTATCAATGGGCCATGGAGATGCCCATCAATAGATATCAATGTGAGTGAGTAGGGATTGCCATGCAACGGATGCACTGGAGCTATAAGTTTATGAAAGCTCAAAAGAAAACTAAGTGGGTGTGCATCCAACTTTCTTGCTCATGATGACCTAGGGCAATTTGAGGAAGCCCATCATTGGAATATACAAGCCAAGTTCTATAATGAAAAATTCCCACTAGTATATTAAAGTGACAACATAGGAGACTCTCTATCATGAAGATCATGGTGCTACTTTGAAGCACAAGTGTGGAAAAAGGATAGTAACATTGTCCCTTCTCTATTTCTCTCTCATTTTTTTTGTTAGGCTTCTTTGGCCTCTTTTATTTTTTTCCTCACATGGGACAATGCTCTAATAATGAAGATCATCACACTTTTATTTACTTACAACTCAAAAATTACAACTCGATACTTAGAACAAAAATATGACTATATGAATGCCTCTGGCGGTGTATGCGGGATGTGCAATGACTCAAGAGTGACATGTATGAAAGAATTATGAAAGGTGGCTTTGCCACAAATACGATGTCAACTACATGATCATGCAAAGCAATATGACAATGATGGTGTGTGTCATAATAAAATAGAACAGTGGAAAGTTGCATGGCAATATATCTCGAAATGGCTATGGAAATGCTATAATAGGTAGGTATGGTGGCTGTTTTTGAGGAAGGTATATGGTGGGTGTATGGTACCGGCGAAAGTTGTGCGGTACTAGAGAGGCTAGCAATGATGGAAGGGTGAGAGTGCGTATAATCCATGGACTCAACATTAGTCATAAAGAACTCACATACTTATTGCAAAAATCTATTAGTCATCGAAACAAAGTACTGCGTGCATGCTCCTAGGGGGATAGATTCGTAGGAAAAGACCATTGCTCATCCCCGACCGCCACTCATAAGGAAGACAATAAAAAAATACCTCATGCTCTAACTTCATTACAAACGGTTCACCATACGTGCATGCTATGGGAATCACAAACCTTAACACAAGTATTTCTCCAATTCACAATTATTCACTAGCATGACTCTAATATCACCATCTCTATATCTCAAAAAAATGATAAGGAATCAAACTTCTCATAATATTCAATGCACTTTATATGAAAGTTTTTATTATATCCCTCCTGGATGCCTATCATATTATGACTAAATTCATAACCAAAGCAAATTACCATGCTTTTTAGAGACTCTCAAAATAATATAAGTGAAGCATGATAGTTCAATAATTTCTACAAAATTAAACCACCGCCGTGCTCTAAAAAGATATAAGTGAAGCACTAGAGCAAAATTGGCTAGCTGAAAAGACATAAGCGAAGCACATAGAGTATTCTAATAAATCACGATTCATGCATGTCCCTCTCAAAAGGTGTGTACAGCAAGGATGATTGTGGCAAACTAAAAAGTAAAGACTCATATTATACAAGGCGCTCCAAGAAAAACACATATCATGTGGTGAATAGAAATATAGCCTCAAGTAAAGTTACCGATAGATGAAGACGAAAGAGGGGATGCCTTTCGGGGCATCCCCAAGCTTAGATCTTGGTTGTCCTTGAATATTACCTTGGGGTGCCTTGGGAATCCCCAAGCTTAGGCTCTTGCCACTCCTTATTCCATAGTCCATCAAATCCTTACCCAAAACTTGAAAACTTCACAACACAAAACTCAACAGAAAATCTCGTAAGCTCCCTTAGTATAAGAAAATAAATCTCCACTTTTGGTACTGTTGTGAACTCATTATTTATTTATATTGGTGTAATATCTACTGTATTCCAACTTTTCCATGGTTCATACCACCCGATACTACCCATAGATTCATCAAAATAAGCAAACAACACATAGAAAACATAATCTGTCAAAAACAGAACTGTCTGTAGTAATCTATAACTGTCGAATACTTCTGTAACTCAAAAAATTCTAAAAACTTAGGAAAACCTGGGCAATTTGTGTACCAATCTTTTTCAAAAAGAATCAGATCATAAGCACACTTCTATAAAATATGAGAATTATTTTCCTGGGCCCAGAAGTTTCTGTTTTTCAGCAAGATCAAAACAACTGTCACTGTAAGCCATCCCAAAGGTCTTACTTGGCACAAACACTAACTAAAACACCGAAACACAATTACTACATAGGTAATAATGTGTATTTTATTCAAAAACAGTAGCAAAACAAAAAAACTCAAAAATAAAATTGTGTTTCCTCCCGACAAAGCGCTTTTGTTTAACGTCCTAGCTAGGCATAAAGACATAGATCTAGGTATTGTCATCTTTGGTATGCAATTCTTTTCTCATCAAATCCTCTAAAACTAGTCTTAGAAAATCTATCCTTTCCTTTATTTCCCTCCTAGTAGATGAACTTAAATCATGAAAAGCACTTTTATTGGTAATTCTGACAATCATAAACCCATAGTCGGGATCATCACCATATATATCACCATATAAAACACCTATCTCGTTTCTAATGGGTTCCTTCATCATCTTATTCAACCAAACCCTATTAAATCCTACATAAATTCCCCTTGTAATCCAATCAAACTCCTCGTAAGCCTCAAGGTACAAAGCTTGAGAGATTTCTGAATAAGGAACTCTCCTCCTAAGATTTTCACTACAAGATTGATAATCCCTAGATTCCAAACTACGATAGTTTCTTTTGTCATGGAGTATATCTTCAATCGGAGGGTGTTCAACATGTTTTTAATAGAAAGCAAAAATATCCCTATCTTCTTGTATTATAAAATCAAATTCACGCATAAGGATATTGGTGGCAATCTTTTTAGCTATTGGATGATTAATATTGGGAAGTTCATAAAACACCTTTTGCAAAGCAGGATGAATATGCACAAAGTATCTTTCTAGTTTCTCAACGAGCATAACAATGGAATCCGCATAACAATTTGTATCGAGAAGAATAGATCTTTTACTAAAAGGTATAGATCCCATACAATCAAAGAATTCTTGAATAACACTTTTTCCAATAATATTACCATCCGCCACACGAAAAGTTTTTGCTTTGTAATTGGGAGGAGTTTCGGTTTCATGATCCAAAGAACAAGATCCAAGTTTTTCCTCAAGATTTTCAGCGATAACTTCCATGATTCGGACATCTTTGGCAAGAAATTGATCTTAGCAAACGAAAGCAAACCAAAAGCAAGTGAAAGGACGAACGGAAGAGGCGAAAAAAATAGGCAAATCTTTTCGAAAATCATTTTAGAAGTGGGGAGAGGAAAAGCGAGAGGCAAACGGCGAATAATGTAATGCAAGAGATGAGAGTTTTATGATGGGTACTTGGTATGTCTTGACTTGGCGTAGATCTCCCTGGCAACGGCGTCAGAAATTCTTCCTGGTACTTCTTGAGGTTGAGTTGGTTTTTCCCTTGAAGAGGAAGGGTGATGCAGCAAAGTAGAGATAAGTATTTCCCTCAGTTAGAGAACCAAGGTATCAATCCAGTAGGAGACAATGCATAAATCACCAATACCTGCACAAACAATCAAACACTTGCACCCAACGCGATAAAGTTGTAGTCAATCCCTTCAAGGTCACTTGCAAGGGTGATATCTGATAGAGATAGATAAAACTACACATAAGATAAAGTAAATATTTTTGGGTTTTTTGGTTTATAGATCTAAAAAAAAGATTGCAAAATAGTAAATCGGAAACTTATATGATGGAAAATAGACCTGGAGGCAATAGGTTTCACTAGAGGCTTCTCTCAAGTTAGCAAATAATACGAACAAATTACTGTCGAGCAATTGATAGAAAAGCACAAAGTTATGACGATATCCAAGGCAATGATTATGAAATATAGGCATCATGTCCGTGTCAAGTAGACCGACTCCTGCCAGCATCTACTACTATTACTCCACACATCGACCGACGCCTGCCTGCATCTAGAGTATTAAGTTCATGAAGAACAGAGTAATGCTTTAAGAAAGATGACATGATGTAAGAGAATAAACTCAAGCAATATGATGTAAACCCCATCTTTTTTATCATCGATGGCAATAAGACAATACGTGCCTCGCTACCCTTACTGTCCTTGACGAAAGCACTTCCATGACACGCCATATATCGTCATGGAAGTGGACACTTCCGTGATGATAATGTTGGTATTGTCATGGAACACTTCTACGACAGCACATGTATGACTATCTTGATTCTGTCATAAAATCGTCGTGGATGTACATGCATGACAGAAAATGTGACCTACTGTGACAAACACGTATCATCACGGAAGTGTATTTCGTGGTCCATTCTGCTATGAACTCTGCCAAAGCTCGGCTCTTGATCGTTGAAGTACTTTCAAACCTGAGGCCAAAGCTCGACAGCTCCAATGCCCACTCCACAATCCTCCCTGTCGCATCTGGGTTGTGCAAAATCCGTTGCAAAGGGAGGCCGGTGAGGACGGTCATCTCATGCGCTTGAAAATAGTGGCGCGGCTTCCTCGAGGCCATGAGAAGGCTGAAAAGTAGCTTCTGCATTCCAGAATATCTCGACCTAGCCCACGCAAGAGGGAGCTAACAAAATATCTTGGGTCTTGCACTGACTTCTTCTTTGGTCCCACTCGCCCATCCGGCCAGCTGCCTCACTGGGGTTCGGGCCTTGCCCTGGGTTCTGTTCGCCTGCAGCCTACCGGGAAGACCCCGCCCGCCATCCGGGACGGCTTCTCACTGCACCTCTGCTTCTCCCCCTGTGTTCCTCTCAGGCTACCAAGTAGAAGATCGACCACTTGATTCGCTGGGCTAAGTATAGCAAAGAACGGCTCTCGTGGTTTAGGCGCGACTAGTGTTGGCGTGGAGGAGAGGTACCTCGTCAAATCTTTGCAAGGCTTCCTCTCCTCGAGTCAATTTCTTTGGACCTTGAAAAGGGAGGGCGCTCAGCAGATTTGGAGATGAACCTATTCAGTGGCAAGAACGCAGCAGCGATCCTGGGGCGTCTTTGACCCGTTTTGGCGCCTCAATCTGCTCACTCGCTTTGATCTTGTCGGGATTTGCTTCGATTCCGCGTTGAGACACAAAGAACCCGAGAAGTTTGTCGGAGGGGACACCGAACACGCACTTCTCTGGGTTGAGCTTGAGACTGATCTTGCGCAGGTTCGCGAATGTTTCTTCCAAATCTTGCACGAGCGTGGCCCTGTCCTTGGTTTTGACCACTATGTCATCCATATAAGCTTCCATATTTCTATGTAGCTGGGGTTCGAAACCAATCTGGACTGCTTCGGGCAAGCGTCGAACCAGCGCTCTTCAACCCGAAAGGCATTGGTACAAAGCGATGCATTACCACATGGGGTGATGAACGCGGTATTCTCTTCATCTTCCTTCATCATGAAGATCCGGTGGTACCCTAAGCTCGGCATAGAGGAATGACAAGAGTCACACCCTAAGTTGGAGTCTACAATCTGGTCGATGCGTGGCAGAGGGAAAGGATCCTTTGGACAAGCTTTATTGATGCCTGTGTAATGAATACACAGCCTCCACTTCCCGTTTGCCTTACGTACCACTACCGGATTGGCCAACCACGTGGGGTGGAGTACTCCTCTTACCAGGCCTGCCACCTCCAACTTCCTGATCTCTTCGATGATGAACTCTTGCCGCTCCAAAGCTTGCTTCCCGACCTCGCTTGACGGGTCAGCTGCCGTGAGGACAGACAACAAGATGGTGCTCAATCACCTCCCTGGGAACACCCCGGATGTTAGATTCTTGCCATGCAAATACATCAACATTCACTAACAGGAAGGAGACTTGCGTGCTTTCCTATTTGCTGTCGAGGGTGGAGCTTATGGTGAAAGCCCCGCCCGTGCCGTCCTCCTAGACGGACACCTTCTTGGTTTCTGGTGGTGCAGCCTTGGACTTCTTGCTCTTGTCGGTGGAGCTCTTTGGCACGTGCTCAATGGGTGCACAACACTCCGAAGAGGTGTGCTTGCCGGAGTGGGTGCAAGAGGTCTTGCCGGAAGAGGTCTTGTCGGCCTTCTTCTTCCCTGGAGCTTCAGCGGCAGGAGCAAGTGCCCTGGCGGCGATTCTTTGCCAGAAGTGTTCTCAAGGGGAAAATGACACCTATGGGATCACTGGAATCCCTTCTACGGTCGGCGCAGATGAGTGCGTCTTTCTTGTCAGAGGGGACGGTGATGATGGTCAGCGGACCCGACATCTTCAACGTATTGTAGGCGTAGTGGGGATCGCCGCCATGAACTTGGCCAAGGTCTTGGGCTGGCCAAGGATCCCATTGTATGGCAAGGGGATCTCGACGACATTGAAGACGATCTTCTCCATCCTATAGTTCAGCTCACCCCCAAACGTAACAGGCAGCGTGATTTTACCTTTAGGCTGGCTCCTTCCTGGGTTGACCCCTTCAGACGTGCCCGTTTCCTTGAGGTCTCCATCAGGAATCTGTAGCTTCTTGATCACATAGGGCGAGATCAAATTCAGACCGGCCCCACCGTCAACAAGCACTTTGGCCACCTTGAGGTTGCGTATTGTTGGTGAAACCAACAACGGCAAACACCCAACCGTAGTTGTGCGGTCAGGGTGGTCCTCGGTGTCAAAAAAGATGGGCGTGCGGGACCACTTCAGTGGCCTCTGGGCATCGAACGATGGCTCCGCCGCAGTGACCTCACGCGCCCACTGCTTCAGCTGGCGGTGTGAGGTGTGCAACGAGGCGCCACCATCGACGCACATAGCCTATGTAGCCTTCTGGAACTCGTGCTCACCGGACTCGTCATCGTCGTCATGATCATCATCCTCCTCTTTCTTGTCGTGGCCCCGAGCGGGCCTCTCTTGTTGGTTATCTTTGCCGCGGTGACCCCCTTGGCCGCCACGCTTCTTGCCGCATCCCTCAGCACCATCCTGACCCTTCTCCTTGTCTCGCCTTTCATATTAAGCCTTCTGCTTTTCTGCAAGCAGCTCAACTTGTCGGCAGTTCTGGAGGTCATGGCCCTTGGTGCGGTGGATCTTGCAAGATCTTGCTTATCGGAGCCACCGGCTTGCCGGGCGGCCGCGTGGCTAAGCTAGCGGCGCACCCGGCAACCTCCTTGCCGGGGTCGTCAGCCTTGGACTTTTTTGCGGCGCCGAGCTCGCCGGATCCCTCAACGTCAAGCACAGTCTTGCCCTTGCGCTTCCTGTTGCGGCGCCGACCCTTCTTTGTCGGGACGGCGGCGTCTTTGTCTGTGGAGTCGGTTTCCGCACCGGCGTCCTCGCCGGGGTACTTCCTCCCCTCTTCAGCTCGAGCACATCTATCGGCCAGAACATAAAGTTCGGCCACATCTTTGACCTTGTTCATCGCCAACTCTTCACGCATCTTGCGGTTGCGCACATTCTGATGGAATGCGCTGATAACGGCGGCGGGATGAACATCTGGGATGTTGTACTGGACCCGACTGAACCTCTGTATGTATTTGCGCAGGTTTTCACCTTCCTTCTGGGGGATGATATGCAAATCGCTTGCCTGGCCATGAGCTTGGTGGCCTCCAGTGAAGGCGCCAACAAACTCATGACACAGATCCGACCAAGAAGAAATGAAATCCACCAGCAAGTGCATCAACCATGACATGACATTGGGTTTGAGTGCCAACGGGAAGTAATTGGCAAGCACCTTGTCGTCGCGGGCTCCAGCAGCTTGCATCGAGATGGTGTAGATGCTGAGGAACTCCGACGGGTGGGTCTTATCATTGTACTTCTCGCCAACATCGGGCTTGAACATGCGGCGGGAGGGCCACTGGAACTGCCGGAGCTCTCGGGTAAAGGCCGGACAACCCACCTCGTAAGGCAGGTCACCGGGGCCCCCCGGCACCGGGTGGTCCATAGTAGGCCCCGCACACCGATCTGACTGATGGCGTGTCTCCCATCGTTGTTCGATGGTAGTTCGAGCGTCTTCCTGGGCCCGCTCCCAAAGGACTTGACGTTGGTCGCGGCGTGTCTGTGGGTCGGACGACGCCGTGGAAACGTTGTCGCCGATGTCGGGTCGACGGGCCGATGGCTGTTGCCGCGGCCATGGGGGGGGGGGGGGAGTGCAGCGTGGTCGCAGCGTCTCTGGTCCCCCACCGCCGGCATGCATGTTCTCGTCAGGACACCGGTGCGAGGGTCCCGCCAGGAGCGGCTCGTCTTTGTTGGCAGCACGGCCCCGCCCCGGGACCCAGCGGCGCGTGGCTCGTCGTCTCGGATTCGGACGACACCATTCGCCTGGCTCCGATTGCCGTAATGTTGTGGATGCTTTCATGAGCCACGCCTCAGCCCCATCCGTGGGCACCCGGCCGCCTACTGTATTTGGCCTTGGATGGGCTGCCTTTACGAGCCGATCGCTGTGATCCCCTTCTTCTTGGGAGCCATGGTGATGAAGAACTGCTAGACTAGCTGCTAGAATGGATTCTCACAACTGCGCCCCCTACCTGGCGCGCCCAAGATGTCAGGGGAAAACGACACCTATGGGATCACTGGAATCCCTTCTACGGTTGGCGGGGGCGGGGTTGCGCAAAGAGCGGGTCTAGAAGCCAGCATGAAGGTCGTTTACCCTGGTTCGGGCTACGAGGATGCGTAATACCCTAGTCCTGCTGTGGTGTATATTTGAGTGTTCTTGAGCTTTTGAACTAGCTAGCTATGGGGTGTGCATCATCCAAAAGATCTGAATCCCCCCTCAGTACGTCGCGGGCCTCCTTTTATAGACAAAAGGGCTGCCACACCTGCATGGCCTGTGAGGTGGAAAGGTATACCGCGGTCCAAGCTTATAGCCCTGCTACTGAGGACAAGGTGCATTAAATGCGCTACTTAGGTGTCCTCTTGCTTTATTGGGGACTGATAACGGCACGTCTCATCCGTCACGCCGCTTCGCCTTGCTTCAACGCTGGCCCAGTGCTAACGAGGCATACAAAGGCCATGTAAGGCTGGCAGTCGCCGAAGTTGGCGTGGTGGTAGGGTCTTCATGAAGATCTGCATGCCACCACGCAGTGCTCATTGAGTTGGCCTAGAGGCCGCCGCCCGCCACGCAGGTGCTCACCTAGTTGTTTGGGCTGGCAGTTGCATGGGAACGGCGGTGGATTCTTGGCAGATGTGGGCCTGGCTGCGGTCCCGCGGATGTCTTCGGCAAGAGTCTTGTCGGGGCCCCGGCAAGGGTCTTGCCATAGCATTGTGGTCTTCCCCAGCAAGGGGCTCGCCGGGTGTCTCGTGGGTATCCTTGGCAAGGATTTTGCCGAGGATCGTCGTCTTCTGATTCTCATCTGATCTGGTATGCTTCTGGTCTTCACAAAGATCTGCATGCCACCACGGAGGTGCCTCCCGAGCCTTGGTTCCAATGTGGTTGACGGTGTTGGAACTCTTGGGCTCAAGGGTGGCTGCTCCGCTGGTGTTGGGCAAGTTGCGCTGGCAAGGCTCTTGTCGAGGCTGTTGAGGCCACCCCGACCCTTGCCGGGGGAGTCCACCTCACCCTTCTGTTCTTTGTGTTTCTGTCTTGGCGTTGGTCTGGTTGTTTTGTGCCTTTGCTTCCTCTGCCCGCCAAGCGTGGTCAGGGGTGTGGGCTGCGATCGGCCTTACGCACAAGTAAAGGGTGCAAAAAAGGACCCCTACTTTTTGTACACCGAGATATTACAAGACATATTGTTCTCCCAATACCAAACACAAATTTAAACGCCTCCACGAGGCATGGTGCATGTTGCGTAAGCAAAAGCAGAAAGGAGCCGCCAAAGAAGCCATCTTCACATCCCTCGGACGCCACCGCTACTTGCAAGCGATGCCCTTCCATTAACGACGTTGCCTCACCTGCGCCACCACCACGGAGTTGCAGGTTCAACAAAGACCACCAAGTGGAGGGCGCAGGGTCGGCGCTGAACTTCTTCAAAGAAGGCCTCGACTGGCTCTTCACGGCTTCGGCGATAAGGCGTAGCGCCACATCTACATGCTCGAGCAGCTCATCAAAGTTACGTCAGGATCACGAAGATGGAGGTGGCCGAGGGCCTTGTCCGATCTGGTAGCAGGAGAGCGCTTGTGGCTTCCCCTCCACCAAGGGGCCGATCCCATCCACGACGTCCTCAAGTGCCGCGACTAGATGACGGAGCAGCTGGGTGGGGCCCTCGTCATCTGTCGCCAGCGGCTCCTCCAAGCCCTTCTCCTAGAGTGACCGCAGCGCCACGCGGAACTTCTCCTCAAGGGACTTGAAGGCCACGCGGTCCTCAGCCAGGACCTTCGCTTTGGCTTCTAGCTTGGCCTTCTACCTTCATCTCCGCCTCCAGCTTCTCGGCCAGCCAGCACTCCGTGGCTCGCGCCTTTCCTAATTGCTCCACCTCGGCGTCGCGACCCTTGACGGCGTCCTCTCGGGCCTTCATCTTCTCCTCCTCCGCCTGGCGGCCTCGAGCCTCGGCCAAGACGCTGTTCAAGATGGTCTCCAGTGTCGGCCTCCGACCGGCAACATCACAGGCAGCCCCGGCGTCCTTCCGCGCCACCTCGCAGTAGCTTTGGGCGACGGCCCTGCTTGTCCTTCTCGGAGGCTGCCGCAGCCTAGCTCAGCACCGCCAGACGGACGCGACGGAGTGGAGCAATGGAGATCAGCTCTAGGCGCCCGGCCACCAGAGACGGTCGGTGCCTTTGAAGATCCTCCCCAGCAGGTCGGCGAGAAAAGCATGCTACTGAGACGTCAAAGCAGGCGTAGGATTGTGAACTGATTGTGAGGCAGAAGAAGGAGGCAGCATCGGCACCAAGACCTGCAGGCTGATGGCAGTAGAAGAAGAGGCCAGGAGTTCCGAAGCCTCCGGCGCCTCGGCCGGTGGGCTGGGGACGAGCGCCTTAGGAGTTTGCGAGGCCTTGGCGGTCGCCCTCTCCTGGGGGCGCTCCTCTGGGCCTCACGTGGACGACCGGGCTGGAGAAGTGCGGGCGCCATCGCCGCCCTTCTGTACCGGAGGAGGTGCGGCCGTGCCAGGCTGCTGGGCCCCTGAGGGTATGGCCGCCCCTTCCTTCTTCTTCTTCGACAACGACGTCGGCCTAGAAGATCAATGAGGAAGCATCAGGAAGCCGCAAAGAAAGCAGGAACAAGGGCAAGGTTAGTGCCGGAAACTCACTGTTCCACGGCGGTGTAGTCCCGGCGCCTCTTCAGAAGTGCAGAGCTTAGGGGCCTCGCTGGGCGCAGCGGCCCTTGTCCCTGTGGAGTCCATGAGGCCGCCATGGTGACCCGGAGTGGCGGTGAAGCAGGGGCATCACCCCGAGAGATCAGCGACGATCTGCTCTTCGTCGGGACGCAGGACGTCGGCTTCCCCGAGGGGGAGTCCCTGGACCTCGTGGTGACCCCAGCGGGAGGTGGGACTTCCTTCACCAGGTGGTCGTCGGCGTCGGGAAAGGCGCGAAGAAGATCAGCCTTGCTCGGAGGGGAGGTATCGCCAGACCCTTCCAGGGTGGCGCCGAGTCCTGCTCCTCCTCCTCGTCAGAGGATACCACCACCGGAACCTTCGCCATCGGGGCCTCAGAGGGTGTCGGCGGCACAAGACCCCGCCCATCGAAGACAGGCATGGCGGCAACAATCTTTGCCCCATCCGGGCGACGATACAAGGGAGCGAAGTTGTCCGGCGGGTACCCATGGTCATCCCCAATCAAGGAACAGAGGGTCGTGCCCAGCTCCTCATCAGACAGGGCCTCCAGACGCAGGGGGAGGTCGTCTCCTTCATCCCCGAGCTTCCACAAGGGACACGCACGCGCCTGGAGGGGAGCCACGCGCTGCGCCATGAACCCCTTGACAATCATGGCTCCGTCAGCTTCACCGCCCTTGAGTCGCCAGGCTTCACGTCGGCGGTCATCCTCTCCAGCACTAACTCCGCCCGAGCGTTGGTGAGCTTCGCGCGGAACCACCCATTGTGGGACACGGGCATCTCCGTCGGCAGCACCAGCCGGGGGTGGGAGCACTTGGCGTCCATCAGGACCCACTTGCTCTGGAAGCCCTCGGCCTTCTTTCCGGCCTTCGAGATCGCGTTGGTCTTGTTGGACGCGACGAAGTTGACGCACCGGCGCTCCCTCATTGATCCCGGAGGAAGAAGAAGTGGCGTAGCAGTGCCACAGATGGCATCACTCCGACGTACGCCTCGCAATAGAAGGCGAAGATCGACAAGAGGAGGATGGAGTTGGGATGAAGATGGAGGGTGTGAATCTTGTAATGGCTGAGGATAGAGAAGAAGAAGTCGGAGAAGGGGGAACCAACCCCGCTGATGATGCCGCTCATGAAGAAGGGGTAGAAGAGTGCTGCTCAGGGCCTCCGGCTCGGTGGAGCCAGCCTGGAGCGCAGTCTTCCTCTTCTCATCGCCCTCCGCCCTCATCAGGAGAATGGTGGCAAGGTTCTTCTCCAAGGCGCTCGGCGCATTGAGCGCCGGCTCGTACCAGGATGGTGGAGGAGCAGCCCGAGCTTTGTTGGGCGCCATTGGCGGCAGGCTTGAAGGAGGACACAGGCGGATCTGGAGTCCTTGGGCGAGGGAGCAAGATAGGGGATCTGGAGTAGGACGAAGGAAAGCAATGAAGGCAGCGCATCCCGCCACCTTTGTCGGTCAGCGGCAGCTTATCGAGGCAGCATGGGGAAGCGAGGGACGCCCAACGTCCGGGTCGCCACATCGCCAATCAAGGTCATGTCGGTTGAGCCCATGGCACTGACTTTCCCAGATTCGCCTGCCAAGCCAAATGCGCCGCCTTATGGGCCCGGGGCTACTATCTCCGCTTACGGAAGCAGGGTCCCCAGACTTGCTCGCTGCGGCCCATGGCGTGGCTCCTCCGGTGGCACAGTGCTGGCCACCTTCACCAAAGAAACACTCAAGACCCTCGCGAGGGGCCAAGCCTCGCGAGGCGGACGACACAAGACCCCTTCATGGGCGGCCTCACTAGGCTGGCTCGTGAGGAGCTGAGAGATCAAGTCGAGGGGCACCTCTCGAGGTTCCCGTGACGTGAGCCATGACGACCAAGGCCGAGGCGGGCGCCCGGTGACATGAGTACCGTTGCCTCTTTGGTGCTAAAGGGGGCAAGCACTGTGAGGAGTCGAGGCATCGGGAAAATGTTTCCATGTGGGTGCAGAGACCAAGACCAGCGGGGACGGCAGGTTGGAGGTCATCATGAGCCCACGACAGCGTCTCACCAGAGCCTTTAGCAGGCGAAGGCCACCTTTTGTCAGGATAGCTTGTACTAGCTGTCCCCCTTTAAATTGGCCATTGTGGAATCCCTTCCCGCCTAACATTCAGGGAGAGGACCGGGCCTCTATAAATAGGACTAGCAACCACCTTAGCAGGAGGACGGACGGACGGATCGTTCAGATCAGCCTCGACCACACAAGCTCACCAAGCTCAAGAACACCTCTCCTCAGGAGGCTATTCTTCCCTTATACTTGTTTATCCTCAGCCTACAAGGCAATCCACCACACCACACTGGAGTAGGGTATTACACCACATCGGTGGCCCGAAACAGTGTAAACTCTTGTGTCCCTTGTTCTTCGAGTTTGACATGCTGAGCTTTGAGATCGTGGTGAGTGAGCGAGCTAGCGGGAGGGAGAGATCTTCGTGCACACCCCAGAGTTCGAACCTTGAGGGTTTTGCCGGAACCTGAAATCCAACAAGCATAATCATGTGAAAACACGAAAACAGTAGGTAAAAGTGTTGGGTTGTCATGCAACAAGCACTTTTCTTTTATGCCTTTTAAGCTAGGCATGATGATTTCAATGATGCTCACATAAAAGATAAGAATTGAAACATTAAGAGAGCATCATGAAGCATATGACTATTCAGCCGATTTGGGTTCGCAAAACCCTTGAGGTTCAACAACTGGGTGCGCATGAAGATCTCTCCCTACCTAATCTCGCCCTCACTCTCATCGCGATCTCAATGCCTAGCTCAACGAACCCACAGAAAGAGAGACACAGGAGTTTATATTGGTTCGGGCCACCGATGTGGTGTAATACCCTACTCCAGTGTGGGTGTGGTGGATTGCCTCTTGGGCTGAGGATGAATAGTTACAAGGGAAGAGCAGCCTCCCGAGGAGAGGTGTTCTTGTGCTTGGTGAACTTGTGTGGTTGCGGGTGATCTGAATGATCCCTGATCAGTTGAGTTCCCATTGCCTCCTACTGTGGTGGCTAGTCCTATTTATAGAGGCCCTGGTCCTCTCCCCAAATATTGAGCGGGAAGGGATCCAACAACAGCCAAATTGGAAGGGAGACAACTAGTACAAGTTATCCTGAGTAAAGGCGGTCTTCGCCTGCCAAAGGCTCTGGTGGTGACGCCTGCCTTGGCTCCACGGTGACCTCCGTCCGTCAGTCTCCGGTGGTCTTGGTCTTGTTGCACCAATATTGAAACATTTTCCTGATGCCTCGAGACTCCTCGCCTGTGCTTGCCTCTTTAGCACCAAAGAGGGAACGAGGACACTGCACGCGCTGGCGCCTGCTTGGCTCTAGTCGTCATGGCTTGCATCACAGAAACCTCGCGAGGTGTCCCTTGCCTTGATCTCTCCGCCCCTCGCGAGCCGGCCTGGTGAGGCAGCCCCCGAGGAGGTCTTGTGTCGTCCGCCTCACGAGGCTTGGCTCCACGTGAGGGTCTTGAGTGTTTGCTGGTGAAGATGGGCCGTACAGGGCCACTGGTGGAGCCATGCCGTGGGCCGCGGGCAGGAAAGTCTGGGGACCCCCGTTCCCAGGACGCCGACAGTAGCCCCCGGGCCCAGGGTGCGCTCGGACTTGTCTTCGAGGCGAAGCCAAAGGGCAAGTGCAGAGCGCCACGGGCCCCAACAGCCTGCGGCACCGCCTGACGCGTGGCAAGTGATTGGACGTGGGCGTCTCCGCTTCCCCATGCTGCCTCGGCAACTGCCCGTCTGACAAAAGGCTGTCGCGGGCAAAGCTTGCCTTCATTGGTTTCCTTCGTCATGCTCCAGATCCCCTTTCTTTCGAAATCTCCAGATCCGCTTCAACCTCCTTCCGAGCTTCCGACCAATGGCGTCCCGAAAGGCCAAGGACGTTTCGCCGCCTGCCTGATATGAGCCGGCTCTGGACGCGCCCAATGTTCTGAAAAGAACCTCGCTGCCACGCGCCTGCTGATAGCGGGGGAGAGCAACAAGAGGGGGAAGACCGAGCTCCGGGCTGGCTCCGCCGAGCCGGAGGCTTCGAAGAGCACCTTCTACCCCTTCTTCATGAGCAGCGTGGTTCCCCCCTTCTCCGACTTCTTCTACGCCGTCCTCCGCCATTACAGGTTGCAGGCCCTTCATCTCCATCCCAACTCCATTCTTCTCTTGTCGATCTTTGCCTTCTACTGCGATGCGTATGTCGGGGTGATGCCGTCCATGGCTCTGCTGCGCCACTTCTTCTTCCTCCAGATTAATGATGGCCACACCTCAGGGTGCGCCAACTTCGTCGCGGCCGGCAAAGCCAACGCGATCTCGAAAGCCGGGAAAAAGTCTGATGGCTTCAGGAGCAAGTGGGTCATGATGGATGCCAAGTGTGTCCACCCACGGTTGAGGCTGCCGACGGAGATGCCCCAGTCTGACGAGGGGTGGTCCCTCACAAATCTTACTAACGATTGGGCGACGTCGGTGCTGGAGAAGATGACCGCCGACCTGAGGCCGGGCAACGCGAAGGGGGCGAAGCTGACGGGGGCCATGCTCCTGAGATAATCTTGATGCTGCGGGTGGCTCCACTCCAGGCGCACTCACGCCCCTTGTGGACACTTGGGGGCGAAGAAGACAAGCTTCTCCTGAGTCCGAAGGCCTTGTCTGACGACGAGCTGGCTATGGCTCTCTGCCTCTTGGTCGGGGACGACCAAGAGTATCCTCTGAGTGCTGTCGTTCCCTTGTTCCTTCGCAAGGACGGGGCGGAGGTCGTGGCCGCCATGCCCACCTTTGACGGGTGCGGCCTGGTGCCTGTGGCGCCCCTGGGGTCCTGGAGGCGGCGCCGCCGGTGGACGTGTCTTCCGGTGATTCCCCCAAGGAGGAGGAAGAGGAGGAGGAAGAGGAGGAGGGCGATGAGTGTGGCTCGGAGGCGACCCCCGACGGGATGGGGGAGACCTCCCCCTTGCGCAAGGCCGGCATCCTCCGCACCCTGCCTGATGACAATGACGAGGTCGGCGTCCTCCCGGAGAGAGAGGAGCCGCCCGTGGTTTCAACGAGGGGCAGGTCGGCGTTGATCTCCCGAGATGACGCTCCTGCTCTGACTCTGCCTGGAGCTGCTTCTGGTCCATCTGCTGCCCCTTCTTTCGCTCTTGGAGCCCGCGCGCCTGCGCCTCAGGCTGTGAGGCTCTCCGGCTTCAAGCTTACGAAGCGGTGGGACTACGCCGCGGTAGATCAGTAAGTGCTCTTGCCCTGTTTTGTTCCTACTTCTGCTGCTTGCCCTTGATGCTTCTCCGTTATGCAATTAGGCCGACGCCCACGGCGAAGAGGAGGAGGGAGGACGAGGCGGCGCTGCTCGGGACCAGATCGCCTACAATGGCCACACCCCTCTCCATGAACAAGGGCAGCGATGGCACTCGCGCTCTCTGGCCCATCCTCGCGAGGCTTGGGGGAGCATCCTTGGGAGGAGTCAGCCCCCGTGGCCCCGCTGGCTCCGGATGTTCCAACGCCTTGCTCGGTCGCCAAGATCGCAAAAGCTCAGGAGCCTCCGTCCTCCCAGGCCATGGTGACGATGTCGCCTCCTCCCCCTTCTGCCGCACTGCTACCTCCGGGTCCTTCGGCCTCCCCTGACGTTCTGGAGCACGCTCTTTCTACGATGACCCTGCTGCGAGAAGATCTTCAAGGCACCGACCGTCCCTTGGTGTCCGGGCGCCTGGAGCTGGTCCCTGGCTGGCTTCATTCCGATGAGTCTGTCCGGGCGACGCTGAGCCAGCCGCGCCGGACTTAGAAGGATAAGGTGACTGTCGCCCAAGTTGTGGCCGCCAAGCGGTGGCGCTGAAGATGCCGAGGCCGCCAAGGACTGCTGCCGTTGCCGGGAGGCTGAAGTTGAGACCGCGCATGGAGGGGAGCGCGAATGAAGCCCGAGGCTGTAAGGCGGAGGAGGAGAAGATGAAGGCCCAATAGGACGCTGCCGTCGAGATCGCGATGCCGAGCCGAGAGTGGGCGATTAAGCGAAAGCCTTGAGCGCTGCCACCGGAGGAGCCGGAGCAGAAATCGAAGGTGGAGAAGGCCGAGCTTGAAGCCAAGGCGAAGGTCTCGCCGAGGGCCGTGGAGGCCTTCAAGCTCCTCGAGGAGAGGTCTCGAACGTGCCGCGGTCACTGTCTGAGAAGGGCTTGGAGGAGCCGCTGGCCGCCAGCAACGAGGGCCCTGCCCAGCTGCTTCCTTATCTGGTTGATGCGCTTGAGGACGTCGTGAGCCGTATCGGCCCCATGCAAGAGGAAGAAGCCCGTGTCCTTTCCTCGGTGGCGTTGACGCGTGTGTTCAGCCACCTCCATCTTCGTGACCCTGCCACCCACCTTTACGAGCTGCTAGAGCTCAGCGGGACGAAGCGTTCTGTTGGCTGCCTGCGCCGCAATGTGAAGGGTCAGGTAGAGGTCATGTTGAAGAAGTTCCGCGCCTTCTCTCCCGCACTCTCGACCGGCGGTGCTACTGATCCTGCGACTCCGGCTGGTAGCACAGGTGAAGGCGACGCCGTTGGAGAAGAAGCATCCCTTGCAGGTGACGGCGGTGTCCAGGGATGACAGAATCACTTGCTGCAAGCTCCTTTCCTACTTAACTCTTGCAACATGTACCGTGCCTCGTGGAGGCGTTTAAACTTGCGTTTGGTATTGGAGAACAATATGTCTTGTAATATTTGCTTGAGATTTTGAGATTTCCTTCCCATTTGCTTTACGTTCTACATCGGCAGGGCACGACCCAGCGCATACCTCAGCCGCCGTTGGGTCATCCGGATCAGCAGGACGAGACCAAGGAGTGAGGGGCTACGTGGCCAGTTAGGCTCTGGAGTCGCGATGCTCAGGAGTCCCAATTGACGCGCAAATAGCTTGCAGAAAGGAAATGCAGGAATAGGTCTAGTGTTCTACATCGGTAGGGCCCAACCCCGTGCATGCCTCAACCACCGTTGGGTCGTCTGGATCACCATGACGAGACCAAGGAGTGAGGGGCTACATGGCCAGTTAGGCTCCTGAGTCGCGATGCTCAGGAGTCCCCCTTGACGCTCAAACGACCTTCATACCTTTGCCCTCGCCGAGGCTCGGCTCGGGAGGGGCGCGCGACGACCAGGTCCGGGGGACCTGGCTGGGTGGCGTATGCTTGGGCGTGACCCGAGCGCAGCCCCCGTGCCTAGGCCCCTCGCACGACTCTCCCGAGGGGAGGTGTTGCGATGAGGCTAGACACCGAGCACTACAAAAAAATACACTTCCGTGATTATACGTGTTTGTCACAGTAGGTCACGTTTTCTGTCATGCATGTACATCCATGACAAATTTATGACAGAATCAAGATAGTCATACATGTGTCAGTCAGAGAAGTGTTCCATGACATTACCAAAATTATCATCATTAAGTGTCCACTTCCATGACGATAAATCGCGCGTCACAGAAGTGCTTTCGTCAAGGGTGACCGACACGTGGCATCCACCGTAACAGAACGCCGTTAAGCTATAGGGTCCGGTTTTGGATCCGATAACCCTTTAAAATCCCCGACCAATGGGGATTTTCCAGGTGTAAAATCATCATTGGCTGGAGGAAACACGTGTCGGCTCACCGTTGGGACAGATGTCATCCACTCATTGGACCCAAAGCGCCTATGATACGTTGACATGTGGCACGGCCCAACAGAGGCCCATTCCTATAAAAAGGCCAGCCCGTTTGACTTGGCCAAAAGGTGACGGGCCGGCCCACGGCAAGCCTGTTAACGGCCTGTTTGCATATAGCCCATTTACAGCCCACTAACCCAGGGCCTGTTTACGATCTATCCGAATTAGGCCTAGTAGCGTCATCGGGGCCGTCCAATATAATTCCAGCCCATTTTAAGTTCCGGTCCATGTATGGCCCATGACGTCTTTCGACCCATATGAGGCCCTTTGTAACTCTTTGCCCATTAATGGCCCATGGTGAAACTGGCCCGTAATGAACAGTGTATCACTTTATACCCATTAACGGCCCATTAATCCATTGGGCCGTTTGCAGCCCATGTTATCTTTCGGCCTTCTCAGGGTCCATTTGTTCTTGGGCTCATTTCCCAAGATTCGTTACTTACGGCCCGTTCGCCATTTTCGCTTGTAGGCCAAATTCAGCCCGTGGTTACAATCGGCCCGCTTATGGCCCATTAATACGTTGGGCGTTTTCATAGCGTCATCAACACGGCCTATTAACGACGGCTGTTGTTATGGTCGGCCCATGAACGGACGACTCCAACTCTAGCCCGCTTACTTTACCATAATGCGATGCATTTTGGCCCATGTTTCAATAATCGATCATACGACCCGTATAAGGCCCATTGATGATACAGCCCGTAGAAGGCCCACTGTTTCTATGGCCCGTAGAAGGCCCATTGTTTCTACGGCCCATAGGAGGCCTAGTGTGACTACAGTAAATATGTAGCTCATGGTTATTGTGGCCTAGTTTTAAAAAATAGGTTATTGCGGCTACTAGCAAACCGCGGAAAAAGAAGTGCACTAACTACCAGCAAACAAATAGACAAGACAACAAGGAAATAAATAAGCAGCAAACTTACGCTAGGCTATCACGGCTATTACACATATTACATCCACTTTGGACATCAAAGTTCACCACCAAAGGCAAATAAACGCATCGGACAAAAGAATATACAAAACTTAGAGCACTTCGTATAGGCACTAGGCCTGGCGTGTCGAGCCCCAAACAGCCGAACAAGCTGATTAGGACCTCAATTGTGTCAACGATAGATGCATCACCCGTAGCTGTATGGCATGATGTTGCGCAAGGCAGTCCTCTGACATCTTCATTACATCTTTGACTTCAAGTCAGAGCTGACCTGAAGCAAGCCTTTCCGCTTTAAGTTGAGACTGAAGAAGTCGAACTGATTGAGGCAATGCTACCTCTTGAGCACTGCGTTGGTTTTCCCTTGAAGGGGAAAGGGTGATGCAGTAAAGTAGCGTAAGTATTTCCCTCAGTTTTTCAGAACCAAGGTATCAATCAAGTAGGAGGCCACGCTCAAGTCCCTCGCACCTACAAAAACAAATAAAAACCTCGCAACCAACGTAATAAAGGGATTGTCAATCCCTTCACGGTCACTTACGAAAGTGAGATCTGATAGATATGATAAGATAATAGTTTTGGTATTTTTATAATAAAGATGCATAGTAAAATAAAAGGCAATAAAAATAGCTAAGTGTTGGAAGATTAATATGATGGAAAATAGACCCGGGGGCCATAGGTTTCAGTAGTGGCTTCTCTCAAGAGCATAAGTATTACGGTGAGTGAACAAATTACTGTTGAGCAATTGATAGAATTGAGCATAGTTATGAGAATATCTAGGTATGATTATGTATATAGGCATCACATCCGTGACAAGTAGACCGACTCCTGCATGCATCTACTACTATTACTCCACACATCGACCGCTATCCAGCATGCATCTAGAGTATTAAGTTCAAAAGAACAGAGTAATGCTTTAAGTAAGATGACATGATGTAGAGGGATAAACTCATGCAATATGATATAAACCCCATCTTGTTATCCTCGATGGCAATAATACAATACGTGCCTTGCTGCCCTAACATCACTGGAAAGGACACCGCAAGATTGGAACCCAAAGCTAAGCACTTCTCCCATTGCAAGAAAGATCAATCTAGTAGGCCAAACCAAACCGATAATTCAAGAGACTTGCAAAGATAACCAATCATACATAAAAGAATTCAGAGAAGATTCAAATATTGTTCATCGATAAACTTGATCATAAACCCACAATTCATCAGTCTCAACAAACACACCGCAAAAGAAGATTACATCGATAGATCTCCACGAGAATCATGGATAACTTTGTATTGAGATCCAAAGAGAGAGAAGAAGCCATCTAGCTAATAACTATGGACCCGAAGGTCTAAGGTAAACTACTCACACATCATCGGAGAGGCTATGGTGTTGATGTAGAAGCCCTCCGTGATCAATGCCCCCTCCGACAGGACGCTGGAAAAGGCCCCAAGATGGGATCTCACGGGTATAGAAGATTGTGGTGGTGGAATTAGGTTTTCGTGGATGCTTCTGTTGGTTTGGGGGTACATAGGTATATATAGGAGGAAGAAGTACATCGGTGGAGCAACGTGGGCCCCACGAGGGTGGAGGGCGAGCCCAGGGGGGTAGGCATGCCCCCTGCCTCATGCTCTCGTGGTTGCTTTCTTGACATAGGGTCCAAGTCCTCTGGATCACGTTCGTTCCAAAAATCACGTTCCCGAAGGTATCATTCCGTTTGGACTCGGTTTGATATTCTTTTTCTGCGAAACTCTGAAATAGGCAATTTAAAAACAGCAATTTGGGCTGGGCCTCCGATTAATAGTTTAGTCCCAAAAATAATATAAAAGTGTATAACAAAGCCCATTAATCATCCAAAACAGAATATAATATAGCATGAAGCAATAAAAAATTATAGATACGTTGGAGACATATCAGGCAGCGACTGCACAAAGGTTGTCTCACACTTTCTGGTGAGTAGCTTCAACTCACTGTCTTCATCAAGACAAGACCTTGGGGTCATCTTGCTGTCCTCAAGATGGTTTGGCTCACTATCTTCCCAAAAGTTCTGCCTGGCATAAGAGATACGACTCTGAAAGAGAAACAAGGAGACATGTAACATGTTTCACAATTATATTAGCAAATAAATGGATATGTTCTACATAAGGAACATGTTTTACAACTACAATTTGAAACTGGTAGTTGTTGCAAACATCCAATCAGATGTAAACAGCAAAGCAAACAGCAGTGGAGGAAATGATGCCTATCCAAATCTATACTAGAACAAAGTTTGAAGGCTTGAGAAGGATGAACTTACATTACATGTTAACACGGGCTGGACAAAGCCCTTCTCCATGTTGATGGAAGGATAATTCAATAAATTCTCCAAATAAAATTCTTTATAAGCGTTGCCATTATTCTACATTTTGCAAAGAGTAAATATAGATAAAATAATATTGAAGAAAGCAGAGGATAATGAATCTCGGTGCGGCGATGATACATAATCAAATAGCAATTAATTAAGTACAATGTTACAAGGCAAAAGGGAGAGAGGGACTGACAAGAGCAATGCAGAGCCCAGTATTGTTGTGAGATTGTATGATCCTTTGAGCAAGGAGATTCATCTGAAATTAGTTTTCATACAAGAGAGAAGGTAAGGCACATGCAGAAATTTAGGAGTTCAAATTTTGAATTGATATCATAAATAGTACTGACTGGGCTCCCGTGCAGCTTCTAATAGGGTTTGGCCACTTTGGAGTAGGGGTAAAGTGTGGTACAGTTGGGCCTGTGTTTTACGTGGCTGGCCGATCTATCTAATTTAACAAGTATCACTACCTTTTCCAAATACCTAGTTTGTACTCCTTGAGGACCTGCACTCACCCTCTTCCTTTTGGACATCTATTCTGAAGAACAATATTTCACTGGAAAAACATAGTATGACAACACATGGAATAGGTAATGTAAAAATGGATAGGTATGGCATATACTCATATATGATGCTTAAACTAAGCAGATGGTGTAACAAAGTAGAAGTAATGCAAGAGGTCAGATGCAAAATATGTGCGACCAATACAACCTTGCCAAGTTAGAGCAAGCACCTTGATGGGTGAATAAGATAGGCCATTCTCCACCATGCCAATTTTGTTACCAGTGGATTGTTCTGCAATATTCCTCTCATCCGCCCATTCTCATATTCATTTTGATAATGTTCAATATCTGACATGCATGAAAACATAAAAACAAGTGAGATTATCTTTGTAATGCAGAAGTGATTCTAATCCAATGTTGCCTCCCTATAAACCCCTTTGTACCATCTCTTCAATTCTTTTAAGAAATGCCATGCATGCTGTAATTTTGTGTGTGCATTAATATAATGTGGCCTACTACTCAAACTGTGAGAGCTCCAGAAGTGATGACACTTCGCAGATGACAGCTTCAACATATAGTAAAGAAGAACAAGTCGACCTGACCTGACAGATTCAAAATATACTAAGGGAGAACAACTCGACCTGACCAGTCGACCGCAAGAGAAGAGGATCATCTTAAAGAATGTCGTATCTCTTATGTCGGTTGAAGATATTACAAGTCTTTCAACACAAGGTCGGTTGGCCACAGAGAAATACTATTCTTTCCGGTCTCTCCATATGTGGCTCACATGCATTTCGAAACTAAAGTAGGAAAATTTAGCTGACCAATAAAAAATCTCTTAGTTTTACTAATATCAACATTAATATCAGATATGAATTTGTACAACTAAGCTTGTTTAGCTCGATGGGTGGAAGCGGTGCTATTACGACATGAACCACGTAGGCTGATCATGGTCATCATAAAATGGGGAAACCATAAGCATGATGAGTACATTGTTGACCGTGGCAGTGGGATGGCAGATCTGAAGCTGCAAACCGCGCAAAGGGTAGTTAGCAACCGATATTTGCTTTGAAATAACAACTAAGATTTGGTATGGACAACAAAGTACAGTCAAAAAGTGACAAAGGAATGCAATTCTGCTGTCTCTCTATATGTCGTGACATGCATTTGGAAACTCAAGTGGGACCTTTAGCTAACCAATTAAATTTGTATGTTAACTAATATCAGTATCATATCACAATCATATTTGAACAACTAAGCTTTCGAATTTTAAGTGTTACATTGTTTAGCTTGAGGGTGGAAGTAATGCTAGTACTACGTAAAGCACCCTCACAGCATCATAGTAGAGTAGATAAAAGGGAAAACCCTAAGCATCAAGAGAAAAATCAGGAAAGTGGAACTAGCTGGACCAAGGGTGGCGCACATGCTTTTGAAGCGAATATAGGAACATTAGATGACCAATTAAACGTTCTGCTTTTAGTGATATGAGCATCATATCAGATTAAGTATTTCAACATGTAAGCTTTGGGTTGAGGTCTTGAGGAGCAATGCTAGCACGACCACGAAGCACCTACGATGATGGTAGTGAATATAAAGGGGGAAACCATAAGCTTTACGAGTATAGTGCCCGTGCCATGGCGGATCTGAAGGTGCAAACCGGACAAAGCTACTTCGCAACCAATGTTTTCTTTCAACTAGCCACTACGATTTGGTACGGACAAGAAAAGTACACTAAACAAATTATGATCTATTTTCTGGGTGAGATCAATAACTTAAGCACATATGGAAGAGTAGCACCTCTCTTGTGATGCCGTGTAGGCCTCTGGCGTCGTCGAGGGTACTGCGATCAGGGTGCGATGGTCAGTCGTGGCGGGGAAGAAGACTTTAGACGGCAGATGGCCGGGTCGGGGGATAAATCATGTCGTCATGGACGAGGCAGTCGTAGGAGTGGCAACGTCAAGGTGGACGATGGTGCCGACGATGCGAGAGGACGAGATGAAAGGATCCTGGTCCAGCACCGTCAATGAGAGACGTCCATCTCTTGTAGTGGACGACGGGGTAGGGGTAACGGCTCCAGCAAGGTGGAGGATGGGGTGGCGGACGGAGGAGGCTGGCCGCAGTGGGGAGGTTGTCGCGGCACCGACGGTGTATGAATGGGGAAATGGAGGGGAGGGGGGATCTCAAACTTTAGGACGCGCTTCTCTGAAATGTGGGAAAGTTACGAACTTATCCCCCATTTAAAACTTCAGACATCGCGTTGGTTGGGGATAGGATGGTAATCTCGCATCTCCCAAATATTTGCCGGTAACTATTTCGGCGAGGAGAGGGTGTTTTGACGCCTGCACTGGCGCCCATGGTGTATGAGCAGGGCTGACAGGTGAGGCGTTTGTGTCACGTCTGAGGAAGTTACACATCTACCCCTATTTAAAATATTAGCCTACATCGATTTCGGACGAGGAGAGTTTGTTTTGCCGCCCACCGTGTATGAATGGGGAAATGGAGGGAGAGACACATGTCTTTCAGACGATCTTGAATTAAATGTGTTTTGCCGCCCACGTTTGGTGCCCACCGTGTCTAAATGGGTCCAGAGACCGTCGTGTTACGTCTGATTGAAGTTACTAGTCTACCCCTATCGACAGCAGTGTAAATCTGGTCGATAAGGATGTAAGTGTCAGGGGTAGACAGTAATTTCCATCTCGCAAACACTTTGCTTCTAGCAGCCCACAAATTATAGTGGGTTTTAGCCGCTTCGTTCAAAACTTGGGAGAATTAGCATTCACGTTTGCCACAGGCCACAGCAAACTAAATTCAAATCCAATTTGTATTCGATTACAAATATCCATAGATAATTCTACGTTTTGTTATTTATTTATTCAAAACCACAACAAAGATTTATTCCACCTTTATATATGATTATGATTTTGAAAGCCGTGATCTTCTAATTCAAAGAGGGTTGGATACACTTTGAGTCAAACAGCTTATTTCATCCAATACAATAAGCTCACACGAAAAACAGTTCACCTTATGTCAATCATACAAGTAATCTTGAGGATTACCTCGCCTAAAAAAAGTGGGATCATTACAACACATGGAAAACATAGGGGATCTTACAACATAATCCATTCGTAGACATGACACAACATGCAAGTACAATAATCTAATGACAATTTCAAGCTGGTTTCTAAAGAAGAACCGGGATTACCTAGGCTTCAGAATGCGTAAAACAAGCATGACCTCCTCCGTCTTCAAATGCAACATTCTTACTTCCTCCAATTCTTGGGTTGCTTGCATAATGCGTGCCGCTAATTCCATAATTTCCAGCCTCAAGATAAATATTACCTCATTCATGGCAGCCACACCATCTCTTTCTGCCTCTAGTAGAGCCTCAAGAACTATAATATCGTGCTCAGATCGCTCTCTCGGCTGCGTTGCCTCCGAATCGCTACCATCTGGTAACATGGATGGCGACCGCTTCAACAAATAGATTCTAGGGTTGTACATTGTGTCCTAGTGTGAACGGCATCCTGAAAGGTTTCCGCTGGACATAAGTAAGAGATAGTTATCGCATGATCCAGGCAGTAAGCTTACATGGTAAAGGACATACGAATTATTGCTGAGCATGGCAAGCTATATTTAAATGGTTCGAAGCAGCATCAGCCGAAAGGGAGTGTACCATTTAAATGGTAAGATGGAAGTTAAAAGGGACTGTACAACTGCTATATTTAAGTTGCCAAGGCATCTAAGCAGTTGAAATAATCCGAGAAAGCACTTAACAGTGTGGCCTCATATAAACTACAAAGACAGTCTTGTGATGAAGTTCAAGGAAAAGTTACAGGAACTCAAATGAACTAGGCATGCATTTCTTTACGATAGTACAAAGAGGTATTATTGATATATTGGCCAACTCTGTATAGCGTAACAACAAACAAGCATCTCAATCAAGCAATACAAAGAAAGCAGCATAATTGAACTATTTGTAATTTCAGAGGATTACGGCGTTGAGGGCACAAGCCAAGAAAGCAGCCCACTGCATTACATTTCACATGTACTAAAAACACACCTGGCTTACTATATGTTGTCATGCTAAGCCTCGCCATCACAGGCAATGTTCTTTGAAGATATCGTCGAGATCTCGTGGTTGCAAATATAGTTGTTGTAGTTTATTCTCGCACCTCTATTTAGGTAAAATTAATTTTAATCGCATGCACCTTGGTCCGAATTGATCATCAATGGTTCATCTAAACTAATGAAAGAAGGGTGTGTGCATACACGACAATATATATGCTTCCCTCTATTTTTATGTTTGTTTGAGGTGCCAGCCCCAAAAGAACAAATATTTTGCTTGATGGGGTTGGTACCGTGCATAATTAATAGAAGCATCAAATTAGTCATGCATCTTGGGAAGATCAAGAACACACAAACAAGTAATGAACAGAGGCTCAGAGCGGTGATGTAATAGCTAGCATCGAAAATGTAGGGTAAAACGAACAAAAGCATGAACCACATTCTAGTTTGCTGATGTGTAATTTAGCATAGAGAATATTAAGCGATACGATGGAACCAACAGGTGGCATCGTAACAACACCATTATCATAAATATAGCATTCAAGAATTAAAATAGTAGGCGGTGATATTCTAGGAAATGCAGTAATACTTAGGACAAAACTAAAGCATATTAACTATATGTGCATCGTATGTACTTTTGCACATGTAACATGTTCAATGCCGTAAGTATGGCCCTCTGTGTGCAAGCGAATAACGTCGCATGAAAACTGAATGATGCCACTGAAGAAATTCAAAGGTGCGGTGCTTATGCTAAGAAAGTGAACGAGGCGCCGCCGCTGGATAATAATACCGATTTCTCGGCGTATGGGTATCATTGTCATACTTGATAGCTAAGGATCGCCGATGGTGCTCGTGTTGCGGTTGAGTTTGGGCGGCTGTCCTCAAGCCTCCGGCAACTACGGTTGCGGCGCTTTGTCGACATACAAGAAAGCTCATGTGTGGTAAGTGAATAGTTGTATGATAAAGAGAAAACCGAAGGAGTACAAATCGAATAACCTCGATGAGGCTGCAGCCGTAAAGCGAGGGCCGGTGGAGTTGAATATGGTGTCCGTGGAGCGGAGTCCGGTCTGATGGACGAATGCTTGGCCGGGCGCGTTGTAGAATACTTTCGGTGAGGCGGACCTGTTGCGGCGGCGACGAGGGCTTGTATGAAGGGCCATCGAAGGCGAAGAACGAGGGAGTCGATGAAGGGCCTACACTGTGGTGGACAAGGGTGCCGCTTAAGCGTGAATCCGGCGCGTGGACCATGATGGCGGTCAAGGAGATCCGAGCGGTGGACAAGCCCGGTCGGCGGCGGCCGGTGAAGTGGTGAGTTGGTAGTTGGGTGTGAGGTCCACCGTGTGGCGGAGGACTAGGTTCGTCGGCTTGCCGTGGTTGGGGGCTATGGGAAGCCAGTTGGCCATGACCTTGTCGGCCCCTCCGGCCTCGAAGACGGCCTCTTCGTATGCCAGCAGGAAAGCTGACGGGTCTGCCGCGCCGTCGTGAGCGCGGCATCATCTCCGGCTTGAACTTGGGTAGCCTGACAGCACTCCGCCGCAGGCGGGGCCAGAAACTCGAGCCCCCGCCCTCATCGGTGTGTCGGCCGCCGGAGCCGGGAGCGAGATGCCTGCTTTGAGGGTGGAGCGCGGTGTTGGAGGAGCGCAGATCGACGGGAGGGAAGCTACGACGCACCCCTACCTGGCGCACCAAATGTCGGATCACGGGTTCCGGAAAAACCCTTAGGGTTCGAACTCTGGGGTGCGCGCAAAGTTCTCCCCCTACCGATCCACGTCCTAGCTTGCTAAGATCTCACAGACGAACTCGACGAACTCGCAACACAAGGGACACAGGTTTATATCGGGTTCGGCCACTGCCAGGTGTAATACCCTACCCAAAGGTGTGTGGTGGTGGATTGCCTCTTGGGCTGATGATGAACAATACAAGGGGAAGAACAGCCTCCTGAGGTTGAGGTCTTCTTGTGCTTGGTAAACTCGCATGGGTGAGGATCACTCAAGATCAGATGCCCCCTACGGTGGTGGCTAGTTCTACTTATATAATGCCTTCTGGTCCCTCTTCCCAATTATTGAGTGGGAAGGAGCCAACAACGCCAATTTCAAAGGGACAGCTAGCACAGCTTATCCCGACAAAAGCGGTCTTCGCCGCAAAGGCTCGTGTTGACGCCGCCTTTGGGCCCCATGGTGGCCTCCGCTTTGCCGCCCTTCCGTCTTGGTCTGCAGTTGCACCGATACATGGAAACCTTTGCTTGACGCCTCGGTACTCAGCGCTCGCTAAACTTCCTAGCACCAAAGGGGAAACAAGGACACATCGTGACGTTACCGGGCGCTCACCGTGCCCGCCGATCTTGATCATCATGGCTCACGTCACGAGAACCTCGCGAGGTTTTCCTTGCCTTGATCTCTCCGCCCCTCACGAGCCAGCCTGGTGAGGCTGCTCCTGAGGAGGTCTTGTGTTGTCCGCCTCGTGAGGCTTGGCCCCTCGCGAGGGTCTTGAACACCTTGTTGATGAAGATGGGTCGTATGGGCCCACGCGTAGAGCCACACCGTGGGCCGCAGGCAAGCAAGTCTGGGGACCCCCGTTCCCAGAACGCCGACAGATGTATCACTCAATAAAGTCATGACCTCTCCAAATCCACTTTCATCAATATTGTAATAAGATTCAACACCCTCCAAAATAGTGGGATCACTACTACCTAGAGTTGACACTCTTCCAAACCCACTTTCATCAATGTAATCATCATAAATAGGAGTCATGCTATCATCATAATATATTTTCTTATCAAAAGTAGAAGGAATCAAAGGATCATATTCATTAAGCAAAGCATCCCCAAGCTTAGGACAAGCATTATTTCCAGCAAATAAATCTTCAAACATGTCATACTTATTAAACATAGCATTCCCAAGCTTGTGGCTTTGCATATCATCACAATCATTCTTATCAATAACATGAATGGCACCAATAGTATAGCAAACATTATTATCATATTCTTCCAAGCAAGTGCTAAAAAGATTTTCAAGATCATAAGGGATATCATTGTCTTCCCAATCATAATCATTACAAAAAGTAGTAGGTATCACAAAATCATACTCAATATCATCATCCTCGATCAACATATTTGATTCACTTTCATGAGGCACAATGGTGATAGGAGAAACATTATTTGGGAGAGATACCTTTTTACCTTTATTCTTTCTTCTTTTCTTCTTCACCACATCATGTGTGGGTTTAATTAATTTTTTCAAGCTTCTTGTTGAAGAGATTGATTGATAGGAAGCTCCTCCTAATTACACGATTTGTCATAAAAAACACTAGGTGGGTATTTGGAAACATTTTCCATTTCATTAGTACTCTCTTCATATTCTATTTGTTTTCTTGACTTTAGATAATTGGCAATATAAGGATTCTCAATGCAATTTACCGGACAAAACATATAAATTTCCTCTAGATCAAAATCAAGAAATCTCTCGAGATTAAATTTTGGAATACCCTTAGTTATACGTTTCATTTCTTCATACCCCAAAAGAAGACTAAGCTCTTTATGGTGCTCAAGGGTAATCAAGTTATCACAATTTTTGGACAGGATTTGATCATGAAAGAATTTGCATTGGAGATTTAAATGACCACGTTCATTGCAAAGTTCACAAGGATGTCGAAAAAAATTAAATCTTTCAGCACAATCATCTAGCCTCTCTTGCAACCTTTTTGTTTCTAAATATCTATGCTTCTTACAAAATCTATCATCTCTTTTTGGCGTGCAATTTCACTCCCAATTCACTCCGCAAAAAGTGACATGCTTATAGGAAACATTTTGGTCATGACTTGTGCAATCATCATTAGCATTTTGGATATTCAAAGAATTCATACTAACAACATTGCAACCATGCTCATCATTCAAATATTTTGTGCCAAGCATTTTATTGGCTTCTTCTTCTAACAATTGAGCATAATTTTCCGAACCATCATTTTCAAGAAAGACATTATTAAGATGATCAATAATATTATGCAACCTCAATTCCATTTTTTGTAGTTCTATTTTTATAAACCAAACTAGTCACAAAACAAGAAACTAAAAGATTCAACTGCAAGATCTAAAGATATACCTTCAAGAACTCACCTCCCCGGCAACGACGTCAGAAAAGAGCTTGATGTCTACCACGCCACTTTATTCTTGTAGACACGTGTTGGGCCTCCAAGCGCAGAGTTTTGTAGGAGAATAGCAATTTTCCATCAAGTGGATGATCTAAGGCTTATCAATCCGTGAGAGGTGTAGGATGAAGGTGGTCTCTCTCAAACGACCCTGCAACCAAATACAAGAAATATCTTGTGTCCCCAACAGACCCAATACAATGGCAAGTTGTATAGGTGCACTAGTTCAGCGAAGAGATTGTGATAAAAGTGTAATATGGATGGTAGAATAATATTTTTATAATCTGAATAAATAAAAGCAGCAAGGTAGCAAATAATAAATGGGCACAAAATAGGTATTGCAATGCTTGGAAAACAAGGCCTAGGGTCCCGATACTTTCGCTTAGTGCAATCTGTCAACAAGTGCTAACATAGTTGGATCATATGATTATCCCTCAAAGTGCAATAAAGAATCACTCCCGAAGTTCCTATTAGTGGAGAACAAAAGATAGGAATTGTTTGTAGGGTATGAGACCACCTCAAAGCTATTCTTTTCGATCAATCTATCCTAGAGTTCGTACTGAAATAACGCAAGCTATTCTTTCTGATCGATCTAATCAAGAGTTCGTACTAAAATAACACCAAAGAAAATTCATATTCATAATACTCAATCCACACAAAAAACTATAGAGAGACGCCAAAGTTTCTATCGGAGAAAAGTTAATAAAAACAGGCATCAACCCCTATGCATAGATTACCCCAATATCACCTCGGGAATACCCAAGTTGAGTGCCATAACATACATCAAGTGAATAAATATGATACCTCATTGTCACCTCAAGTATTCATACCGCAAGACATACATCATGTGTTCTCATATCTGAATATTCAATCCGACAAGACAAAACTTCAAAGGGTAAAGATTCAATCATCACAACAAGAGTATAGAGGGGAGAAACATCATATGATATATCTATATTAACAAAGCCCGTGATATAGATCACGAGAGAGAGAGAGAGAGAGAGAGAGATTAAACACATAGCTACTGGTACAAACCCTCAGCCCCGAGGGTGGACTACTCCCTCCTCATCGTGGTGGCCGTCGGGATAATGAAGATGTCCACCGGAGATGATTCCCCCCTCCGGCAGGATGCCGGAAAGGGTCTAGATTGGTTTTCTGATCTAGGTTAACCCCGAGGGGTTTCAGAATATTTGGGAATTTATAGTGCAAAGAAGGGGTATGGGAGGCCACCGAGGTGAGCACAACCCACTGTAGACATGCTTGGGGCCCAGCGCCAGCGTGGTGGGTTTTCCCCTCGGGCACTCCCCCAAGTGCAGCTCCGTCCATTTGGTTCCTTCTTCGTCCCAAAACAAATCTCCAAAAATTCATGGTGTTTGACTCCGTTTGATATTGATTTCTGCGATGTAAAAACAAGCAAAAAACAAAGCAATCGGCACGGGCACCGGGTCAATAGGTTTGTCCAAAAAATTGATATTAATTTGCTATAAAATTTTTGTAAAACATCCAAGTATGATAAAATAACTGCATTAATACTTCATAAATTATAGATACGTTGGAGACTTATCATCACTTCACAGAGTTAGGTAATGCGATAGCAATGCTATCTTATCGCCATGTAATGACTACTTTGCCATTGTGGAAACCCCTTGATCTATAAAAGGAGGCTCGTGGCAACCGTAGAAAGGGTTAGAAGGTTGGATAACTCACACCCCATACGTGTGTAGCCACCGTCGCCCTGAGGCAACCCCTACTAGGAAGTGTACTACGCTCCATCACCACCTTTCCACCATCAATCCACTAAAGAAAGAGTAGGGTTTTACGCCTCACGGCGGCCCGAACCTGGATAAAATTGCCTGCATGATCTCTGTCGTGCTGCCCTACGCTTGTCTACTCTTTGTGCAACGGGTCGCCCCCCTGCCGAACCAGCAAGGGGCCTCTTGGTCCCATAGGTGGTTGTGGTTTCCCGCAACAGTATTAATATAGTGGTATAATACACTTTACATTTGGTAACTTTACACACTGGAAAAGGAGATAGTATTTGCTGAACTATTTAACTGTTGTATGGTATCTAGGAGGGCAGTAATAAACTGCACTTTGGAGTGTTGTACCTTGTATCTAAGATTAGAGAAATCAGTTTGAATATTTGTTTCTAGGCTGTTGTAGTAGGCTTCACCTTTCTCAAATGGTGCTTGTTGCGTTCTTTCCAAAGGCTCCAAGCAGAGATCAAGAAAATATCCATCCACAGCTTGCGGGAGTCAAGGTTTATCTGATGACTTATTAGCTGTAGTCTATGGTTATGTGTGGACCAAGGTTATATTGTAGTGTCTTCTATTGAGCATGTTTCTGGTATTGAGGCGGTCGGACAGAAGGAACCACCCAAATACTTTGATCTTGGGTATGCATTTGGCTTTACAGAGCCACTTGAATGCCTCATGTATGCCACCACCTCTCCAAGAAGAAGTTGTAGTAGGTTGTGGTTTTAAAAGTGTCACCCCCTGCATGCATTTCCTGTGTCATGCATGTTAAGTGGAGTGACGGTGGCCATTTCGTATTGGATCTGCCGTGGTTCATCTCTTTGCTGTATTGAGAGTGGAAGTTAAAAGTTTGCATGCTGGTCAACAAAGCCAGCGTCGGAGGTCTTGTACCGAGATGTCTTCTATTTAATGTGTAAGAGAAGCCCCTAGGATATTGTTCAAGATAAATTGCTTGGTTCCAATTATCTTTCCAAGAGGGCGGAAGACCCATTTCCTATCTGAACTTTTGTCACTCCTCGGTAGACGGGCATGAGTTGGATCGAGATCTTTCCACCAAAGGAACCACATGGGTCCTAGGCATGAGGGATTGAGCTGCTATAGTAAGACTCCCAAATTAAGTTTACCCAGGGTATATCTTGTCTGTTGTAGAACTTATGAAGAGACTTGAGCAGCAAGGCATCGTTCTGAATATGTAAATTAATGATCCCCAAACCTCCGCTCTTCTTGGTCTGCACACACCATGTCCCAGGCCGCAAGTGAGTTGCATTTGATGCCATCATCAGTCTTTTTCCTCCACATGAAGTGTCTCCTGGTCTTGTCTAGTTGAGCCACAATCTTTGGGGGAGCCTAATGGTGCCCATTGAGAACATAATCAGAGAGGTGATCGTTGAGTTCATGAGGGCTAGTTTGCCAGCATATGACATCAAGGACATGGCCGCTGTAATGTTTCTTTCTGCTTTGCAGACCAATGGTGTCTGTCGGATTTCGGCTTCCGGCAAAACCCTTGAGGTTCGAACACTGGGGTGCGCGTGAAGATTTCCCCCAGCCTAATCACGCCCTCAGCCTCACCGCGATCTCAAAGCCTAGCTTGACAAACTCGCAACACAAGAGACACGAGATTTATACTAGTTCGGGCCACCGTTGTGGTGTAATACCCTACTCCAGTGTGGTGTGATGGATCCCCTCTTGGGCTGAGGATGAACAGTACAAGGGGAAGAACAGCCTCCTCAGGCGAGGTGTTCTTGTGCCTGGTGAACTTGTGTGGTTGAGGGAGAGCTCAATGATTCGTTCCCTCTCTATGGTGGTGGCTAGCCCTATTTATAGAGGCCCTGGTCCTCTCCCCAACTATTGAGCGGGAAGGGAGCCTACAATGGCCAATTTGAAGGGGGGACAGCTAGTACAAGCTATCATGACTAAAGGTGGTCTTCGCCTGCCAAAGGCTCTGGTGGTGATGCCGTCTTGGGCTCCATGGTGACCTCCATCCTGCCATCCTGCTGGCCTTGGTCTCATTGCACCGATATGGAAACATTTGCCTGATACCTCGATACTCCTAGCCTGCGCTTGCCTTCTTAGCACCAAAGAGGAAACGAGGACACTGTGCACGCTGGCGCCCGCCTGGCCTTGGACGTCATGGCTTACGTCATTGGAACCTCGCGAGGTTTGCCTTGCCTTGATCTCTCCGCCCCTCGCGAGCCAGCCTGGTGAGGCCGCCCCTGAGGAGGCCTTGTGTCGTCCGCCTCGCGAGGCTTGGCCCCTCGCGAGGGTCTTGAGCGTTTGCTGGTGAAGACGGGCTGTATTGGGCCGCGAGTGGAGCCACGCCATGGGCCGCAGGCAGGCAAGTCTGGGGACCCCCTATAACACCCCAGATACAACTTTCCATATTCGTAACTCCAACTCTTGCCTTTTCCGGAGATGCGATATGATTTTTCCTTCGTGGTTGGGTTATTGTCGTTTGTTTTGCATTTTGTTCATGCCATGCATCTCATCTCATAGCATCATGTGCATCGCATCCATATGTTTTCATAAAACCTATAGTCACTCGTAGTTGCCGCGTCACCCCTTGCTTTCGTTGACCGTTTTGAGACCAACCGTGTTTGCGTTTCCCTCTTTTCAAACCACCGACCCCCTCTTGCGTGCGTCCGAAAGCTTTCCCCGAACCCGACCGGGCTGTCGTGACCGATGAGTCCGGATCATCCCCAAACATCTCTAAAACATCTCCGTTTTATTATTTGGACTCCCTGCCTATTTTATTCTGGACCGTTCGATTGCGATCGAGGGGACGGATTAGCCCCTAAACTAACCTAATCCAACTACTATTTAAACCGACCTAACCCTAAAATCTCGGATGGCTGTTCCATCCTTCCCATCCTCGCCGCCGCCACACTCCACCTCCCACCTCGGGATCTCCTCCCGATCCAAATTCTCTCCAACCAAGCCCCTTGATTTGTGCCGCCGACCAACCACATCCGCCACCTCCTCTGCTCCCAACGCCCCGAGCTCCTCCTTTTGACCAGGAGCCCGAGCGCTCGACTCCCTCATCCACGAGCTCGATCAGGAGAGGATCTCCCGATCATGCACGCCTCTGCCTCGTTTCTGACCATCGCCGACGCCGGGCGTCCACCAAAGGCACAAGCATCCGGCGCGCCTTTCGCTTTCCTCCATCCGTGGAGACAAGCTCCTCCCGACCAGGTCCTTCCGATCCTCTCTGTGCACCTCTCTCTCCTGCAAGGCGTTTCTTCCTCTCTAACCTCTCTCCTCTCTCGCCATGGATGACCCCAGAGCTCCACGATGCCATGGCTCCACGGACCTCAAGCCTTGGTGCTCCTCCCCTGCCCCTGCCCCACCGCGACCAGCACCGACCAGCAGGTCGCCACGCCGTCGCCCTCGCCTTCTCTCTTCTTCCCCTTTCCGTCCGGCTTCTCTGAATATCTCTCTCTCCCTCCTTTCTTCAGGTAACAGCAACAGCCACCACCCTCCTTGGAGCTCCCATGGCCGACGCCTCAAGCTTGTCTCCGTCGGATCCGCGCCGCACTCCTGCTTCTCGGTCGCCTCCACCGATCCGCCCATCCTCGCTTTTGGGAGCCTTCACTGGGCCCCAGCGCAGCTGGCCTCACCTTCGCTGCATCGAAAGCAGAGAGGCTCCCGCTAAATCACCTTCCTTGCGCCGTTGACCGTCGCCTGGCCTCGCGTGGGCAGGCGCCTCCCAAGGCCCAACGCCAGCCCTTCCGACCCTCCCTCTCCACCGACCGGCCTCAAGGCCCAATGTGAGCAGCTCCCCCAGCCCAGTTTGCCTCAGATTCAGCCCGCATACGTTTTTTTTTCCAGATCTGCGAATTTAGCGATTATCCCCAGGTTTTACTGTTTGGCAGAAAAACCCATGTTCTTCATGCATTTAATAACTCATGAACCGTGCATCGGATTAAAATGATTTAAACATGTAAAATGCTTAGAATTTTGTGTAGATTAATAATATGACACTTTCATCCATGTTTAAAATGTTAAAAATGTTGTTTGTTTAAATTTTCTCAAATGACATGCTAAAATGATTTATTTCATAACTAAATAACCGTAGCTCGGTTTTAAATAAACTTTATATGTAAATGGGGTGGGAAAATGCCTAGTTTAACATGGTGCACTTTATTTTCCTGTTTAATAACAATAAAATATGGTTTAGGGCTGAAAAGTACCAAATTCGAATATTGCATATGGGGATTTTCCGGAATTGTTGTTTGTTGTTCCGGCCTCATTTAAACTTGCCTAAATAGTTAGTTTACTTATGTTTCACCTCTTGCCATGTTTAACAGCATTTAATATTGTTTGGTAGCTTAAACGAGATTAAACTAAATATGTCAATGTGGTGTTTTGTCAATATGCAACTAGTTGCATATTGAGCTCCACTTAACTTGTAGTATTGTTTGTTGCACTTTGCCATGCCATGCCTCATTAAACCGGACATGCATCATACTTGATTGTGCATCATGCCATGTTTATGCTTGTGTGTTTACCATGTTGCTTGCTTCTTTCCGGTTTGCTTCTCTCGTTAGCTTCGGTTTAGTTAGGAGTTGTGAGGGTTCGTTCGACTACGTTCGTTCATCTTCTTCATGGACTCGTTCTTCTTCCTAGCGGGATTTAAGGCAAGATGACCGTCACCTTGGATCTCATTACTATCATTGCTATGCTAATTGCTTCGTTCTATCACTTTGATGTGCTTCCTATCACTTGTTCTTCAAGCCTCCCCAAATTGCCACCCTTCCTAGCAAACCGTTGCTTGCCTATGTTACCGCTTTGCTCAGCCCCTCTTATAGCGTTATTAGTTGCAGGTGAAGTTGAAGATTGCTCCATGGTGGACAGGATTATGTTGGGATATCACAATATCTCTTATTTAATTAATGCATCTATATACTTGGTAAAGGGTGGAAGACTCGGCCTTATGCCTGGTGTTTTGTTCCTCTTGCCGCCCTAGTTTCCGATTATATCGGTGTTATGTTCCTTGATTTTGCGTTCCTTACGTGGTTGGGTGATTTATGGGACCCCTTGGCGGTTCCTTTGAATAAAGCTTTCTCCAAAGAAGGCCCAACCTTGGTTTTTACCCTTTGCCTCACCACCACCTATACTCTTTCCCTGAATGCCAACCCAAGGGTTATCTTTATTTTAGCCCCCCCCCCCCGGGGCCAATGCTTCTCTAAGTGCTGGCCTAAACCGAGCTGCCTGCGGGGCCCCCTCGGGGAAACTCGAGGTCTAGTTTTACTCGTAGGTAGTCTCATCTGGTGTTGCCCTGAGAACGAGATATGTGCAGCTCCTATCGGGATTGTCGGCACATCGGGCGGCTTTGCTGGTCTTGTTTTACCATTGTCGAAATGTCTTGTAAACCGGGATTCCGAGACTGATCGGGTCTTCCCGGGAGAAGGAATATCCTTCGTTGACCGTGAGAGCTTATAATGGGCTAAGTTGGGACACCCCTGCAGGGTATAAACTTTCGAGAGTCGTGCCCACGGTTATGTGGCAGATGGGAATTTGTTAATGTCCGGTTGTAGATAACTTGACACCAGATTCGATTTAAAATGCATCAACCGTGTGTGTAGCCGTGATGGTCTCTTTTCGGCGGAGTCCGGGAAGTGAACACGGTTTTGGTTTATGTTTGACGTAAGTAGGAGTTCAGGATCACTTCTTGATCACTTCTAGCTTCACGACCCTTCCGTTGCTTCTCTTCTCGCTCTTATTTGCGTATGTTAGCCACCATACATGCTTAGTCGCTGCTGCAACCTCACCACTTTACCCCTTCCTTACCCATTAAGCTTTGCTAGTCTTGATACCCATGGTTATGGGATTCTTTGAGTCCTCGTGGCTCATGTGATTACTACAAAAAACGATTCTTGGTACATGTTTTGCGATGATCTTGACGCGAGAGGCTTATGTGTACTTGTGTTGGAGTTCTTCTTCTTCTTCATCGATCGTGGGATAGGTTCGTGTCGCAGCCGGCTAGTAGGGTGGATATTGTTTGAGTTTCTATTTTTTGTTCATCCAGAGTCGGATGTGGATCTTATGTATGATGTATTGTTGTATTCATCTGCTTTGGATGTCTTGGAAGTATCCCCAACTATTATGTAATGGTTTGATGTAATGATATCCACCTTGCAAAAGCGTCTTCAACATGCGCTTCTATCCTTGGTGGGACCTTGAGTTCCTTTAGGATAGGGTCGCATCTCGGCGTGACACCCCATTCCTGCACCGACAAGCAGTGGCCCGGCCCAAAGGCGTGCTGGACTTGGCTTCAAGGCGGCGCCAAAGGGCAGCGTGGGCGCCGCAGGCTTCTAACAGCCGCGGCCTTGGTCGACGATGGTGATTGATTGGACGGGCGTCTCGCTTCCCCACGCTTGCCTAAGAACCGCCTGTGACAAAAAAATTTGGTCACGCGGCAACGCTTGCCTTCATTTCTTTCTTCCGCCTTGCTCCAGATCCCCTTTCTCGCTCCTCGCTTCCGAAACTCCAGATCTGCTCCCATCCCTTCCAAATCAGCGACCAATGGCGCCCCGGAAGGTCAATGTTTCTTCGTCGTCCGCCTGGTACGAGCCGGCTCTGGATGTGCCCAATGTCTTAGAGAAGAACCTCGCCGCCACGCACCTACTGACGGTGGGAGAGAGCAACGAGAGGGGGAAGACCAAGCTCCGGGCTAGCTCTGTCATGTCGGAGCCTGCGGGAAGCACCTTCTTCCCCTTCTTCATGAGCAAGCGGCGTCGTGAGGGCTGGTTCCCCCTTCTCCGACTTCTTCTATGAGCTCCTTGGCCATTACGGGCTGCGTAACCGCATCTTCATCCCAACTCTATTCTCCTTCTGCGATCTTCGCCTTCTCTTTGCGAGGCGTATGTCGGCGTGATGCCGTCTGCGGGCTCTGCTTTCACGCCACTTCTTCTTCCTTCGCATGAACGATGGTCGACTTCCGGTGTGCCAACTTCATCGCGGCCGGCAAGGCCAACTCGATCTCGAAGGCTGGGAAGAAGGCCGACAGCTTCCGGAGCAAGTGGGTCATGATGGACACCAAGTGCGTCCACCCACGCTTGGTGCTGCCAACCGAGATGCCCCCGACGCTGGGTGGTCTTGTGCGAAGCTCATCGATGACGAGCGGCGTCGTCTGCTGAGAAAGATGGACGCCGAATCGCCGGGCAACGCCGAAAGGCGGCGAAGGTGACAGGGGCCATGCTCTAGAGGGAATTTTTGATGCTGGACGTGGCCCCGCTTCAGGCGCACATGCGCCCCTTATGGAGGCTTGGGGGCGAAGAAGACAAGCTTCGCTTGAGCCCGGAAGCCTTGCCTGACAAAGAGCTGGCTGCGGCTCTCCGCCTCCTGGTCGGGGACGACCAGGAATACCCGCCGAGTGCCTTCATTCCCTTGTTCCGGCGCAAGGACGGGGCGTAGGTCGTGGATGCCAGGCCAACCTTTGATGGGCGCGGGCTGGTGCTGCCAGCGCCTCCTGCGGTCCCGGCTGCGACGGCGCCGGTGGAAGCGTCTTCTGACGACTCTCGCAAGGAGGAGGAGGAGGAGGAAGAAGGGGAGCGTGACTCAGAGGCGACCCCCGTGGGGATGGGGGAGACCTCCCCCTTGAGCAAGGCCGACATCCTCCGCACCCTTCCTGACGACGACGAGGTCGATGTCCCCTAGGAGAAAGAGGAGCCGCCCGTGATCCCGACGAGGGGCAGGTCGGCGCTGATCTCTCGAGATGCCGTCAAGCCTCCCATGCCGCCTGGGCCGCTTCCGCCCATATGCTGCTCCTTCTTCGCTCACCTGGAGCCTGTGGCCGCGCCCAAGCCGGGAGGCTCTCGGGCTTCAAGCTCAGCAAGAGGAGGGTGGACTACAGCCACATGGACCAATAAGTGCTCTTGCCTTGTTTCGTTCTTGCTTCCGCTTGACCTTGACGCTTCTCTCGATTATGACGATCATGGCCACGGCGGGCGAAGAAGAGGAAGGAGGAGGCGGTAGTGCTGCTCGGGACCAACCTGCCTGCTCCGGCTGCGTCTCCATCCGTGGAGAAGGGTAGCGTTGGCACTCATGTCTCTCCGGCTCTGTCGTCCTCACGAGGCCTGGGGAGAATCCTCGGGAGGAGTCAGCCCCCGTGGCCCCGTGTGGCTCCGGGAGGCCAGATCCCGGCTCGGCCAGCCGAGGTCTCCAAGGCTCAGATCCCCAGTCTCGAACTATGGTGACGATACCTTCTCCTCCTTCTCCCAGCTGCAGTGTTGATTCCAGGTCCTTCCGCCTCCCCTGACGTCTTGGAGCGCGCTCTTTCTGAGATGACCTGACTGCGAGAAGATCTTCAGGGCGCCGACTCCCGTATGGTGGCTTGGCGCCTGGAGCTAGTCTCTGGCTGGCTCCATTCTAACATGTCCGTTCGGGCGGCGCTGAGCCAGGCGGCGACCTCCGAGAAGGAGAAGCGAGCCGCCAGAGCAAGCAAGCTGCCGCGAGGCGGCGCTTAAAGGATCGCCGAGGCCGCCCAGATCATTGTCGGGCGGCCGAGGCCGAAATAAGACTCCTGCGCGATGGGCGTGCGAAAGAAGCTCGTGGCCGCAAGGCGGAGGAGGAGAAGATGAAGGCCCGGGTGGACGCCATCAAGGGTCATGATGCCGGAGAAGCGATGGCTGGCGATATGCAAAGGCCGAAAGCGCCGGCTAGAGGAGCTGGAGCGGAAGGTGAAGGTGGAGAAGGCCGTACTTGACGCCAAGGTGAAGGTTCTAGCCGAGGACCGCGCGGCCTTCGCGCTCCTCGAGGAGAGGTCTCGCGTGGCACGGAAGACTCTTTATGAGAAGGGCTTGGAGAAGCCACTGACCACCAACGAGGACGGCCCCACCCAGCTACTTCCCTACTTGGTCGAGGCGCTTGAGGAAGTCGTCAGCGGCATCGGCCCCATGGCAGAGGAAGAGGCTCACGTCCTTTCTTCAGCTGCGCTGATGCGCGTCTTCAGCCACCTCCATCTTCGCAATCCTACCGACCGCCTTGACGAGCTGCTGGAGCCTGTGGATGACGAGCACTTTGCAGCCGCTATCCCAGCCGTGAAGGGTCGGGTGGAGGCCCAGCTGAAGAAGTTCTGCGCCTTCGCTCCCGCCGGCCGGCCGGTGCTACTAATTCTGCAGCCCCGGCCGGTGGTACAGGTGAAGGTGACGCCACCAAGGAAGGAGCGCCTCTTGCTGGCGCCGGCGGTGTCCAGGGATGACTTGCTTGTGGCTCCTTTCCTGTTTAACCTCCTGCAACATGTACCATACCTCGTGGAGGCGTTTAAACTTGCGTTTGATACTCGGAGAACAATATGTCTTGTAATATTTGCTTTGAGATTTTGCGATTTCTTTCCCATTTGATTTACGCTTTTACGTCGGCAGAGCCCGACCCACAAGATACCTCGGCCGCCCGTTGGGTCAGTCGTCCGAATCACCAGGACGAGACCAAGGAGTGAGGGGCAACGTGGCCAGTTACGCTCCCGAGTCGCGATGCTCAGGAGTCCCCCTTGACATGCAAACAGCTTATGGAAAGGAGATGCAAGGTTAGGTCTAGTGTTCTAAGTCGGCAGGGCCCGACCCCGTGCATACCTCAACCGCCGTTGGGTCGTCCGGATTACCAAGAAGAGACCAAGGAGTGAGGGGGTACGTGGCCAGTTAGGCTCCTGAGTCGCGATGCTCAGGAGTCCCCCTTGACGGTCAAACGACCTTCATACCTTTGCCCCCACCGAGGCTCGGCTCGGGAGGGGCGCGCCATGACCAGGTCCAGGGGACCTGGCTGGGTGGCATACGCTTGGGCGTGACCCAAGCGCAGCCCCCGTGCCTAGCCCCCTCGCGCGACTCTCCCGAGGGGAGGTGTTGCGATGAGGCCAAACACTGAGCTCAAGGGCTCCGTGAGGTTGATACAGCCGCGAGGCCGCCCTCAGTTGTTTATCACCAGCGCTTCCGCACTTGCACGGGCATAGCTGCTCCTCGGCAGTGTCGACGGCCAGCGCGGAGCATGGTGCTTCCACTGCGTGGGAGGACTCCCTGCGGAGAGCCCCGGGCGTGTAGCCCGCCTCGACACGTGGCTTGCACGCCGGCTAGACGAGGTGTGTCTGGGCACTCGAGAGCTAGCACGGGACTCACGAGGCCCTACCTCAAGGCGGGTTGCGCCTAGTCTTGATTCTTGATGGCTGTGGTGGTCCTGCGAGATGGTTAGACAACCTGCGCTGAACGAATCTCCTGAGGTTATCGCGTGAGAAGGCCAAGCACCAACGTCCCCAGGAGGTGACGTGAACGGGACCGGCCCGCCAGATAGAGCTCAGCCGTTGGATTTATCGATGCTGCAGGGACGGGCCCGAGCACAGACGTCGTGCCTAGCCTTCTTATGCGAAGGGCCCTGAAGAAAGACGGTCGGCGCGCGGCTCCCATGGTGGGCGTCAATCAAGCAGGTGATAATCACAGATAGGTGATGCATGAGAAGCGAACTAGCTTAGGTAAATGCAAGAACGATACATGCCGCTGGGCTGGACCCGAGCGGCTTGGGAATGATGCAGCTCGAGGGGCGCCCCCAACATATTAAGCTAAAGATCTAAAGGGATACATGCCACAGGGACAGACCCACGTGGCCTGGGAATGATGCAGCCCGAGGGGCGCTCCCAGCTAAATAAACTTGGAAAATATCACCTGTTTCTGTTGTTGAAGGAATGTTGGGGCAGCTAAAGACGCGTGGCGAAGGGGTTGGTCCTCACGAGCCACCGGGGCCCTGAGCCTCAGGGGGCTCTGGGGGTCCAGGCGGCTCTTCGAGGACCGTCTCTGTCCCCGCCAGAACTGCGTGGTGCCTGGCCTCCTGAGCCGCCAGGATGCTCTGCAGGTTGCGCTGTAAGGCGGACACCAAGCTCGGTAGGCCAAAGGGCATGCGAACGTAGCTGTGAGGTGGGCCCTCGCAGCGTCCCACGCGCGAAGGCCAGAAAAGCTCCTGAGATGCGGCCCTGTTGAGCCCTGGGATGTTGATGCAGACGCGCAAACCACCATCCTCGCCTGGATGGGGAGCCGCGCCAGGTGAGTGGCGGTCGCCGCACATGGCTCTTGCATCCTACAATTCCTGAGTGGTCTTGGCAATGAACTCCTGAGCGCCGGGCGCTCCTCGCCCGGTGTCCTCCCGAGGGAAATGTGCCGCGAAGCATGCCTCCACGTGGTGCCCGAGGGCCTCCCTCGTGACGTTGGCAAGGTCGGAGGCCCTCCAGAAGAGAGCCCCCGAACCCTGCCCGAGGAGGGCACCGCACGCTTCCTATCTCTTGAGGGAGGAGGGCGCCCAGCGCAGCGCGGATCTCGACGCGGGTTCTACTTGCGGCACCGCCTCTCCGAGGCCCGTGCGTAGTAGCCGCTTTTTTTCTGGGGATGACCTCGTGAGGGTACTGCTGTACATTGTCGCCGGGTCTTCGATTGACGCTGCTTGAAGGCGCTGCCAAGGGAGCACACCACATCTCTTTTCTTCGCAGTTGGATCGTGATGATCCCGCCGCTTCCTGGCATCTTGAGGACGTTGTAGCCGTGGTGTGTCACTGCCATGAACTTGGCCAGGGACGGATACCCCGAGGATGGCATTGTATAGCAGACGGATGAGGGCGACGTCGAAGTCGATGAGCTCGGTGCGGTAGTTGTCTCGCTGCCCGAAGGTGACAGAGAGGCGGATCTGCCCTATCAGCATGGTGGAACCATCGGTCACTCCTGAGAAGGGCTTGGTAGGCTGAAGCTGATCGTAGGGCACTTGAAGGCTGTCGAACATCTCGACAGACATGATGTTAAGCCCTGCGCCGCCGTCAATGAGGGTCTTGGTGACTTGTACGCTGCTGATGAAGGGTGAGCAAAGCATCGGGAGAGCGCCAGCGGTGGCCGCGCACTTGAGCACTTGGACTTGGACCACCTAAGCGGGTGTGTGGCCTCGAGCCTGGGGAGGACTGCGTTCACCTTGTGAGCAAACTGCTTGAAGATTCACTGAGAGGTCAGCTTGAGCTCCGCTAGGATACAAAGCGATAGCTTCATGGCTCTTGGAAGCCCCCAGCCCCCTCGTCCTGATGGTGGTCGTCGTTCCTTCTTGGTGGTGGCGGTAGCGGAGGAAGACCAGCGTTGCCCTGGGGGCGGTCCTCGTGAGGCTGATCCCTCCACGCTCTCTCACGAGGCAGGTCTTGCCAGCGGTCCTCATGAGGCCGGTCACGCCACTCCTGGCGAGGGCCGCGGTCTTCCCAACGTCCTCCTCCACGTGCTACTCCTCGGCCGTAGCCCCGGTCGTTGCGCTCGGGGCGTCAACCAAGGCGTCCATCTCGAATGGCCCTGAGCTCTTGATAGTCGTTGGTGTTGTGGCTGTAAACATTGTGGAAGGCGCAGAACGGCCGGCTGCTCTTGGATGACTCGGGCTGGTCGCGGCCATGCTTCGATGTCAGCTCGCCGCTGTAGTACGGCCACTCCCTTTGCGCTTTCACGCCCTGGCCTTGGCTTTCTTCTCCTCCAATTCGGCAGCTGGGAGCTCGAGGAGGGAAAGGCGCCCTTCCTCAGCCCTTGCGCACTTGGTCGCCAGGTTGAACAGCTGCAAGGACGTGCACAACTCCTTCTGGATGGCGAGGTCCTCCTTCATCTTGACGTCGCGGACGCCATCAGAAAACGTGGAGATGATGGCCTCGTCCGTCACCTTTGGAATCTTGAGGCGAACGTTGTTGAAGCGCTGGTTGTACTTCTGGAGGGTCTCCCCCGGCTACTTCTTGACGTGGCGCAGGTCACCCACTGCCGGAGAGCGGTCGCGAGTGCCCTGGAAGTTGGCGACGAAGCGGTCGCACATCTCGTTCCAGGAGGACATGGAGCCTGGAGGCAGGTTTAGGAGCCATGAGCGGGCGCCATCCTCGAGAGCCATGGGGAACCAGTTCGCCATTACTTTTTCGTCGCCGTTGGCCGCCTCGATGCTCAGCTCAGAGCTCTGAGAACTCCGGGTCGGGGGTGCCATCGTAGCGAGGAGGCAGGTCTGGCTTGAACTTGCCCGGCCATGCAACGCTACGCAGCTCAGGAGTGAAGCCGCGGCAACCCGCGGTGGCCACCGGGACCCTTTGCTGATGTGGAGCCTGCCCTTGATGCTCGCGCACCGCCACTGCAGGCAGCGCGCAGACTTGTCATAGTGGTGCTGGGAGCGCGGGAGCGTTTTCTTGCGGACGGGGAACTTCTTGGCAGCTTCCTTCTTCGCGCACGGGCGCCCGACGCGGTGGGTCGCGCCGGGGGGCCGCACGCCTTGGCGCCAGGACGCCGTCTTGGTGCGGAGGTGGTGGTGGTGGCGCTCCATGAGCCACGTCGCCCGCAGCTGGCGGAGGGCGAGGCAGTGAGAGGGATGGCTCGGGGGAGCCTGCAGCCCTCGACGAGCTTCAGCGATGCGGTCGGCCGGGCCTCGTGATAGGTCGCCGACGGGCGGTAGCGCTGGAGTTCACGTGCCATGAGCAACGCGTCCTACAGCGTCCGTGGGGCGCGGACGAGCGTGAGACAACGAGTCGGCGGCGTCGGCCAGCGATGACTGGTTAGCAGCCGCCTCGCCGCCAAGACCGAGTGGTGCAGCGAGGACGCTTCTTGCCGTTTCCCGCAGGGTGGTGGACGACATTGGCGGCAGTGACGGAGAACGACGAGGAGGCCCGCCGACGGAGCCGTCTCGAATAACGCAGGCGTCGAGGGCGACCAGCGCCAGCACGAAGCTTCGGCGAAAGGCCCGCCATGGATCTGACGAAGCGGCAAACGCTGGATCGACGGAAGGAAGGCTTCGGCGCACTTCTACCGGGCGTGCTAAATGTCGGATTTCAGGTTCCGCAAAACCCTTGAGGTTCGAACACACCGGGTGCGCGCTAATATTTCCCCCTCCTAATCACGCCTCAACCTCACCGCGATCTCAAAGCCTAGCTCGAACTTAACTTCGCAACACAAGAGACATGAGATTTATCTTTGGTTCGGGCCATCATTGTGGTGTAATACCCTACCCAAAGTGTGGTGTGGTGGATTGCCTCTTGGGCTGAGGATGAATAAGTACAAGGGAGAACAGCCTCCTCAAAGTAGGTGTTCTTGTGCCCGTGAACTTGTGTGGTTGAGGAGAGCTCAATGATTTGTCCCCTCTCTATGGTGGTGGCTAGCCCTATTTATAGAGGCACTGGTCCTCTCCCCAAATATTGAGCGGGAAGGGAGCCTACAGTGGCCAATTTGAAGGGGGGCAGCTAGTACAACTATCCTGACTAAAGGTGGTCTTCGCCTGCAAAAGGCTCTGGTGGTGATGCCGTCTTGGGCTCCACGGTGACCTCCGTCCTGCCGTCCTGCTGGCCATGGTCTCGTTGCACCTATATGGAAACCTTTTCCTGATGCCTCGGTACTCCTCGCCTGCGCTTGCCTCCTTAGCACTAAAGAGGAAACAAGGACACTTTGGCGCGCTTGGCGCCTGCTTTATCGCTTGTCCTTAGTAAATCATGGCTGACGTCATTGGAACCTCGCGATGTTCGCCTTGCCTTGATCTCTCCGCCCCTCGCGAGCCAGCCTGGTGAGGCCACCCCTGAGGAGGTCTTGTGTCGTCCGCCTCGCGAGGGTCTTGAGCGTTTGCTGGTGAAGACGGGCCGTACTGGACCGCGAGTGGAGCCATGCCATGGTCCGCAGCAGGCAAGTCTGGGGACCCCCATTCCCAGAACACCGACAGTGTCATGTCTTGAACGGTTGGTCTGGTGGTGCCAAGTGGGAGTCCAAGGTACGTGAATGGCATGGTGCCAACAGTACAACCAAATAAAGCAGCCAGGTCGTTACACTTGTCTGCTGGAGTGTTGATGGGGACTAGTGTTGACTTATGAAAATTAATCTTGAGCCCAAAGGACGTGGCATTGTCAGCAAGAGCATCTCTTTTATCATTTGTTCTTGGTTCAGGCAGGCAGGCATGATTATGATGGTGTCGTCCGTGTATTGTATAACCGGATAGTCTTCATTATTGGATGGTCTAATGGGGCAGGCCAAAATATTCCTATGCAGAGGATCATTGATTGCAGTTTGAAGAAGATCCACGGCAAGAACAAAGATAAGAGGTGACAGCGGATCACCTTGTCGGACACCACACACAGTGAAAGATTTTTCCAGGGGTGCCATTAAGCAGTACCAAAGATTTTCTTGAAGAAAAGATGCATTGAATCCATTGGATCCATTTGTCATTGAAGCCCATGTTCTTCATAATTTGCAGCATGGTAGAATGTTGGATTGTGTCAGAGGCTTTGGATAAGTCGAGTTTGAGAAGAACCACCTCTTTTTGTGACGCCCGCATTGACGTATATACTCAACGCCCACGCCTGCATAATCGTGAATAGTTCTCCCTTGAAGGAACCTGCATCAAGTTGTGGTGAACTATCTGCAAATGATTTTCCAAGATGATTTGCTTAATCTTGGTGATCATTTAAAGGCAGCAATTGAGCAATGTGATCGGGCGTAAGTCATTGACCGTTTCTTGCAAATTATTCTTCGGTATTAGCATGATGTAGCCATAGTTCAGACTTTCCAAGTCAAGATCTCCTTTATGGAATTCATCACATAATCTATAAAAATCAAATTTGCTGATCGGCCAGCAGGCTTTCAGAGAGGCCCCATTAAAACCATCCGGACCAAGAGCCCTGTCAGGGGGCATTTTGTTTATCACCGCATCCACTTCAACATGGGAAAAGGGAGTGGTCAGGCTGTCAAAATCCATGTTTTGTCTGAGAAGGGCCGACGGGTTAAATTTCATGTGTGGAGTGGAGCGAGTACCTAAATGTTGTTTAAAGGCCTCAAACAGAATGGCTTCTTTACCCGCGTGATCGTCGACAAGCACTCCTTGATCAGATTCCAGAGTTGCAATACAATTACGCTCGAATCTCTCTCGCTGCCACGGTCTGAAAAAAATTGTGTTCTCGCCCAACTTTAATCTAGCGAATGGTGCATCTTTTCTTCTAGTACTCTTTTTGATAATGAAGTAATCTAAGGAGATGATGCTTGAGGATGTTTCTGAAGTTACCTTCAGGTAATGTGACAGGTATGCGTTCCTCAATGGCGTCTAGTTTGAAGATAGCATTATTAGTGTTTTCTATAGCAACCTTGAGACGAGAAATTTTCTTGCTCCAATGACTGAGAGCATGTCTCACTACTTTGAGCTTTTGACAGAGAATGGTAGCAGAATTCTTGTTTTCCCCATACTTTATTGACTTGTTCTAGGCACTTTCAAATACATTCATGAAGCCCGGATGTGTAATCCAATATGATTCAAATCGAATATTTTGCTCTTAGGTATCTTGGTTTGTATAACAACTGTGCAGGGTATATGGACAGACACTGGGCGTGCCAAAGGGTTTACCATAGTGTTGGGGAAGGAAATGGCCCAGTTCAGAGTGGTAAAAAACCAATCGAGTTGTTCGAGTAGAGGGTTTAGCTGCATGTTGGACCAATGGTAGGCTCGACCTTTAATAGGAAGTTCAAAGGAGCTCTTGGGCACGTTGAAGGTAAACATGTCTTGTGTATTTCCACCAGTCATGTTGTGATTATCAGGAGCGTGAATGTAATTGAAATCGCCAAGAAGTAACCATTCCTCAGTGGAGGGAATGTGAAGATCAAATAGCCATTGTGTTAGTTTAGCCCGGTGCTCCCCCTGACATGCCCCGTAGATGTTTACCAAGTTCCATCTATGAGCATTTTGGGTGGATATAATATTGATGCCTAATGCAAATTGTTCTTCAATAACAACAGTGCCAGTGAATATGCTACTATTCAAGATCGTCACTAAACCCCCGAGGCGCCTATGGAAGGAATGAAAGCATATGTATCAAAGCGTTTAGGGCAGAGGGACTTAAGCGTTGTGGCATCAAAAGTCGTCATTTTTGTTTCCTGCAAGCATATGATAACTCACCCACTACTTTGGATAGCATTCGAAAGCGCTAGCTGTTCTTTGGAGGAATTAAGTCCACGAATATTCTAGCATAAAACATTCCAGTTCTGAAAGAGTGCCATTAACTAAAAATAAAGTAAAGTGAATCAGCACTTAGGCAGAGCTAGTAGAACCAGACTTGTCTTCAGTGAGAGTGGCAGTGGAAAGCTCCTCTTCAGGAATGGCACAAAGTTGTGTGCCGATGGCTTGCATAGTGGTGATGGCAGTAGGTGGAGGAACTGCGTCAGATTGTGCCTGCAAAGATGAAGCAACATTTGTGGTGGCAGCAGCAGAGGGTATGACACGCGGCTTCACTTTTGTCTTGCAGGGACAACCGTCAGAGAGAGAAGTGGTGCGACAACCATCATATTTGTTGGAGCGAGTGCTGCGCCTGAGAGTGGAAGTGTCAATAGGAGCAGGCAGTTTGCCCTTGTGCTTATGAGTCACCGAACTCGCCGAGGGCTGATGATCAGTTATCACCCCAGTCGTGAGCTGCAAAAGACCTGTCTGAGTTTCAGAGTGATGAGCCACCAGACCATTGAGAGATGATTCGGTTTCATTATTAGTAGGAATAGTAAGAGTGTCATCTATCTCATGGTGAGGATCAGACATTGTAGCATCAGTAGTAGTCATCCTGTCATCCACCTCTTCAATTATCACTGAAGATTCCATCTCAGAAGTCTGAGTAAACTACAGTCCATCATAAATAGCTGAGACATGAACCTCATTGTGATAAACCTCTTGACGAAAGCCATAACCAGCAGCCCAAGGGCCCTCAAGCAATCGAGGGACAGACAAAGATGCAACAAGGCGACGTTGAGCTGTTGATGAGGAATAGGGTCTGACAGCATAATGGCAAGCAGATCATTGCCCTGGGAAGATAAGCCAAATCGCATACCTTGGCCATGAATATCCACAGAGACAATGAGCACATTTTCAGTGTCTTGAACTTGAGCTAACTGGTTGGGCTATGGTGCAGAAGTGTTTCCATCAACATATGTAGGGATAATGATCATGTCTGACTGCGCAGAGGAGCTATCATCAGAAATAGTAGCTGCATCATGCCAAGCTTGCATTGGGTTGTCAGAAATATTGTTCTCAGGAACCACTCCATGCATAACCGTGAGCCCCTGGGAGGCGAGCCAAGCTTGATAGTTCATGAGGTGAGGTTGCATAGGAGTGGCAAAAGGTTTAGGCCAGGCACCCCAGCCCCCATTGTGAGCATGTCCAGCATGGGGAGCAACATTGTTGTGTGGAGCACCATTGGGGGGTGCCGCGTTTTTGAACCAGCCAGTTATGAACTTGCTTTTGATATAATTGTTCTGCGGTAAGCTCCAGACCGAACTGAGGGTGTGGGTTGCCGTTAGGGAGGGTGGTTCCTCACCGGTCGAAAGCACTTCAGGAAGCAATCCATTCCAATCATTACTACGAGGGATAGTGGATCTCGAATAGTCCAACAAATACCGCACCTCCCAACCGCCAAACCACGAAGCTTTTGGGAATCAAATCCAGATGAATCACTCGTGCTTTGATAAGGATGAAGCGCCTATCCTGACAAGGGTTATACCAAGAAACCAGAGAACCATATCCACCCAAAGCCATGTTGATGTAATAATTGGGTGATAATCATAGGGAAAACTAAAAAACATGAGCCAAATCTCTAGACCGAAGGAAGTGGTGCGCCTATTGAAGGCTTCATTGTGAGGCACAAAGGAGATTAACAGACCTTCATGTTCTAGATCAAGGGGAGTGGCAACAGCAGTATCACGCATAAAGGAATCCACAAAGCCAAAAACCCCTATTCCGAACGGATGGTCGTTGGATTCAGTAGTAAAAAGTTGGGCTTCATGAAGCAAACCTTCGACCATCGTGCGAATGGCGGCCTGTCAGTGAAGAGGAACATAATGACTAGCCTCTACAATGGCCAAGAATTCATGGTTGAGTGGCGCGATTGGACCGACCACCATTCCCGACCACACCAATCGGTCAGCAGGGCCAGGTTCCACCACGAAGCCCGCATGTGAAGGGAACGGGTTCAGAGGGTAGTTTGACATGACCGATGGGGATGTAGCCGGGCAAGGCCAATGGTGGTGGTTGCAGTGGTGGCAGGGAGGGTTGGAGTGGAGCAGAGGGGTGGCGTTTGGGCAATTGAGGTGGAAGACGGAGCGTGAGGGGTAGAATCGGCAGTAGGAGTTGATTTCGGGACCCATATCCATTTTTGGGCTCTGATTCTATGAAAGCACTGCCGATCCTCATACCTGTAAAAACCACACGATCTGCATCACACGGTTGACCTCCTTTTCTGGTTACAGCGAGGGGGAACCAAAGGTGCTTAAATGCCGTGGTGATTGAGATGATTCCCGGGGTTAGCAGATACTTGACCAGAGGTGGGATGATGTTGTGTAATCAGGGGACAGCTAATAGCCTTGTGGTCAGGTGCAGAGCATTTAAGATAGATTATCATAGCTTGGCAAGAGGTGTTTTTATGGCCCCATTGGAGGCATCTCGAGTAGAGGAAGCCCTATTAGAGGGTATTTCCATAATGTCCTCCTCCCGAGTATTGGGCTTGGGCCAGATCGGCCTTGTGGCATTTTCCGAGCGTGGGAGGCTAGCTCGCATGCGGACGGGCATATTTGAACACTGAGTTGAGAAAACATTATGGCGGTGATGGATATTGTGCCTTAAGAGAGCATTTAAAGCTGCCCAAATAAATGTATGCCACTGATTGAGCATCCTCAAATTTCTCCTGCCTGAGAAACTACTGCATTAACGAAAGATGTGAATGATCCGCCTGGGAAGAATGTGAATTCAAATCCGAATGAACGAAAGGATGAACAATAGCATTGGAGCTATTCTCGATTGGACAGGAGGATGAGACTTTAGTAGAATGGTTATTCGAGAAAACCATGTGATCAGTTGGAGCCAGCTTGAACTTGCTAAGAGGATGAGCTGAATTGGAGCCCAAACTAGCATTCTTTGTAGGTGAACACAGATGAGTTTTGATCGTAATGGGATTTCTCTTAGAGATGTCTAGCAAGTCCTCATCAGCATGCAAGGAAAACTCAGAAGTGGGAACTCCACTAAAACGGCCATTATAGAGATGAAAATGGCAAACAAAATCCGTCCAAATACGATCTTTCAAACCATAGATTAAATGCCCCACCTTGTTATTGGCAACAAAAAATTGGAATGATCGGGAATTGATCTGAACAACCTTAAAACCAGTGCATAAACCACCAAGGAAGCATTGTAAAGCAATTCCAACTGATTCCTCGGAGAGAAGGAAGGAGGTCAAGAAAATGTGACCACCGTAAAGAACTCCTTAAGGCCCCGAGAGGGAGAAAATGAACTGTTGATCCAAACCTATGTCTCACCTGATCTGCAAGGGCCAGGCCCGGAGCAAAATCCCAGTGTAGGAGACCTTCCATTAGGGGTAAAGCTAGAGATCTCCATTATCGGAGGTGAGGAGGTGGTGGGGGAGAGGCAGGGTGGGGTGGGGTGGGGAGGGAGCCATTTGGTCAATAGGACATGCTACAGTTGCGACAATGTGAGTCACTTTGTGGTGGATTGTCCTTATGAGAAGAGGGAAGACAACGTTGGCAAACTCATTCGCAACGACAAAGCCCAGTCCTTCCCAAACAAGAACAACTTCACCAAGAACATGCCTCCAAAGGGTTTGGTGGCACATGAAGAACACCCCTCCGATGATGATGATGAAGATACAAGTGGTGAAGGAATGGCAACGGCAACCGTGGCCATTGCCACCTCTTCCCCCTCCAAGGTGTCTCTCTTCGGTGCCCCCATCGGGAACCTCGTTGCTAAGTGCCTAATGGCCAAAGGAATCAACAAGGTAACCCCCAACATCAAAACCACCATCACTACTACTCGTTCATTGTTAGATTGTGTACATGATAGTGAGGTGGAGAAAGTTGATGAGAATGGGTTTGACAAATTCTTGAGTAAGCTCAAGGGTGAATCCAAGAAGCACTTTGTTGCTCTCTTGGAACAACTTGGTGAGGCCAATGATATCATTTAGTCTCATGAGGATACGATCTCCAAGTTGGAAGGGCATAGTCATGATTATGCCGATGAGATTGCGTATCTTTCCATTGCTCTAGAGGAAGATCGTGGTCTTCGGTTGATCATGCTAAACTGCAAAAGGATCTGGATCATGCTATTGTTCTTACTCATGTGCTTAAATCCGAGAAAGTTGCACTTGGGGTTGGCAGTCGGTGTCAAAACCGGCGGATCTCAGGTAGGGGGTCCTGAACTGTGCATCTGAGGATCAAAGGTAACAGGAGACAGGGACACGATGTTTACCCAGGTTCCAGCCCTCTTGATGGAGGTAATACCCTACTTCCTACTTGATTATCTTGGATGAATATGGGGTTACAAGAGTTGATCTACCTCGAAATCGTAATGGCTAAACCCTAGATGTCTAGCCTGTATGATTATGATTGCCTCTACGGACTAAACCCTCTAGTTTATATAGACACCGGAGGGACCTAGGGTTGTACAGAGTCGGTTTACAAAGAAAGGAATCTTCATATCCGAATGCCAAGCTTGCCTTCCACGCAAGGGAGAGTCCCATCTGGACACGGGAGGAAGTCTTCTGTCTTGTATGTTCACGGCCCATTAGTCCGGCCCACGTCCTATAGCCCGGACGCCCGAGGACCCCTTAATCCAGACTCCTCGTGGCTGCGTGAACCAGGCTTCAATGACGATGTGTCCGGCGCGCAGATTGTCTTCGGCATTGCAAGGTGGGTTCCTCCTCTGAACACTTCAAAGTAGTCCTCGAACACAGAAAATGTGTCCGGCTCTGCGAAACAGACACCACATACAACCATAATAGGGTACAATTTTTAACCAGTCCCATCTACTGACAACTTTGGTGACGAGACGTTACGTCCCTTGCCTGGTTATTATTTCGAACCGTCTTTCAGCCTCTCGCCCACATTACGAGACGCTGGTTTTTATTGGCACATCTTGTCAAAGCGTAGATCGTGCCCCTTATCATGGAATTCCTATTAAGATGGGCGTGGGTAATCCAACTGTGTCGTTTGCACGATCCCTTGGGAATAGGCGAGCATTAAGGTCCGTGAGGAGGCGTTCGATATTCCTCGTCTTTATGAAAGGGTACAAACCCGTCTTTCTCCCCCACGCCTTTCTCTTCCTCAGCCTTTCCAAATTTCGAAGCTCCCTGCGCCTGTGTCTCGATTTCTTTCATTGCTACCAAACCTTCTAGTTATGTCGGATCCAGCTCCCAAAGGCAGGTGGATGGCCTCCTCGATCACCGAGGAAGATATCATGAAGCTCCGGAGGCGAGGTACCCGACCATGAAATTCCCATGTGCTCCCTCGCCAAGGCAGGTTATCCTCGCACCAAAATCCGGTGAGAGGGTTGTATTCATCTCTCACCTCCTCCGCGGGCTCGGGTTTGCTCTCCACCCCTTCGTTCGTGGCCTTATGTTCTATTATGGACTAGATTTTCACGATCTAGCTCCAGACTCCTTTCTTCACATCTCGGCGTTTATCGTCGTGTGTGAGGCTTTTCTCCGCATCCCCCCACACTTCGGCCTATGGCTCAAGACCTTTAATGTGAAGTCGAAGATACGTCGGCGGGGCAGCGAGTGTGCAGAGGCTATGGTGAGCAAGCTCGCCAACACTATCCGCCAAAAGGCACCTTCACGGAAACCTCCAACTTATGGCAGCGGAGTGGTTCTATATCACCCGAACCCAGCGGTACCAAATGGGCTGCCACATTGCAAAGCGCCTCGATCCGCCTCCATCGCAACTCGCATCATGGATTAATAAAGGCTAGATTGGGGATCAACCGATGACGTGCAGATGCCGTAAAAGTCGTATCCGTAACATCCTCGACAAGGACACGGCCTCATTAACATGATCCAGGTGATGCTAGTTAGCCGGATTCTCCCGTGCCAGCGACGGCCTCTCCGCATGTGGGAGTTCGATCCGGAAGGACCGCGGACCCTTCAGTAATTCTTCGGCACAACGCATCGAGGGATGTGGAAACTATTCTTCAAGACTCGAAAGCAGTGGCCGGACACATCCGAGGACATCAGCCTCTACTGCAACCATCCGGATACCCCGGTAAGCACCCAACTTCTGAATGCAACTTGGTTGATTATCCCACAGCGATGTACTAAGAAACCTACCTTCGACAAGGGCTGGATAAAGAAGGCGGAACGAATTAGGTGTTCGGCTCCACTTCCCGAAGACTCAGTTGATCCTGTGTTAATGAGGATGCTGACCCCGGCGCCGTATGAAATGTCGGCTAAGGAGGACAAAAAGAAGAACAAAAGGGTTAAAGGTGGCCTCTGCTCAAAAGGTGTATTGGACGCTACGTCCGGGGAGACTGAAGCTACCTCATCTGAAGATGAAGATGAAGGTGAAGGAGAAGGTGATATCCCTTCTTACCACGGAAGAAAAGGACTGCCTCTGAAGACTTGGAGGTGGAGGCACCCAAGAGAGGGAAGATGTCCCTATCAGATGGTTCGGGTTCGAAAGCCGACGTTGACGCGGAGCTCCTCTCTAGGGACAAGCCCTTTGTCGAATCGTAAGTGAACAAGGATGCTCTAGACATGTCCCTTTCTTTTTCGGTTTGCCATGGTAACATTTAAGCTATATGTTTGCAGCCCAACCCACTATCTGCCTCAACAGTCCTCCTCATCAGGGGACTTGCCTCCGGAGATGATGGAAAGCGAGATGCCTCCACCAGCTTCCTCACCCCTAAGGGCGGACGACTCTAAGGTGTCGTCCCGGAGAATCTCCCCTGACCATCCAGCGCCGCGGGGGACAATGAAGACAGCGTCTGAAGATGATACTTCAACCGTCAAGGGTCTAGGGGAGGCAGCCCCCACGGGGACCAACCATGAGGGCCCCGAACTATCCGGCTTACAACCAAAGATGCCTCTAGGGTCGAGTAAGCGTTCCCCTTTGAAGGGAGTCCGTACTCCAGCAGCAGCCTCCAGGAATCCGGAGGTGCCGGATACACTGATGGACACATTGCAAAGTGCATCCATCTCAGAGGAACATCGTACCATAATGGGTATGGTAGTTGAGAGGATTCTATCGGCGAGAAGCGGATTGAATGAAGCCTTTACGGGCGTGCTGAGAGGCTTCGAGGTATGCAATGTAATATCTTTAACCGCTCTTTACATGCGAGAATGTGCCTGTATATAGATAGTAGCCCCTGAGACTCTGGTCGGTTTCCACAGGGGGGCGATCAGAGGATCAAAAAGATATGCTCAGGAAGTACCATAATTTAATTTGAAAATAGGCCGTTATGTCAATGGTGACTGCCCAAGCTATGGAAGTTGCAGATTTAAAGCAGAAACTTGAGTTAGTTGATGAGGACATTACTCTTATTAACAGGCGGCTCGATGAGGCACAAGGTATGTTTTTTGGACATCCCGCTTATGCATGTGTAATAGTATGAGCGCGAAGCTGAAAATTATACATTGTTACATGCAAAACTGTAGACGGTGCTGCCGCGGTTGAGATCCTTCGGGCCGAGCTTGCCCGGGCCAAGGAGCAGGCCAGAGTGAGCGAGGCGTCCGCCAAGAAGGCGGCTGTTGATTTAAAGGCCGAACAGGCCACTCGGCGCCAGTGCGAGGATAGAATATCTACCATGGAGCAAGAGCTAACGGATGCCACTGGCAAATGCAAATCACTCGAGGAGGATAACAAAGCCAAGGAGCCGAACTCGACAAGGCCTTACTAGAGGTGAGAGAAGCACGGTCCGAGTCTAGAGCGGCTCGGGAGGAGATCCGGCAAGCTGGGGAGATAGCGGCTGGTAAGCCCTTTCTTTTACAGACTAAGTTCGGCGATCCGAAGTATGCTTTGCTTAATCAATTGTGGAGTTCTCCAAACGCGTTCTTGGACCTGCCGAAGAGTGTCTCCGATGCGACGCGGTTCTTCCAAGCACAGGAAGGACGTGCTGCGGAGAAGCTTTCCTGGTCACAGTTCAGCGTGCCACGGCGTCCGGCATTGCTGAATGAATACATGGCCCAGTGGGCCGAGCTCCACAAGATGTCCGGAGCTGCCATGAAGGACGTCGTGGCCCGGCTATGGCCGGCTGAACCCATTCTGAAAAGCTATTTCGGTTTGGTGCAGAGACTTGTCGATGCAATTCCGCATATCGACATCGTCAAGCGGTCGGCGTGCATTGAAGGTGCCCGGATGGCCTTCGCTCGCGTCAAGATGTAAAGGGCAAATATGAAGGCCACCGATGTTGCGGTTAAGGGCCCGCCCGGAGGCAAGGACCATCGCACGCTGGAGCATTATTTGGAGGACGTCCTGGAGGGCACCCGCTTGATAGAGGGTCAATGCTCGAAGGACATTATGTTCGAATAATTGTATCGGAATTGTGAGAACAATATTATGATACATTAAGGTTGTGTTATATTTATGCCTTTGTCTAAAAGTCATTTCCTCCTGTGCCGCCGTTTTTATAATCTGAAAGTTTGCCAGTCGACGGCTTCGGCCCCCTCGCATATAATACGGGGGTGTTCGGAATAGCACTTGATCAGTCTTGACCCAATGTCTTGGTCCGTAATGGAGGTGTCAGTGCGGCGAACTAGGCAATCGGACTATAGGGATTTAACACTTTCACTTAGCCATAGGAGTTTTACGGTGGGTCTACGATGTAGCCCCTTGTATGTACGCGGTTACCCGAATATGGTTGCGTTACATAAGTAACCGAAAAATGGTCCTTCGTGTTATATGGGAGAAATCACAAAAGATTCTAATAAGTTGTCTAGTGGCCGACCAGCTCTCGCCGCATCATGACAGTCAGTTTTCGGCTTTCTCTAATGAGGTGTTTAACCAGGTGAACCGGAAACACAATCGCAGTAGTTCTCCCTTTACTACCTAGCCGATAAGACGGAACGTAAGGTAGTAAGCACAGGAGCCGGGCAACCCAACTATTGACCAAAGACATGATTCGGAGCTGATGCACATAATGAAAAACTAGTGACGCCGAAGTGTGCTGTAGAGCTGTTCGGACTTTTCGGCAACCAATATGTTGCCGTATCGAGCCCCTAGCGATTAGTGCCGAGGTGTGTGTGTGAAACAACCGAAGAAGCAAAATACAGTCCTATGGGGAAAAACAAGTACTGAAGACGGATTATGTTCACTAGAATCTGATTGATACGTCGAGCATAATCTTTACTGATTATAACACCACCACCTGCACCATTTTACATGCCAGAAATTGAAAGGTCGAGGAAAAAAGGCTCTATACAGGTTTTAAATAGAGTGTATGGTCTACAAAAAATCTTTTGGACCTCATGTCGCATCGCTCTGTATTTGCCTTTGCCTCAAAGCAAAAGGATTCCTTAAAAGGAGTCATCTTTGGTTTTTTTATATTGGACGAAACCGGGCTCCGAAAGAGTCCTTCTAGGTCCGTAGGATGAACAAGTTTTGATTCACCTGTGGCAAAAGGTAAGAAATAGTTATAAAAGAAAAGATAAAAAGGTTGTAGGAGGGCGAACCGTATTGTAGGCCTGTCCATATTGTGCCTCCGCCGATGACCAAGGTATTTTAAGTGCATAATTATGCATGGGCGATACGAACTTCACGGGTATCTGTGGCGAACGACAGAGGCAGGACTGCTAATCCAGCTCTAAGATTGACCGGTCCTACGTAATAGAGGTCGGCGGCTTAATAGCCAATGAGATATGCGGCTTGACGGGGCCGCTTTGTATTTCGGCTGTGATGACCGCAGTATGCTCCTCGGTAGGGAGGGAGAGTTTCTCGTGTTTCCGTTGATCATGATGATGCCGCGTGGACTGGCATCTTAAGCTTTAGATAGGCATAGTGTGGGACCGCATTGAAACAAGCAAAAGTGGTCGATCCAAGCAGTGCATGGTAACCACTGCGGAACGGGACAATATTAAAGACCAAGTTTTCGATTCGAAAGTTGTCCGGCGAACTAAAGATGAATTCCAATGTGATATAGCCCGTGCAGTGAGCGTCGACACCAGGTATTACTCCCTTGAAGGTAGTTGTGGTGGGCTTGACCATTGAGGGGTGAATGCCCATCTTGCGGACAGTGTCTTGGTAGAGTAAATTAAGACTACTGTCGCCGTCCATAAGGACTCGCATGAGATGGAATCCATTGATGATTGGATCAAGGACCAGAGCTGCCGAACTTCCGTGACGGATACTGGTTGGGTGGTCCCTGTGATCAAAAGTGATCGAGCAGGCCGCCCATGGGTTAAATTTTGGGACGACTGGCTTTATGGTGTAGGCATCTCGTAGTGCGTGCTTGCGCTCCCCAGTAGGGATATGCGTCGCATATATCATGTTTACTATTTTTACTTCAAGGGGAAATTGCTTCTGTCCCCCTGTGTTCGGTTGGCGAGTCTGTTCGTCTTTGCTGTCACTAGGCGGCCCCTTCCCTTTGTGTTCGGCATTGAGCTTGCCGGCTTGTTTAAAAACCCAGCAATTTATGTTGGTATGGTTGGTGGGTTTGTCGGGGCTGCCATGAATCTGACATGGCCGTGAGGGCTTCGGCATCCGGAGAGTCGACAATTTGTTTGTTTTTAATTAGAAACCTAGTCCAGAGTTTCCTGGCTGACTCTCCGGGCTGCTGGATGATGTGACTTAGGTCATCAGCGTCCGGAGGCCGGACATATGTACCTTGGAAGTTGTCACGAAAGGCATCTTCCAAGTCTTCCCAGTTGCCAAAGGAGTTCTCTGGGAGGCTGTTTAGCACGTGCCGGGCTGGTCCCTTTAATTTTAGTGGGAGGTATTTGATGGCATGGAGGTCATCACCGCGGGCCATGTGGATATTATCGGCGTCGTGGGAACGGGGATCCCCAGACGTTCCTGCCTGCGGCCCACAGTGTGGCTCCACCAGCGGCCCTGTACAGCCCATCTTCACCAGCAAACACTCAAGACCCTCGCGAGGGGCCAAGCCTCGCGAGACGGATGACACAAGACCTCCTCGGGGACGGCCTCACCAGGCCGGCTCGTGATGGGCGGAGAGATCAAGGCGAGGGACACCTCGCGAGATTCCTGTGACGCAAGCCATGACGACTGGACCCAGGCGGGCGCCAGCACGCGCAATGTCCTCTTTGGTGCTAAAGAGGCAAGCGCAGGCGTGGAGTCCCGAGGCATCAGGCAAAGGTTTCCATATCCGTGCAACGAGACCAAGACCAGCTGGACGGCAGGACAGAGGTCACCGTGGAGCCCAAGACGGCGTCACCACCAGATCCTCTGGCAGGCGAAGACCACCTTTAGCCTGGATAACTTGTACTAGTTGTCTCCCTTCGAATTTGGCCGTTGTTGGATCCCTTCCCGCTCAATATTTGGGGAGAGGACCAGGGCCTCTATAAATAGGACTAGCCACCACCATAGAGAAAGGGACGGATCATTCAGATCATCCTCAACCACACAAGTTCACCAAGCACAAGAACACCTCTCCTCAGGACGCTATTCTTCCCTTGTAACTGTTCATCCTCAACCCAAGAGGCAATCCACCACACCACACTGGAGTAGGGTATTACACCACATCGATGGCCCGAACCAAGATAAACTCTTGTGTCTCTCGTTCTTTGGGTTCATCGACCTAGGCCTTGTGATTGTTGCGAGAGCGATCTAGGGAGAGAGAGAGATCTTCGTGCACACCCCAGTGTTCGAACATCAAGGGTTTTGCCGGATCCCGAAATCCGACATTTGGCGCGCCAGGTAGGGGTACGCCGAAGCTTTCCTCCCACCGATCTACGACCCGTCGCTTCGTCGCATCCATGGCCGACGCTCGTCGAGCCCACGTTGAGCGCAGGGCCGCCCTCGTCGCCCGCGTCACTCGGACCGCCCCTGTCAGCGGGCCTCCCCGTCGTTCCCCGTCGCCCGCTGCCAACGCCGCCACCGGCCCGGCGGGAAATGAGCTGCAAGCGTCCTCGCTGTACCCCTCGGTGCGGTGGGACGGCCGCACCGCCACTCCGTCGCTAACCCCAACCGGCTCGTCGTCTCACGCTTGTCACGCTCCCACGGATGCGCAGGCCGCCCTGCTCATGGCACGCGAGCTCCTGCGCTACCGCCCAATCGACAACCTCTACGAGGACTAGCTGGACCGCATCACCAAGCTCGTCGATTGCCGCATGAGGCTCCCGCCGTCCCTCACTTGCCTCGCCCTCCGTCATTCTACAGGCGGCGTGGCTCACTGGGCGCCTCCACCAACTCTGAACCAAGGCAGCGCTCTGGCGCCAGTATGTGAGCCCCCTGGCGCAACCCAACTGCGTCGGGCTCCCGCGCGAGAATTAGGAAGCTGCCAAGAAGTTCCCCGGCCGCAAGAGCATCGAGGCAGCCAACAACGACGAAAAAGTCATGGCGAAATTGTTCCCCATGGCTCTCAAGGATGGCGCTCGCTCATGGCTCCTGAACCTGCCCCCGGGCTTGATCTCCTCCTGGGACGAGATGCGCGACCGCTTCGTCGCCAACTCTAAGGGCACTCGCGACCGCCCTCCGGCCGCGGGTGACCTGCGCCGCATCAAGCAGCATCCAGGAGAGACCCTGCAGAAGTACATCCAACGCTTCAACAGCGTTCGCCTCAAGATCCCCAAGGTGACAGACGAGGCCATAATTTCAGTGTCTTCCGATGGCATCCACGACGTCAAGATGAAGGAGGAGCTCGCCATCCACGAGGAGCTATGCACGGCTTTGGAGCTGTTCAACCTGGCGACCAAGTGCGCAAGAGCTGAGGAGGGGCGCCTTTCCCTCCTCGAGCTCCCGGCTACCGACCTGGAGGAGAAGAAAGCCAAGGCCAAGGACGTGAAGCGCAAGGGAGTAGCCGTGCTCGCGGCGGAGCCAGATACGAAGCGCGGCCGGGACCATCCCGAGTCGTCCAAGAGCAGCCGACCATTCTGCGCCTTCCACAACGTACACAGCCACAACACCAACGACTGTCAAGAGCTCAGGGCCATTCGAGATGGACGCCTCGGTCGACGCCCCGAGCGCAACGACCGGGGCTACGGCCGAGGAGGAGGACGAGGCAGAGGGCACTAGGATGATAGCGGCCCCCGACACGAGTGGCGCGACCGGCCTCGCGAGGACCGCTGGCAGGAACAGCCTCCTGAGGGCGCCTGGAGGGACTAGCCTCGCGAGGACCGCCCTCAGGGCAATGCTGGTCTTCCTCCGCTGCCGCCACCGCCAAGAAGGAACGACGACCACCATCAGGACGAGGGGGCTGGGGGCTTCCAGGAACCGCGTGCTATCGCCTGCATCTTGGGCGGAGCTCAGGCCCCAGCCTCTCAGCGTATCTTCAAGCAGTTTGCTCGCGAGGTGAACGCAGCCCTTCCCAGGCTTGAGGCCACACGCCCGCTCAAGTGGTCCAAGTGCGCCATCACTTTCAGCTCGGCAGACCACCTCAAGTGCGCGGCCACTGTTGGCGCCCTCCCGATGCTCATCTCACCCGTCATCAGCAATGTACAAGTCACCAAGACCCTCATCGACGGTGGCGCAGGGCTTAACATCCTGTCCGTCAAGACGTTCGACAGCTTCCAAGTGCCATACGATCAGCTTCAGCCTACCAAGCTGTTGACACCAGATTTTGGCACGGCCAATAACTTATTTAAGGTGGCCTCAAATGGAGAAGTGATCTTCATGAAAGATTTCCGTATTGTCGATATGAACATCTTTGAAGTTTGGGTCATCGCAGTCCGATTTCATCTCGAAGGCCGAAACTATACTCAAAGTACTAAGATCTTATATTCAGAGTACAGCTTGGCTGATTAAGCCCCCAAGACGACCTCAAATGGAAAACTTATCTACACGGATTGTCTTCGTCTCGTCGAATCGATCGATTTTGATATAAAAATAGTTCCAATCCGAGTTCGTATGCAAAAGTTAGAGCCATCGGAATACAGCCCTGTCGGGAGGCAAAAATGGCGCGCCCCACCGGACACCACAGCCGATGGGTAGCGCGAGGGATAGCCTGTTTTGCGCGACCGATTTGACCCTCAAGATGACCTCTGATCAAAAAACGTTCAACATAAAAGTTTTTCGTCTTGTCGAAACGATCAAGATTGCTTCTGGGCTCGTTTCCATCCGAGATCGTTTACCACCACAAAAAAGACCCGCAAGGTACAGTCAGTTTAAACCGAACAGTTTTGGAAAGTTCGGACAAAATCAGTCCGAATTTGACTAGGGTTTTGGAAGTGAATTGATGTAATTTTCTTGTAAAGAAAGCCTAGATGAATCCTTTTCTTGTCACGGAAGTCCAGCCGCCTCTTATATATGTTGGGGTGACGGCCGATTGAAACAACACACAATCGAACAAATCAATCTACTACTTTTTCGTGTTCATCTACTTTTTGTCTCTCCTTGTATCTTTCTTCTCGTTCTTCGCTAGTTCTTCATGCTGGAGGGCTGCGGATCCACGAGGCTCTAGGGGCGGCCGAATCGACCTGGAGCAGCCCATAGCCACCGCGAGCCGACGGGTCCCTCCCCGGCAAGCGGGGCTTCGGGTTTACAAAAGCGCTCACGACCGCCTTGGCGATCGCTACCCTTGTCGGTCGGGTCTCCTTCGACGTGAGCTGCGGTGCATCACCCCCGGCGTTGAGGGTACACGGTGACGTGTTCGTGTGTCAACACACTTTTGGGCGACTCCGCTGGGGACGAAGCTTTGAATAATCTCCAGCCTGTTGCTTTCTGAGGAGAGCGCCATCAAGCGGCTGCAATCTACAACGGTAACATGTATCATCAATCTCCTTACGTAGATGCAAATAGCCATTATGTTGATGTTGCTAGATCTTTCAATGGACATGTCATGTCGGATAGCCCTAACGAGCAAAAGGCCGACTAGTTATTCCATTGGAGAAACTTGGAATTTACAGAACCGCCGACATGCAACTTATGAATCTGAACTTTCGTGCATCGGCAACACCTTTCAATATGCCGATAAATAACACGATTTGTTCGAGTGATCAATATATGACACCTCATGTGCAGGAGGGCATCTCACAGTTTTATCCATCGGCAAATAACTTCGCAATATGCGGGTTTATCCCCAAACATGCCGATGAATGAGGCAATCGGCCATGCTTCCATTAGCTATTTGGCCGGTTATCCTCAGTCATCTTATGATACACCTCATGATATTAATTGTTAAGCATCATATGCAACTAAAAGTATTCATGACTCGGCTCACTTTTATGGCCGAGTGAATGGAGATTCTACAGGAGTGTATGTGTCTAATATTGCAGGAGATGAGGTGACTTTGGCTGCGTTAAAAGCTTAGCGCAAAATAAGAAGATTACCGCTTTTGCCTTGAGCAACATGATAAAGGTTTGGTTCCTGATTATGAGGCAATAAAAGCTAGGGTTTTAAAAGAAGAAGGCGAAGTGTTGCCAATTGATCAAATTACGTGAGAAAATATTCAACAACAAAGTGCACACATCTTCACCTATCATTGCAGCATGTTATACACCCCCTATACAATTGCAAAGTTTCGGCAACATCAATTCATTGCCGAAAGATCATAAAAGTATTGGGGGGCAAGCCAATCCAAGTAGGGCTGAGTTTAAAGAAAAATATGTGGCCCAAGTGGACAAGATCAAGCCAAAGCTCACAGGGAATAGCGTCAACGAATTTACTACGCCAACTCTTGAGGAATTACCAGCAGAATATCGACAGGCTTACGCAGCACTCAAGAAAAGCCGTGGAGAGGACTATTTGCAAGAATACGCCAAGTGCCTTCCTCCATCGAGCAACTATGTTGGCCCTTCTGCGATATTGAAGCAAAAAAGTTTGCAAGCAAATCAGCAAGAAAGGGTTCACTCGGCTAATATGGTTGATTCGGTTGAAACTGAAGTCAAATATGAATAAGTCATCTACAGCCAAGTCAAACGATTCCTTTAAAGCAAAGACGATGGTGGATTCGATTGAAACCAGATTGAGCACGAGACGGTTACAACCGAGTGCATAGAGTCCATACCGAGTACATCATACCAATGAGTGCATCGACCCATCTGAGTTCATCATGCCAGCCGAAAGTGCATCGTTCGCATTTGAACGAGTGCATCGCCGGATAAAGTCGAGTGCATCAAGCCAATTATTGCCGCGTGTACCAAAACAAAAGATGCAAGTTTCTCCAAGCAAAGGAACAGTAAACACAACAAATTGGTCATGTTAGATTTTTCTAGATGTGTGGGAGCTTACATGCTGCCCTATGAGTTCCGTGCCATAGAAATTGATGAGCTTCAAGGACAAGAACAAGTAGCGAACAAAGTTCGGTTGACAAAGATCTTCAAATTTATGATGCACGAAATCAAGAAGAAAATTGTGACATGGTGTTGGGAAGTCATCCAAGCAAAGCACAATATTATTCATCATATGCAATCATCATGCTCTCCCAACATATTTGAAGAGGTATGTCTAGCAAGTAATTTACCTATTTTCAGATTTGGTCACAACTTTATTGTTGATGCATCTATTAGAAAAATTCTAATAAGTAATTTTCAAAGACCAATGAAGAAGGGCAATATACTTGTTAGCAATAAAATTGTTACTAAGCATATCGGTCAATATATTGTACCATTCAAAGAGACCGATAGTGACTTATTACTGCAACCAAAGCTTTTCTCATTGCTTTATTTAAAGTTCATATCTAATTGGGTAGCTTTGTTTGCTTCATACTTGGCTTACGCATGGTCTCAATTGAGACGTGTATGTTCTAACTACTTTGATTTCAGAAATTCAAAGCCAAGGTTAAAATCTTTTGGGAAAACCGATGCTAGTATAGTTTCTTATTTAAGGACATCAGAAAAAGAATGCGAAAAGAGAATTCATAGCCGAATGGGAAGATGCCAAATCTGAACCATTCATTTGTTTAACTCCAAAGCCGCTCTCACAACAAGATCGGCTAGAAAACAAAAGGTTGCATCATCATTCGTTCAAACATAATTTTGAGGATTGCAATATGTTTCGTCAAATAGTTAAATCGGCCATTGATAAAGGACGATTGAAATTTGTTGAGACACCAAGAGATGACCAGTCTATTCCGATTGGTCCCGATGGTAGAAAGTTTTTGCATCGTCTGCTTCAAGCCGATCCATTTAAAGAGGAGGTAAAAACAGCAGGTGATGGGATCGAGCTTTCAAGTAAAGAATTTGTTGAAGAGCATAATGAACATAACCTTAAAGGCAAAAATTCCATCGGCTACAATGGAGACGCCAAGGACTGGGGGCAGCAAGCAAATCCAATGATCGATGGAAGCAAACCAAAAGAAAACTAAGGCGAAATAAGCGCCAAGTGTAAGAGATCAAAAATCACCTTCATTTGAACTATTAGAGAAATATCAAAAGAAGAGTGAAGAGAAGAATGCTTATCGGCCAAATCATGCAAAGAAACCAAGATCACCCCAAAGGCGCAAATATGAGGATCAAGATTGGCAAAGTGCGAATTTTAATGCAACATATTCATATCCTTATTTTGGGCCGCCAATGCCAATGTCGTGGATGCCTCCCTATGCTCATATAGATACATATTCATCATGGGACAGGTATGATACAAGGGCGCATTCTCCATCTTATTTTAGACCATCTCACCAATATTATGCAGCTCCAAGAAGATCAACATCTGAACAATCACATGTTAAAAGACCGTTTCAATCATAAGGAATCGGGTCCAGAGCTCAAGGAAGAAGAAAGAGGTGGTCAAACAAGTTTACCGCGTTAAAAGAGATGGTCGTAAGAGTGCTACTTCAGATTTGATCTCAAATAAAAAGAGCCAATGAAAGTGTTGACATTGGCTACTAAAGGCAATGAGATGAAGCAACCAATTATTAAGAGTCAAAGTGCCAAATCTGAAGAAAAGAAGTTGAGAGTGCACAAGGCCGAGAAAGAATTGCCATTGGTCAAAGCAGAATCACAGCCGAGATGCCCACTCGGCTTATCGATAACAAAAGAAGGAATTACAAAATCTTAGTGCACAAGAGCTGAGAAAGAGGAACATGGCATGGGTTCCCAAGAAGATCAATCAAGACAAAATGATGTGCATGCTTCATTGCAACAAGTACAATAAAAGTGAAGAAGGAAAATAATGAAAGCCACAAACAATTAAGCCGAAGGTGCGCATCACAACATCAAAATCTTCGGTTAGCACATCATCCATTTTCTTCAACAATGCCATTGATGCCTTTGCCATGGAATTCATCCACAGGTATGATCAGTTACCCTCCATGGACTTATTTTGATCCATGGATGCAACATAATTTTCCATATCATGACAGAGTATTACCAAATCACTATACATTTGGTTAGTTACATTTTTGTTGCTAAGACAAAGGGGCGAAATATTTTATTGCTATTTTATTTGTTTATTTCGCTATACATGCTTTAATGGATGAATTCTACATGGACCTCATGATAATGGCCGATAATTAACTATCGCCCTAAGAAACTATCCGATCATGGCGGTGTAATATTCTTACATCGTCCTTAGTCCGAATGGAGAGCGAGACAAGTACTATGGAGATTATGTTTTGATAGTTGAATTCATAACAATGTCCATGGTGTTGGTGTTGTTTATATATCTCCATATGGTGCTGTTATGTGAAGCCTCATGCCTCTTAAAATATTTTTACACAATAATCAAAGCCGAATATGAAATTTATTCGGTTTGGAGCTTTTGGTTGCTATAGGTGCTATACAGATTGAGGCTTTCAGTGATTCATTATAAGTAGTACAACAAATATCCAAGGGTTATCAATGCTTTGACGAGTCACTTATAGTTTATCTTAAGGTATGTCTAGATGCAAAATTACCTTGGGTTGCTATAAAATTGTTCATATTTCTAGACATGACAATTTGAAAGAGTTGGCACAGCAAGCATCCGGCTACTATGTTAATCATGGTGTGTTGCATTTCTATCAATAGCCGATGCTAGGTCTTGTCAACATAGGTAAGGCTGAATCGAAGCCCACCGCTTGACCACTAATGAAACTTTTATGCAGGTAGTAAGGATTGGAGGAAGTTCATTCTTGATTATCCGCAAAATCCTAAGCGAAAGGGTGAACAATATGGTTCGGAGGATGGTTTTGATCTATGGAACCTTATCACCGCATTGTTATTAGAAGCTAAGAAGTTTTCACCCAAGTTTGCATCAAGAGGTTCAAACAAGCAATGGCCGATATATACTTGTCGTCCTAACAACATGCAAAATGGCTGATGGAGTGTTGACGTCGTCCTTAGAACAAGCTATGCGAAGTTATTTTTCGGCACACAAACTTTGCGAAAAAGCGAGGGGGCATGTGTTGACACCAGATTTTGGCACGGTCAATAACTTATTTAAGGTGGCCTCAAATGGAGAAGTGATCTTCATGAAAGAGTTCCGTATTGTCAATATGAACATCTTTGAAGTTTGGGTCATTGCAGTCCGATTTCATCTCAAGGCGAAACTATGCTCAAAGTACTAAGATCTTATATTCAGAGTACAGTTTGGCTGATTAAGCCCCAAGACGACCTCAAATGGAAAACTTATCTACACGGATTGTCTTCGTCTCGTCGAAAAGATCGATTTTGATATAAAAATCATTCCAATCCGAGTTCATATGAAAAAGTTAGAGCCATCGGAATACAGCCCTGTCAGGAGGCAAAAAATGGCGCGCCCCACCAGACACCCTGTGTGATGGGTAGCGCGAGGGATAGCCTGTTTTGCGCGACCGATTTAACCCTCAAGATGACCTCTGATCAAAAAACGTTCAACATAAAAGTTGTTCGTCTCGTTGAAACAGTCAAGATTGCTTTGGGGCTCGTTTCCATCCGAGATTGTTTACCACCACAAAAAAGACTCGCAAGGTACAGTCAGTTTAAACCGAACAGTTTTGGAAAGTTCGGACAAAACCAGTCCGAATTTGACTAGGGTTTTGGAAGTGAATTGATGTAATTTTCTTGTAAAGAAAGCCTAGATGAATCCTTTTCTTGTAATATGGAAGTCCAGCCGCCTCTTATATATGTTGGGGGTGACGGCCGATTGAAACAACACACAATCGAACAAATCAATCTACTACTTTTTCGTGTTCATCTACTTTTGTCTCTCCCTTGTATCTTTCTTCTCGCTCTTCGCTAGTTCTTCATGCCGGAGGGCTGCGGATCCACGAGGTTCTAGGGCGAGCGAATCGACCTGAAGCAGCCCATAGCCACCGCGAGCCACTGACGGGTCCCTCCCCGGCAAGCGGGCTTCGGGTTTACAAAAGCGCCCGACTGTCTTGGCGATCGCTACTGCCGGTCGGGTCTCCTTCGACGTGAGCTGCGGTGCATCACCCCCGGCGTTGAGGGTACACGGTGACGTGTTCGTGTGTCAACACAAGCCCTTCTCAGGAGTGACCGACGGCTCCACCACCCCGATAGGGCAGGTCCTCCTCCCTGTCACCTTCGGACAGCGCGACAACTACCGCACCGAGCTCATCGACTTTGACATTGCTCACATCCGTCTACCGTACAATGCCATCCTAGGGTATCTGGCCCTTGCCAATTTCATGGTGGTGACCCACCACAGCTACAACGTCCTCAGGATGCAAGGAAGCGGCGGGATCATCACCGTCCCCTCGAAGAAAGAGATGCAATGTGCTCCCTCGAGCGCGCCTTCCAAGCCGCAGCGATCAAAAACCCCGACAACAATCGAAAGCAGTACCCTCGTGAGGTTGTCCCCAAGAAGAAGAAGCAGCTACTCCGCACAGGGCCTCAGGGGAGCGGCGTCTCTGGCGGTGCAACATCAGGATCGGCACCCGCGCTGGGCGCCCTCCCTCCCTACATAGGGAAGGCGCCCTGCGCCCTCCTCGGGCTGTGCTCGGGGGTTCTCTTCTAGAGGGCCTCAGACCTAGCCGACAACACGAGGGAGGCACTCGGGCACCACATGGAGGCATGCTTTGCGGCACGTTTCCCTCAGAAGGACACCGGGCAAGGAGCGCCCGGCGCTCAGGAGTTTATCACCAAGGCCACTCAGGAGCTGCAGGATGCAAGAGCCATGCGCGGCGACCGTCGCCCACCTGGCGCAGCTCCCCATCCAGGCGAGGATGGCGGGATGCGCGTCTGCGTCGACATCCCAGGGCTCAACAGGGCCGCATCTCAGGAACTCTTCTGGCCTTCGCACGTGGGACGTTGCGAGGGCCCACCTCACAGCTATGTTCGCATGTCATTCGGCCTGCCGAGTGTGGCAGCCGCCTTCCAGCGCAACCTGTGGAGCATCCTGGCGGTTCAGGAGGCCAGACATCACGCTGTCCTGGCAGAGATGGAGACGGTCCTTGAGGAGCCGCCTGGACCCCCAGAGCCTCCCGAGGCTCAGGGCCCCGGTGGCTCATGCGGAGCAACCCCTTCGCTGCGCATCTTCAGCTACCCCAACATCCCTCCGACAATGGAACCAGGTACATTTTCCAAGTTTATTTAGCTGGGAGCGCCCCGGGGCTGCGTCATTCCCAGGCCGCGTGGGCCGGTCCCTGCGGCATGTATCCTTTTACGCCTTTAGCTTACTGCTGGGGGCGCCCTCGGCTGCATCATCCCGATCACGCTGGTCCGACCCAGCGGCATGTATCGTTCTTGCATTTACCTAAGCTAGTTCACTTTCCATGCATGATCTATCTATGGTTATCACCTACTTGATTTTCACCCACCATGGGAGCTACACACGTTGGCACGACGCTTGTGCTCGGGTCCATCCCTGCAACATCGACAAATCTGAGCGGTCGAGCTCTAGCTCGTGGCATGCCCCGTGCACGCCACCTCACCAGGCCCTCAGTGCCTTCTTCTTGTAGAGCGACCTGCGGCAGACCAGTAATCATCGTGGCAATCTGTGTCCCTCGTGCTAACTTGCATGAGCCTCCTGAGGACGACAACAGGTGGTACCACGGGCTCCTTCTTCTCCCATGTGATTCGCTTGCGCGTTAAGAGGGGGGCTCCTTAGCATCGCGACTCATGAGCTCTTACTAGCTCTCCAGCCCTCACCCCCTGGCCTTAACCACGGCATCGCGACACAGCATACCAGCGGCGGCCGAGCTCGCTCGAGGGCTGGACCGAGGACGCAGAGCACGTAAGAGCATGGAGAAGAGAGGGAGGCTCGCCCGGGCCTAACCTAGCTACCCTACAGTAGTCGACGCACAAGTCTGGCGCAACACACGGAACCAGCTCTGGACTGCCAAGATAAGTTTCGCGCCCGGACCGACCTAGCACTACGGCATAGGATCCTCGCCTGTGGCAGCCTTGTTACGGCAACGTCACCGCCCTTTATCGCCTCTTGGTGGTTGCTTGAGCGCTAAAGGGGACCTCTTGAGCATCGCGCCTCAGGAGCTCTTACTGGACCTCGGGCCGCTCACCTCCTGGCCTTGACCACGGCATCGCGACCTAGCATACTAGCGATGGTTGCAGCCTACCTGGGGACCGGGACCTGTCGGCATAGAGCACCAAGTTGCCGCGTGGTTGGAAAGGGGAGACTGAGCCGAAATGAGACATGCTTTTGCAAGTTTTTATAATAAGGACGATATGAACAGAAGACATTACAGACCCTTTACACGCCCCCACGGGGTCCATTTCGATTCCTCGCAGGGAACAAAAGAAGGGAGTTCCTAGGAGCTCTACCTACGCGCGCCAGCACAGCCGACGCCATCATCAACAGTGGGCCACGGGAGGCCGGCGCCAACCCCATCCAGATCAGCGATGGCGGCGGCCGGACGCTACGGCCTAGCTCCGGGCCCAGCGAGAGCTCGAGGGCACATAGCTGTCATCGCTCGTCTCCGGGGTCTCGTAGGGCTCGGGAGAGTCGCTGGACTCCCAAGCGCCACTGCTGCTGCTGGAAGAGCCGCTGGCGAAGCCAGCGGCAAGCTCAGCGCTGGCTGCTGCGCTAGCCCGATGACCCTCTCCAGGGCAGCACTCCAAGCGGCGGCCTTCCGCGTTGAAGACCTTGAAGAACATCGTGGAGGAGCTGTCCTACTTGAAGTGGATGGCGAGGGCGCCTTCCGTGCGGCAAACCCAAGCAACGTCGCCCCAGCCGCGGGTCATGAAGATCTTGCCCGGGGAAACGGCTTCCACCTCCGCTCCAGTCGTCGGGGCGTCGTAGACGGTGTGCTGCAGCCAAAGCTCAAGGGGGCCCCTCGGCGGCATCTCGGTGGAGAATAACTACGGAAAGCAGATCCAAGTGCGCGGGGGCATCGCCACCCACATCACGAGTTCGCACGAGAAGTCTGCGACATGGACTACTGGGGAGACGGCGTGCGTCACCACGGCGCGGCGACCACTGCCCCGGCGCGGGCGGCGGCGCTCATCGTCTCTTCCACCGGAGCCCTCAGCTTGGGCGTACAAGGGCAGCGGGTACCCGGGAGGAGGCCGCTCACACCAAGGCCTCAACACCTCAGGCCTCACGACCATGTCGCGGCGGTGGCCCGGCCTCTTCTTCGGCGGAAGTGGCCCGGCCTTGTCGCGGGGGGTTTTTACTTTCTCTGCGGCCGAGAACCTCTTCATAGGCGCCATGGGAGTCGCTACTAGCAATGAAACAAGGAAGAAGAAGCGAGCGGAGCAGGAAGAGATGAGCGACGGGGGCTCCGCCCCCTCCTCATTTATAGCAGGAGAAGGCCAACCGGCGATTCCCTCGATCACATGTAATGATGATTTTTCTCTGCATGCAGCAGGGACTCGTCAAGTCGGGCAGCTGCCGAGGCAGCGTGGGGAAGCGGAGACGCCTATGTAAATTCAATTGCCAAGCGTCAAGCGGGGCCGCGGGCTGTTGGGGCCCGCGGCGCCAGATTTCTGCCCTTTGGCTTCGCCAAGCCAAGTCCGACTGCCGCCTTGGTCCCGGGGCTCTGACGCGACGCTGGGAATGGGGGGTCCTCAGACTTGCTCGCTGCGGCCGACAAGCGTGGCTCCACCAGCCCGGCCTCAGACGCCCATCTTCACCAGCAAACACTCAAGATGCTCCCGAGGGGCCAAGCCTCACGAGGCGGACGACACAAGACCTCCTTGGGGACGGCCCCACCAGGCCAGCTCGCGAGGGGCGGAGATATCAAGGAGACGGACACCTCGTGAGATTCCTGTGACACAAGCCATGACGGCCCCGGAGCAAAGGCGGGCACCAGTGGGCGCCAAAGACGCCTTGCAGTTGTCCTCGTTTCCTCTTTGGTGCTAAAGAGGCAAGCGCAGGCGAGGAGTCCCGAGGCATCAGGCAAAGGTTTCCATATCGGTGCAACGAGACCAAGACCAGCAGGACGGCAGGATGGAGGTCACCGTGGAGCCCAAGACAGCGTCACCACCAGAGCCTTTGGTAGGCGAAGACCACCGTTAGCCAGGATAACTTGTACTAGTTGTCTCCCTTCGAATTTGGCCATTGTTGGATCCCTTCCCGCTCAATATTTGGGGAGAGGACCAGGGCCTCTATAAGTAGGACTAGCCACCACCATAGAGAAACACTACAGGAATCAGCTACTTTGCCATCTGCCACAGCGGACGGCAAATCCAGGGACGGCAGACGGCAAAATGCTTTGCTGAGGGCGGACGGCAACAAGCGATCAAAGATGTGGTCGGCAAACAGGCCCTTTGCCGTCGCTTTTATGGCGGACGTAAAGAGTGCTTTACTACAGCGGACGGCAAAGAGGAGTGACGTTAAAATATCGGGCGTCCACCGCCGTTAGTCCGTTAGGGCGGCTAACGGCTGGCCTTCGCCGCCACCGGACGGCAAATTTGAGCGCCTCTTTGCCGTCCGCCAACCGTCAAGAATGCGTCGGCGCCCATTTGGATTTTGCCGTCGACCACGGGCGGACGGCCAAAGGCAAAGTCTTTGCCATCACCTTTAACTTTGCCGTCCGCCACGGTAGGCAAATTGCCAAATGGCTCATCTCTCGAGGAAGCACAGGTGGTCATGCCACGTGTCCCCTTTGCCGTTGCCACCGACGGCAAAGGGGTCTTTGCCGCTCTGTCATGACGGCAAAAGAGCCTAGATTGCCTCTTTTTATTCTCGCTTTTCTTATATCCAACAATTATCACAAAGAAATATATCACAGCACATATATATCCATCACATAAATATCCAAAGCACATATATATCTAATATAATAAGTATCCAAGACATATATATCCATCCATACATACATAGTAGGTTGCACATAGTCCCATCAATCCATACATATTACAATATGCAAAGTTTCATCATAGCAATCTAGTTTCATCATAGTGCAAGCGAGCAGAATACAAGAAGTGCATCAAAGGAAAAAACAAGCAATCCATCATAGGATGTCAAGCTTCCGTGAAGTGAATGAAACCTACAAAATGACAAATAAGAAAGTTAGAAAAGAATAGAAGAAGAAGAAGAAGACTAGAAGAAGAAGTATATGCCATTTATTAGCTAACTTAGGTGAACCGGATCATTTATGAGCTAAATTAGTTGAAATGAATCGTTTATGAGCTAAGTTAGGTGAAATGGATGGTTATGAGCTAAGTTAGGTGAAATGGATCGCTTATGAGCTAACCTAGGTGAAATGGGTCGCTTATGAGCTAACCTAGGTGAAATAGGTCGCTATGAGCTAACCTAGGTGAAATGGGTCGTTTATGAGCTAACCTAGGTCAAATGGGTCGCTTATGAGCTAACCTAGGTGAAATGGGTCGCTTATGAGCTAACCTAGGTGAAATAGGTCGCTTATGAGCTAACCTAGGTGAAATGGAGTCGCTTATGAGCTAACCTAGGTGAAATGGGTCGTTTATGAGCTAACCTAGGTCAAATGCATCATTTATGAGCTAACCTAGGTGAAATGGATCATTTTGAAGCTAACTTAGTTGAAATGGGTCGTTTATGAGCTAACTAAGGTGAAATGCCACGTTTTTGAGCTAACTAAGGTGAAATGGATCGTTTTTTAGCTAACTTAGGTGAAACGGGTCATTTTGGAGCTAACCTAGGTGAAATGGGTCATTTTGGAGCTAACCTAGGTGAAATGGGTCATTTTAAAGCTAACGTAGGTAAAATAGATCATTTAGGAGCTAATCTACGTAAAATGGGTCATTTTAGAGCTAACTTGGATAAATTGGATCACTTGTAAGCTAACTAAGGTAAAATGAGTCATTTTAGAGCTAACTTAGGTAAAATGGATCGTTTATGAGCTAACTAAGCTAATTGTGCAATTTGTGACATAAGTAAGCTTATTAAGTCATTTTGAAGGAAAAGAAGCTAACTCTAGGTCATTATGGTAAGCATATTGGAGGAAATAAAGCTAAGTCTAAGTCTAGAGAAACTTACCGTGATCAGGGAGGTGTAGGAGCGGGCTGGCTCGTGCCGGTAGTCGGAGAAGGATCGTATGCGATGCGTTTACGGAGTTAAGCTGCACCAAAGATCATTTCCAATGTCTCGTTAGCATTATGACACTCAAATGTTAAGACTAGCAAGTAATGTCCATTCAAATTAAACTCACCGTGCTCCTGTGAGCAATCATCGGCATCGTGAGCGGGTCTGACCGGACTTCTCGCACAGACTTCACATTTGGTTTTCACAACAGAGTCATACAAGTTAGTAATGAGACTCAAATGTTAAGACTAGCAAATGTCTGCAGAAGAAACTTACCACAACGAGCTCATACATGGCCCTTGCACGCATGTCATTCCGTGCCCTCTCCTCCTCCAACATCTTTGTCGCCCTCTCCTCCAACTCCAGCTGCCTCTCCGCCGCCTCCGCCGAGAAGTTTCTCCGTTCTATCTCTCTCACTCAGATAGCAGCCTGCAACACCACTCACATGACCATTTGTAATCATTGATGGAAGAGCACACAATGTAATGGAGAAAGATAGCCGAGTACGTATAACTAACCTTGAAGGCGAGTTGGCTGGCCGTTCACGAGGCCTTATCTCAGGAGCGGAGCTCGACTGGCGCGCCTTGATCTCCGGGAGAGTGCTAGGACAACAGATAAGTCCATCTCCCATGGCTATGGAGCCATGGGACCTCCCGCCACCAGATATCATCAGCATCCGATGTCATCTGTCTACGCAACACCATCCGATGTGTGTACCATCATCAGATTCCCATCTGTATCTAGTCCAGTTCTTTTGCCTGTTTTGTGCCATGTCATCTGTCTGGCCGTCTCTTCGACCATGAAAAGACGTTGAAGTCTTGGTACGATTGGCATATACCAAGAACACTAACGGGATTTTGGTCTCTGTCTTCTCACCCATACCGTTGTCTACCACAATATACCGGAAGACTTGCAAATGGGACAATAGTTCAAGTCCGCATAGTCAAGCCTAAATAAGGCACATCCTTTCTCACGGGCATGTATCTTCTCATAGGGCATCTTGATTGCACGGAGGATTTTGTCCGACCGCACAGGTTTGCGTGCATTACATGGCCTTTGGGTAGAAAGCGTCCAAATACTTGTCATAATTGCGTCATAGCATTCTCTTCCCAAGTTGAACCAGAGCCTTCAGAGCCATTACTTGTGAGATGGTATCCAACCGACAAAGCTCAGGTGTGCTCGTGGAGCTGACGTTTTGAAGACTCCAACATTTCGTTGAAGGCCTTTGCAGATTCCTCCATCTCCTCGTCCAATCCCGAGCATCATCATAGTCTTGCACCATGTTTTCCATCCCGGTACCATGCTCGTCCGGTGCGGCGATGATCCACCTCAGCTCGGTCACGTTGCTAAGCGACTCACCATGAAATGTCCACACCGTATAATCGGGCGTAAAACCACTCTTCTGTAGGTGTTTGCCCATTTCAGCCTATGTCCTCTTTTCCCAATTGCCGCACTGTAAACAGGGGCACCAGGTTTTCTTCTGGCCATTTTGCAAATGCGGCTTGCACAAACCCCTTGGTTTTTGTGAACCATTCAGCGCTCCATTTGTTCCGACCAGTGTGACCGGTATACATCCACGCACGATCACTCATCTTGACTTTCAGAGCTACTGGACACACAACAATTATATATGTAATTCACCATGTATATATTCATCAGTTGATCTACTTTGTCAATTTTATTACGTCCACGCAACCTACACTCTAATAGGTAATGATAGGTCCTAATCCCATTGTATGTGTAGATTGGGTTCATTTTCCATGCTATGCTTCAGATCCGACGCACTTTAATTTGGTAGTAGCCTTTCTTCTCGCTGTTCTCCCGATCGCATCTACGCAATAAACAGAGAGGATGTGTACCGGAGAACAACAGGGAGGCACTGGATTTAAATTTGTGCGCCGGGTCCGGAGCAAAGCATATGGGAAAAACGAACCCAATCTACACATACCGGGTTGTCCATGGATATGCGTTGGACAATTCGAAGAATCAAGGCATGCATATTTATAACTATGACGCTTTTCGAACGGGAGACACATATTGGTTACGATATCGATGATTCAAGACACATATATAGCTAGCTATCAAGTTTCATCGGAATAGATCAAATAATTAATGGGGGAGGAGGACATGTCATTTGTGATCACCCACGAGCGAAAAGGCGAGCTCGTCAAACGCATACGCAGGTCGTCGAACACCAAACCTCGCAGCCATGAAACAACTGCACATTTAAAACTACCCAATCAACACAATTATATATGATGTTTTTCATAACAAAATCGAAAAATATATGACCTAACTAATAATTCACAAATATATGACTCCGTCGGCCTCGAAGGCCAAAGAACACCTTTTCGGGAGGTGTCGGGGTCGGGTGTCGTGGTCGGTTAATAGGGTGCCGATGTCGAAATTAGGGTCGGGGTCTCGTCGGGGTGTCGAATTGAGGGTGCCGGAATTAGGGGGTCACTACCGTGTCGGGTGTCGAGAATTAAGGTGTCGGGTCAGGCAAAATTGTCGGGTCTTCTTCTTCCTCCTCTTCTTCTTTTTCTTCTCCTCCTCCTCTTCTTCTTCTTCCTTTCCTTTTCCTCTTGTTCTTCTCCTCCTCTCCTGCTTTCTTCTTCTTCTTCTTCTTTCCTAAAACTGAACTAAACCTAAAACTAAACCTAAAACTAAACCTAAATCTAAAACTAAAACTAAATCTAAAACTAAATCTAAACTAAACATAAACCTAAAACTAAAAAAACAGAAAAAAAGAGGAAAAACTAAATCTAAAACTAAACTAAAACTAAACCTAAAACTAAACCTAAAACTAAAACTAAAACTAAATCTAAACTAAACATAAACCTAAAACTAAAAAATGTAAGAAAAAAGGAAAACAGAGGAGGTAGAAGCTCACCGTCACTGGAGGAGGTGGCCGGTGGAGGAGGGGGCGGGCGGTTGCTGGCGCCAGTTCGGGGCGGTGGGCGCTGGGGTTGGCAGGGCGCGCCGAGATGGTCAAGGCGGGCGACGGGCGGGGCAGTGGGGCGGGCGGGCGATGCATTTAGACGGGGCCGGTGGAGGAGGGCGGACGGTCTGGACGTGGCCTTGAGCCGGGCGGTGGGTCAAGCAGGCGCGAGAGGCAGACGGGCGGGCGACGGCGAAGCGGGTCAGGGCGATTTACGGGCGGTGGGCGGGGCGGGCGGGGCGGTGGGCGACCGGGCATGGCGAAAGTGGTGGGGTCGGCGGCTGCGTGTGGGAGCAGGAGAGAAATAGAGAGAGAGGGGGCGGGGTGGGGTAGCGCTAGTTAGATATGTTAAATGTTTGTCGTCCGCCTCTTTGCCGTCCGGCTTTTTGCTTGTTGCTCGCTAGCGTGACGGCAAAGAGGGGGGCCGTATTTTTTTAAGCAGCTCCTCGGTGGGGCCCCCTCCTCTTTGCCGTCTGCTAGTCGACGGTAAAGAATCTTGTCAGTTATAGCCGACGGCAAAGAACTGGCTGATGGCAAAGACTTTCTTTGCTATCAGCCCGATTCTTTGCCGTCTGCTTTTGGGTAGCCGATGGCAAGAGCTTCTTTGCCGCCTCGCCAGCGTACAAAGAGTCAAGCTGTGAATGGCAAAGTAGCTGATTCCAGTGGTGAAAGCGACGGATCATTGAGATATCCTCAACCACACAAGTTCACCAAGCACAAGAACACCTCTCCTCAGGAGGTTGTTCTTCCCTTGTAACTGTTCATCCTCATCCCAAGAGGCAATCCACCACACCACACTGGAGTAGGGTGTTACACCACATCTGTGGGTCTCAACCAGTATAAACTCTTGTGTCTCTTGTTCTTTGGGTTCGTCGAGCCAGGCCTTCTGATTGTTGCGAGAGCGATCTAGGGAGAGAGAGATCTTCGTGCGCACCCCAGTGTTGGAACCTCACGGGTTTTGCCGGAACCCAAAATCTGTGAGATATGGAGAAGAAAATCCTCAATCCATACTACGGGGTTTGTTGTTCCATCATATGATTCGATATTCATAGGTTTAAACCCTTTTGGGAATTCATGCTCCATTACTTCCTTGGTGAAGCATAGGGGGTGTGCGGCGCCTCTATAGCGGGCGACGTCGCGACAGAGTTCGGCGGACTCGCTATGCGGTTTACGCCCCGAGTGAGGTTGTGTTGATCACGATGGGCCTGGTAGCCGTCCTCTCGTGTTGGGGCACATCCCCTTGACCCATAGATTGATCTGGCTAAGCCTGCCCTGGTGTCCAGGTCCTGCCGTAGGTTGTAGGTGTAATCCCAGGCCGCTGTCTCCCTGCCTCTACAACGGGGTAAAGTGGGCTGGTGTTCGGCTCGGGTAGCCGTTCTATCTCGGCCATACGGTGGCTGGTCTGGTTTATCGGCTGCGTTACGCGCTGACGTTATGGGCTCCCACGCCTCAACGTCGAATTAGGGTAACAACTTGACCTTTGGGTAGCTTTTAGTTGGTTGTGCGAGGCCGTATTCCTCGGCTGCCAGGATAGTAGTCCATCTGTCGTTGAGTGTATCATGTTCGGCTTGAAGCCGTTGCTGCTTCTTTTTCAGGCTCCTTGCGGTTGCGATGAGCTGTTGCGTAAAGTGTTCTTGATCGAGGGGTTCCTCTGGCACGATGAAATCTTCATCACCCAGGCTTATTTCGTCTTCGAAGGGTGGTATATAGTTGTTATCCTCTGAGTCCTCGCTCATGACTAGCTCATCAGGGTTACCCTGCCCCTCCTCCCTATCATACTGTTTTGATGTTGGTTCGACGGGGGCGTCTGGGTCTTCGGCATTCTCCGGAGTGTTATCGTCTCTGAGGGAGTCCCGGAGTAGGGGGTGTCCGGACAGCCGGACTATCGTCACGGCCGGACTCCAAGACTATGAAGATACAAGATTGAAGACATCGTCCCGTGTCCGGATGGGACTTTCCTTGGCGTGGAAGGCAAGCTTGGCGTCTACGGATATGTAGATCTCCTACCATTGTAACCGACTACGTGTAACCCTAACCTATCCGGTGTCTATATAAACCGGAGGGTTTTCAATCCGTGAGACACAACAACAATCATACCATAGGCTAGCTTCTAGGGTTTAGCCTCCTTGATCTCGTGGTAGATCTACTCTTGTACTACCCATATCATCAATATTAATCAAGCGGGGAGTAAGGGTATTACCTCCATCGAGAGGGCCCGAACACTGGGTAAAAACATTGTGTCCCTTGTCTCCTGTTACCATCCGCCTAGACGCATACGCTCGGGACCCCCTACCCGAGATCCGCGGTTTTGACAATCGACATTGGTGATTTCATTGAGAGTTCCTGTGTTGTCACCGATAGGCCCGATGGCTCCTTCGATCATCAACAACGACGCGTCCGTGGTGAGACTTTTCTCCCGGACAGATCTTCGTGTTCCGCGGCTTTGCACTACGGGCCAATTCGCAGCCATCCGAGCGAATCGAAGCTTCGCCCCGGCCATCAGGTCAGATTTGGAAGTTTGAACTATATGGCCGATATCCGCGGAGACTTGATCTTCGGCCGGATTCGAGCAATAAGCAGCGCCAGACCGCTGTCTCGATGGGCATGATCTCGCTCTGCAGCGAGCGGTGCCACGGAGGCCGCACAAGATCCATCCGACCCTTAATCCAGAGCGGATTCCCGATCGAGGACGAGTGGTTGGGCACCGCCTCGGGGCTACAATCTCTACGGTGATCGAGCGAACTCCATCCCTGTCCTTACGAAGACCTCGACTCCAGGTGCGGACTCCTCTCCGACTCCAGACCCTCCAGCGCCCCGCTAATCGAATCCGATTGGGCACCGCCATGGAGTTCATCAGCGGACATCTTTTCAAGACTGGCCCTTTGGCGACATCCTGAATTCACTAAAGTCTCTCTCTTTATCCGGAGAGCCCTGGCGGACTACGGACAGGAAGGTTGGGACAGCTGGACGGCGAAGAAATTCAACGCCCACCCACCACCCACTTTGTAGCCACTGCCGATGATTTAACCGACATGCTAGACTATGACTCCGAAGACATCGACGGTATGGGACGGCGACGCCGGAGACAAGCAAGACCCAGCGCCTACGGGTAATCTGGAAGGCCACCTCGTCATATGACATATACATGGTGGACATCCCGAAAGATGGGAACGGGCGATGGAACAACGGAGGATGACCCTCAAAAACAGCCGAAGCGCCCGACGTCGGTAGCGCCGCTCTAAATCCCGCCACAATAAAAACGGTGATTCGGCACGGAGATAATAGCACTCGGATAGTGCGAAGAGAACCCCTCCGGCAGGACTCAGCGCGGGGAGGAGGAGAAGCAAGTCCGCCTGACGCTGGTCGCGGCAGAAAAGAGGTCGAGGGCGATAATTATGCGCCTCCCTCCGAAGATGAGGCAAGCCTCGGCGACGACCAGTTTGTCGTGCCTGAGGATCCCGCCCGAGCGAGGAGCATTTCAAGCGCGGGCTTATAGCCCACGGCAAGCAGCCTCAAGAAAAGCAGCAACAGCTTAGAGCTGATCAAGACCTGCTAGGCGGCGGATGGTACGAAGTCCTTGCAGCGAAAGAGTATGAACTCGAACGCCTCCAAAGCTACCCTGCACGCGGAGTCGTTGCCTCGACTAGAGGAGGAAGCACCCAAGTCGCCAAAGGCACGACATGGCAGACCAGCCACCCGTGGCAGCGACAGAAGCCTCTCGGCCCTCCGCTCAAGCCACACCCAGCGCCGCCAAAAAGTACCAAGGCAAGGGAAAACGCTACCGGACTTGCAGAGATATATTGGAGGATAAGGCAAAACATACAAGATCGATCTCACGGATCGGCGTGGGCGCTCCAACGCGGATGATTACCGTCGCGCACGGATACAAAGCAAAACCGCCGGGCCGAACACGATGAGACAAAGCTCATATGAGCTACGTCGTGATATAGCCCAATATAGAGGCGCCAGACACCCACTATGCTTCACGGATGAAGTAATGGATCATGAAATCCCGAGGGCTTCAAGCCCGTAAACATCGAATCATCACGATGGTACCCACAGATCTCTTTATGCGGATCGAGGATTATCTCCTCCATATCCACATGGCCCTTGGTGGTGATCTACTTGCCATCAAATACCTCCCACTCAAGCTTAAAGGACCAGCTCGACATTGGCTCAATAGCTTACCGGCAGAATCAATTGGTTGTTGGGAGGACACGGAAGCCGCATTCCTTGATAACTTAGGGCACATATATGCGACCACCCAGACGCCGATGACCTTAGCCACATAATTCAGCAGCCAGAAGAATCGGCCGGACAGTTCACGGACTCGGTTCCTAACAAAGAAAAATCAAATCGTTGACTGTCCGGATGTAGAGGCCCTTGCAGCCTTCAAACACAACATCCGCGACGAGTGGCTTGCCCGGCACCTCGGACAGGAAAAGCCGAAATCTATGGCAGCCCTCACAACCCTCATGACTCCCTTTTGCGCTGGAGAGGACAGCTGGCTAGCTCGAAGCAACAACTTGGCCAAACACCCTGATAGTTCGGATACCAAGGACAGCAATGGCAGGTCGCGTCAAGCAAGAACAAAGCGCCGCATCAACGGCGATAATATTGAAGATCTGCTGTCAATGCAGATTCAGAGGCTCTAAACCCGGTCGCGGAAGAAGCCATTCAAAAGAAATACCCAGGGGCCCGTCCAACTTGGACCGAATCCTCGATCGCTTGTGCGGATACATGGCACCCAAGAAAAACTAGCCAATAATCACACCAACAGGGACTGTTGGGTGTTCAACTCAGCGAGCAAGTTAAGTGTCGAACTCAATGAGAAGGGCTGCATAGCGATGACGAGGAAGAGCCCGTCAGCCCGAACAATAAAGGGCATGAAGGGTTTTCCTACACAAGTGCGGACGGTGAACATGATATACGCAACCCACATACCCAAAAGGGAGCGGAAGCATGCACTAAGGGATCGATATGCGATGGAGCCAGTCGCCTCAAGTTCAACCCATGGTCTTCCGCCCGATCACCTTCGATCAAGGGACCACCCCACTAACATCCGATCCACGGCGGCTTCGCCGCGCATTGGTTCTTGACCCAATTATCGACGGATTTCACCTCACCGTAGTCCTGATGGGACGGCGGCAACCTGAACCTGCTTTATCAAGATACAAAGGCGCAAAATGGGCATTGACCCTCAAGGATTAAACCTACAAAGACGACCTTTAAAGGCGCCATACCGGTGTAGAGGCCAGTTATGCGGGCTCGATTACACTCAGTGGTCTTCGGATCCCGGATAACTTCCGGCCGAAGAGTTAATCTTCGACATCGTCCCATTCCACAGCGGCTATCATGCATCGCTCGGATGAACCGCATTTGCCAAGTTCAATGCGGTGCCGCACTACGCATACCTCAAGCTCAAGATGCCAGGCCCTCGAGGAGTAATCACGGTCAATGGAAACATCGAACGCTCTCTCCGAACTAAGGAACATACGGCGGCCCTCGCGGCGGAGGTGCAAAGCAGCCTCTCACGGCAATTCTCGAGTCCGGCCACTAAGCGTCCGGACACCGCCAAGCGCCGCCGGAGTAACTCGCAACAAGACCACCTAGCACGATTCAAGCACGAGTAGCAATCCGCCCCAACCCCAGCCCTCGCGAAATTGCGAAACTAGTATTACGCTGCATTACATAATTACGCTCTGGAGATACCATGGGCATATGGGGAGGGGCAAGACAATGGCACGCCAAGAATGCGGTTCGACCGCACAGGGGCTCCGCCATGTCATTTCTTTTTCTCCTTTTTTCCTTTTTTTCTTTTCTTTTTACTTTCAGGACTCCGTCTTCGAGAAGTCCTGTCCGGCACTTGAATTGCCAAACTCACGATGCAACAGCCAGGGCAGCGGAAAGCCACGTCAAGTGCTCAGGTGGTCTCTGTTACAAGCATTATACCTGTTTTACATACCATCCCGCAAATTTTACCCACGGAGGGGACATGTTAGATAGTCCCATCCCTCGCTTATCGCACTATTTGTATCGTTTTGATTCCATTGCAGTACCTTTTTGAATAAACAATACATAGCTTTTGCTTATTATTGCTCTACTTTCTTTATATATATACATATGTTCATTTCACGACATGATGCAACCGTACACTTTTAGTGCGGCCAATACAATTGTGGGCTTAAGTATCCCAAAATTATGGTGTGATAAAGTCCGAACACTTTCACAAGTCACGGCACCCGAACTTATAGCATTATATGAATTGGCTCCGCATCATGTCTTGGGTCAATAGTTGGGTTTGCCCGGCTCCGTGTTTTGGTACCTTACGTTCCGCTATATCGGCTAAGCTAGCACGGAGAACCACTTTGCGATTGTGCCCCGTTATTCTCGGGTCGAGCACCTCGATGGAAAAGCTAAAATCGACCGTCATGATAAGGCGAGAGCGATGGCTGTTCGAGAGGTTTTTCGGGTCCTAAAGACTTATGCCGCTTAGAGCAAGGAACCGGAATTGTCCGGCCAAAGGCGTGGATAGCGCCTCGAACTCGGTCTTCCGAATATTAGGGGCTTCACGAAATTTAAAATTATAGAATTCTATGGCTAAGTGAGTGTTCAAGCATTATAAGTCCGGGTTGCCTTGTTACGTTGTGTTGGCGCCTCCTAGATGGACCCAAGAATGGGAACAAGAGTGCTCAAGTTTATCCTCAACACCCCAAAGCACTAGTGGCATGGGGCTGAAGCCAACGACTTGCCATCTCCTCAAATTTGATAAACGGCCTGATGAAGGTAATATTTTTAAATTAATAAGCGTTGCTTAAGCGCATATGAACAAGTTTTTCAGCATCTGAGGATAACAAATGCAGCCTATTCAAAATTACATCCTTGGAGCACTCATCCGCTATTCGGCGGGCACCCTTCAGAGGCCCTCATAGTACATTTCGGGCATCACGATGCTCATGGCCCCTTGATTGTACGTCCGTCACAAGCTTCTCTGCATCCAGTTTGCCCAGTGCACTTTAGCACGGGCAAGGGCCCAACAGACCCCTTCAATGCAGACGGAGCGCTTGATGACTTCAAGCCGCGGACAGCATCCACCACCACGCCGCGCAAGCCAAAAGTAGCTCCGGGCATGGCCTCCAATGGCCACAGCCGCACTTTTCCAGGCCCTTCATGGCCTGTTCGGCGACCTTTGGAGCTCGACCAGCTGCTTCACCGGGTCGTTTAGAAACACCGGATGTCCGGCCTCGGCATATTGAGACCCGTAACACCTTCTCCATGGAGCTCCCCTCCGGCGCGGTAGAATCTGGCTGACATCGGGCCTTTTCTGAGGCAAATCTGCGAATGCTCCCTGAGAGCTCCGAATCCGGGTAAGTAATAGGTAATTGACTTTTACATTCTTGCTTTGCATAAAGAATGCCTTACCGCCCGCTATCTTCTTTAGTGCCTCAATTTCTTGGAGGGCTTTTTGGGCCTCGGCCTTAGCAGCTTTGGCACTCTCAAGAGCCGAGGCAAGCTCGGACTCGAGTCTTGAGTCACGCTCCAAACCCTCGTGCTTTTCCACGAGAGCTTGGAGCCTCTTTGCCGTACCTTGGCCAGTCAAGGCTCTCCCTTCTCTCGCTCGGTGCGTTCAAGTAGCTTCGCTTTGTTTCGACCACGGACACCGCTTCCTTCCAGTCGCCACCTCGTTCGTGGCCCTGCAGTACCCATGTTATTCTGTTATTTTTTGCAACCAAAACCTTTTCTATAAGGTATTTCTTTAATAAGGTATTACTTACCTTCCTTGTCCTCGAGCAGCTTCTTGGCTTGTCTGAGCCTGCTTCTCGGACCGCTTCGAGGTTCTGCTTCAACGTAATTGACCTCCGCACGGTCTGGGCAGAGTCGGCAGCACTGCATTCCCATATTGACATACTTATGTTAGACTCCTGTGTATATCTTTTTAGATCCTTAGTCCGGCTTTTCTTTCCGAAGACCGAACAAAGCATCAGGGGCTACTGTCTATGCGGTAATATTTTTTATATGTTTTAAACTTACCTCAAAGCCTGTTAGAAGGTCGGTACGAAGCTGGTCAGTCCGCTCTTGGCCCTGAATCTATTGAGATCACCGCACTCATAACGGTCGCGGTGCTCTCTCCTGATGGAGGCGCCATTGGCGCCCCAAGAGCTATCCGGTGCCTCCGGTTGGACGAAGCGACACCGGCGTCTTACCCTTCTTGCGAAGGATCCGGCTGTCCGACTTGGAACCACTGATGGTTCCGGCATGGAGTCCGGACGAGGGTCGGGCTTAGAGCCCCTGGGGGTCTTGCCCCCCGTGCGCCTGGGGTCCGGGAGGTCGCCTTGTGGCGCCTCCTATGCTACCTCCTCTTGACCAAGCCCCCCTTGGGGCCCCACCGCGGCGTCGTCCGCAGCGTGAGGCGAGGAGGCGACCGGAAGCGAGGTACTCTCCATTTCCGACGAGCCCAGGGACCCGCTTGATGAATCAGCGAGGTCGCCCTTGGGTGGGCTGCATGATTGTGCGGCATTAGAGAACACTATGCAATTATGAAAAAACCGTGGGTATCCGGACACTTACGATCTCGCCAGGGGTTTGGCCCTTGTTGGCCAATCCTTCTCGTCATCGTCGGCGTTGGTAGAGAAGTCCGGAGGAAGGGTTCTTCCTTCTTGGACCCTCCGCCTCCCCCATTGGGGCGGCCTTCCTTTTTCTTCTCCTCCCCATCGGGGAGGAGCTTCTTCTTCCTCCTCCTCGTGGAGAAGATTACGCTTGACCGACAAAGACCTGGCGTCGGGAGCTCCTTCGAGTTCCCATGGCCTCTTCTTGGCCTTCTTCTCCGGCACCACATGGGGTGCCGGAGCCAGCAGCTCCGTTAATCGAGCGTCCGCTGGAGTCTTCTTCCGCAAAAGGAGCGGATAGTTAATCATCCGGCCGTCTTGACCAGTCTGTCAACGATTAGGGAGTTTTAGATCCAGCGTGAGAGTCAATCTATGAAAAAGAGTCCCGTAAAGGGTAAAATAACTTACCTCGCGGCTGGGCGCGCGTTGCATTCGCGATCTTTGGTAGCGGATCTTTGGGGCTTCAGCGCCTTGAACAAAGCACCTTCCGAGCATCTTCGTACGTAGTGTCGAAGAGCGGCTCAGAACCGATGCTGTGCGGATCGAACTCCCACAAATTAAAGGCCCGTTGTTGGCATGGGAGGATCCGGTGGATGAGCATCACCTGGATCACATCGACAAGCCTGAGATTCTAGTCCACCAGGTTTTGGACGCATGTCTGGAGTTCGGATAGCTCTTCCGAATCGCCCCACGTGAGGCCCATCTCTTTCCATGACGAGAGCCGTGTGGGGAAGCCAGATCTAAATTCGGGGGCCGCCGCCCATTCGGGGTCGCGTGGCTCGGTGATATAGAACCACCCTGATTGCCACCCCTTTATTGTCTCCACAAAGGCGCCCTCGAGCCATAGGACCTTGGCCATCTTGCCAACCATGGCGCCTCCGCACTCCGCTTACGTCGCCCACTACCTTCGGCCGATCGTTGAAGGTCTTCAGCCATAAGCCGAAGTGGGGCTGGATGCAGGAAGGTTTCACACACGACGATAAACGCCGAGATGTTGAGGATGAAATTCGGGGCCGGTCGTGGAAGTCAGCCGTAGTAGAACATGAGCCCCCTGGACAAATGGGTGAAGTGGAAAACCTAGTCCGCTGGAGGAAGTGGGGTAGAAACACTACCCTCTCATGGGGCCCGGGTTGGAATGAGCTGCCCGCTTCGGCAGCCTATGCTGGCGATGTTGCTTGGGACAAGTATCCGGCCTCCGCGCAGTTTGGTGGTGTGCCCTTCCTTGACGGAGGAGGCCATCCACCTGCCTCCCGCTCTCGACATGGTTGGAGAAAGGTCGAGGTGGGATGTGCGGACAGGCGGCTGGAGCTCGAGTCTTGAAATGGATAAGCAAAGGAGGAAGAAGGCGTGGGTGAAAAGGTGGATCCTTATCCCCTTATATGGACAGACGAAGCTATCGTCCCCCACCAACTGATAAAACTGGCTTATTTCCCAAAGCGCCATAATCAATGGCGCGGCGGATGGGTTACCCACGTCCGTATTGATGAGAATTCGAATAAAGGGGGCAACGATCTATGCTTTGATAAAGGCGTGCCAAGGAAACTGCCTCGCTAAACACCGAGGTGGAGCAAGAAAAGCGATTCATATAAAGGCTGGCCGTGGTGTGATGTCACGCCCGAGAATACGCCGCCAGATCTGTGCAAAATTATTCTCTCTACGGATTGTAATGTGGAACTTGATTTGCAGAGCGGACACTATCCTTGTGTTCAAACCTTCTATGAAGTATTCAGGAGGAGGAACCCGCCTTGCAATGCCGAAGACAATTTCGCGCCCGGACTCGTCGTCATTGAAGCCTGGTTCGAGGGCTACTTGAGGAGTCGAACTAGGGGTGTCCGGACAGCGGACTATCGCCACGTCCGGACTCCAAGACTATGAAGATACAAGATTGAAGACTTCGTCCCGTGTCCGGATGGGACTTTCCTTGGCGTGGAAGGCAACCTTGGCGATACGGATATGTAGATCTCCTACCATTGTAACCGACTCTGTGTAACCCTAACCTATCCGGTGTCTATATAAACCGGAGGGTTTTAGTCCGTGAGACACAACAACAATCATACCATAGGCTAGCTTCTAGGGTTTAGCATCCTTGATCTCGTGGTAGATCTACTCTTGTACTACCCATATCATCAATATTAATCAAGCGGGGTAGGGTATTACCTCCATTGAGAGGGCCCAACACAGGTAAAAACATTGTGTCCCTTGTCTCCTGTTACCATCCGCCTAGACGCACAGTTCGGGACCCCCTACCCGAGATCCGCCGGTTTTGACACCGACAGTATCCCTTGCCGGTATTGCTTTCTTTGTCGCGGCGTGATTTTGAACGACGCCCCTGATGCCGTCGTTTTGGTGGTTTATCAGTGTTATTGTCCTTTATTGGATTCTTACAGCCTTCATCGCCATCCTCTTTTGGCGTATCCACCATGTATACGTCGTATGTGGAGGTGGCCGCCCAGCGTCCGGTATGCGGCGGGTTTTGGCTTTGTTCGTCTCCGGCATCATCGTCCATACTGTCGATGTCTTCGGAGTCGTAATCGAGCCTGTCGGTTAAGTCCTCGACAGTGGCTATGAAGTGGGTAAAATTCCCCACTCTCAGCCCCTAGTCCGGGCTGGGCGTAGCTTGGACGTTGCTCCTCTGTAATGAAGAGGGATCGCATTAGGTCAAGAGCCTCACTTAAAGGCGAGCTTTGGCCAGGGAGAAGACAGTTCCTGGAGTACGGTGGGAATGAAACTCTTCGGCCAAACTCACACGATGCTGACTCCGAGGGTTCAGAGCCAGTGTTCGGAGAAGGGCCCGCTTCATGATGATTGCTGGTGACGCTACTTCCTCCGGCTCTCCCGTACTAGGCTCAATAGCCACAGAGATTCCAGCAGGCCTAAAAATCCTGTCTTCAGACCTGGTGATGCGCTCCGGCTCTAAGACCAGAGCAGAGATTGGGGTCGCGAACCCTTGGAAGATCAAGTCCCGTCATATGTCGGCGACATAATCCAGATTTCCAAAACTAATCTGGTGACCTAGGGCGTAGCTGTCGATCTGCTCTAGATGGCCCAGCGAGTTGGCCCGTAGTGTGAAGCCACCAAACACAAAGATCTGGCCAGGGAGAAAGATCTCCCTCGGGGAAGCATTGTTGTAGATGACAGACGGAGCCATCGAACCTTCTGGCGACGACACTACGGAACTCTCAATGAAACCACCAATGTCGGTGTCAAAACCCGGCGGATCTGGGTAGGGGTCCCGAGCTGTGCGTCGAGGATCGAAGGTAACGAGGAGGCGGGGACACGATGTTTACCCAGGTTCGGGCCCTCTTGATAGAGGTAATACCCTACTTCCTGCTTGATTATCTTGGATGAATATGGGGTTACAAGAGTTGATCTACCTCGAGATCGTAATGGCTAAACCCTAGATGTCTGGCCTGTATGATTATGATTGCCTCTACGGACTAAACCCTCCCGTTTATATAGACACCGGAGGGACCTAGGGTTGTATAGAGTCGGTTTACAGAGAAAGGAATCTTCATATATGAACGCCAAGCTTGCCTTCCACGCAAAGGAGAGTCCCATCCGGACACATGAGGAAGTCTTCTGTCTTGTATCTTCACGACCCATTAGTCCGGCCCACGTCCTATAGCCCAGACGCCCGAGGACCCCTTAATTCAGGACTCCCTCATTGGCCACTATGAGGGAGTCCTAGATTAGGGGGTCCTCGAGTGTCCGGATTATTTGATATGGGCGGATCGATGGGCCGTGAAGATAAGCGTAAGACTTTCCCCGTGTCCGGTAGGACTCCTATATGCATGAATGGCAAGTTTGGTATCTGGATATGTTATTTCCTTCCCCCACAAGCCGACTCTGTACTACCCTAGGCCTCTCCGGTGTGTATATAAATCGGGGAGGTTTAGTCCGTAGAGGCTATCAGAATTATCATAGGCTAGACAACTAGGGTTTAGCCATTACGATCTCGAGGTAGATCAACTCTTGTAACCCCTATACTCATTGAATACAATAAAGCGGTGACGTAGGGTTTTACCTCCTTTAAGAGGGCCCGAACCTGGGTAAACATTGTGTCCCCATCGTCCCTTGTTACCATTGATCCTCAGACACACAGTTCGGGACCCCCTACCCGAGATCTGCCGGTTTTGACACTGACATTGGTGCTTTCATTAAGAGTTATGTTGTGTTGTCGACAGAAGGATCGATGGCTTGCCTTGTCATCAATAATGACGCTGTTTTCAGGGAGACCTTTCTCCCTGGCCAACTCTTTGTGTTTGGCGGCTTCGTATGCGTGTCAACTCGACCGGTCGCCTCGAGCAGGTTGACAACTACGCTCCTGGTTATCAGAATAGGTTTGGAAGTTTGAACTACATAGCTGACATCCGAGGAGATCTGATCTTCAAGGGGTTCACGGCCTTGGCCGCCGCTCCCCACCCATACGAAGAAGACCCTTCGGACCCATCATCAAATCCCGTTCTGGGATCGACTCTCACGCCTGCCCTGGCCTTAGATCCGGAGCGGACCGCTCTATTCGAAGACGGGAGGATAAACCCCGCCGGACTCTCTCCCATTATGGAGCTTCCTCCCAGAGACCCATATGTGACCATGTTGTCAGCGGGCCCGGAGTCGAAAATGACTCTCCCTGTCATCGGGAAGCCGGAGCCATCTCTGGACGTCAACTCCGAACTCTCGAGGTCTACGTCCATTGAGCTCGGTCAAGTGGTTATTACCAGACCAAGCTCTGCAGGTCCTCAGACGCCCATCCAACTTCCGCTCTTAAACGAAACACTAGACCTAATGCGATCTCTTACCATCACGGAAGTATCACCTCCGAACTATGCCCAGCTTGGGATGGGGGCTAAGGGTAGGGAATTCTACGTCCCACCCACCACCCACATAATAGCGTATCGTCAAGACTTAATCGACATGCTGACTACGCCTCCGAAGAGATTGGCGGCATGGGACGGCCGAAGCCGAGGCTGAACCGGGCCAAAATCTGCCCGGGTCATTGGGCGTTGGGCGGCCACTTCTACTTATGATGTATACATGGTGGACTCACACGAGAAGAAGAAGAACTGACGATGGCACTCAAAACCCAGACGAGGATAAGCCCATCAATGAACCACCAAAGCGTCGGTGTCAGCGGCACCGCTCACAATCACATCGGGCAAGGGAAAGCAATACGGACACCGGAGATAATAACACTCTGGACAACGCCGAAGATCCTGATCACCCCGTCGAGCCTGTGTTCGACCAGGATGAAAGGGAAGAAGGTCAATACAACCCCGAACACACCGATCACGAGGATTCGGAAGACAGTAACTACTGACCTACCTCCGAAGAGGATGTTAGCCTTGGCAATGAAGATTTCATCGTCCCAGAGGAACCCCTCGAACAAGAACGCTTCAAGTGACAGCTCATCGCCATCGTGCGAAGCCTGAAAAAAAAACAGAAACAACTTCAAGCCGAACAAGATACGCTCAACGACAGATGGACCAAGGTCCTGGCTGCCGAAGAATATGGCCTCGAGCGCCCGACATGGAGCTGCCCAAAACGCAGGCAACTACAACAATTCGATGACGATGCCTTTGAGCCAGTATCATCAAAATACAATCACGCCAATCAACCAGACCGACCACCACGTAGACGGGACAAAATGGCTAATTACGCTGAATACCAGCCCGCGCCCCCTCGCAGTAAAGTCGAGGAAACAGCGGCTCTGGGCTACACGTACGACCTACGTCAGGACCTGAACAATAGAGCCGATTAGACCCAATCAATCTATGGATCAAGGGGACGTGCTCCAGCACGAGATGATGGCCATCAGGCCTGGCACGATAAACATAACCTAGTCCGGGGTCAGCCCCGAACACAGATGTCATCCGAACTCCGTCGCGATGTCGCCCGGTATAGAGGTGCCGCACACCCCATGTGCTTTACCGATGAGGTAATGCAGCACCAGTTTCTAGAAGGGTTTAAACTCGTAAACATTGAGCCTTACGATGGCATGATAGACCCTGCTGTATGGATTGAAGATTTTCTTCTCCACATTCACATGGATTGCGGAGATGATCTCCATGACATCAAATACCTCCCGTAAAGCTAAAAGGACCAGCACAGCACAGGTTGAATAGCCTCCCAAAGAACAGTTGGGAGGACTTAGAGGACGCTTTTCGGGACAACTTTCAGGGCACTTATGTCCGACCACCGGACGCTGATGACCTGAGTCACATAGTCCAGCAGCTCGGAGAGTCAGCCTGCAAACTTTGGACTCGGTTCATAATTAAAAAGAACCAAATTGTCGACTGTCCAGACGCTGAAGCCTTAGCGGCATTTAAACACAGTGTCCATGACGAATGGCTCGCCCGACACCTTGGTCAGGAAAAGCCGAAGACTATGGCAGCTCTTATTTCACTTATGACCCACTTCTGCGCGGGCAAAGATAGCTGGTTGGCTCGTAGAAGCAACAGTACCAACGACCCCGGCACCTCTGAGGCCAGGGATGGCAATGGAAGGCTCGACGCAGCAAAAATAAGCGTCGGAACAATTACGAAGAAACCAAGGACACAAGGGTAAACGCCGGATTCAGCGGCTCTAAACCTGGTCAGCGGAAGAAGCCGTTCAAAGGAAATACGGATGGTCCATCCAATCTGGATAAAAAAACAGGATAGGCCTTGCCAGATTCTGTTGGAGATATGCCCTAGAGGCAATCATGTATGATGATATTTCCTATGTGTTTATGAATAAAGATAGTCCTCTGACATTATCAATGATGTGTATTAGCAAGTACGTGACTTGTTTGTGGGACTATGCATTGTATGATGACTGTCCTAAAATGTCCCTAGTCCAAAGGGGTGTGTGGACGTGCAGCCAACTAGACTAGCATATTACACGGTTGATGGCTTGGTCTCACTAGCCATGGGGCATTGGATGCTAACCGGATAATGTGGACTTGGAAGGATCTGGTCGGATTCGATGTAGTCGGATTCGAGTCGAGATAAGGTCCAAGTGAGACAGACCCAACTATGTGAGGCAGTGATATGTCATCTGTGAGTCTCTAGTACAACATACGTTCTATGTCCTAAGACGTGAGCTGGCACATGTACTCGGGATGGTGACAGACTTGCTTTGGGCCGACCAAACGCTACTCCGTTACTGGGAAGTAACAAAGGGTAGGTTTCAGGCTTGTCCAGACCCATGTTGCGAGACATGGTCGAGCAAGATGGGATTTGCCCCTCCGATCAAGAGAGATATACTCTGGGCCCCTAGTGTGATCCAACCAGGATATGCATGGCCATGCGACAAGGATTATGAGATAATCCGGTTTGTGGTCGGTATCAATGGAACGAGAAAGAGGTCGGGCTAGCACAAGGATGACACACTCGCCTTGAGCCCGACAACATATATCGTGTGGCAAAAGGAATGGAACTGTGATGTACTGGTTCGCCTAACCAGCTTCATAGTCTGCTTGGTGGTCGGCATGCCTTGCTAGAGGCCGCTACCAACCGTGCAGTTTGGAGGTGATCCGAACTGCGACCAAGCCGGCTTGAACCTAAGGGGTCGCCGCTTAAGGGAAGGAACCTACAAGGTCGGATCCGACGACACTGGTCGGATGTGATCCGAGTTGTATTCGGATTGTGGCCGAGTAGACTTATGGGCTTTAGGGTCCGTGCGAGGCACAAGTGTTGAGCCCGCGATGGACGCCTATATAAAGTGGAGGTGCCGCACACTCATGCGGTTGATCACTTCGGCGCTGTCACTAGGGTTTACATGTGTTGCGAATAGCCACATCCACTCGATGCCGAATGTGTGATCAGACCTAGCAGTCTATCGCGCGGTGTTCCTCCTACACGCGCGGATACCGTTAGAGGCGGTGCATCTGCGCCGCTTGGCAAAACCTATATCACGGGAGGCGACGATCGCTGTTTGAGGGAGATCAGACGAGAGGAGATGATCCACGCGAGACATGCTGCCCCAACTCTTCTTCCGCATTTGCCCGCGACGCTGCTGCGTCTAGTGGTAACGAACTGTGATCCATCTCCCGTAGCATGTTCTTGGTTGTTCTGCGCGTAGAAAATTTTAATTTGCAGTCGAAGCACCCTACCATAGAATCCAACAGTGGTATCAGAGCCTCTGCTATAGGATTTGAATTCTGATCATATGCATATTAGATATGTGGAGGCAGCGGATGAGATCTGTTGTCGTTTATGAGATCGGTGGTGTGCATGGTTTATGAGATCAATTGCACATGGGGATCGATCTGGCTATGTTTTCTGATAATCGGAGTCGATGAGGTCGTGACACAACCTATACCCCTACCGGTCAGTATCCACCATCGGGGTTAACAGTGAAATGTAAACCCGAATCGGACTCGCGATGATCGATGAGATCGGTCAGATCAGAAAATTCGGCGTGATCGGTGTTCAGTTGTGATCTGTGATTTCCGAAAACATCGGGCGCTGCCCGCTCCCGCGAGGGGTGCTGCCTCTTCGACCATGAATAACTTTCCCGATCACTCAAACCGGTAGAATGCGATTCTATGCGTAACTTTGCTTTGCAGGTTTGATGAGAATAGTATGGCTCATGTGTATGTGATGCATGTGTGTAAATTATACATGGCTGCGTGTCATGTTTGTCACGGTACGGCCGAGAATAAAGTGCTGTCATTATAATGTATAACGACCTGCGTGTCGACTTGTGACTATATGTAAAATTCATTACTAGTTGTAGTAGTTGGATGATAGATGGCTTGGCGTCCCGGCGCGACAAACAAGATGGAGTTCCTAGATGGTCATCGGAGTTGGAGCTGACCTGGAAGAATAGCCATGAAGGAGCCATACTATTTCACAATATGTGTTTATTTGTGATTGTTATGCTTCTTTGTTTCTATGCATGTTAGAATGGTAGAGAGATCCCTCATGAATATCAAGCGAATTGCCATCCCCAATGTTGCACCTTCGCACATCAAGTACATCTAGTAGTGGGCTCATAAAATTGGGGTGCTGCTGGGTGTCCTTGAACTGAAGGGTTCGTGGTTTTGACACGGACATGCACTGCATCGAGTTAACTTGACAAGGCTATCAAAAGCGGTTTTGGGCCTTGTGGCAAAGAAGGTTGGGAGCCGGGGTATAAGATACCTACACGACCGACAGGAGTCGTATAGGGATACGATTAGCAAGGAGTTGCTTACCGGATAGGCATGTTGTCTAGCAGTGATGCTAAAGCCCACTACTCGCATGTGCTAGCTGGATTCTGAATCACTGAGAGTTTGTGGAGGGATCTTTGACTTGATGGGAGTATTTCGCTTAAGGCTAGAATTACTCTACATAAACACATTTCTTAGTGATTGCATATTTTTCTGTTGTAGATCAATGGCACCACCTGCTCAACCCAACTTTGCATTGAAATCAAATCTAGAAAAGGATAAACTGAATGGAACAAACTTTACCACCTGGTATAGAAATGTGAGAATTGTTCTCAATCATGATAAAAAGGAACATGTTCTAGAGGATCCACTTCCAGAGGAACCTGCCGATAATGCTAATACCACAACTAAGAATGCCTACCAGAAACTCGTTGATGAATCAACGGAGTTCAGCTGTCTAATGCTAGCTTGTATGGAGCCCGATTTGCAACAGCATTTCGTAAATGTTGAGGTTTATGATATGATCTGATCGAGAGTCTCAAGAGCATGTTTCATACGCAGGCTAGGACCGAAAGGTTCAAGGTCTGGCGATCCTTGATGGATTGCAAGCTGAAGGCAAATGATCCACTGAGCCCACATGTGATCAAGATGATCGGATATGTGCAATCTTTGGATCGTTTGGGCTTCCAGCTCTTGGATGAGCTGACTCTTGATGCAGTGCAGGTTCTCTTCCACCCAGCTATGGGACGTTCATCTCAAACTATCATATGCATGGAATGGATAAGAAGCTCACTGAATTGCATGAGATGCTTAAGGTGGTAGAGCAGGATATCAAGAAAGGCACGCATCAAGTGTTGATGATGCAGAAATCGGCTAAGTTCAAGAAGAGTTGGTCCAAGAAAAAGGCTAAGGCAAAGGGCACGGAGACGGTAACCTCTGCCGCTGCGCCGAAGTCTAGACCGGACTCGAAGACCATTTGCTATCATTGCAAGGAGACCGGTCACTGGAAGAGGAACTGTAGCAAGTGGCTTGCAGAGCATGGCAAGAAGGCCAAGAAATGCTTCTTCGTGCAAAAGGTACACTTGTTGCATATGTTATAGACATTTACCTTCTTGACATACCCTAGTAGCTCTTGGTTATTTGATAGGATCGGTTGTTCATATTTGCAACTCGATGCAGGGGCTGGTAAGAACTAGGTGTGTGGCACAAGGGAGATTGACATCGAGTCGGCAACAAAGCAAGAGTTGCTGCGTTGGAGGTCGACCGCGATGCAGCTCCAGCTTCCTTCTGGATTTATTTTAGAATTAAATAATTGTTATTACATTCCTACACTTAGTCGGAACATTATTTCTGCCTCATGCTTGATGAGTCAGGGTTATGAATTCAATTTAAAGGACAATGGTTGTTCGTTTTATGTGAACGGAATGTTCCACGGCTATGCACCCATTGTTGATGTGCTATTTATATTAAATCTAGAACAAGAACCGGTCTATAACTTGAATGTCAAGAGGCATAAGCCTAATGAGATAAATCCGACATACTTCTGGCATTGCCGGCTTGGACACATTAGTCTGGAATGCATGAAGAAGCTCCATGAGGATGGGCTCTAACCCGTCGACTTGAATTCGTTCAAGACATGTGAATCATGCTTGCTCGGCAAGATGACTAAGTCTCCTTTCGCAAGAGTTGCGAGAGGCGTCTAAAGCTGTTGGAACTTGTACATAGTGATGTGTGTGGACCAATGAGCACAACTGCCAGAGGTGGCTATCAAGATTGCCATTGACTTTTACCGACGACTTGAGTAGATATGGATATATCTATTTTATGAGGCACAAGTTGGTAACTTTTGAAAAGTTCAGAGTTTCATAACGAGGTTGAGAATCAGCTCGGCAAGACTATAAAGCTTCTACGATCTAATCGTGGAGGTGAGTACATGAGCTAGGAGTTTGATGATCATCTGAAATGCGGAGGTATAGTACCACAGCTCACACCTCCGGTACGCCACAGAGAAACAACATATCAGAACGGAGGAATCGTACCTTGTTGGACATGGTTCGATCTATGATGAGCAAATCGGATTTACCCTTGTCATTCTAGGGATATGCTCTAGAAACTGCGGCTTTCACACTTAACAGGGTACCATCAAAATCCGTAGACAAGACACCACATGAGATGTGGACGGAAGAGTCCCGGTTGTCTTTTCTAAAGATTTGGGGTTCTTGAAGCATTTGTCAAGCGACTTATGTCAGACAATCTTACACCCAAGTCGGATAAATGCATATTCGTGGGATATCCGAGGGAAAAACCTTGGGATATAGCTTCTACAAGCGGGAAGAGAATAAAGTGTTTGTTGCTCGGAGCAGGGTTTTTCCTTGAGAAAAGAGTTTCTCGGTCGAGAGGCCGGTGGGAGGGCGGTTCGACTTGAAGAAATTCGAGTACCACTCGGGGACGACTTGGCTGGTGGTGAGATCATACCGGAGTCAGTCAGGGAACCCGTAGTGGAAGCGGCACCAGAACCACAGAGGTCGGAAAGATTGCGTATGTGTGATGTATTGTTGCTAGAAAGCGACGAGCCGGCCACATATGCGGAACCGATGGTGAGCCCAATTCCGAGGCATGGCTGGAGGCCATGAGATCCGAGTTAAAGTCCATGGATGAGAATCAAGTCTGGGACTTGGTAGATCCGCCGCCTGGCGTAACAACCATTGGTTGCAAATGGGTCTTTCAGAAGAAACCGATGTGGATGGAAATGTTCAGATCCACAAAGCTCGACGTAAGCTAAAGGTTATGGACATGTTCAAGGAATTGACTATGACGAGAATTACTCGCCGATAGCGATGCTAAAGTTGGTGATTATCATACTAGCTATAGTTGCATATTTTGATTACGAGATATGGAAGATGGATGTCAAAATGGCTTTCCTTCACGGAAATTTAACCGAGGACGCGTACATGATACAGCCCGAGGGTTTTGTCGATCCGACTAGCACTACTAAGGTATGCAAGCTCAAGAGATACATTTATGGGTTGAGGCAAGCATCTCGGAGTTGGAACATTCATTTGATGAGGTGAAATCATCGGTCTCGGTTTCATCAAAAGCGAAGAGGACGCTTGTTTATACAAGAAGTTAAGTGGGAGCTCGATAGTGTTTTGATATTGTATGTGTATGACATATTGTTGATCGGGAACGATGTTTCGATGCTGAACTCGGTCAAGGAGTCATTGAATGGCAAGTTTTCGATGAAGGACCTTGTTGAGGCAGTGTATATTTTAGGCATTAAGATCTATAGAGATAGATCGAGGAGGCTGCTCGGCTAAGCCATAGCACGTACATAGATAAAGTGTTGAAGTAGTTCAACATGAGTGAGGCGAAGAAAGGGTTCATGCCACTCTCACATGGTATGAGGCTAAGCGAGACTCAGAGTCCATCGACATCTGATGAGCGAAGCAGGATGAGTAGGACTCCGTATGCCTCGGCAATCAGATCCATCATGTATGCCATGATATGTACAAGGCATGATGTTGCTTTTGCAATAAGCCTAACAAGCAGATACCAGGCTAACCCCGGTGAGACTCACTGGGCAGCGGTAAAGACTATTTTGAAGTACTTGAAAAGGACTAAAGAGATGTTCCTAGTTTATGAAGGTGAGGAAGAGCTCGTCGTAAGGGATTACGCCGATGCTAGTTTCCAAACCGACAGAGATGATTGTCGATCACGATGCGGATTCGTGTACGTCATGAGCGGAGGAGCAGTGAGCTAGATGAGTTCCAAGCAAGATACGGTGGCCAATTCTACCACAGAAGCCGAATACATTGCGGCTTGTGAAGCTACAAAGGAAGGTGTTTGGATCCGGAACTTTCTGGATGATCTTGGTATTTTCCTAGCCTCGGTAAAATTGTTGGACCTTTATTGTGATAATTCTGGTGCCATCGCACAAGCGAAGGAGCCTAGGAATCACCACAAGGTCAGACACATAGATCGGAAATATCACCTCATACGCAAGATCGTAAAGAAAGGTGATGTAGAGTTATGCAAAATTCACACGGATTTTTTTTCTTATGCAAATGTTGCAGAACAGTTGACTAAGCCGCTTCCACAACCCAAGCATGAGGGGCACGTTAGAGCTATGGGCATTCGATGTCTATTTGATTGACTCTAGTGCAAGTGGGAGACTGTTGGAGATATGCCCTAGAGGCAATCATGTATGATGATATTTCCTATGTGTTTATGAATAAAGATAGTCCTTGGACATTATCAATGATGTGCATTAGAAAGTACGTGACTTGTTTGTGGGACTATGCATTGTATGATGACTGTCCTAAAAGGTCACTAGTCGAAAGGGGTGTGTGGACGCATAATAACTAGACTAGCATATGACCGCAGTTGATGGCTTGGTCTCACTAGCCATGGGGCATTGGATGCTAACCGGATAATATGGACTTGAAAGGATCTGGTCAGATTTGACATAGTCGTATTCGAGTCGAGATAAGGTCCAAGTCGGACAGACCCAACTATGAGACGCAGCGATATGTCATCTGTGAGTCTCTAGTACAACATACGTTCTATGTCCTAAGGCCTGAGCTGGCACATGTACTCAGGATGGTGAAAGACTTGCTTTGGGCCGACCAAACGCTACTCCGTGACTGGGTAGTTACAAAGGTAGGTTTTAGGCTTATCCAGACCCATGCTTCTGTGAGACATGAATTGAGCAAGATGGGATTTGCCCCTCCGGTCATCGGAGAGATATACTCTGGGCCCCTTGTTTGATCCGACCAGGATAAGCATGGCCATGCGACTAGGATTATCAGATAATCCGGTTTGTGGTCGGCATCACTGGAACGAGAAAGAGGTCGGGCTAGCACAAGGAATGCAGACTTACCTTGAGCCCGACAACGTATATCGTGTGGCGAAAGGAATGGAAGTGTGATGTACAGTTTCGCTAACCACTTCATAGTTCGCTTGGTGAATTGACACGCCGTGCTAGAGGCCGCTACAACCATGCAGTTCGGAGGTGATCCGAACTGCGACCAAAGCTGGCTTGAACTTAAGGGGTGCCACGCTTAAGGAAGGAACATACGAGGTCGGATCCGAGGACCTTTGGTCGGATGTGATCCGAGCTGTATTCGGATTGTGGCCGACTAGACATATGGGCTTTAGGGTCCGTGCGAGGCCCAAGTGTTGAGCATGCTACGGTTGCCTATATAAAGTGGAGGTGCCGCACACTCATGTGGTTGATCGCTTCGGCGCTGTCACTAGGGTTTGCATGTGTTGCGAATAGCCACCTCCACTCGCGCCGACTATGTGATCGGACCTAGCGATTATACGCACGGTGTTCCTCCTACACACGCGGATACCGTTAGAACCTGTACGTGGGAACCGATGACCAGCTGTTCGAGGGAGATCGGATGAGGAGGAGACAATCCACACGGACGCGCTTCCCCAACTCTTCTTCCGTTGCGCGGCACTGCGCGTCTAGTGGTAACGAACTGTGATCCATCTCCCGTAGCATGTTCTTGGTTGTTCTGCGCGTAGGAAATTTTATTTTGCAGTCGACTCACCCTACTGATGAATCCAACAGATTCACGGAACCCTGACAAGCCTGCCGACCACACCAACAGAAAATGTTGGGTTTTTAAACAGGCTGGTAAATTAAATACCGAACATAAAGGGAAAGGACCTCAAAGCGAGGAAGATGATGAGCCCCGCCCTCCAAACACAGGGGGACAGAAGAAGTTTCCCCCCAAGGTGCAAACTGTAAACATGTTATATGTCACCCACATCCCCAAGAAGAAGTGCAAGCGCGCATTAAGGGACGTCTACGCTGTAGAGCTTGTCGCCCCAAAATTCAACCCATGGTCGGGTTGTTCGATCACCTTTGATCGCAGGGACCACACAGCCAGTATCCGTCACGGAGGTTCGGCGGCCCTGGTCCTCGATCCCATCATCGACGGATACCATCTCACCAGAGTCCTTATGGACGGCGGCAGCAGTCTCAACTTGATTTATCAAGACACTCTCCGTAAGATGGGTATCGACCCGTCAAGAAGCAAGCCTAGTAACACTACCTTTAAAGGAGTGATACCCAGCATGGAGACCTGCTGCACGGGCTCCTTAACACTCGAAGTAGTATTCGGCTCTCCATACAACTTTCAAAGCAAAGAATTGATCTTCAACATCGCCCCTTTCCGTAGTGGTTATCATGCACTGCTTGGACGAACTACTTTCGCCCACTTTAATGCAGTCCCACATTATACCTATTTGAAGCTCGAAATGCCCGGACCGCGTGGCATCATCATAGTGTATGGAAATATGGAGCGCTCCCTTCGTACTGAGGAGCACACCGCTGCCCAAGCAGTCGAGGTATAGGGCGGCCTCATTAAGCCGAATAGCTCATCGGTCATCAAGACCAATGACACTAGCAAGCGAGTCCGATCCGCATTATAGAGCGATAGATCGATGGATCCGTAACTTGAATAGCAGTTTAGCCTCCGCCGATCGCCCCATAAGGTTGTGGCATATGTACCATGCGTACATAATTACGCACTTCAAATACCTTGGGAAGCACCGGGGGCACACCGCAGAAAAGGTCTATAGTACGGCTTTACCCTATTCAGACCTTAATATTTTTTCCACTCCAGGTTCGTTAAAAACCTGCCTACTCTACGGTTGTACAAGGGCTCTTTTCTAGGTCCTTCTTTCTTGCAGACGACCATCAACTCCTCCTCTCAAAGTATTTCTGTCGGAGTAATGGGCCCACGGGTGGTGACCCGAAGCCGAGAACTTTCAAGACATCGGGGCAGCCTGCGCCCTCAAGACTCCAAGATGAAGAGCCGCCTTGAAGCCGGGCTGGAGGAACAACCATTTGCCCACTCACGGCCGAAATCTTTGGGCGAGGTCAAGACAAGTCGGCTCCTACTGGCGGCTTCGAGGAGAAAGCCGGCCACAGGAGTCGGCCCACTGCACCAACAACCCCATGCCCTCATCAAGGGGGATGGGGCCAGGGAATGTCTGTGGTGAAGCCCTCTCCCTCCCCTATCCGGAGGCTGGCGTGGCCCACGGTCACGCTATACCGCGGAGATCTCCGTCCGGTGGACATCACTTGTTGCCATGCCATCCCTGACATCAGCACTAGCGGGCGGAGTCCTGCACCCATGACGGCCTGTCTGTACGACCTAAGGACGACGGGCCCCACCAGTCAGCGAGAGTCCCGACGACGGCAAGAGCGCCACCAATCAGACCCGATGGGCGACGGCCCCCAGGAGTCGGCCTGCCCCTCCCTCCCCAGGTCCCTACGCCATTAACCAGACAAGGCGGTGAGTGGCTACTGATGTCGCCCACCAGGCGGCGAAGGCACTGTAGCCACGACCTTGACCAAACCAGCGTCATTATAAGCACGGGCATGATGATCGCCAGCCTCGGCAAGACCCACAAGCGGTGGACACGGCCTGTCGGCTCCGTACCGGACCAGTCGGCGGAGAAGCGGCGACCGAAGAGACTGATGGCTGGGCCCCGTGCCCAGCCGGATTACCATTGTACGCCTGGGGGTAGGCCTATATAACCCCCCCAGGGCACCCATGCAAAGGGTTCGAATCCATTAGCACTAGACCAGATCATATAGGAAGGAGAGAGCTAGCCTTGCCTTCTCCTACCTCCAGCATACAGCTCAAGTAGCAACCTTGTACTCACTTTGCCTTAGTGATCCTGCGGAGACCCCGCAGCGCAGGACTAGGGGTGTTATCTCCTAGGAGAGCCCCGAACCTGGGTGAAGTACGCCGGCGTTCGTGTCTACGCCTTATCCCGCTTCCAGGCACCGGCGATGTACTACTCGCTCCCACCATGATAAGCCATCCTTTGGCATATGTCACACCCAACCCCCGACATTTGGCGCCCACCATGGGGTGAGGTGCACCGTCGTCCGGAGACCTGTTCTAGACGGGAACCCTTTTCCTCCCTGGCGAGTGTAGCCAGCCCGGCACGCCAGATGGAGTCTGCGCCGACGCACTGCATGGCGTTGAAATACGCCTGTAGGCGGCGGTTGCCTCGCCGATCTTGTCGGTGAGGTTCGCCCTCTCCGACGAGCCCGCATCCGGCGTGAGCGCAGGCGGCCCGAAACCTCTCGCGGGCTTCCTCAATCAACTCCACGCCGCCCGGCGAGGCAGTTGTGGACTTGGAGTCCGTAGAGGCTCCACCGATCCGATGTTGGTCGACTCCGACACGCTGTTGCTCGGCGCGTTCCTACCAACGTGGTGATCTCTGACGAGCCGCTCCCTCGCGGCGGAGGCGGCGAAGCTTACCGTCCGCGAGAGGTGCTAGTCATCGGTCATGGCGAGCACTCCAGCGGAGGAGCTCATGACCCACTTGACGCGGCGCTGCAAGACCTGACCGTGCCCATTCCCGAAGACGCCGATGCCGAGACGCTGGAGGCGCGCCACCTTCAGCTCGTCAAAGGCGCCAAGAAGCTGGCCAGCATGAGACGCCTATCAAAAGCCTATCAGCGCGAGATGGACCGCGCTGTGGGTGGCATGCCGGCTCCAACTGGGCCTAGCCGCCTTGGCATGGTCCAGCAGCGCGGCGTAGCCATCGCCAACCTGTTCAGGGAGAATCGCCCCGTTTATGCCACGCCTGCGGAGAACATCCGAAAGCGCCCAGCGGCGGCAAGCGCCGGACAATTTCGAGGGTGAAGAACGCCGCTTAATGACGGAGCGTCCGGCTAGCCGCTCTCGACGCTGCCGCCGAGTAGAACGAGGCAGCTGCCGACCGAGGTGCCAGCGGTAACGACGATCCGCCTCCCCCCGCCGAGACCAAGGCGCGACATCCGAAGCCGGCTGCCAGCCGCAGCCGGACTTCGTGATCACCATAGAGCGCGACCAAGACGGCCGCCCAAGCGGTGGAAACAGCGGGACGACTGTCCGCCTCCTCCCCCTCGCAGGGAAAGGCGAGTCTCCCCGCCGCCTGTTGATCACCCGACACTCGGCGACCGCCTTGGCCGCCGAGAGGGAGTCGGAGAGAATGACGCCCGCCACCGGATCGACCGTCTCCACCGATCCCTGGCGCTTGAAGAAGAAGACGAGTTGGGTCCGCCATGTTTCGGCCCCCGCATTCGAGACGAGCCCTTTCCCAAAGGGTTCACGCTCCCAAGAGATACACCCAAGTACACACGGCTCGGCCGGGAAGGCAACTAATTGACTACTCCCACGGTCATCAACATAGCAAATGGCAACAAAGCGGCGTTGGTGAAGTATGTTCCGCTCATGCTCGAGGCATGGCCTGGAACATGGCTGAACAGCTTGAAGCCCCGCAGCATCAACAGTTGGGTCGACTTCACCGACGCTTTCGTCCGCAACTTCACCAGCACGAACAAGCGACCTCCCAAACCTCGCCAGCTTTCCTTGTGCGTGCAAGGCCCCAACGAGTCAACTCGCGACTACCTCACGCACTGGGTCGAGCTCCGTAACTCCTGTGAGGGCATGCACGAGGTGCAGGCTATCGAGTACTTCACAGCAGGGTGCCGGGAGGGCACCCTACTCAAGCACAAGCTTTTCTGCGACGAGCCAGAGACCCTCGACGAGCTGCTGATCATAGCAGACAAATATGCCATGGCCGACTCCTCCATGAAGGCAGAAATTCAAGTTAGTCACGGCGGCAAGGTGGTCTACAGTTCTCTCGAACTCCTACTCGAGACGCCAACAAGCGCCAACAACAGAACGTAATTTACAAGCCAAGAAAGCTCAAGAATGGCTTCCACCAGCCAACAGTGGCAATAAAAATAATACCAGCAGCCAGAAGGGCAGCCTCCGCCCAAGCGTTAGAAGGGCGGCAAGCCCAACTGGTTGCCGGCTTTCTCATATGAGCAGACTTTGGATGGTCCCTGCAAATTCCATAGTGGCGCGAAGCCGTCCAACCACACCACTGGGAAATGCCACTGGCTCACCAGGATCCCAAGGGAGACGGCCTCTTGCCTCCCCCGCCTGCTGGGCAACCGCCTCCTCCTCCGTCCCAGCAGCCGGCGGTCAGACTAGTCGGCGCAGTACAAGACGAATATCCAGAAGAGCATGGAGCCTACATGGTGTTCACCAGTGTAGCCGATGATCGGCCGAGGCTGAGCTGCGGCGACAAGAAGTGAATGTAGTAGCATCGGAGACACGAGTTCATGCACTTTGATGCGAGAAGCCCATCAGCTGGAGCGGTGACCACCCAGGTGATGCCCAATCCGGCTCCTCGCCTTGGTTTTGGATGCCACCTTTGCCCGCAGACCAGACAGGCTGCTCGTTTCTCCCTAGTCTGATAGGCGGCCCGGCGGCATCAACATCCTGTATAAGGACACCATGGAGAAGTTAGGAATCAAGCAACGACAGCTTGAGAACAGCGGTTCAGTATTCCATGGCATAGTTCCCCTGCCTTTCACTGCTCACCAATCGGCAAGATCTCGATAGATGTCCTCTTCGGAGACAAAGATCACTTCCGCGAGAAATCGGTTTGGTTTGAAGTGGTGGACCTTGAAAGCCCATACCATGCGTTACTTGGCGGCCTGCTGGCCAAGTTCATGGTTGTCCCCTCACTACGCCTACCTCAAGATGAAGATGCCGAGTTCCAAGGGATTCGACCATAGTGGCGACTCTGACAGAAAGTCGTCCGCTGCTAAGAAGCGATCGCTGGCCGAGTCCCTCGTGATCGCAGCTGAGAAGCGGCTCCTTGATCGGGTTGTGGCGATGGCAAGCAAGCGGCCGGAGATGTCACCCAACCCCAAGGAGTCGGAAGCTGAGGCCTCGTTCAAGCCGGCCAAAGAGACGAAGAAGATACCCTTGGACCCGGAGCACCCAGAGAGGTACGCTGTTGTAGGTACAAACCTCGACAGCAAATAGGAAGGCGAGCTCGTCGATTTCCTCCGTGAGAATTAGGACATCTTTGCATGGTCGCCCAAAGACATGCCAGGTGTTCCGACGGAATTTGCCGAGCACAAGTTACATGTCCGATCTGATGTCAAGCCAGTCAGGCATCCCTTGCGCCACCTGTCAGAAGAGAAGAGAAGAGTTGTTGGAGAAGAGATAGCCCGGCTTCTGGCTGCCGGCTTCATCATGGAGGTGTTCTTTCCAGAGTGGCTAGCCAACCCGGTCCTAGTGCTGAAGAAGAACAAGTGGTGGCGAATGTGTATTGACTACACTAGCCTCAACAAAGCATGCCCCAAGGACCCGTTCGCTTTGCCAAGGATCGACCAAGTAATAGACTCCACCGGCCGGATGCACGGTGTTGAGTTTCTTAGATGCATATTCAGGATATCACCGGATCAAGTTGAACCCGGCCGGCGAGTGAAGACCGCCTTCATCATGCCGTTTGGAGCCTTACGCTGCTTGACCATGAAGTTCGGCTTGAGGAATGCGGCGCCACCTTTCAACGTTGCATGCATAAGTGCCTCCTCAAGCAACTTCGGCAAGCGCCCATGTTTACGTGGGCGACGTGGTGGTGAAGGCGGAGAAAGCGTGGAATCTTGCTTTGGAAGACCTCAAGGAGACCTTTGAGAACATGCGCGGTTTTCAAATCAAGCTCAACCCAGAAATGCGTCTTCGAGTACCGGCGGCTAGCTTCTTGGTTTTACGGTCTCCGAGCGGCATAGAGTGCAACCCGTAAAGATCAAGGCCATCGAGAGGATGGAAGTGCCCACCCATTGCTAGGCGTCTGAAGTTCACCGGTTGTTTGGCATCCATCGGCCGCTTCATCGGTCGGTACGGGAGAGAAGGCTCTTCCCTGTGCCAACTCATGAAGAAAACCACCTTTTTGAGTGGAGCGACAAAGGCGGAAGCTTTTCTCCAGCTTAAGAAGATTTTGACTTCTCCACCTGTCTGGCGGCTCCGGACTCCTAAGGAGCCCATGCTCCTATACATCGCCGCCACCGGCCGAGTGGTCGGCCACGATCATCGTGGTAGAGCACAAGGAGGAAGGCAAACCTTTGCCAGATCCGAGGACCGATATATTATTTGAGTGAAATCTTTGTCGACCTCCAAGCAAAACTACCCCCACTACCGGAAGATGTGCTCTGGCGTGCATTTTGGTAGCCAAGAAATTGAAGCCTTACTTTCAAGAGCACCCAATCACTTTGTGGTCCGCACAACTCCATTAGCCGAGATCATTGGAAGCCGAGATGCTTCAGGTAGAAAGCGGCCAAATGGGCCATAGAGTTGGCCCCTACACCATCTACTACCAGCCTACTTTTACGCCATAAAATCGCAAGCATTGGCCGACTTCCTCGTCGATTGGGCGAGACCCGATGCACCGCCTTGACGCCCGACTCCACCCATTGGCGGATGCATTTTGATGGCTCCAAGATGCGGCGCCCGGCTTGGGAGCGGCATCGTCCTCACCTCTCCCAAAGGCGACAAGCTCAAATATGTGCTGCAAATCCATTTTGCCGCCTCCAACAACGTCGCCCGAATACTGAGGCACTCATTCCACGGGCTCCGGCTTGCCAAAAGAACTTCGGCATTCGCCGGATCACATGCTATGGTGACTCGACTTGATGGTCTAGAAGTCGTCCGTATTTGGGGCGCCAAAGATGCAAATATGGCGAGCTACCGCTTCCTCGTGCACGCAACTTCGGTGGATATTTTGAGGGGTGTGAGTTTCTCCACGTGCCAAGAAAGCGACAACGAGCAAGCGGATGCCTTAGCACGAATCGGCTCTACCGTCGGTGTGCAATACCGTCGGTGTCGCCCTTGACTCCTCCTCAAGCCGTCTGTCAAGCCTTCACGAGAATCGAGACTCTATCTTACGTGCCGCGCTCCTCCTGAAGCGGTCAGATCCGACTCAAGAGCCCCGGCCGGATGGCACGAAAATTCTGGCGGGAGAGCTCGAGATCGCGGCCGATCGAAGCCGGCCGGGACTTGAACCCGGCCCGAGGACTACTGGCGGTCAGCAGGAGACTTCAGAACTTCGGCCGGGGCTGCGCTAATCGGCCGAGGACTTCATCGATCCAGCAAAGAGGCTGCCGACTCAACCTGCCTCCTCCGGCCCGGCCGCCCTCGTCCAAGTCGCGATTACGATAGTCGAAGAAAACGGCACCTTCATGGGCCCAGCCCATCCTCAAATTCTGGTGAGCAAAGAGCTACCAACTCAAGAGATCCTAGCCCGGCAAGTGCAGCGCCCGGCTGACCTTCACCATAGTCAGCAGAGAGCTTGTAAGGCGCGCGGTGTCATTTGGCGTCTACCGTAGCTGCGTGGAGCCGAGCAAGGCCAAGCAATTCTCAAAGACATCCATCAAAGGCGAGTGTAGCCACCACGCGGCTTCAAGAACACTAAATCGCCAAAGCCTTCCGCCATGGTTTCTTACGGCCGACTACTTTGGAAGACGCCAAGGACTTGGTCCAAAAATGCAAAGGTGCGGAAGTTCCGCTCCAAAGCCGCATCACCCGGCTTACACTCAAGACTATTCCCATTGCACTGGCCCTTTCTTTGTTTGGGGCCTGGACATGGTGGGACCATTCAAGACGGCACGAGGCGGCCTGACTCACTTACTTGTCGCGGTGGACAAGTTCACCAAGTGGATAGAAGCAAAGCCGATCAAGAAGCTGAATGGTCCGACTGTCGTGACTTTTTATCTTCTCGACATCACAATTGATGCGGCATACCACCACGGCATCATCACCGGACAACAATGGGACAAACTTTGCCAGCAGTTGCCTTGGCCCCGTTCTGCGTGTTTCTGAGGCATCCGGGATTGGACTTAGCATCCGTTTCCATCCGCGATCAAATGGCGGGTAGAAGCGAGCAAACGGCCTCATCCTGTCCGGCATCAAGCCTCGACTGGTCGAGCCTCTAGAGCGTTCGGCTGGCTGCTGGCTCGACGAGTTGCCAGCCGTCCTCTGGAGCCTACGCACAACTCCAAAAGTCAACCGGCTTCACGCCTTTCTTCCTCGTCTGATCGGTGCCGGGTTGGCGTCATCCCAACGGACATAGAGTTCGACTCCCCACGAGTCACCATGTACACCGAGGAGGAAGCAGAAGAAGCGCGTCAAGACGGCGTCGATCTGCTGGAAGAGGGCCGGCTGTTAGCACTCAGCTGGTCCAGCATCTACCAGCAGAGCCTGCGCCGATACTACAACCGGAAGGTCAAGCCGAGATCTTTTCAAGAAGGAGACCTTGTGCTCTGGCTGATCCAGAGAACAGCCGGCCAACACAAGCTCTCAGCACCTTGGGAAGGCCCTTTCATCATCAGCAAAGTGTTGGGCAATGACTCCTACTACTGATCGGCCTTTCGAAGCCCGAAACGCATGAAGGGCGACTCCGGCAAAGAGGCGGAGCGGCCATGGAATGTAAATCTCCTCAGAAGATTTTCTGATTAATGCAGTATGTACCATGCTACCTTTTGTATTAAAGTACGAAGACTTCGGGACCCCCGAGAAGAGCTCGGGGACTGCCCTCTTTTATCTATATGATAATAATTATGCCTACGAATATGTTATTCTTTGTTATGCCGCTTAGCACCGGGTTCGACTAGTCGGCCCAGGGACTTGCCGTCTTGCGCTATGAAATGCTTCCTGCAGCCGGACAAGTAGTGTGTGGCACTTAAGCAAATCTCTGTCGAGAAGCCGCAGCTAAGCGTGAGCTTATGTCAGTGGGCGGGGAGTGAGGTAGAATGGGTGTCCACATGAAAAATGGCTAAGGACTCCAAAGCATGTACATAGTTTAAGCGGCTTCCAGCCTTTACAACCCGAATCTTGAGCAGCCCATTTCGCCGTCTTCTACTCAACTTGCTAAAGAACTCTAAGCGGCAAAGTACTTGCCTTCCCAAAGTAGCAAGTACTTGACCCGGCAGCAGTCCATGAGCAGGCTATTATGCAGCAAAAGGCAGCGACCAAGGGAAGGCGGCAAAGGAAAAAGCCAAAAGAGCAATAAGCAAGAAGAGATAGAACTCGGAGAAATATTTACATAGCAAAGGCCCTTGGCCGTATCTTCAAACAGAAGTTCAAGATACACCCCGCGGGTGGAATTGTGCAAATTAACAAGTTCTTCGAGACTATTAAGCAGATAAAAACAAAGATAAAGTGGCATGCTAGGAAGCAGCAGACGGTTTCGGAGGATCGGAGGAGTCGGCGGTGCCAGTTGTTGGGGCGGCCGGCTGGTCGGTCTCGGCTTGATCCCCTCCCGTGATGGCCAGCCTCGGCCCAGCGGCTCGTTGTTCTTTGGGCGCATGGTCGGTGAGCTGGCAAATCCGCTCAATCTTCTGGTGCCTCCCCTTCGCCTTCCTCCTCCGCCTCACCTTCCTCCTCGCCTCTGGAGCTGATCACCTCCGCCGAGTCCTCGCCGTCGTTTGGATTCATCCCGAACCACTCCGTGGCGCCTCTTCGCCGTTTCAGCCCGCTACAGGGGCGAAGATGCTTTGGTGTCGGTGTACTCGGCCCCGATCGGCCTTGCGTGCTTGTAGCAGAGCGTCTTCCACATTCTTAACTCGCTTGGGCCTCCTAGCGGAGCGTGGCTAGCTGGTCTGAACTCAGCCCAGGATACCACATGTGGCCGAACTCCAAGGCCCGGCGCGCTCGGCCCGGGCCGAGAGCCCTTCCGAACCTCAAGACGGCCAGCCGCGACCTCCAGCCAGTCGGCAGTCCGACTGGGAGTGCGCGGAGCCTGCATATTCGGCCACAGGGTGGCGATCGCCTGGGCGCCGACACGCTGAAACCGGTGCAGCATTCGGTGGGCCGGCCGAAGGCGGGCCTCGATGCTCAGGATCTGCTCGTCGAGAGTTCGGGGGGCGTCGACAGCGATCTTTGCGCCATCCGCCCTCCGCCCTTCGCGATTAGCCTCGATGGCTTGGTTGGCAGCCTGCGAGTGGCCAGGGAAGAAGTCTGCCAAGACAGAAGAACGAAGAAAGAAGTCAAAAACCAGAAGTCGACTCGACCAACAGCCGGCAACTCAAAAAAGCAAAATGAGGAGAAGCTCACCGTCGACGAGATCCTCGATCTCATGGAAGCCGGAGGCCAGCATCGCTTCCTTGTCAGTCCAGGAGGAACGCTCGCTCGCTTGAACTTCGGCAGGAGGGCGGTCTCCTTTTCTTCCGCCTCCTTACGGGCCTTTGAGCAACGCTCCTTCGCTCTGCCCGATTCTTGCAACCGGCGAGATCACGCTCTGTGGCCAGCATTGTCACTCCTCTCCCCCCTTGGCATGCGGTAGCGGTGTTAGCCTCGCCCAGCTAACTTTGCTGCAGGTGGCGTTGGCCTCTGAAGAAGAAGAAAAATGGCGTTAGTCGTCAACAAGGAAGAAGGTCGCCGGGGAGATCCGGCCCGACTGCTCAGTAGTCGGCCCGAATCTCGGGGACTACAGCCGCTTAGTCGCCGGTAGCGCCCTACAGAGAAGGAAGAGGACTCCTCCGGCTGTCCGACAAGTCGTGATCGCTTAGCCAGTTCTTCGACGTTGCGGTTGAAGGCGGTCACACGAAGATTATGGTAGTCCTGTGACAAAAATCTCAGACAAGTGTTAGTGCCTGGAACTCAGCGATTAGAGTTCCGAGCCGCCTGCTCAGCAGCCGGCCCAAAACTCGGGGACTACACCCTGTGGGTGCGCTGGCGCGCCCCCATAGAGAAGAACAAGAAACAAAAACAAAGAAGGAGGAAACGCATGCTTTGATGGCTGCTCGCGATGCCAGATCGCCTTGGTGCGATTCGATGGCGTTGCCCTCGGCTTCGGATCTTGGCACAGGCGTCCGAAGCACCTGGTTCAGCGGGCTTGTCCCGCCTCCGCACCCACCCGGTGGGCGTGGCGCTTATCGCCTCGGTGTCGGGATCGTGGAACTCCGCGGCGCCCGGTTTCCAAAGAAGCGGGCGCCGAGGCCATTTTCGCCAAGATGACGGCCAGCGTCGGCGTGCCGACGGAGAATTAGGCCACGACCTGCGTCTTCAATGGCTGGCACGGCAGGTGAATCCGCGGCTGCTCGCCTGCGCACTTCGAACTGGCGGCGGTGGCGGCAACGGCCACATCTGCACGGCAGCCCCTAGCCGTCATCCTCCTCCATGGCCGGATTCTCACCGCCGGCTTCCCCAGTCTGCCCCGTGAACTCTGGAGGCGGCGGCGCGGAGTTCAGCAGGGTGACGAAAACCGCCGATTGGCGGTGCACGGCTTCTTCAGCCTGCTTCCCATGCTGCGGCAGGCCTCGGCCTCTGCCGGCTTCTTCTTGGCGGCGGCCTCCGCCTTCTCGGCCTCCACCTTCTCGGTGAGGCGGCCTCTTGCTCAGGCGCTTCTCTTGCGGCGTTACGCTCATCGCCTCCCGGAGGTCGTGGCGAGGTCAATCCGCCGAATGGTGGCGGAAGTCTCCGCCGACCCCATGACGGAGGCGGCAGCGACCCTCTCAAGAGAGAGGGGAGCCCTAGACCAAGGGAAAACAAGTAAAGACTCAGAAAGGATCAACAAGAAAAAATAAAGGCGAAGGGCAGGAGCACTCACGCAGAGACCAGCGGCGGCTTCTTCACTTCCTTGCGGAAGCGGTTGGCCTTCGCGGTCGCCTCGTCCCGCTTGGTTGCCGTGGCCGAGCCCTTGGGCTTCTTCGGCCGGCTGCCGAACAAGCTCGGCTTGACCCTGCGCCCGCGCCGCCATACCTGAGTCTCTCGGTCTTGGCCGAAGAAGGCTCGCGCCCGGGCCAGCCGACTCTCTGGGCTGGTGGGGGCGACCTCCTCATCATCGTCAGGCCAGTCCTCGAGACTGGCCCCGAGCCATGGGCCGCCTCCTCCCTCGGCGTCGTCTTCCAAGGCCGCCGCCCCCAGATCGGGGTCGTCGACGTCGCTCTTCGCCCGGTCGGCGAGAATTGTGAGCCGACCCGTGATGCCAGCTGCTTTGGATGGAGGAGCGGAGTTACGGCCAAAGCCGGTCGGGTCGGACAAAGGCGAACTGGCAAGGAAGAAGAGAAGAAAGTTAAAGAAAGAAGAGAAAAGAAGCAACTCACTATGGGCGGTGGGTTGGCACGCGAATCTGGTTCCTTGCTTGTGCCACTCTTCCAAGAGCTTGCGATCCATGCAAGGTAGTTCCTCATATAGGCTACCTCCTTGTGAGGCATTTCCTTGGTGGGCATCCGACTCGGGTCCCGGTGCCTGCTCAACTGGCATATCATGTGGGGGCGACCATGGAGCGGGAGAACTCGGCGCGCCACGAAGGCGGCCAGCAGATCCGGACCGGTCATACCCTCCGACAGCGTCGGCCTTTTCGAATCGCCGCAGCGGCGCCCGGCTCACCGTGGGCGTCGGCGTCACGGCCCGACACGACCAGTTCGGCTGCCTCCCGGCCAGCCGGGCGGCCACGTAAAGCCGGATTGACCCGATCGCCCTCCGCGAAGACGCTCTTCACGTAGAAGCATCGACCGCTGCCACATCTTCACCGACTTTATCGGCTTGATGTAGGGAAGCGGGTTGTCGGCTCCCAACCTCCGCCGCAGCGATGAACGCGCCGCCAGATCGAGCTTTGCGCTGTGGCTTGAGTGCCGAGCTTGAGTAGAAGAACTCCCCAGAGCTTGATGGTGGGGAGAACGCCGAGGAAGCCTTCGCCTGAAGCGGCAAAAGGCGGACAGACCTTTCTTTCCCACCGTGTTGGGGGTGAGATGGTGCGGCTAGAGGCCGTAGAATTGAGGAAAGCACGGAAGAAGCTGCTCGCCGGCAAGCCGAGGCCCCGCGAGACAGTCTGGCGGAAGCGACCCGCTTCGCCCTCCTGCGGGCGCCGGCGAGATTTCTCCCCTCGGCGAGGCGGACCCGCCTGAAAGTCCTTGCTGGGAGCCACGCGTCTTCGCGGAGGAACTTCGGCGTGATCGCCCGTGGACCTTCGAGCCGTCCAGGTGCCGGAGTGCATCGAGGGTCTGGCGGCGGAAGAAGAGCTCATCGCGAGCGGATCACCGCAGCTTTCGGCGAAGCTTAAGTGCGGCGGTGTGAAGAAGAAGAAAAGATGGAGCAATGAGGAGGAGGCGCGTGTGCTCTGCTCCCCTCCTCCCCTACTTATAGACCCATGGGCTGAGAAGCCGAGGGGGTGTTCGTGGGATTTACTGCACCCACAACCCCACGACCCCCACGTTTATCGCGCAAATTTACTACGCGCAGTAACTCCGCGGGAACCCCAACCGTCCGCCACGGCTGCAGCCGATCCGCTCGCGTCTTGGAGGTGTGGTGGTGGCGGAGGCCCTACTGTAAACTGTCCGTCAGCGCCGCGTGGGTGGGCAGACTGGCCCGACCGCTTGTTGCCACGTGACGGGCCCGAAACGGGCGGCAGCCTGGAATCTTAGCTAGCACGCTACTTGGATCCCACCGAGGCTTTCGAAAACTTTGGACAAGTCAAATTGAGCGAGACCGACTCCTAGCAATGCGGCTGGCGAGAGAAGTCAAACGAGGTTTTCACCTCGAGCACTCGGAGAAAGCTGTGAGGCTCCTCGGCTGATCATCATGGCGCCTCACCAGCTTCGGGGACTACCGTCGGAGTAATGGGCCACGGGTAGGCTGACCCGAAGCCCAGAACCTTTCAAGACATCGGGGCCGACTGCCCCCCTCAAGACTCCAAGATGAAGAGCCATATACGGAAGCCGGCTGGAGGAACAACCATCGCCCACTCATGCCGAGTCACAGGCGAGGTCAGGACAAGTCGACTCCTACCTAGCGGCTTCCAGAGAAGCCGACCATAGGGAGTCGGCCCACGGCACCAACAACCCCATGCCCTCATCAAGGGGGATGGGACGGGGAGTGGCTATAGTGAAGCCCTCTCCCTCCCCTATCCAGAGGCTGGCGTGGCCAAAGTGCAGCCAGACCGCGGAGATCTCCGTCGGCGTGACACCTTGCCATGCCATCCCTAACATCACCACTAGCGGTGAGTCCTGCACCCATGACGGCTCTGTCAGACGACCCTAAGGGCAGCCAGGCCCCACCGATCGGCCGAGAGTCCCGGCGACGGCAAGAGCGCCAATGTCCGGACCCGATGGGCGACGGCCCCCAGGAGTCGGCCTGCCCCTCCTACGGGTCCCACGCGCCATTAACCAGACGAGACGGGGAGTCGCTACAGTAATCGCCCGCCAGGCGGCGGTGCTGTAGCCACGACCCCTTGACCAAACCCGCGTCATTAGAAGCACGGCTATAGTGATCAACAACCGACAAGACCCGCTAGCGGCGAACACGGCATGTCGGCTCAGATCACCGGACGGTCGGCGGGCCCCAAAGAGCTTAAGCGGAGAAGCCACGGCCGAAGAGATCGATGGTCGGGCCTGCGCCACCGGGATTACCATTGTACCCCTGGGGGGTAGGCCTATATAAACCCCCCAAGGCACCCATGCAAAGGGTTCGAATCCATTAGCACTAGACCAGATCATATAGGAAGGAGAGAGCTAGCCTTGCCTTCTCCTACCTCCAGCATACAGCTCAAGGAGCAACCTTGTACTCACTTTGCCTTAGTGATCATGGGGAGACCCCTTGAGCGAGGACTAGGGGTGTTATCTCCTAGGAGAGCCCCGAACCTGGGTAAAAATCTGGCACGGCGTTAAATGTTCACGCCTTATCCTGCTTCTCGAACCGCGATGACGTTCTGCGCTCCCACCATGATAAGCCATCCTTTGGCATATGTCGCACCCAACCCCCGACAATTTCTCACCAAGGGGAAATGAAGCAGACATGGGGCAGGGCACCATTGGGGTCATCAAACCACTTCTTTTAGGCCATGTGTAAAACTTTCCCTTGTGTAAACTCTCGACATGTAAAATGGGCTCGGTATTTATGGCATTATCTGTAAAAAACCTGCAGTTCGGCGTATTAATCAGGTATAAAGGAAACAGTTGGTCTCCACTTTTGTTTGGACTTCACTTCATTTTTATCATCCTGTATTCCCTACCGCTTGGTAGACGCCACACGTACTTTAGTCGAGCCTCCTCATCGGGGACTGTATTTGGCCCTGTACACTTCAAAGTCCAAACACCTATAGGGAGCTCTTCAGCGTCCCGGATATTGCATTATATGCATTGGCTCAGAATCATGTCTTTGGTCTATAGTTGTGTTGCCCGGCTCCTATGCTTACCACCTTACGGGTTCGCTAGTTCGGCTAAGGTAGTAAAGGGAGAACTACTGCGATTGTATTTCTGGCTCGTCCGGTCAAATACCTCAGTAGAGAAAGCCAAAACTGGCGCATGATAAGCAAGACCTTGTCGGCAATTCGACGACTTAGTATTATACTACAAATCATTAGCAATTAATCCCGTGTTATACAAGGGGCTGGTCTTCGTCCAGCCGTGTGGAAAAGGCACCGTAGTTCAGATTGCCGCACACGCAACAGGGGCTAGTACTTAGCCCCACAGTCAAACTCCTACGGCTAAGTGAAAGTAATAAAGCCGCATAGTCTGATTGTCTGGTTCATCTCGCAGACACATCCTTTATGGACTAAGACGTTGGATAAAGTGTGGTCACGCATTACACCGAACACCCCTGCAAGTATTCACATGGGGGCTGAAGCCGACGACTAGCACCTTTTAGAAATAAACGGCCACACAGGAGGAAAAATCGCTTGACACAAAAGGCGCAAACATATATATATATATATATATATATATATATATATATATATATATATATATATATGTTACAAGCATGGGTTCATTACATAGTTTTTACAACGAACACATCTAATCAAATATCACGCTCCTTAGAACATTGGCCCTCTACTATTCGGGCCCCTTCCAGGACGTCGTCGAAGTACCTCTCCGGCTTGCGATGATCCTTGCCTTTGGGCGGGCCTGCGGTCGCCACGTCAGTGGCCTTCATCCTCTCCCATTGCATCTTGACACAGGCGAAGGCCATCTGAGCACCCTCTATATAGGCCGAATGCTTTATAGCATCAATTTGGGGTCACGCATCGATAAGCTGCTTCACCAAACCGAAATAGCTGCTGGGAATAGGTTCGGCCAGCCAGAGATGGACTATTAAGTCCTTCATAGCCAAGACTGCCACCCTATGCAGCTCCATTAGCTGCTTCAGCTGGTCGTTCAGAGGCGTCGGGTGCTCCCACGTGAGAAATTGCGACCAGAACAGCTTCTCGGTCGAGTTCCCCTCCTGGGCTTGAAAGAACTGTGCGGCATCAACGGCACTCCTCGGAAGATCTGCAAACGCGTCTAGAGAACTCCACACTCATGTGAGCAAAGCATACCTCTGACCTTCCAAAATACTCTGCAAAAGAAAGGCCTTACCAGCCGCTATCTGCTTCGCCTGATGGATCTCCTCGCGAGCACTTCGGGACTCGATCCGTGCCGCCTTAGCATCATGGAGAGCCTTGGCGGGATTTAAATTCGGCTGGGCAGTCTTCTCCTCCAAAGCCTTGCATTTGCCGATGCCATCCTTCAGCTCCTGCTCAACTTCGACCACCCGAGCTTCGTGTTGGCGGCAGGCGGCCTGCTCGCTCTTCAGTTGTGCAGCCGCTTTGTCAGCGGCTGCCTTATTCGCCTCCGCCTCTTTCTTGGCCTAGGCAACGACGCCTTTGAGGGTCTCAACCTCGGCTGCGCCAACTATGCTCATAATCAAAGCATTAAATGAGTTAATATCTGAATATACGCTTGTGATATACCAACTAAGCTTCTAACATAATGCACATACCTTACATCTCATCAAACCGCTTGTTAATGCGGTCGATTTCTTCATCGGCCACCTTAAGCTTCCGATTGAGTTCGGAAACTTCATGCGGCTGGCGGTTACGCCAATAGGGAAGAATGTTAGAATAATAGAGCAGTATTTTAACTCTCCCGAATACTATGTGTATCCTCTGTCTGGTTTCTTTTAAACTGGACAGAGCATCATGGGCTGCTATCTGTACACAGGTATATTCCTCTATATGGAAAAGTGTTTAGAGCATTACGTCGCATACCTCAAAGCATGTCAGTAGGCCGGTGAAGGCTCCCTTCGGTCCGCTCTTGGCAGGCTGAACCTTCTCTACCACCACACCCATTAGGGCGCGGTGCTCCTCCATGTGGAAGCACGTTGCAGTGCTTCCTCCAGAGCATTGGGCGCCTCCGGATTAGTGGAGGTCGTCGATGGAGCGGATGCTCCTCCCCCTCTTTCAAAGGGGGCTGCACACCCGATCCCGGAGCCACGTTGGTCTCGGGCAGTGTCGGTAGGGCCGGCTTGTTGGGGGGCCCCACCGTCAGTTGTCATAGGGGTCGCCTCCCCTAGGTCTTCGGCGACCGAGGTATTAACCTCGAGCGCTTTCTCGACGGCCTCGTCCACCCCCCCTCCGCCAGGAGAGGTCCTTCGGGACAACACCTCGGTGTCATCCATGGTGATAGGCGAGGGGGCTCGCGGCGGCGTGTCACTCTCTACCATCTCGGGTGGGAGAGAGTTCCCCTCTGACAATGGAGTTTGCGGGAGTTCACGGGGAGAGCTGAAAGGCAAATAATAAAATAATACTACATACTATGGAAACAGGTAGCCGAAGATAAACAAATAAGTTTTTGAGTACTTATGACTCGGCAAGGGGCTTAGCCCTGGGAGGTTTTTTGGGGACCAGTTCGGACTCTTAGTCCGAACTGTCTGGAAGGGTCACCTTCCCCCTCTTGGGCGCCTCCCCCTTCTGGTCTTCGTAGGCCGCCCTCTCCTTTTTCTTCCCCTTATGGGGGGAGCCGCTCTCCACCTCCTCTTCCTCTTCCTCCTCGTCTCCCTCGTGGGAGGAGAGGGCTTCGGTCTCTCGAGACACTGCGTCTGAAGGACCTTTGTGGCGGGGGCCGCTCTTGGCCTCCTTGCCCTTCTTCTTCTTGGCCTTCTTCTCCGTGCTGATAGGGCACGAGGGACCCGGCATCTCTCATTAGGCAGGGGTATGGCAGTTCTCGAACAGCGATGTCGAGACGGTTGATCCGCTCCGCCTGAGCCGTCCAACCCTGTATAGAAGACAGGCAATATGATCTTTATTACACTACAAAAAAATACCCTTCCGTGATGATACGTGTTTGTCACAGTAGGTTGCGTTTTTTGTCATGCATGTACATCCATGACAATTTTATGACAGAATCAAGATAGTCATACCTATCTTTGTCAGAGAAGTGTTCCATGACATTAGCAAAATTATCATCACGGAAGTGTCCACTTCCATGACGATAAATCGCGTGTCACAGAAGTGCTTTCGCCAAGGGTGACCGACACGTGGCATCCACCGTAACGAAACACCGTTAAGCTATCGGGTCCAATTTTGGATCCGATAACCCGTTAACAGCCCAGACTAATGGGGATTTTCCACGTGTAAAATCATCATTGGTCGAAGGAAACACGTGTTGCATCACCGTTGGGATAGATGTCATCCACTCATTGGACAGGAGGCGCCTATGATAGGTCGACACGTGGCACGACCCAATAGTGGCCCATTCCGATGAAAAAGGTCGGCCCAGTAAAAAATAGCAGGTCGGCCCATATAAGGCCTACTTGTGTCAGGTCCATTTAAGCCCACGACCCATACGAGATGTGCCAATTCGGCCCGTAATTGGCCCGTTAAAGATTTGACACCACTGCAGCCCATCGTCAGTTCGAGCTCGTTAACAGCCCGCTATATATTTGGGCTCAATATCGGCCCGATGATATTTCGACCTATTAACGGCCCATTCAGTGGATGGGCCAATTTTCACGATGTACATCTTTCGGCCTTTTAGCGACCCATTTAAATGTTGGGCTAATTTCCGGCCTGGTGTGTCTTCGACTGTTGGCGACCCGCCATAAATCAGTTGGGCCATTTGTAGTCGGACCTGAGTTTGACCTTTTAGCGACCCATTTAAGTGTTGGGCCAATTTTGGGCCCGGTGTGTCTTTCCGCCTGGCGACGGCCCAGATAGCTGTGGGGCCATTTGTAGTCGGACCTGCGTTTGGGCCTTTGAGCGACCCATTTCAGTGTTGGGCCAATTCCCGTCCCTGTGTGCCTTTCACTGATAACGGACCATAAATGAGTTGGTCCATTTGTAGTCGGACCTGAGTTTTGGCCTTTTAACGGCCCATGCCCTTCATGGTCCAATACCAGCCCGGTTTCTCTTTCGGCCTGCTAAAGGCCCACAACACAGTTGGGCCATTTACAATACGACGTGATTTTCGGCCTCTTAGCGGCCCATGCTTTTCATGGTCCAGTACAAGCCCGATGTCTCTTTCGGCCTGCTAAAGGCCCAAAGTATAGTTGGGCCATATGTAGCCCGAACTTAGTAACGGCTTGTTAACGGCCCGTGAAATCAATTGGGCCCACCTGTTGCCCACTTCGATGTCGGCCTGTTAACGACCCGGGAGTTAAGAGGTCCGACCATTAACTTTAGGCCTGGTAACGGCCCATTAACTTAATGGGACCACTAAAGTTCATACATGTCTTTAGGCCAAATTAGATAATTTGAGCCCATTACGACAAGCAATTATGCACAGGACCAAAACCGTTCAAGCAAAGGTACGGCATATAGGAAAAAACGTTGCACATCCAGCATATATTACAGGAAATTACATCCACTGGGCCATCAAAGATTGATGCCAGTGCAAATAAATGAAAAGAACCTAACGATCTACAACGTCACAATCTGCAACCTCAGCATGGATGACGCCCATAAGCATGTGGGCAAGTTCTTGCTGCTTTGCTACACTGTCTCTAAAAACATTGATCGATTGTTGTGTCGCATGACTCTGCACCTCTGATTCCTCCACCATTTCCATCATTCCTTCAATCATCAATTGGTTCACAAACATACATTTTTTCCATTGCATTAGAGGGCAGAGGATCTTTAATGATTTAGATGGCGATTTTGGCAGGCTTGTATTATTGATAGTGGAGAGTGTCTCGACCATTGCATCATAACATAAATTAGGAGGGGAACCAAACGGATTACTCATGAGTTATTGGCATATTACCTGGCCTAGATTTATTGGAAAGAAACAATGGGGTTTCCTTGCTGTTTTCAGAGTTTGTCTTCTTATCTTCAGCAGCCTGCACCAAATTAAGACACTAGCATTGCTATCATTGGCCAAGTAAGATAATAGGAAAGCAACATTGGCACATAGAACGTTTGCGCAACTAGCCAACACCAAATTAACACAATATGGCACAGCTATCATCAGCCAGGTAAGGTAATACGAAAGCAACATTGACACAATGAATGAATGGGCAACCGAGCAGCACTACAATTCAAGAATGTGCATGATATGAGATAGTACACTCATGCATTTCAAGATGCAAAACTACGGGCAGTTTTCTTTACAAAAAATAACATTGGCGCCTTTAACATTTTGCTACAACTATTTTAGTTCGAGATAAAGGTTGGATTCACGCCCGATTAACAAAATACATCTTGATGTAAAAATATAGTGATATACAATGTGTACTTACATCAGCATTGGAGCCACGAGAAGAATTCCATAAGATATTTTCCTCGAATATAATCCCGATGAAAAAGTCTTCTATCATTTAACCTTATTTTCTAAAAGAGAGATGGGTAAGAAACATGTAGAAAATATGATCAGAATGCTATAAAATTTCATGATGCAAGGATACGCTGCACGCTTCTTAGAATGGAGTTGACATTCTTTTCTTTGGGAATTTGGAGCCGGACTAGTTCTTTGTACTTTGGAATCTGCTTATTATCGGTGGGAGTTGGGTTTCTCTGTCTTTGGAAGCGGTATCTATGAAAAATGGAGTTGGTTTATTATCTCCTGGCGTTCGGATCTATTGCAAAGACTTGGTTTGTAACCCTTCAGATTCTAACATAGCCGTCTTCCCCTTGCATGCCTTATATAGAAGAATGGTGCTTCAATTATAAAACATGCTACATCAAACATGGAATAGGTACTGAAGAATAGAAAGGCATGCCATATTGACATGTATTCCCTCCATCCGGAAATAAATGGATGGGTCTAGGCAAATTTAAGTTCTAGATACATCCGGTTTATCCATTTCGCGACATGTAATCCGGACGGAGGAGTATGATGTAAGAGTTAGGGATCTGACGAGGACAACACGGTAAAAATCACTTTGAAAACCCACTGCAGAACCAAAGTAATCAAACCCAGCGATATGAGATAGTACACTCATGCAGCTCGGGATGCAAAACTACCGTGCAGTTTTCCTTCCAAAAATCAAAATTGTGGCCTTTAATCATACATTTTGCTACAACTAAATTTAGATCAGATAAAGGTTGGATTCACGCCGATTAACAAAATACATGCTGATGTAAAAATATAGTGATATACAATAGGTACTTACATCTGCATTGGAGCACAGAGAATTCCTGCAAGAATCTTTCCTAACAGACAATACCAGTGCAGAAATTCTTCTATCTCTTAAGCTTATTTTCTAAAAGAGAGATGGGTAAGAAACATGTAGAAAATATGATCAGCATGCTATAAAATTTCATGATGCAAGGATACGCACACACTTCTTAGAATGGAGTTGACATATTTTTTGCTGAATTTGGAGGCGGACTAGTTCTTTGGCAACTGGAATCTGCCTTATTATCGATGGGAGTTGGGTTTCTCTATCTTTGGAGCGGTATCTATAAAAACTGGAGTTGGTTTATTATCTCCCGGCGTTTGGATCTTTTGCAATGACCTGGTTTGTAACCCTTCAGATTCTAACATAGTCGTCTTCCCCTTGCATGCCTTGTATAGAAGAATGGTGCTTCAATTATAAAACATGCTACAACAGAGAGATGGAATAGGTATTGAAGAATAGAAAGGCATGACATATTGACATGTATTCCCTCCATCCGGAAAAAATGGATGGGTGTAGGCGTATTTCAGTTCTAGATACATCCTTTTTTATCCATTTGACAACATGTAATCCAGGACGGAGGGAGTATGTGTAAGAGCTAGGGATACTGACGAGGACAACACAAAGTAAAAACACTAGTTGAATGTAAAGCTGTATGCTAGCGGAATACGTCTGAAAAAACTAAGGCAACATACACGTGTATGATTGGGAAACTAAGATGGCATTGCAGCGAGCACAAGAACATCACTTCAATGTAAAAAACATGGTATGGTAGACAGATGAAGTACATACTGATGAATAACAATGCATAAGATATTCAGAAGCATGATGTCCAAATTAAGCAGATGGCATTGCAATGAAATTACAATAGCCCGATTACTTGAATTTGAAAACATGTTATCATGAATGGGATAGAGTCTTGAAAAACAGGAAGGCATGACATATTTACATGCATGATCGACATGCTAAGCACATGGTATTACAACAGTAGTAGATACACTCCATGACATTATATGCATGTTGTACCCATATCACGGGCCAAGTTAGAGCAAGGACCTTGTGGGGTGAAGAGGATTCAACATCTTTCTGCAAGTCTTCTAAAGAACTGCCTTTACATGTTCCATCATATTGGATATCATTGACATCAAGTTTATTGGCCTTTACATTGCTCAAATTGAGGTTCTTGTGGATATATCGATGTGTGCAATTATATCGACATGCATGGAAGACAACTAGTAGTTAGATTTATGTAATGGCGCATGTAGGAGGCGGCATAAATAGTAGGACTGGGGTTAACTAAGCAACCTTGGTCTCAAAAACTAAAGGAGAACATAGATGAAAGCTACAGAATATGTATCGTTTGTACTCGAGATTAACTAGATGGCACACAAAAGTACTAAAAAGAACAACATAGGTAATACTAGGGTGGTATAACACTATAGTCACCAGCACATTGGGATAGCATTGGCTGATGGATGATAACTATGGAGCAGCGTTACCTAAAGAACAAGTATCTTAGCTGAACTATGGAACAGCGTTAACTCTGAACAAGACCCGTAAGAGATCAGCATGAATATACGGTGAAATGTGATAATCTATTTTCCACGCTTAGATGAATAACAAAGCCATAAATGTTGCACACAAGTAAGATGAGGGTACAACCTATCGGCCGCCATCCATAGGAGTGAGCATGATGTCTTGACTTGTCGATGGCCTGCAGTTGTTGTGGTCTGTCCATGTCGGGCACGCGCATTCGATGCATGGAACTGTTGAGTGGGGACTATAGCTCCCTTCTGGTGTTTGCTTCCCTTGTTGGAAGCATTGCGGTGAGTCGGAAGAGCAATTGTGGGCTGAAAGATGCAGAATAACGCATAATGTTAAGAATGACACATCTCTTTGATCTGAAGAAATACACTAAGAGATCAATAGCAAGGTACGAGAGTGGTCACACATCTGTTGACTAAAGACTAAATTGGGGTCACACGATTTTATTTTATTTTGGTACTATACGATCTACGCCGGATGGCTTGATGGGCGTCTTGTGCCTCTCGGATGACACTGTTAGGAATATTCCCCGAAGAGCCAGCGACCAACGGCAGAGCAACCGCCGTCATCTGGGTGGCCCTGGCCAAAACCCCGCTCCCCCGCCTCTAATCAAGACTGTCGTGGTTGCGCCGCCCGGCCAATCCACAAAGACTCCCGTAAAGACAGATCCCGTGGTAAGTACCTTCAACCCACGCAACTCTAAGATAGCCATCTAAGCCGCTTCCGTGGCGAACTTATGCGACCCGCACTTATGCGTTAGACACCAGCCAACCGGCAGCCTAGGAGCTCCACCGCCTCGAGGGGTGTTGCTTCCCATTGGGAATCGATTGGCCCAGAATAAAAATTCAGACAACTGACACCTAAATAAAGTGATTTGAGAGGAGGGTGCGACCTATCTGGCGGCATGGTGAAGTAGGGAGGTCCAGCTACCAAGTCGGTGAGGCCGGCACGGTTGCGGTGGCGGCCGTGGAAACAACGATGTCGCTGACGATCGGCCGACTTTACGGGAAGCGATCTTTGGGACTACAGGCCGGATCCGAAGTTGGAGCTGCTCCGGCGCCGTGAACAACGGTGGGGGTGAATCGGCTCCAGTACGGTTGACGCAGCCGTCGTCGAGGCAGCTCCAGCAGCATGGAGTAAGAGGCACACGACCTAGTGCATGACGGCAAATGGACAGCGTCTCCGGCATTAGGGAGGAGGGCGGCTATGAAATTGGTGCGGTGGGGGCGCCATGGAGGAGGGGCTAAGGTTTCGTGGCTCGGGAGAAGGTGATTTGCCGCCCACGAGGCATGAATGGGGGGGGGATTGGGAGGGGAGTGGAACCATGTTTTACGGACGCATTTGTCTGAAATGTGAGGGGGAGTTACAGTTCTACCCCAGCCTTTAGGCTTCTCGTCTTGGAGTCCTGTGTCTTTGGTCGGGGATAGTAGAGTAACTTTGCTTCTCCCCAAATAATAGTGGGCGGGAGCGATTTGAGACGAGGAGGCGTGTTTTGAAATATAGTGGGCGCGACGATTTTGGGCGAGGAGGCGTGTTATGAAATAGTGGGCGCGAGCTATTTGGTGAGGAGGCGTGTTTTGCGGACCATGGTTTATGAATTATTTGGCACATGTCATTTCGCCGAGGAGAAGGCGGCGCTTGGATGAAGTTACTGAACCTACCCTCGATGTACAATGGGCCAATTAATGCGTGTCCCACATAGGACGGTAATTTCGCGTCTCCCATTTATTTGCTCTCAAGGCGAATTCCCTTTGGCGAGAGGATGTTTAACGGTTCGTTCAAGATTTGGGAGAATGAGAATCCACGTCTACCTTACCAAGTCGATTCGAATCAAATTTTGAAATATTAGCTTGCCACTTCTTTTTTAGATGGAGAGATGATGCTCGGGAGTAATGTGTTTTTGCATGCTCGTCGCTAGCGATTTACTATATGACAAATAGTTGACCCTCTCAAAATGGGAATCAAACCCAAAATGAAATATCTCGATTCAATGAAATAGCTCGTTCACCAGGTCAAAATAGTGAACTAAATCCAAAATTGAACACCTCAATCGAGTAGCATGTTGCACAGTATTATAGTACTCCATGAACATGTTGAAAGTCAAATTAATGAACTTGTTTGATATACGCATATATCCGTTCATGTGTGGATTCTGAGACAACATGTTCTCCAATTTAAATATTTGAGTGCAAGTTTATATCGAAACATGGTTTATATCAGTCTTTGATGCATAAATCGCGACCTCCCCCTCTCCATGACTCCTGCTCTCTCTCTCTCTCTCTCTCTCTCTCTCTCTCTCTCGCCGACAATCTTCAATTCTGTTGCACGCATCCAACACACAAACCTTGTTGGTTCCTCTCGCTTTCTCTCCATCTCTCTCTCTCTCTCTCTCTCTCTCTCTTTGTGTGTGTGGGGGGGTCTTTCTAGTTCACATGCATATATACTCCATTTATAGGTCTCTCTCGCACACTATGTATGATTCACTAGTCCAAGCTAGATATCTTGGGTGCACTCATCAGAATGCACACAAATTCCTTGGCTCGTTGCCAGTAACTCTCTCACGCACCACACTTGTCGTCTGAGCTCTTCCCTCTCTCTCTCAAACTCTCCATCTACAGGTCACACATACACATGCATATCTCACTACTTTTCGATAGGCCCATCTAAAACTCTATCTCTCCCCTCGTTCTCTCTCCATCTCTCTCACACACACACACACAATCTCATGCCTAGCTAGCCAAGTATGATGGTCTCTCACTCAATTGTAGGCACACGCAGTCCCCCCTATATGTATATGACTAGCTATTCTTAGTCTCCATCACAAACATGTGCATGGTCTATCTCGATTTCTCTCGGGGCATCTTTCTATCACAAGCACACACCTCCCTCGATCTCCCACCCATATAGTCCCCTCACGATCTCGAGGGGATCTCTCTATCACAAACACACCCTCTCGCCCTCCCCATCCGTCCATGTTCTCCATGTGTACCTCTCGACCTTTGTTCCTTGTTGGCCAGACCTCTATTGGACATGTGCTATAGGGGTGTCTCTCTCCGTTGCAAACAATCACACACTAGCTATCTTTGTGTATCTCCTCGCCTCGCCTTTCTATCTCGGAGATGCATGCGTGATATGTTTGCCCAAGAAACAAAAAAACACACACTCTCTCTCTCATTTATCGTTTGTTGTCACTTTGTCTTTCACACACATACTCTTTTTGCACACTTACTCATTCTCCTTCACACGCACTTGATCTCTCTCGACTTAGGCACTCTCCTCGGTCCATAGATATTGATTTATTGAAAAGTCAAACATCACAAAGTTTGACCATGTACGTGGAGAAAAACGATTACATCTAGAACGGCAAACATATACCATTAGATTCACCATGAGATGTAATTTTGTATGATGTATCTTTGGTATTGAAGATATAAATAACATTTGTGTAAACCTGATCAAAGTTTCCAAAGTTTGACTTCAAAAAATTACATGCACTTTGCATTATCGAGCTGGATGGAATATCTCTTTCCCCTCTCACTATCTGGCGCACCACTCGGCCTTGTATGGGGCTCCTCAATCTCTCAAAAACTTTATATCTCCCTGGTTCCACACATACACATGTCTACGCTCGCTATACATATAGACCCATCCAACACTCTCCTCCTTGTTCTCTATCTATGTGACACGCACCCCCCTAAGTACCATAATCCCTCACTCCATCATAGGTGCACGCACTGCCCCCTAAGTATGACTATCTCTCACTAGCCATTGGGAAAACACGTATTGTCTCCTTCTATCCATACGTCTATCTCGATATCTCTCAGGGTATCTTCTATCGCGCACACACCTTGTCACTCGATCCCCCACACATGTAGTCCGATCACGATCTCCAGGGGATCTCTCTATGACAAACATACACTCTCTCCTCCCCATGTCTGCATTTTCTCCGTACGTCTCTCTCGACCTCTCTTCCTTGTTTGTCAGACCCCTCTTGGCCACGTGCTAGGGGTGTTGCTCTCTCGGTTGCAAACAACTACACACTATCTCCTCACCTTGCTTCCGTTGTCGAAGATGCATGTGTGATTGTTTGCATAAGACACGCACGTTTTTTCTCGACTTTTATTGAGTGTTGTCCATGTCTCTTTCACACACGCACACACACTTTTTTCACTCACTCTTTCTATTTCACTCTCTCTCTCTCTCTCCCTCTCTCTCTAGTTAGGGACTCTCTCACGTCCATAAGCATATGGATGTTTTGAAAAGTCAAACCTCAGAAAAGTTTGACCAGGTATATGTGGAGAAAAACATTTACATCTGGGCGATCATTAGATTCATCAGAACATGTACTTACTTCATACTATCATTTATCTTTGGTATTGTAGATATAAGTAATTTCTTTATAAACTTGGTCAAAGTTTCAAAAGTTTGACTTCTGAAAAATGTTGGAACTACATTATCGAACGGAGGGAGTAGCTCTCTCTCTCTCTCTCTCTCTCTCTCTCTTTCTCTCTCTCTCTCTCTCTCTCTCTCTCTGCTATCTCTCACGGGCCTCCCCTCTCACACGAACACTCTATACCGACGGATTATTGCTCACTATGTCAGTGTATAGCTCTGTATATTGTTTAGTTGACCGGTCAACCAGTCCACATGATGCCTTGTCAGCTCATGTTCTGTATCTTTGTGTGCTGGCCCATGTGGCAGTGGGTGAAAATAAGTAAACTAGAGGCCCATCTGACATGCGGTGAAGTAAACAAAGTTGAAACCACTCGGTAGCACCCGCACGCTAGTAAATTGAGGGCGCATTGAGGACACACTTCTTCCGCGTGGAGGACGCACTCGTGCACAATTCACCACTGTGCGGCGGCATGCACAGAAGGACGCACTCGCGCACACCCAGCACACAACACACACCAGCACACGTGTACACCGGCGTCGCCGCCGGTTGAGATGGACAGCGAGGCAGCCAACAAGCGGATGCGGCTCGAGCCAAAACCGCATCCGGCCAGCCTGGACTTCATCAGCAGCCTCCCCGATGACATGCTGCTCGTCATCATCGGCCTCCTCCCCACCAAATCTGCCCGTGCGGACCGCCACTGCTCTCCGGCGATGGCGCCCCCTGGCCTGTGTCCCCTTCAACCTCACCGTCGTGACTGCCTCTGCGGCGGGGATTATAAACGCATGGCGATCTCCAAGATCCTTTCGTCGCACCTGGGCGGCCAGCGACGCCTTGACATCCACATGTTCATTACCAAGCGCAAGGTCCAACCCAAGTTCGACGGCCCGGTTCTTATCGCCCGCCCTAGATCAGCTCGAGGAGCTCAGCTTTGAAGGCTGGGCGATGTCGCTCTCTGCCGCCGTCCGCGCTCCGCCTCGCGCCAGCAGCTACGCGCCCGCTTCAGCTCCTGCTATCTTCCCCAGATTAATGACGCGCCCGCCCTTCTTCTCCCTCAACTCAAGCAGCTCGACATCTTCGGCGTTGTCATCTCGAAGAAGGCTATGGAGCACCTGCTCCGCAGTATCTTTGCACTCGAGTAACCGTCTTGAGCAGACCCACCGGGTTCATTAGCCTCCACATCGCCTCGGCCGAATCTCCAATGGATTTATGTGTCTTGCTGGCCCCGCAACAAGACATCACTTGGGAAGAGATCACTCCAGCTGTTCAACGTTATGGTCATTGAGAATGCGCCTTTCCTTGAGAGATTGCTTGTATCATATCTAGAAGGTCCAAAAAAATCAGGGTCATTAATGGCGCCCGAAATTGGGTGTTGGTGCACTCGTCGCCAAATTCTCCGAACTCTTTATTGGATCCGTAATCGTTCGGTCTGATTACTCATCTTCTTCTCCGTCTTCATGAAATTCACATTTTTTAATTTCTTCTTGATGTATTTACGACCGTCTTCCAGAAAATGATTCCCACAAGCTTGACCCAGTCTATGCGCACAGTGAAGATCTTGGCAATCTGGATCAAGTTGTTGGATTCCTTACATGCTTTCCGTGCACGGAGAAGCTACTCATCGAGGTGAAACTTCTTTCCTATTAGTAAACGGTAAACACAACGTAGCTCAATTTGTCGTAATTTTCCCAAGTTACGATGACAAGTGTAGTGTTCAAAACTGCATCTACGCACTGCACGGAAAGAAATGTTTTTAGTATTTTTTTCTCACGTGATCACCTACATCATTTTTTTGTTGTACTACTATAGTAGCCAAGGCTAGTCATAGTGGAAAGTAACTTAGACTACTCCAGTAACTCTATGGTTACCCTAAGAGCAAGTACTACCTCCGTCCTGGTTTACTCTTCCTATTTTTTAGTATCAAAATTTGACCATGGATTTAACTCACAAAATGTTAATGCATGTTACTAAGAACTATATCGTTGGATTCGTATTTGAACATAATTTCAAATGGTGTAATTTTTAGTGACATGCATTGGCATTTTCTTACATAAATCTATGGTCAAAATTTTTATACTAAATAAGAGGTAGTACAAAAGTGGGCTACTTGACCCTCCACTATGTAGGCCAAAACACGTGCCAAATTCACTTGTGATGCATTTGGCATCGATGACCCTCCATTGCTCACACGGTGCCCCAATCTGGATCACCTACTTTGCTCGGTGCCAAATTAACTCACATAATGAAAAAAACACTTGCGTGGGAGAGAGAGAGAGGGACTGAGGCAATAAAAAACACTTGTTTGGGAGAGTGAGAGGCTGGTGTAGTTGGTTTGATTGATTTGTTTATACATGTGCGTGTGTGTGCACAGCGGTGCCAACTCTCTCACATCGCGAGAGCGGTGCCAAAATCTTTTGATTTGACATCGATGTGTATTATGTGGCATACTTTTGCGAAATATGGCATCGGCCACATAGTGGAAGGCAACAAATGCCCAAGCTCTTCACGTACTCCTAGGTAAATGAGAGGAAAGAGAAAGAGAGAGAGAGAGAGAGAGAGAGAGAGAGAGTGAAAACATCACTAGCCAGCCAACCCTATCGTATGAGCGAATGATATTGGTACCTCTTGATGACCACGGCAATCTTATACAGCCTGCTGCTCTAATATGTTCTCTTCTTTTGTAGATAAAAAAAAGACCCGAAAGCGAAAAATGTGCTGCACTATAACAATCTCATCGAATGCCTTGATCTCCATCTTACTGAAATTGATTTGATCGACTACCGAGGCAGCATATCTGAGATTAAATTGGCCAGGTTATTTGTTCTGGAGGCAAGTGCGCTCAAGGTAATGAGGTTTGGCGTTCTCTGGCGCAACAATGAATGGCGTCTTGATCACATAGCGTCTAAGCCTAAATGACAAAGTCTCATAAAAGCTAAATTTGTTTTTGAAACATCAAGTGGCGGAGACTTCGAAAACTTATTTGCCAATTAGTGACTTGTCGAGGGTGGTGGATTTTAGTTTTGTCACGATAATGCTGCATCCACCTAAAAGTAACGAAAGTTCTTACGTAAACTTCCTAGTAATTCCCTCTTCGTAGGTGCAGCATTACTCCTAACATTTGTAATATCAGTTTTAAACTTGTAATATTGTTGTGACGCCCGGATAATTAGGCTACAGTAATCCCACGTTAAACGATGTCACGTCACCACGGTTACTGTTGTTAATCTCGCGTTAGTTCGAAATCGATTCAAGTTCAAATTTAAAATATTGACAAACAATAAAAGTTTTCAAAATGGTAGACTAAAATGTTGAAGTCGCCCGATGAAATGCACAGGCAATTATGGTGAAGGAATCGTGCTTTTATAAAAGGCCTATATATTTAAAATGAATGAAAGCAAGGAAAGGAAATTAAATTAAAAAGAAAAAGGAAAAAGAAAAAAAACAAACAAAGCTAAAAAAGAAGAAACAACAGACCCCATTTGGGCCTCGTGGCCCATTGGCCACTGAACCGCCCAGCCCACCAGCAAGAACCCCCCGGGGCTACTAACGCCCCACCTCAAACCCTAGCGCGCACCCTCCCACTCGCGCCCCCACAACCCCTCTCGCTCCCTCGTCCCTCTCTCGATCCGATCTGGATCCGGGAACAACCTCCCCCACTCCCGCCCTCGATCCACTCCTCCCTCTCTCCTCCCATTTTGTCTGGCCATGCAGACCCTTGCCCGTCGCCCTTTCCGTCCGTCGCCGTCGCTCGCCGCCTTGCCGCCTCTTGACCCGCCTCACTGCTGCCGTTGTTGTCGGCGTCTGTGCAGCCCACTGGCGCCGAGCCCCCCTCGCCTCGCCCTTGGCCAGCTCGAACCCACTTCGTCGCCGCCGCCCGGAGCTCCACGGGCCTCGCCCAGGCGCTCCATCACGGGCTGCCTCCTCCTCGTCGGCCGCCTCGTCCCGTCCTCCTCCTAGCAGTGCGCCCCGAGCCTCGCCGCCCTTCTCTCCAGCCGGTGAGGCCACCTCGGCCTCCACTCCCTCCTTCCTTCCCGCGCCACCCCGCTCACAGTGCGTCGCTTCCCCTGTCATTAGCCTGCGCCCAGCGCCCTCGCAGGCGCTTCTTTCATGGCCACCCAGGGCCTTGTCGCCGTCCACACTACTACTTCGCCCGAGAAGCGTGCCGCCCATTCTCCATCCATGTGCCTTAGCCCGCATGCCCTTTGCCCGTCGTGGCCCCGCCCCTCTGCCGCCTCGCCTTGGCCTGGCCAGGTCGGCGCGGCGTGCCTTGTGCGTGCCAGGCGCCCTCGGGCATGCCCTCATTAAGGTGGTGCCAGATTAGCACTTACCGTTAGCGACCAAACCGGCCAAGGCCCCCTGGCCCAATGACAAATGGGGCCCGCCCCCGAGAACGTTTTAATTAAAGAAAAGAATTAAAAATAATAAAAATAAAAATAAAATAAAAAAATAGATAATAAAAATAAAATTAATTAATTAATTAACGAATTAATTAAGTTAATTAATCACAATTAGATTAACCTAATTAAGCTGTTAGTTAATTAATCAAACAATGATAGTGGGGCCCACTTTAATTAATTATGATTAGTTTAATTAATACATTAATTAAAATGTGTCAGCGACAGTGGGACCCCTTTGGTCGAGTTGACCGATCAACCACATTGACTGCCGACATCGACATGACATCATGCTTTGATGTCATTAATCTATTTTTTAATTAATTTAAATAATTAATTAAATTCCGAAATTAATAAAATATTTAGAAAATCATATCTTTTAATCCGTAATTTCGGTTAAAATATTTTCAACATGAAAGTTGCTCGAGCAGCCAGAGGCGAATCCGGTTACACCCTCGGGTAATGCGCCACACTCCTAGCATAGCGAACATGGAACTTTTCCTCACGGTTTAAATAAATAGAAAATGCTAAACACAGGGAAACATTTCCGGATGTTATCCCCTTCGCCGATAACGTGTAGCAGCGTTAGAACACATCTAGCTACGCATGTTGTCTGTTATGCTCTTGCTTGCTATGTATTTCTTGTTTCTTCCCCCTCTTCTCTCCGGTGAACCCAGAGCTGCCCGATCTTGCATTGTGATCAACTCGTCATAGGTGACCCTCCTTATGCGAAACAGCAGGCAAGCCCCCCCCCTTGATCACCGGATATCGCCTACTCTCCTCTATCTTGCTTGCATTAGAGTAGTGTAGCATATTCTTTGCTTTAGTTATTCCTATCCTCATGCATAGCCTTTGTTTTGCTATACATTGATACCTTTACTGCATTCCTACTTGCCTAGTATAGGATGCTAGTATTTCCATCTGTGGCCCTACATTCTTGTCCGTCTGCTGTGCTATACTATGGGTGCGTGATCACTCGAGGAGGTGATCACGGGTATATACTATATACTTATACATGATACATGTGGTGACTAAAAGCAGGTGGGCTGCGTGGGAGTGCTGCGAGTGGATCTTTGAGGCGGAGGCGGCAGGCAGGTTGAGACCGCCTAGGAGAGAGGTGGGCACAGCCTCTGTTCGGCGTTCATGGATAATTAACACGCTTAACGAGATCTTGGTATTTGATCTAAGTTGGGTCGTTGACCTTATACGCACTAACCGCCACGATGGGACAAGATATGAAGCGACGGCGTCGTGAGTATCGGCGAAGCATTTCGTGGCGTCGACAATGGAAAGTGGCGCCTGGTTGGATTGGGCTGAGCAGCCACTAGGCTGGAGTGCGCTTTCGGCGCGTTACTTAGCGATGCAGGTGTGCTAAGGCGATGGGCCCGGACCCTGATAGCTTAGGTTTAGAACCGGCGTCTTGACCTCTCTGTTATGCCTAGGTGGGGCTGCGGCGTGTTGATCTTCAGCGGCGGGCATGACCCGAGAAAGTGTGTCCGGCCAAATGGGATCGGCGTGTCGGGTAATGTGGTGCACCCTGCAAGGAAGTTTATCTATTCGAATAGCCGTGATCTTGATAGCAGGGCGGCTTGGAGTTGTACCTTGACCTTATGACAACTAGAGCAGGATACTTAATAAAACACACCCTTCCAAGTGCGGAATACAACCGGTGGTCGCTCTCTCTCTCAGGGCATTGAGGAAGGGATCGCTGGGTAGGAGTATGCTATGCGATGCTACTTGGAGGACTTCACTCTACTCTCTCCTTCATGTTGCAAGACGGAGGCTACCAGAAGCGTAGTCTTCGACAGGATTAGTTATCCCCCTCTTATTCTGGCATTCTGCAGTTCAGTCCACTAATATGGCCCTTTACACATATATCCATGCATAGGTAGTGTAGCTCCTTGCTTGCGAGTACTTTGGATGAGTACTCGCGGTTGCCTTGTTCCCCCCTGTTCCCCCGTTCTTTACCCGGTTGCTTTGCGACAGACGATGGAGCCCAGGGCAGATGCCACCGTCGATGGCTACTACTGCTGGGCGCCTACTACTACGTGCAGACCGGCGGCGACCGAGGAGTAGTTAGGAGGATCCGGTAGGAGGCCTGCGCCTCTTCGATCTCATATCCCGATGCATGCTAGCCTTCTTAAGGCAAACTTGTTTAACTTATATGCGTACTCGAGATATTGTTGCTTCCGTGACTCGTCTATGATCGAGCACTTGTATTCGAGCCCTCGAGGCCCCTGGCTTGTATTATGATGCTTGTATGACTTATTTTAATTTTAGAGTTGTGTTGTGATATCTTCCCGTGAGTCCCTGATCTTGATCGTACACGTTTGCGTGTATGATTAGTGTACGATTGAATCGGGGGTGTCACAAGTTGGTATCAGAGCCGACTGCCTGTAGGAACCCCCTTTCCAACTCCTTGGCCGAAGTTGAGTCTAGTCTTTGAAAAACGGTTTTACTAACATGGCTGTGTGGCCCATGGGCCCACGTCGCCATTGGGTGGTATTAGGATCTTTTACTCCTCGATCTTTACTCTGGGACTCTGAGCTCTCTTCTATTCGGGTTAAATGATTTTGCTAAAAACAAAACTAACTTTAGGTTCTCGCAAGTACTTTCTCCCGGAGAGCCACTTGTTACCGATGACCGCCTGCTGCACCAGAAGATTCCGAAGATACTCTACGATGTGCTCTCGAGACCTTGTGCCTGTCGCTTTTGTAATTCCCTACCACCGAAACATCCCTATGGATAAATACTTATGCCTGTCGTTCTTACTTTTATTCCCAGTTAATCTTGTTATTACAAGATATCCCGAAATTCTCTCTAATGTTCGAGAATACTTTAGCCTATTGCCTTTCAGTTCTTTGCTACATGAATACCCCTACGGATAATTTCTCGCACTTACCGAATATCCGCTCATCCCCAGTTGATTCATGTATGTCACCAATCCTCGAAAAACCATTCGATCTTCCAAAAATCCTCAGCAACCTATTTCTTTGGAATTTCTTGTTTGCTTTCATTATGATTAATCCCATAAGTATAGTAATCATATTGACATCCTTTGTCACCATCATTTTTGAGTCCGTTGATTCAATACGTTGTGAATGTTCACAATCATCAGTCGAGTCCTAGGATTATCTTTCCGGCTCAGACGTCATTTTGAACTTGAGCTAGTCCTCGACCAATCAAGTTATCGTTGAATGAACCCCTTAGTCTAATCAATTTATACATTCTTAATCAGAGCGTTTGCTTCTGATCCCTTGAATTGGAAATCATAATTCCGTTGCAATTGAGCTTTGAATTAGTCGGTTGTCTATAATCGTATCTCCTTGCATTCTTTCTTCCTCTAGTTGTGTGTCAATGCTCACATCAGATCCCTTGTGGACCACCAGACCCTTGTCGGATTTTATCCGACAGTGTCCCTCATATTCAATAAGCTGGTGAGACTTTCCTCGGATACATAATGCCTTTAGTAAATTGTATCCTCTGCTTTCACAAGCATGCTCTACTATCGAGTTTGTGTTATTTCTTCTTGAAAATTGTGGTATATGTTCCTAAGAAGCCCGGCCAGGTTGAACCTATGCCTTCCTTAATATGTGTGAACTTCGGAGCTTTCACGAGTCATACTCATACAGTATTTCACCACGTAAAACTTTCAACACTAATGCCTTTATCTAAGCGGGGAAGTGAATGGAAGGTTATACATTGACGAAGTGGGAGTCGACCTTGAACCTTGCGTTCATGCCCTTGGACACGATGTAGATCTTATCATTAAAGCTTCTCTTAAATTAATAATTCCTTTGGTACAAGTTCATCTTATATCTGGGATCTGGCCTTTTGCAATCGTGGTTCCGACCATGTTCTCTTTTAAATACCATTTCTCGTGCAAGTTTAAGCACTTGTCTTCTGTAGAGCAATACCCTAGTCCAACTTCTACTTTGATGCGTCGCCAGTATTACCCCCCTGGTATCTCGAGATTATCATGGAACTACATAACTTTTTATGAGTTCTTGATCAAGTGCTACATTCCCATTGATTCCAATTTTTCACGGGCTCTGAGTTATTAAACACTCAAAGACACCAATAACTGAACCGAGTTCGCACTACGGTTCAACAACTCTTCAGTAAACTTCTATAAGTACGAGTTTGTACCTGATCACATCATTCCTAGCCTGATCGGCTATATCATTATCATGCTAAATTTTAAGCTGTGCTACGGGTCCTTCTCGGAGCACAAATTTCGACAGTGAGCTAATCTTACAATCGATCTTCCTCGTCATACCGTTTGACCTTGTACAGCAAGCTTGATTTCGAGTTTGTGTCGTACTCCATGGTTCCAATGACTTTTGGCTTCATCATTTTAGATTGACTTGATCTCATCGCCGATCGGTTACATCTTCTCAAACCTCTCGACAAATGTGTCGTGATCAACATCAACGATACAGGGTCTTCCAAGATATCTATCGAATTCTTGATGAGAAATAGCATCCTTTGCCCTCGATGGTTTGGGTTATCATCCACAACATTATCGCATTCCCTCAACACAAAATTGTTCTGTTTTGTGTTGTTCCTTGAGTTCCTTTCTATCCTACTTATGTTATGATTCTACCGCGGAGTATTACCATCTTTGATGTCAAGAATGTTGTGAGGATTGCTCCACCTCTTCGTAATTCTTGCTATAATGATACTTCTCACCATCACCATTCTTTCTTGGTCCTCGTGTTGATTCCAACCGGTACCCACAAGTGAGCGGTGTTGTTTGGATTCTGCCCTCCTAGCAACCCTCTTAATGGTCGGGCCGTTCATTCTTGGACTATTGATTATTGAATCACCATTACGACATTGGTCGTACAACCCAACCCATATTTGGTAGCACCTTTCAACCAATGTTTAATTGTGTAAGTTTTCCTCGAGCATACATCATTATACCATTTGATCTGACAAATGTTATCTCCTTGTTCACGTAAGTGTGGAAATCCATCTTTTGAAAATCTCAATGAATTGTCACCGAGTTAAATGCACCACCTCCTCCTCCTCTCCTTGGTTTAATGATGAACTCATGATTGAACTTGCTTCCATAGTTTATTCCCTAGAAGCTTGCAACTCCATCACGTCAATTTGTGTTGCACCTTTTCTTCTCGGGCATCCACGAGTGCGAGGTATTCTGACACCAATCAGATCTGAATCTCGGTCAGATATGATGGTTGGAACATATTTCTAGGAGTTATAACACCTTTACATGACCCGGTAAGGTGGTGCCTTTGCTTAGCACCCCTGGCCTGAGGCCCTATTGTTATGATATCCTTTTCAGTCAGGCTATCCTTTCTTCCACGAGGAAATTGTAAGACTTATTCTATAAGTTGCTCCTGACGGATCCTTTGTGAATCAAAAGTATGATCTTTACCCAAAGACCATGCCAATACTATCTCAAAGCATGTTTGTGATACTCCGATTTTCAACAAGGACATTTGAAGCCCAATGCTAAATGTTTCTTGCTCAATTATCCAAACACCTTTGTATGGGTAATGTCATGAAATTTCTCTCCCTTACCTAAAGGGTTTTCTACCTTCTATCCTCTTATGGATATCATGCCCTGCTTTGTCCTTGGGAAGGATATACCCCTGAATTATGTGTTTAAACACATATTTCTTTCCATTATTACGATTAAATCTGGTAATCACCTTTCCTTTCCATTGGATTGCTTAACCCTACTTGTGATCCTTATTATATAAGCGGTAGTATTCTTACGCTTATGTAAACACCTCGGTGTACAATTACATCAGCAAGACCACTGTTACTATAGTTGATGACATTTCGGTAACCATCGATGGATGAGAACTTTGCCTATTGGTCCGCCTCGTTCAACGGCGGAGAATGGTTCTCTTCGTCCCTACGCCCTTAGTACCGATGTTGTTGCCGACATAAGCGAAGATAGGCTATCCTTCGGCATGCCTTGCTTACATGATCGTGCAAGACGTCACCACCCTTCCTACTTAAAACCCACATGGTGGGCCCATAACCCACAGTTCCATAGGATCGAAACTCCGGATTGTCCGGTACACCTTGTTGACAAAGTTATCCCTTACTCTTGGTTTCGTGTGTAATTCATGAGCCACCTTCCTAGTGATGCATTAGATATCGGATGCAATACTTAAACTTGATGCTTTGAACCCCTTTCACACTCTTTTTCAGGCATCGAGCGATTGTCTATCCGCTTGGAACTCTTTGTTGTACCTTCTTACCTTACTCTCGATTTGTTAGGCACTCCAGAGATACTCATCTGTTCATTCACTTGAGAGAAAACCCAAGCGATTCCCACTTAAGCATTACTCGTCAGAGCCGAGCTACCCCTTACCTATTTGTAAGCACGAAGGAACCCCCGAAGAAAAGATGGCGACTTCACCATGATGACTGAAGCAAAGAAATGAAAGGCGTCAATGTAATCTGGATCGACCTCTTGAGGAGAGCAACCAAGGCGAGAAGATCCGTTAGAATTTCGTAACTAGACCTTCCCCGTCTCTACCTCTTAAATCTCGGGAATGAGATTTCTTGTAATCGGAGGAGAATTGTGGCCTTGGGATAATTAGGCTATAGTAATCCCACGTTAAGCGATGTCACGTCACCACGATTCTGATTGTTAATCTCGCGTTAGTTCGAAATCGATTCAAGTTTAAATTTAAAATATTGACAAACAATAAAAGTTTTCAAAATGGTAAACTAAAATGTTCGAAGTGCGCCAGTAAATGCCTGGGCAATTATGGTGAAGGAATCGTGCTTTTATAAAAGGCCAATATTTTTAAAATGACCGAAAACAGCAACGGAAATTAAATTAAAAATAAAAAAACAAAAAAGAAAAAAAACAAACAAACCTAAAAAAGAAGAAACAAAGACCCCCTCTCATTGGGCCTCGTGGCTCAAAATAGCCACCGGTCACTGGCCTGTGCCCACCACCCAACCGATCCCAAGGGCTACTAACGCCCCACCTCCAAACCCTAGCGCCAAGACCCTCCCACCACTCGCGCCCCCACAACCCCTCTCGCTCCCTCGTCCCTCTCCCGATCCGATCTGGATCCGGGACCAACCTCCCCCACTCCCCCCTCGATCCACTCCTCCCTCTCTCCTCCCATCAGGCTGTCAGCGCACAAGCCCTTCGTCGCCCTTTCCCGTCGCCCAGTGTCAGCTTTCGCCGCCTTGCCGCCTCTTGACCCACCTCCACAGTGCCGTTCGTCGGCCAGTAGCCACTGTCGAGCCACTTATCGCCCTAGCCCCTCGCCCCTTGCCGCTCGAACCCATGTCAGCTCGCCGCCGCTTGCCCGAGCTCCACCAGGCCTCGCCGGAGCGCTCCAGCGCCGGCCTGCCTCCTCCTCGTTGACGCCCTCGTCCCGTCCTCCTCCACAACGGCAGTGCGCCCCGAGCCTCGCCGCCCGCTTCTCTCCAGCGGTGAGGCCACCTCCGGCCTCCACTCCCTCCTTCCTTCCCCGCGCCACCCCGCTCGGTCGTCGCTTCCCTGTCATTGGCCTCGCCCCGCGCCTCGCAGGCCAGGCGCTACTCGCGCGCCCCACCTGAACCTTGTCGCCGTCCTGCTACTACGCTTCGACCGAAGCGGCCTTGGCCAGCGCCATCCATGTGCCTTCCTTGCGCCCATCAGTGTCGTGGCCCCGCTCTCTGCCGCCTCCTTGGCCTGGCCGTCGGCCGGCGTGCCTTGTGGCGTGCTCAGCCCTCGGGCATGCCCTCATTCGGGTGGTGCCTAGTTAGCCACTTTTAGATTAGCGACCAAACTCGCCAAGGCCCTGAGCCCCAATGACAATTGGGGACGCCTTTGTAACGTTTTAATTAAAAAAAAGAATTAAAATAATAATAATAAAAATAAAATAAATAAATAGATAATAATAATTTAATTAATTAATTAATTAACGAATTAATTAAGTTAATTAATCACAATTAGATTAACCTAATTAACTGTTAGTTAATTAATCAAACAATGATAGTGGGGCCCACCCCCTAATTAATTATGATTAGTTTAATTAATCTGTTAATTAAAATGTGTCACTGACGGTGGGACCCATCGCGAGTCAAGGTTGACCGATCAACCCTGTTGACTGCCGACATCAACATGACATCATGCTTGATGTCATTAATCTATTTTTCAATTAATTTAAATAATTAATTAAATTCCGAGAAATTAATAAAATCTTTAGAAAATCATATCTTTTAATCCGTAACTCGGATTAAAATATTTTCAACATGAAAGTTGCTCGTAACGACGAGGCGAATCCGGTTTACACCTCGGGTCGCCACACACTCCTAGCATAGCGAACATGGAACTTTTCCTCCGTTGTCAGCTCTCGTAAAATGCTAAACACTGGGAACATTTCCGGATGTTATCCCCTTCGCCGATAACGTGTAGCACCGCGTTAGAACACATCTAGCTCACTTTGTTGTCTGTTATGCTCTTGCTTGCTATGTATTTACTGTTTCTTCCCCCTCTTCTCTCCGGTGAGACCCGAGGCTATGGCCACGATGCACTGTGATCAACTCGTCCTGGAAGTGACCCTCCTTATGCGAAAGCAACCAGCAAGCCCCCTTGATCACGGATATCGCCTACTCTCCTCTATCTGCTTGCATTAGAGTAGTGTAGCATGTTCTTTCCGTTATTCCTATCCGATGCATAGCTTTGTTTTTTGCTACTACATTGATACCTTTACCGCATTCCTACTTGCCTAGTATAGGATGCTAGTATTTCCATCTGGCCCTACATTCTTGTCCGTCTTTGTGCTATACTATGAAATTTGTGATTACTCGAGGTGATCACGGGTATATACTATATACTTATACATGATACATGTGGTGACTAAAGAGGGCTCGAATTAAATATGGCCAGAGGGAGTGCCCGCCGAGTGGATCTTTTGAGAAGCGAGCGATGTGGGCAGGTTGAGACCGCTTAGGAGAGAGGTGGGCTCTGGCCTCTGTTTCGGGCGTCGGATACTTAACACGCAACTTAACGAGATCTTGGTATTTGATCTGAGTTGGGTCGTTGACCTTATACGCACTAAACCGCCACGTGGGACAAGATATGGGCAACGGCGTGATGGTATCGTACCAAGCATTTCGTGACGTCGACAAGAATCGAGTGGCCTTGCTACCGATTGGACCGAAGGCCACTAGCTAGGTCTGCTTTTGGCCATAGCGCGTTCAGTAACGCAGGTGTGCTAAGGCGATGGGCCTGCACTTCGTGGCGCTTAGGTTTAGACCGCGTCTTTGACCTCTGTTATGCCTAGGTGGGGCTGCGGCGGTGTTGATCTTCCGCGGTAGGGCATGACCGAGGAAAGTGTGTCCTGGCCAATGGGATCGAGCGTGTCGGGTAATGTGGTGCACCACTGCAAGGAAGTTTATCTATTCGAATAGCCGTGATCTTGATAACGGGACGACTTGAGTTGTACCTTGACCTTATGACAACTAGAACCGGATACTTAAGAAAACACACCCTTCCAAGTGCGGATAACCCATGGTGGTCGCTCTCTCTCGTGGCATTGAGGAGGGGATCGCGGAGTAGGAGTATGCTATGCGATGCTACTTGGAGGACTTCACTCTACTCTCTCCTTCATGTTGCAAAGGCGGAGGCTACTGAAGCGTAGTCTTCGGCGGGATTAGTTATCCCCCTCTTATTCGGCATTACTGTGATTCGGTCCCTTGATATGGCCCTTTACACATATATCCATGCATAGGTAGTGTAGCTCCTTGCTTATGCAGTACTTTGGATGAGTACTCACGGTTGCCTTGTTCCCCTTTTCCCCTTTCTTTTACCCGGTTCTTTGCGACCCGGGCGATGGAGCCCAGAGCTGAGCGCCCCACGTCGATGGCGACTACTACCATGAGGGCGCCTACTACTACGTCAGTACCGCCGACGACCTGTGAGGAGTAGTTAGGAGGATCCCCAGGAGGCCCACGCCTCTTTCGACCAGATCCCATTCTGCGGCTATCCTTCTTAAGGCAAACTTGTTTAACTTATATACGTACTTTCGAGATATTGTTGCTTCCCGGACTTCGTCTATGATCGAGCACTTGTATTCGAGCCCTCGAGGCCCCGGCTTGTATTATGATGCTTGTATGACTTATTTTATTTTTAGAGTTGTGTTGTGATATCTTCCCGTGAGTCCCTGATCTTGATCGTACACGTTTGCGTGTATGATTAGTGTACGATTGAATCGGGGGCGTCACAATTGTCATGTCCTATTCCTGCGTTTTCAAAATCCTGCGAATCAAACAGGTCCTGAGTTGGTGATGATATTGTGCCTTCCATCTTACACCAATAGCCGTCAGGTCTAGAGCTGACGCATACAAATCAAACTTCTCCAGTTTTGAAAAAAGATGCCCGCACTTGTTCCCTATTTACAAACAACTCCTTGTCTCTCACAATCAGCCTTATCTCCTCCCCGCATTTGACCAACGGGTAGTACAGTGCTACTACATTGGTAGTAGTACTACTAGTACTAGGACCACCATCTGGATTTAGTAGTACTACCACATCCATCTGGATTTAGTATTTGACTAGCAATATCTAGTAATGCATGTCACAAAAAATGTACTAGTCCCTCTATAAATAAATACATGGTGTATTGTTTTATTCCTATCAGCGAGATAACTTAATGTCTTTTTGCTACTGAATAGGATTACATGCAATGAACTAACCACTTCATCTGATGTTTGGTAGTCTCAAGTCATTGAAATCATGCACAGCCCACATCTCTCATTGGTTGATATGTCACGAAATAAGAAACGAGGAGGGAGTTAATGTCTTGATGCCTAAGTGTTTTGGGATTATTTGGTTTTCGTAAGGTGACTTACACAACATTTTTGGTTACATGCATTAACATTTTATTAGTTAAATCAAAGGTCAAAACTTGGCGCAAATGCAAAGGGGACCAATAAATCGATAAACATCAAAAGTTCTCTTGTTTGGCCCCAACTAGAGGTCCCAATTGAGATGACTATATCTTGCACCAAACGCGAGGGGGACACAATTCATTGACTTCTTCGCACCTGCCTTTGGGTGTATGACACATGGGCCCAATTTGGTAGGCCAACTTTGTCATTACAGCGACCAAAGGCAAAAGAAGCGAGGAGTAGATGGCCAACACGCACGTGGATTCAATGCGATCTGCACTTCTCATATAAAGGCTCCGGCGGTCCAATCTCCCAATCCCTACGCACCCAAGGGCAAGAGTGATCACTCAATCGCAAGATCAGTTGACTAGAAGCTAGACCCATGGAGGCAATGGCGCGAGCATCACCGCTATGCCGGATGGTCCCGCGATCGGCTGCTGACCCGGCACCGAGGAACGTCTCGGTAGTGCTTGAGGCCACCGAGGCGAGGGCAGCAGACGGCAACCGTCTCCTTGTTCGACGAGGTCCTCATCGGCTTCCTCGACAAGTTCACCGTCGTCAAGAAGCTCGCAGACGACCTTGACGTACGCCTCTAGCCCACGCGCCCAGGCTCTATGATGCCTGCCTCCCTGAACGGCCTCTATGGTGACAACCTCTTGACGCACTAGTGGCCTGCGACTGACACTTACGTCGCCACGGCGGTGAATGTCCACCTCGAGGTCGCTCTAACTGCTGCGGCCTTTGGCGCAAAGCAAGACACCATCGACATAATCACCCACGTCTACGCGCAAATCGTCCACAAGGACTACTACATGCAAGAGGAGGGGCGATAGGACGCCGGGCCTTCTTGGACGGCGAAGCAACCTTGGGCGGCATTGTTGAGAAGCATCGTTGAGCTTGCCGCTAACGCCGCTTGTTTGCTCCTCACACGCGTCGGTTGGTGACACGGTGCACTAGAGGCGTGAGGATGTCGTTGATGGATCCGTATGTATCTTTATCTTTCCACAAATCCATGTAGTAGTATATGGTACTACTAGTAATTATCTTACCTTTTGCATCAACTTCATAATTTTCGTGCGTATTCCATGCATGAACCGTGCTGAACCAAACTTCTCATTACTCTCACGAGGAAAATCGTTATTTCTATCTATCGGTCGCGCCATGGAAGCGAACCAAATTTTGCAAGTTACAAGTTCAAAAGGAAAAGCATGCCGTGTTAAGCGTCGCACCCCCACCACGGTTGGTCTTGCCGCCCGCTCAAGGGAATGTGTCTTTGTGTTGCATTTTCACTTACAAGTGGGACTGCAGTTGAGCAAACCGACTATCGGCAAACCCCCACCCCACCCACCGCGCGATGGCTGAGAAAATAGGAGGAATAAGTGATGGTTGTAGCACGGACTCCAAGAAAATTGGTGTCGCATGGGACTCATGTGGGTGGCGTGTGCCATACTGCTAGACATGAATGCTAGTTATGGCCCATGCCACCCCACTATATGGAGGTGCTGGTTATGTAGAACAAATTTCCTGGAGTCCGTGCTCAGCCCTCCTCTATCTTTCTTCTCAGCCACCAGTGACACGCTGAGCCCATCATCTGTTTGCTCATATGCGGTCCCACATGTCGGTGAAAACGCAAGAGGACCCATCGAACACGCACATCTTTCACCTCGAAGTCTTGGTGATGAAAAACAAATCCAATAAAGATCTTGGTGGCCGCTTTTGGAGTTACTTCAAGAGTAGTAAGATTCTATTTACGCTTAACCCAAGATGCACATCACGTGGCTTCAACTACCACTCTATTTTCTTGCATGACACGACACGTATGCTTTGGATGTCCCATTTGTCGTGAAAAGGAGGAAGAACTTCGACCAAATCTTCTTGGGTTGTGCTCTCAGTTAGACTATTGTGCTAACTTAAAATTTTATTGTGTAGAATGGATGCAAGTTTTGGTATTGGGAAGAAGAGTACAATGATATATTGATAGAGCGCAATTTAGTAGATGTTCTAGCACTTTTAGCTAGCATAGAGGCTAGAGATGAGACTAGTGCACTTGTTGATAGAATAGAGGCTAGACACGTCTACTTCTTTACACTCGAAGAAGAAAGAAGCACGCAAGATCGAGCCTCCGCAGATTAACAATGAATGCATCGAGAAGGCACTAATCCAACTTACAGGAGCAGTTATGGAAGTTGTATATCTTCTAAAATGTATTCTTGTGGATCTTGTTTTCTTTGGTCTTGCTTTTCTAGTCAAAATTTTGGTGATGTATTTCCATGTACCAAAAAATCAATGATGAAAAAAAGATATGTGTTTGCAAAGAAAAATGTCTGTGCAGCAGGATCGTCCATGCGTTTAGCGACGGCCACCGCATCGGAGAAATGGCGGACCACGACCCCATTGCCCTACCCAAAGCGGATAGAATCCGGGCAAAGCAGATGTCGGTTTGGGGTCGTGCGTTGGAGTTATTGCCTTACAAGTGGGACCGCAGTTGAGGAAACCGACTATCGGCAAACCCCACCTGCTTGCACGCGCGATGATTTGAGTTGGAGAAAGCAGCGAGGTTGAAGATATTGTTGTATACGGACTCCAAGAAATATGGTGTCGGATGGAAGTCGTCTTTGATGGCGTGTGCCATACTCCTGGACATGAATGCTTGTTCTGGCCCATGCCATCCTACTACTCGTACTACTTATAGTAGTATCGAAGATTCGAGGTGTTGGTTACGTACAGCGAACACATTAGCATATGGCCCACCTCACACTGTGGCCAAATTTCCTGGAGTCTGTGCTAGGTTAAAAAGTGTTCTTTGTGAGGATGGGTGGCTGGTCTCAAGTTTAAAACATGTTGTATTACACATGTAGACGTAGAAATAATGCAGCATGTGAAGCTAGTACAAATAGTGTACTATTGTTGATTGGCCTCATCCGATAACCTATTGCAATGCACTTGCAATTATGTATTCAGAAAATATATTTTTTTCCTCGTCGCAGCACCCACTCAGAGAAGCGACTCGAAAGCCATTCATAAATTTAGTAAGTTTATCACAGGCATATCATTTTATTACATACAACAGGTCATCAACCCTAGCGACAGCGAGGATACATTATAAATACTAAAAGTTTTCATCACACAACAAATAAGAAGCAATGAAATGAACTTCAACTCAACCAATCCTCGGCGTTGGAAAGCGCTTGCTTTGAACTCTGGCGATTCTCTGGGAAGAGCCAGCTACTATCAATCTCGAGACCAACGGGCGTGATCATCCGGTGAGCGGCCTACTATATCATGACGGAGTAGGGAACCACCGCAATGTCCGACGTATAGATACGGTTGCTTCTCATAAATGGTAGTAACGTTGTGTCGTGAGCAGCGGTTGGATCGCCTTTCACCATCATTGGATAGTTTTGTCCAAGGAAGAGCGAGTTTTCTCCAAGACTATCAATCTTGTACCCGGGGAGAAGGTGTTGGCACTAGCACACTAGTATCCATCCCGAATACCATGCAGGTGTTGGAATAGGTCAGGAGAGTGCGACCATGGGAGACAACACCTGCTCCCTCAAGTAGTAACATCAAGATGGTAAATTTGTATCAGAGACAAGAAGGGTGATCCATCGGAATTAGTTGCCCGGCCGCCCGGTGAGCATATGGGCCCTTCTCGTCCTCATGCTCGTGATCATCACCATCATCATCTCCCCCTTGGTTTTAAAATTTTTCAAGTATAGGTTGTGGAATGTTCACAGGACCTTGGAAACACAAGAAGAAGGTTAATTAGTAGAGAAGGGAAACTTGCTAACTCGCATGCATGTGGATGAAACAATTATAATTACGGTGGAAGAAAAAGCGTGCAAAACTACTGAGGATCCCATGCAAAAGCGGTGCCACAGTGGTGGTAGCAAACACAAGACCCTCGTGTTGAATTGCATCACAGTACATCCGTGTATAGAAACTGATTTTGAGCAATATCCATCGGTCGAACCACGAAGGCCAGGCAACAAGCTTGTCAAAGATAGCAACAACTTGATAGTTCTTGTAATTCCAAAAGCGGTTGGGAACTAAGCGGCAAAATTTCTATCTTCCGTAGGCAGCGATCACCATGATCGTATTTGAATGTATCGTAGATCATCTGTGTGCTCAACCTTAGGGCACTCGGAGATTTTTGGAAGTGGAATCACGGCGAGTGTACACATTCACAAGTTCCCACTCACAATTGTACCCAATATAAACAACCCAATCTCCATTTGCGCCAACCCAGGGCCTTACCACAGGCGATGGCATCTTGACATCACATGTATCGCTATCAAGCGGCATCAACTTGCGTATATGAGGCCTCCGTCGTCCGCACCCATGCGAACAAGCTTATATCGAAGAAGATAAGGGAGATCAAACCGCTCCTGGACCCTTGGGTTCCTTGTAATGATGTTATTAGTTGAGTCGAGAATGGTCTTGAACGAACCTGCCATGCTAGCCGAGGTGATGACGTCGCACCGATCAATGAGTTCCCCCACCACGTCATCTTTCAGATCGGGGCAAGAATAACGGGGTCGTTTCCGGCTTGTTCCTCCATGGAGAAAGACGATCGAACAATGATGTAGGAAGGGTGAAGGCAAATGGAGGAGGGAGGACGAAACGTCTGACAATGATTCCAAACCGAGAGGGAAAGGCGAAAGAAGTCGGTGGGCGGTTGCCGGTTGCCACGGTACACGAAGAGGCGCCACAGCCTACACGTCCTTTCGGAAATTGTACAAAAGGACTACGCCGTTGTCTCACCGACATGTTGGAGCAGGACCACATGTCAGCGAAACATGGTGTGTAATTTCTCGTGCACAATGCGATCTGGCGCGTTAGCCCGAGGTGCGTATTAGTTATCGGCCATTATTTTTTAACATACAATCTGAGTGGATAGCTCCTGTGGTCATCACTGCGTGAGTGGATATATAGGTGGGCTAGGTGGGCGGTGACGAAATCTAAGTTCTAAAAGAGTTGATCTCGAGAAAAGAGTTGATCCGGTGCTTGGTTTTGTTTGGATTTTCCAACTATGACCATTGGATAGAGTGAATCAATGGCTTACGTCCAAAGTTATTCTCATACTATAGAATGGTATAGGAACATGGAGAGATTTGGTTGATTTTATATCGCTGAATAATATAAAATATTATGAGTCTGAGCACGCTCCAACCCGAGGTTTGTAGCTCCTTCTCGATCGTCGGGAATCTATGTTCTTCCACTCTTTCATTTAAGACATGAGCTTTGTTCATCCTATTAACGAAACCACGTGGGACATCTATATGCCTCCATTTTACAAAATCATACTATATGCCTCCATGACACGCGGGACATCTAGCATCAAGGTGGCTTGTCATGCAAGAAAATGGAGATATGCACGGTAAATAAGTGAGTCGTGCACTTTGATGGCACCCTAGTACTACGCAATATTTTTCTCCTCGATGGCACGTGAATAGTGCACGTACTCAATGACGAGAGCACGGATGGTAGCCATGGACATGGTTGGCACTTTTGAAGAGAGTACTAATAAATACGTGACTTTGAAGTGTCCGTCAACTCACGTGAGCAGCGAGAAGCTTGCTTACTCGCCTTCTCCCTCTAACGCTGCGGCACGGTGGCTCATGACGCGAGGAGAAACTTTTCCTTACAAGCGGTGGACATGCAGCAGTTCATTTGGTGTCGATTGCGGAAGTAGTACCATCATTATTGTTCGACTTAGGAAGAGGAGAAGAGCCAAGCGCAAGGTCACCTACTAACCTAATGCGGTACTACTATAGCCAAAGCTAGTCCACCTTTTAGAGTATGGTTAATTAATATAGGCGGCTCTTGCAGCAAAGACATCATTTAGAGCAAGTACTCTCTTCGTAGGATCAAAGGAAGTGAAACAAAAGTTGGAGTGGATGCTAGATTGCCAATTAAAACATGATTACATAGGGAAAAAATCCTATAGCATTCTATCCTATGAATCAAACGACCAATGTAGGAAAATTATGAGGGGGGTCTCTCCAACAGTGTTCCTCGGCTCGCACCTAGCATCACGGTGGTCGAACTTGGAGTCATTCATCTGGTACACGTGGCATCTCAGATCTGGTACTCCAATATTAGGTTGGCTCTATGTGATGTGGCAACTTCAGATACTAACGGGATCTTGGCTATACTACTACGGTACTCACACTCAAAGAAGTGACTGAAAACCATTCATAAATTGAGTCTATGACACGCATTTGCAAATGTACCATTCATTACATACAACAAGCGATCATCAACACACAACGACAACGATGATACATGTTGGATTATAGATTATTTCAACAAAACATTCTAGTAAATACTGAAGTTTTCATCACACAACAAATAACAAGCAATGAAATGAACTTCAACTCAACCAATCCTTGGCGTTGCAAACGCTTGCTTTGAACCATAGGTGCTATGGGAAGGGCCAACTATTGTCAATATCGAGAGCAATGCAGATCGATCATCCGGTGAAGCGACATATATCAGAGCGTGGTAGGGGAACCACCGCAATGTCCAAGGTATAGATACAATTTCTTCTCATAAATGGTAGTAACATTGTGTCGGCAATAATTTGGATCGCCTTTAACCATCATTGTATAGTTTGGTCCAAGGAAGAGCGAGTTTGATCCAAGACTATCAATACTGTACCAGGGAGAAGGTGTTGGCGCTAGCACACCAGTATCCATCCCGAATACCCTACAACGGGTGTTGGAATAGGTCCGGAGAGGGCGACCATGGGAGACAACACGTGCTCCTCAAGAGTAACAATCTCAGTGCACTGTATACAGACAAGAAGAGGTGATCCATCGGAATTAGTTGCCAGGCGCCACTGAGTATATAAGTTCTGCTCGTCCTCATGCTCGTGATCATCACCATCGTCATCTCCCCCTTGGTTATAAATTTTTTCAAGTATAGTGGTGTAATGTTCACAGGACCTTGGAAACACAAGAAGGTTAATTAGTAAAGGGAAACTTGCTAACCCGCATGCATGTGGCTGAAACAATCATAATTACGGTGGAAGACAAAGCGTGCAAAACTATGAGGATCCCATGCAAAAGCTTGATTACCGCAGTGGCGGAAGCAAACAAAAGATCCTCGTATTCAATTGCATCACAAGACTCATCAGTGTACGAAACAGATTTTGAGCAATATCCATGGGCCGAACCATGGAATCGATGGCGACGACAACAAGCTTGTCGAAGATAGCAACAACTTCATAGTTCTTGTAATTCCAAGAAGCGGTTGGGGACTCGACAAATTGCTATCTTCCGTAGGCAGCGATCACCATGATAAATATTTTAACGTACGTAGATCATCTGTGTGCTCAACCTAAGGGCACTCTGAGATTTTTGGAAGTGGAATCCGCTGACGAGTGTACACATTCACAAGTTCCCACTCGCAATTGTACCCAATATAAACAACCCAATCTCCATTTGTGCCAGCCCAGACCTTACCCTTAAGCGATGGCATCTTGACATCACACGTATCATTATCAAGGGGCATCAACTTGCACAAGGCGAGGCCTCCGTCGTCGCGCCCATGCGAACAGGCTTATAGCGAAGAAGATAAGGGAGATCAAACCGCTCCTGGACCCTTGGGTTCCTTGTAATGATGTTATTAGTTGAGTCGAGAATGGTCTTGAACGAACCTGCCATGTTAACCGAGGTGATGACGTTGCACCGATCAATGAGTTCCCCCACCACGTCATCTTTCAGATCGGGGCAAGAATAACGAGGTCGTTTCCGGCTTGTTCCCTCCATGGAGAAAACGATTGAGCGATGGCGAAGGAAGGGTGAAGGAAAATGGAGGAGGAGGAAGAGCGTCGACAAAGATTCCAAATCGAGAGGGAAAGGCGAAGAGTCGGTGGGCCAGTAGCGGTTGCCACAGTACACCTAAGAGCCGCCCGGCCTACCGTCCTTTCTCGGAAATTGTACAAAAGGACTCACCGCCGTCTCAGCGACATGTTGGAGCAGGACCACATGTCAGCGAAACATGGTGTGTAATTTCTGCGTGCAAATGCGATCGGCGCGTTGGCCCGAGGTGCCGCATTAGTTATCGACCTTTATTTTTTTAATGGCGTGCCTTTCAATTTTGAAGCACGACTATCTGGTACTGTTTGCAGAGAAAATATAACCTACCCTACCACTACTCCACCTCTAGTACTAGTAGTATAAAAAAGTTATATAGGTTGGAGCTTCAGAGCTTTCTTGCTAAGGGCCGCCCACTTGCTTCTCACACTATCACCCTCTCTCCAGATCTAAAAAAGACGGCCTCTCTCTCCCTCCTCACCGGTGGTCACAGATCCGCCCGGGGAAGAAAAAAGGGACGTCTGACGTTAGCCTTTTCGTCATCGGGCGAAAGTGAGGTCACGCTGCGGACGACAAGGCCGTCCTCTCGGACCTAAGCGCCCGTCTTGGGATGGCCTCCGTCCCCAAGCTCGCTCTTTGTAGTGCGTCTTGGAGGGCGGCGACCACGAGCGAAGCCACTTCCCTCGACCCTCGGGTATGCTACCTCTTTTGAACCATACCCTTGTTCTATTGCCCCATCTCGCCACATCATTTGCATGTGTATCTTTTCCACTCCACCATCTTCCCAATTTGCTATCCTCTGCTTTCTGCTTTAGTCACGCAGACGAAAACCTTAATTTGCACTATTAAAGGAAACCCTACTTCATGCGAGACTAATCCATATCTGGGTTGAATAAGGAAAGGAAGGGAGGTATCTTTGTCCAAGAGAGTAGGCATCGAACCCGCATCTAGGTTGAAAAGGGGAAAATCAGTAGCTAAGGAACGAGTCTTGTGTCTCTTGGTTGAAGAAGGGTAGAAAAGGCATGACAACGCAATAGAGAATGACCGATTCGATTGGTTTGTTGTCCTCGCATAGGAAAAAAGGTGGCTAAGCAAGAACAAAAATGGGGCGTAATCCACACATGCTGCACGGATATTTGTTGCTCTGGGCACCCATACCTCCCTCACCACTCTATGCGTCTGTGGAGGTACATCGTCTTGGTGCGCCTTTGTCCGAATGGGCCTCCCATGCTCTTATTGTCACTTTTTTTGCTGTTAGTATAACGCATGGCAATGATCCAGAATCAAGCAATGCTCTTTGCTAAAGTGATGCCACATTTAACTAATGCACTTTTCGATCTAATGCCACCGATAAATTTAAGCAATGCCATTTAATGTCACTAGATTATTTCAAGGTTAAATTTGTTGATTGTGGATGTATTAAAGATTTTTCAGCTAAGGCATTCTAATGTTGTTGCCTGACGGTATACCAACGATGAAACTTGTTACTACCTTGATTTGCACTATTAATGCTTATAGATTACATACCTCACTTTCATGAGATAAGTTAATTTTTTGTATGCAGTGTCACCAAAATGCCAAGGCTGATTTCATTTTATTTTGGTTAAAGCTTGCACAAAAAATTATGAAGACAAGAGGAAAGGTCAAGAATGGGCACCTCCTCCTCCGGCTGTTCTCTTGATTCGTTCGATCAAGTTTTTATGTTTGATCGATTATCAAGATTGGGATAGCAATTTTTAAGGTCCCGCTGAGTTCGAAATGATATTTACCTTGGAGGTACATGTTGGAAATATGCCCTAGAGGCAATAATAAATTAGTTATTATTATATTTCCTTGTTCATGATAATCGTTTATTATCCATGTTATAATTGTATTGATAGGAAACTCGAGATACATGTGTGGGTACATAGACAACACCATGTCCCTAGTAAGCCTCTAGTTAACTAGCTCGTTGATCAATAGATGGTTCACGGTTTCACGACCATGGACATTGGATGTCGTTGATAGCGGGATCACATCATTCGCAGAATGATGTGATGGACAAGACAATCCTAAGCCTAGCACAAAGATCGTGTAGTTAGTATGCTAAAGCTTTTCTAATGTCAAGTATCTTTTCCTTAGACCATGAGATTGTGCAACTCCCGGATCTGGTAGGAATGCTTTGGGTGTACCAAATGTCACAACGTAGCAGGTGGCTATAAAGGTGCATTACAGGTATCTCCGAAAGTGTCTGTTAGGTTAGCACGAATCGAGGGTGGGATTTGTCACTCCGTGTAAGCGGAGAGGTATCTCTGGGCCCACTCGGTAGGACATCATCATAATGTGCACAATGTGACCAAGGGGGTTGATCACGGGATGATGTGTTACGGAACGAGTAAAAGAGACTTGCCGTAACAAGATTGAACAAGATATCGGGATACCGACGATCGAATCTCGGGCAAGTACAATGCCGCTAGACAAAGGGAATTGTATACAGGATTGATTGAGTCCTTGACATCGTGGTTCATCCGATGAGATCATCGTGGAACATGTAGGAGCCAACATGGGTATCCAGATCCCGGCTGTTGGTTATTGAATGGGAGAACGTCTCGGTCATGTCGCATAGTTCCCGAACCCATAGGGTCTACACACTTAAGGTTCGATGGCGCTAGGGTTATAAAGGAAGTTTGTATGTGGTTACCGAATGTTGTTGAGTCCGGATGAGATCCCGGGACGTCACGAGGAGTTCAGGAATGGTCGAGGTAAAGATTTATATATAGGAAGTCTTATTTTGGTGTAGGAAAAGTTTCGCGCATTATCGGTATTATGCAAGGAGTGCGAAAGGGGTCCAAGGAGTCCACCGAGGCGTCCACCTGCCGAGGGGGCCACATGGGCTGTAGAAGTGCGCCTTGGCCCATATGGGCCAAGGGCACCAGCCCCAAGAGGCCCATGCGCCAAGGAGACTTGGGGAGGAAGAGTCCAAAGGGGAAGGCACCTCAAGGTGCCTTGGGAAGGATGGACTCCTCCCCCTCTTGGCCGCACCCTTCCTTGGAGGAAGGGGCAAGGCTGCGCCCTCCCCTCTCTTGAACCTATATATAGTGGAGGGAGGGAGGGAAGACACACTGAGTCCTGGCGCCTCCCTCCCTCCCATGACAGCTCCTCCTCTCCCATGAGGTGCTTGGCGAAGCCTGCGGGATTACCACGCTCCTCCACCACCACCACGCCGTTGTGCCGCTGCTGGATGGAGTCTTCCTCAACCTCTCCCTCTCTCCTTGCTGGATCCATGGCATGGGAAAGCGTCACCGGCTGTACGTGTGTTGAGCGCGAGGTGCCGTCCGTTCGGCACTAGGATCATCGGTGATTTGAATCACGGCAGTGCGACTCCATCAACCCCGTTCTCTTGAGCAGCTTCCGCTTAGCGATCTACAAGGGTATGTAGATGCACTCTCCTTCCCCTCGTTGCTAGTCTCTCCATGGATAGATCTTGGTGACACGTAGGAAAATTTTGAATTTACCTTTCGTTCCCCAACAAGGGCATCATGAGCTAGGTCTATTGCGTAGATTCTTTGCACGAGTAGAACACAAAGTAGTTGTGGGCGTTGATTTTGTTCAATATGCTTGCCGTTACTAGTCCAATCTTGTTTGACGGTATTGTGGGATGAAGCGGCCCGGACCGACCTTACACGTGCTCTTCGTGAGAGCGGGTTCCACCGGTCGACATGCACTTGGTGCACAAGGTGGCTAAGCGGGTGCCGATCTCTCCCACTTTAGTCGGATCGGATGCGATGAAAAGGGTCCTTATGAAGGGTAAATAGCAATTGACATATCACGTTGTGGTTTTGCGTGAGGTAAGAAAGCGTTCTTGCTAGAAACCCATAGCAGCCACGTAAAACATGCAAACAACAATTAGAGGGCGTCTAACTTGTTTTTGCGAGGGTATGCTATGTGATGTGATATGGCCAAGAAGAATGTGATGAATGATATGTGATGTATGAGATTGATCATGTTCTTGTAATAGGAATCACGACTTGCATGTCGATGAGTATGACAACCGGCAGGAGCCATAGGAGTTGTCTCTATTTATTGTATGACCTACGTGTCATTAAACAATGCCATGTAATTACTTTACTTTATTGCTAACCGGTAGCCATAGTAGTAGAAGTAATAGTTGGCGAGACAACTTCATGGAGACACGATGATGGAGATCATGATGATGGAGATCATGGTGTCATGCTTAGAGTGACGATGATGATCATGGAGCCACGAAGATGGAGATCAAAAGGAGCAAAATGATATTGGCCATATCATGTCACCGCTTGATTGCATGTGATGTTTATCATGTTTATGCATCTTATTTGCTTAGAACAACGGTAGTAAATAAGATGATCCCTCATTAAAATTTCAAGAAAGTGTTCCCCTAGCATGCGTACCGTTGCGAAAGTTAAATCGTTTGAAGCACCACGTGATGATCGGGTGTGATCGATTCTTACGTTCACATACAACGGTGTAAGCCAGATTTACACGCGGAACACTTAGGTTAACCAGACGAGCCTAGCATGTACGGACATGGCCTCGGAACACAAGAGACCGAAAAGGTCGAGCATGAGTCGTATAGTAGATCGATCAACATGAAGATGTTCACCGATGATGACTAGTCCGTCTCACGTGATGATCGGACACGGCCTGAGTTGACTCGGATCATGTAATCACTTAGATGACTAGAGGGATGTCTGCTCGAGTGGGAGTTCATGAGATGAACTTAATTATCCACGAACATAGTCAAAAGATCTTTGGAAATTATGTCGTGGCTTCGCTTTAGTTCCTTTGTTTAGATATGTTCCTAGAAAAATATAGTTGAAAGTTGTGATGGCGATTATGCGGATAGTAGAAAGCTTATGTCCTTAATGCACGCCTTCGGTGTCTTTGAACCTCAAGCGTCGTTTGTGGATGTTCTGAACATCGGACATACACGCGTTTGATAACTACGTGATAGTTCGGTTAAGCGGTTTAGAGTTGAGGCACCAAAGGCGTTTTTGAAGCGTCATGGAACATATGAGATGTTTGAGGGCTGAAATTGGGATTTCAGCTCGTGCCCACGTCGAGAGGTATAAGACCTCGACGATTTTCTTAGCCTGCAAACTAAGGGAGAAAAGCTCAATCATTGAGCTTGTGCTCGCATTGTCCGAGTGCAACAATCACTTGAATCGGTGGGAGTTGATCTTCCGGATGAGATAGTGATGTTTATCCAAAGTCATTGCCACCAAGCTGCTAGAGCTTACGTGATGAACTATAACATGTCGGGGATAGATATGATGATCCTTGAGGTATTCACGATGTTTGACACCGCTAAAGTAGAAATCAAGAAGGAGCATCAATTGTTGATGGTTGGTGAAACCACTAGTTTCAAGAAGGGCAAGGGCAAGAAGGGACACTTCATGAAGCGGCAAATCGATTCTTTGCTCGATTGAAGAAACCCAAGGTTGAACCCAAACCCGAGACTAAGTGCTTACGTAATAAGGGGAACAGCCAACTGGAGAAGAATTACCCTAGATACTTGGTAGATAAGAAGGGTGGCAAGGTCGATAGAAGTATATTGGATATACATTATGTTAATGTGTACTTTACTAGTACTCCTAGTAGCACCGAGGATATTAGATGCGGTTCGGTTGCTAAGTGTTAGTAACTTCAAACAAAAGCTACGGAATAAACGGAGACTAACTAAAGGTGAGCTGCTTGCGTCGTGTTGGAAGTGTTTCCAAGGTTGATATGATCAAGCATCATGCGCTCCCTCTACCATCGAGATTGGTGTTAAACCTAAATAATTGTTATTTGGTGTTTGCGTTGAGCATAGACATGATTGGATTATATGCATGCATGTCTGATTTATTCATTTAAGGAGAATAATGGTTACTCTGTTAATTTGAATAATACCTTCAATGGTCTAGCACCTAAAAGGAATGGTTTATTGAATCTCGATCGTAGTGATACACATTTTCATGCCAAAAGATATAAGATAGTAAATGATAGTACCACGCATTACTTGTGTAGCACTCGCCATGTAAGTCATATTGGTATAAAAGCATGAAGAAGCTCCATGTTGATGGATCTTTGGACTCACTCGTTTTTGAAAAGTTTGAGACATGCAAACCATGTCTATTGGTGTATACGCATGAAGAAACTCCATGCAGATGGATCGTTTGGACTCACTTGATTTTGAATCACTTGAGATATGCAAATCATACCACATGGGCAAGATGAGTGAAAAGCCCGGTTTGATGGATCGAACAAAGGTAGCAACTTTGTTGGAAGTAACACATTTTGATGTGTGCGATCCAATGAGTCTTTGAGCATCTGATGAATATCGTTATGTTACGACTTCACGGATGATTGAGTAGATGTTGAGTATATTTACTTGATGAAACACAAAGTCCGAATTATTGAATGGTTCAAGTAATTTGAGTGAAGTTAAAGATCATTGTGACAAGAGGATAAAATGTCTATGATATGATCATAGAGATGAGTATCTGATTCTGAGCTTTGTACGCAATTAAGACACCGTGGAAATTGTTTCACAATTAATACCGCTGGAACACCATAGTGTGATGGTGTGTCCGAACATCATAGTTGCACCCTATTGGATATGGTGCGTACCATGATGTCTCTTATCGAATTACCACTATCGTTCACGGTTAGGCATTAGAGACAACCGCACTCACTTTAATAGGGCACCCACGTAATTCCGTTGAGGCGACACCGTTTGAACTATGGTTTGGAGGAAACCTAAGTTATGTCGTTTCTTAAAGGTTTGGGGCTGCGGCGGCTTATGTGAAAAAAGTTTGAGTTGATAAGCTCGAACCCAAAGCGGATAAAATGCATCTTCATAGGACACCCAAAAGCGGTTGGGTATACCTCCTAATTCGAGATCCGAAAGCAATAGGGATTGTTTCTAGAAAGCGGGTCCTTTCTCAAGGAAAAGTTTCTCTCGAAAGAATTGAGTGGGAGGATGGTGGAGACTTGATGAGGTTATTGAACCATCACTTCAACCGATTGTAGCGAGGGCACGGGGAAGTTCTGTGGCACCTACATCAATTGAAGTAGAAGCTTATGATAGTGATCATGAAGCTTGAGATCAAGTCACTACCGAACCTCGTGGGGCGACAAGGACGCCATCGCTTTGCCCGGGTGAATGCGGTGATCCTGTCTTGAATGTCATGTTGCTGAACAACAATGAACCTACGAGCTATGGAGAAGCAATGGTGGGCCCATATTCCAACAAATGGTTAGAAGCCATGAAATCGAGATAGGATCCATGTATCGTAACAAAGCATGGACTTTGGTGGACTTGCCCGCTGATCGGCAAGCCATTGAGATAAATGGATCTTTAAGAAGAAGACGGGACGTGGACGGTAATGTCACCGTCTATGAAGCTCGACTTGTGGCAAAGAGTTTTTCACAAGTTCAAGGAGTTGACTACGATGAGATTTTCTCATCCGTGGCGATGCTTAAGTCCGTCGTAATCATGTTAGCATTAGCTGCATTTATGAAATCTGGCGGATGGATGTCAAAAGCGAGTTTCCTTACCAGTTTTGTAAGGAAAGGTTGTATGTGATACAATCGGAAAGTTTTTGTCGATCCTAAGGATGCTAAAAGGTATCTTTGGCTCTAGCGATCCTTCTAAGGAATTTGGAGTAAGCATCTAGGAGTTGGAATATACGCTTTGATAAAATGATCAAAGATTTTGGGTTTATACAAAGTTTGTGAAACTTGTATTTCCAAAGAAGTGAGTGGGAGCACTATAGAATTTCGATGAGTATATGTCGTTGACATATTGATGATCGAAATGATGTAGAATTTTCATAAGCATATAGGGTTATTTGAAAAGTGTTTTTCAAGTGAAAACCTGGATTAAGCTACTTGAACATTGAGCATCAAGATCTATGAGGATAGATCAAAACCGCAATGGTACTTTCAAATGAGCACATACCTTGACATGATCTTGAAGGTGTTCAAGATGGATCGATCCAAAGAAGGAGTTCTTACTCGAGATGTAAGGTATGAAGTTAAGACTTAAAAGCTCGACCACAAAGAGAAAGAGAGAAAGTACTGAAGGTGCGTCCCTATGCTTTAGGCGTAGGCTCTATAGTATGCTATGATGTGTACCGCACTTAGGAAGTGTGACTTGCCATGAGTCGGTCAAGGGTACAAGAATGATCCAGAATGGGGATCATTGGACAATGATCAAAATTGTCCTTGGAGTAAATAAGGACATGTTTCTCGATTATGGAGGTGATAAAGAGTTGGCGTAAAGGTTACGTCGATGCAAGCTTTGACACCTATCCAAATGACTCTGAATAGCAAACGGATACGTATAGTGGAGCAACCATTTGGAATAGTTTCAAATGAAGGCGTGGAAGCGGCATTTATAATATGACCTAGAAATTTGCAAAGCACACACGGATCTGAAAGGTTCGGATCAAATCGACTAAAACCTCTCTCACAAGCAAAACATGATCAAACCCCAGAACTCATTGAGTCTTAATCACATGACGATGTGAACTAGTTTAATGACCCTAGTAAACTCTTTGGATGTTGGTCACATGGCGATGTGACCTGTGTGTGTTAATCACATGGTGATGTGAACTAGATTATTGACTCTAGTGCAAGTGGGAGACTGTTGGAAATATGCCCTAGAGGCAATAATAAATTAGTTATTATTATATTTCCTTGTTCATGATAATCGTTTATTATCCATGCTATAATTGTATTGATAGGAAACTCAGATACATGTGTGGGTACATAGACAACACCATGTCCCTAGTAAGCCTCTAGTTAACTAGCTCGTTGATCAATAGATGGTTACGGTTTCACGACCATGGACATTGGATGTCGTTGATAACGGGATCACATCATTGGCGAGAATGATGTGATGGACAAGACCCAATCCTAAGCCTAGCACAAAAGATCGTGTAGTTAGTATGCTAAAGCTTTTCTAATGTCAAGTATCTTTTCCTTAGACCATGAGATTGTGCAACTCCGGATACCGTAGGGATGCTTTGGGTGTACCAAAGCGTCACAACGTAATCGGGTGGCTATAAAGGTGCATTACAGGTATCTCCGAAAGTGTCAATTAGGTTGGCACGAATCGAGGCGGGATTTGTCACTCCGTGTAAACGGAGAGGTATCTCTGAGCCCACTCGGTAGGACATCATCATAATGTGCACAATGTGACCAAGGGGTTGATCACGGGATGATGTGTTACGGGCGAGTAAAGAGACTTGCCGTGTAACGAGATTGAACAAGGTATCGGGATACCGAAGCGATCGAATCTCGGGCAAGTACAATGCCGCTAGACAAAGGGAATTGAATACGGGATAGATTGAGACCTTGACATCATGGAACAACCGATCAGATCATCCTGGAACAGGTAGGATCCAACATGAGTAACCAGATCCCGCTTATTGGTTATTAATGGGAGAACGCCCCTGGTCATGTTCAAGATGGTTCCCGAACCCATAGGGTCTACACACTTAAGGTTCGATGGCGCTAGGGTTATAAAGGAAGTTTGTATGTGGTTACCGAATGTTGTTCGAGTCGGCTGAGATCCGGACGTCCACGAGGAGTTGCGGAATGGTGCGGAGGTAAAGATTTATATATAGGAAGTCTTATTTTGGTCGGCGGAAAAGTTTGGCGCATTATCGGGGTATTATGCAGGGAGTGCTTAGAAAGGGGTCAGGGGTCCCGAAGGAATCCACCTGCCGAGAGGGCCACATAATTTGTGGGGGTCGCCTTGGCCCATATGGGCCAAGGGCACCAGCCCCAAGAGGCCCATGCGCCAAGGAGACTTGGGGAGGGAAGAGTCCAAGGGGGAAGGCACCTCAGAGGTGCCTTGGGGAGGATGGACTCCTCCCCCCTCTTAACCGCACCCTTCCTTGGAGGGAAGGGGCAGGCTGCGCCCTCCCCTCTCTTGCACCTATATATAGTGGAGGGAGGAGGGAAGACACACACGAGTCCTGGCGCCTCCCTCCCTCCGTGACACCTCCTCCTCTCCCGCAGTGCTTGGCGAAGCCTGCGGGATTACCACGCCTCCACCACCACCACGCTTATTTGTTGTCTTCTGCTGGATGGAGTCTTCCTCAACCTCTCCCTCTCTCCTTGCTGGATCAAGGCATGGGAAACGCCACCGGGCTGTACGTGTGTTGAACGCGGAGGTGCCGTCCGTTCGGCACTAGGATCATCGGTGATTTGAATCACGCAGCACGACTCCATCAACCTCGTTCTCTTGAACGCTCGCTTAGCGATCTACAAGGGTATGTAGATGCACTCTCCTTCCCCTCGTTGCTAGTCTCTCCATGGATAGATCTTGGTGACACGTAGGAAAATTTTGAATTTCTGCTACGTTCCCCAACAGTACATGGTTTGCAATTTTTTTATACTGTCACTAGTTAATAATGCTAGTTACCTTCAGACTTTTGTATTTGGTTTAATGCTCATGCACAGCTAGTATACCAATGCTGAAATGTGTTACCTTTACATTTTGTATTGTTAATTCTTATAGAAATCTTCCAGTGCTAGATTTTATTGAAATCTGTTCAAGAAAACCATTGTATTGTACCACTAATAAAATAACTACTCTCTTGTTGCACTAGCCACCAGTATTAGTGTATATTTGTAGTATTCAAATTTCGAATGGTGTTGCATTAGCGTATGGACATAAATAAAGTGTGGCAAGCTTTCCCAGATATGTGCTCAAGAAAACTACTACCTATTTTTCTAAATAATAGACGGTTGGGTACTTTAAATTGAACCAAGAAAACGTCTTATATTAAGGAACAGAGGGTGTAGAGTTCACTCAAATTATCCCGGTAAAGCTAGTCACACATTTGTTAAAATTAATGTTCATTATGTTATCGGAGGAGGTCTGTAAGTTTGTCTCTAATGCCTGTCGACTACATACCTGACATCATGATGCAATGTTAAGTCATTTCCTTTTGTACAGTGTCACTGAATTGTCAAGGCGGTAATGGCATTTTATTTTAGTTGAACTGCACAAAATATGCTTAAAAGAAGAGGAAAGGTCAGGAATCGATCATTCTTTCCGAAAGAACTATATATGCCTTTCTGACATCACCGTTGCCTTATTTATTCCTTCAAACAGGTGGTTAGAAACAGTCTTGCTACCTTTTCCCATTAAGAAATTGGAGTGCTTATATTTGTGAGTCTATGCTTCAACTAGTGCCACTTTTATAGTAATCACACTTTCAATATCTATGCAAACAGGGATGCTCGATTTTAGTGGAACTGCAGAAAAAGTCCAACTGGTTCAACATTAGGAGCATGTTTTCTTCCAAACCTTTTATATCCAATTGGTGGCACTATGCACTATTCATTATGAAGGTACATGGTTTGCTACTATCTTGCTACTCTTTTTGTACTGTCATTAGATAGTAATACTAGTGGTTTGCATGTGAATTTATTGGCGGTGGACCTACATTGCAAAAAGGTGACATGATTCAATGATTGGATACTCAATTTGGTTGTATCGATTTCACCTCTTCCATCATCGCGAACATGGATATCCTTAGTCCGATGAAGAATAGGCGCTATATTTCTTCTCCGAACCAAAGAAATCAATTAAGTATGAAATTGTCCAGTGGCAAAACATGACCAGTATCAAATTGTCCAAATAAAACATGATAGATGCTAAGCGGAAGAGACATGTTTAAACCGAAAATACAAGGTGGGGTATATGTTAACTAGTCAGCTTGATATTTGTGCGAGGCAGAGATGTTCGCCGTTGCTATTTGGCAAACACACAAAGTGACTACAATTTTGGTTGAACTGCACAAGAGAATAGTATAGTCACTTCATGCAGTGCCATTTGAAAACAGACACGGAAAGAATGGGTAGTCACTTCATGGACTGCAGAAAACTAGTACTGTACTATTTATTGGCCAACACTAGGTGCTTCATTGCTTTGGTCTGATTATACAATGGGCATCATTTTTCCTAAGTTAAAGTTTGTATTCCGAAAATAGTCTCGCTGCAGTGATCGAGAGAAGACCAAATCATATTGCAGTGGATGTTCCTCCATCATGTGTAGTTCATTCTCATGGTTCCAGCTGTTGGTGAGACCACTTACGTTTGCAAGAGGAATTGTAGACTTCACAAACAAATTTGTCTTTCAATCTGTACTGAATGTTGGCCAAGAGAAGCATCGATGTTAGGAGGTAGAACATATATTTTTTCTAGATCTTTGCTTTTGGAGCTACATATTTGTATATGATCTGTGAATCATTGAGATGCATTAACATGTTGATCTTATGTATGGGAATCGTACTAGTTGGTTTTAGTTGCGACGCAAGATCCGAAGTGGTTGATCTTTGGTTTTGAGCTACATATTTGTATATGATCCGTGAATCATTGAGATGCATTAATCAGTTCCTTATTTCTGTTCGCTCGGTGTTTACATATTCTTGATCGGTCACTAGCTAGCCTACTAATGCGCTCTCGACAGTTTTAGTTGCGACGCAACATCCGGCGGCGCTTTTTGAATAAAAATGCCTACCTCTGAAAGCGATAAGCTGCTCGAAGAAAATGCCATGCGAATCAAGAAAGCGCCAACAAAACGCTCGCAAATGCCTTATCTCCAAGCTAAAAGTTCATCAACTAATGCCCTCACCGCGATTCGTTGCATGCTACTCCGCCAGACACGCTGAGTGATTTTGAGTGCTCAGACGCAGCCGACCGTAATTAAGGCAGCTAACCTATCATGCGAAAAAGATGCGCTTTAATTGTTGCGGGCCTTTTAAATCCGTGGAATCATTATTGACAAGGAGGAGATGATTCAAGTGCACTTTCGTTTGACCGTCATGCTTGCGTCTGCGACCCGGCGCAGACGGGACGGGACAACATAGTCATAATTTCAGTTTCTCTAGTTTTCCACCATGGTCGGGCACGCTAAGCCATGCCCGCTAATTATGCATTGAATTCGATGGCGACCGTCGCGCTACCTTCCGCCTATAAGTACTATTTCGGCCTTCTCGGTGGAACCATGACCTTCGCCTCTATCCTCATAAGCCCCACCGGCCGGGACGTCGCCGCCACTTATCCTCGCTCGCCACGTCACGCCATGCCCCCGCCCGTCCGCGATAAAGTAGGCCGAGGCGGTCACTGATGAACTAGTGTTCGGTTTTTCACCGGAAGACAGACGGAGGGAGGAGGCATTCTATCGGTCTTTAGATGGCAATACGGAGATCGAGGACTTGTTGGAGTGCGACCGCCTGGCGGAGGAGTAGCGTATCGCCGATCTGCACTGCCAGCGGGACATGGAGCAGAAGCGCATCGACGCTCTGAGTCGTGAGCAGAGCACCCGCAACTGGGCCGACTACGTGGAGGCCGACTCCCGGCAAATAGCCACCGGAGGTCGCTTGCACGCACGCTGCTCGCGACACCGATTTTACTACCAGCTTCGTCAAGTGGGTTTCCGGCTTAAGTCGAAGCTTGATGGACCACGCCGGCATGGAAAAGGGCCAACGCCAGCGCAACGCTACTTCTATCGCACCTCCGCAAGTCCGAGGCGAAGCGGAGGACGCCGTGCCGGCGTTTAGCGATGTCGCAGATGCCGGGTGGCATCGCCTAGTTAGCTAAGAGTAAGTTAGTACTTGTACACTACTAGAGTATTAGTGGGAGTAGATAGTTAACTTGGCTATGATGGTTGTCAACGTGAAAGTTCAAGATTTATATGTGGATCGGACACATTTACGCTTCTAAATGTTGAACTTTCCGTTTGAACGTATGGAATGGCTGTTATTTTTTTAAACTAGCAAAGTGGCCCGCACATATGTGGAGGCTAGTATGGAAGAAAGTTTGTTTTAAAAAAGAAAATATTAAGTTCTTTTGTCGGTTGATTGTGAAGTGGTTTTTTCGGCATAAGAGGAAATCTCCTTTCGTGTTTCGTAAAATACTAACGTATGCGTTAGGTGTAGAATAGTTCAAGAGTGGCGTGTGGTCGGGCTATCATGTTTTTATTGTGGGTATAGGTTGTCATGGAATGTCGACTTATTTGGACTAACGGACACATCACACCATAATAATTTCGTTCATGTTAAATATATGTATGATATTTTTACGGAGAGTCTCATATTCTTAAATTTGATTCCCAATATGACGCATTTGTATATGTGAGGGATTTTTAGTCATACGAATAATGTACTGAATGTTTTAACGGAAAATTATGTAATTTGGGCTAAACACACGTATATGCACTATATACTTAAAGTTGTTTTTTTGTGCTGGTATGATATAATTAATTTTTTTTAGCCCAACACGCTTAAGCAGACTTTACACCACTGCTCAGTGCTCACACACCCTTCTCTCTCACTCTACGCTTAAAAAAGAATATTTCTCTCACTCACAGTCTCACACACACCTTCACACTCTCACATTTTTCTCTTGCCTGATGCCCCGATCCCCTTTCTTCTTTCCTTCTTCCATCCGCTCACTCCAAAATTGCTGCCACCGGATGAGCCGTCCCCAATAGTTTTCCCTCTTGATTTGTTGCCTTGAGCCTGCTCCTCCTCAGCTGCAAGCATCCCTGCAGCTCAACTCGTTGTTGCGGCCACAGCCCACAGGGGTGTCTGTCTACAGCGGCTTGTCTCTTGGGCTGGTAAACAGCGACGGATGTGTAGCAGGGTCCGAGGAGCATCTGCGGAAGGGAGGAGGCGAGATTGTCGATCTGCACGGTGTCGTTTCCCTCGGCGTCCGTGCAGGTGATGTGGGCGTGGATCTCGTCTCCAGCAGCAGCATGGATCCAGCTTGAGTATGAGGATGCTGGCGATGTTGTCTTCCCAAGCGCGCGAGCCATCCGCATGGTCGTTGTTCCCACTCGAGGCAGCCCAACACATCATCACCATCCTCCACAACGTCAGTATTCTTCGACCTACAGGTCCCTCTTTTTTGCTTTTCCTGTCTTATCATATTTTTTGCTTAACCTTTCCTCAGTGTGTATGATTGTATACCAGTATAATGTAATTGAGGTACTATCTGTTAGTGAATAATCTTAATTTTCTTCTGTACCCTCCAATTTTTTCTGGGCTTTGCGACTGGCATAGGTAGTGTTAGGCTGCCGTACCCCAATTCATATTCAACAAATTTAGTAGTATAATCACTATATTGAGTTGGTATAGTTTAGTAGTATTTCCCAAAGACAAATTAGTTTTTAATAATTGAATAGTCAAATAGGTCTGACCGAATTGTACATATACAAAAATATAATGATAGACGAATGCCCTGACTCTTGGGTTGTACTCCATCATATGTCGATATAGAATGTCGATGTTTGATATTTATTAACTATTTTCATCATATAGATCTTAATGCACATTTCCAAAGATTCTGCAGAGTAGTAGACCAATTCCGTCCTTCCATACCATGTTTAAATCTCTGATTGTGTCAGCCCTCTCTCAAATCTTCACTTGCGACTTTTTTACTTGTCTTCTTGTGTCTCTCTTCTTCCTGCGCAATATCATAAATTTAACTATTATTTATGAATTCTTTATCTTCAAATGTAACAGTGATCCATAATACTGAAAATCATTGAATAATGTAGATGAAACTATTTTATTGTTCACTAAAATTTTCAAGCACATAACATACATGCACCAGTATGCTAGTTTTGCTAGTAAATTAATTGGCTTAAGAGGTGCATATAAACTTGCATGCAGAGAACATACATGCACATGTATGCTAGATTTGCTAGTAAATTAATTGGTTTTAGAGGTGCATCTGAGACATAGTACTACCAGATCGCCGGTGCCTCCCCAATTGATAAAGAATACAAAGTCATTGGTTAAATGATAATACCTCACCATTAGTATCTTGGATGGTTGACTCATGAATCATCATTTGAATCAACGATACATCATTTTCTTCCTCTTCAAACTATGAGATAGAATACCATAATTTAGAACATCAAATAGAACACTTGGGTTTATCTTAAAAACCATATATTATGTTGAAAGTATACACTTTTCACCTCATTGTTGAATTTCTTTTATTTGATAACTCTTTTGAATTTCTTGTTGCTAGGACTTTTGACATGTGTACAGTTTTCTTCATCTTTATGTGAATCATCTTCCACTGTGATTACAAATAAATCTATAGATTGAATATTGGGTACTTCCTTTTCATATTGATTTCAACGAGAATACCTCCTCATTGTGTACTTTGTTTTTTGCACCAACTTTGTTTAGTTATTTCAAAAGCTTTTCCTTTCAAATCTGTTTGCATCTTTTTTGTCTCTCTTCGTGTTCTCTGAAATAATTTTTGACTCCACCGCTTGTTTACTTCTTCTTTTTATCCTCAATAGAAGTTTCTTGTTAGATGATGTAGAGATTTTCTTTTCAAGCACATTTTTCTTCTCTCCTCTAGTTGCAATCTTGTAGGAACGATTGCCCTATAAAAAGAAATCATTTTTACATTATTAAAAAAACATGTTTTAATATCATTTAACAATAGGTTGTAAATAGTTAATGCATATACGAGAAAATGTTTTGGGTGTATTGCCTCACATGAAGTTCAATTTCTTTAATGCTTTATTTGCTATTTCTAGATCAATCTTTCTCACATATTTTTTTAGATATTTTGCTTGTGAGAAGTTTTTGTTAGATGATGTAGATCCTTTCTTTCCAAACATATTCTTCTTCTCACTTTCTCCTGCATTCTTGGAGTGGCTCTTGCCCTCTTAAATGGAAATCTTGTTGGTGATACTTTTAAGAAATTATACCATATTTATGATAATAAAACCGTTACTTAGTTGCAATCCTCATTATCTCACTTTTGAATAATGTAATTTGAAGAACCTTACGTAAATTTGGCTTTCCAAAGATGCGTCATAAAGAACATACTCTCATTATAATTTTATAAACCATTTGAACATACTGTAATGTGCACGAACATACCTTTTCAACTATTTTGTTTAAATGTTTGTCTCAAGCCTCTCATGAAGTTCAAAAGGGAAGCTCACTTTGAAAATTTTCATTCATACTTATAGTTTCCTTGAATTTAACTTTAGTCAGAATGTGTGTTTTACCATAAAGGTTTTGAATTGAATCCATCGTTCTTTAGCATGGTATGCACAAGTGTTGCCTAAAAGTCTCTCCGTAGCCTCATTAAACATCGTAAATGTTGTTGTTATTGTATCATTGCTTACCTTGAGTTTAAGTAGATACCTAATGTGATAGTGTCACTGCTTACTGGCAATGCTACTAAAAAATGGTACCAAAGATGCTCACCGTAGGTTATAATCTTTCTTGTGGCAGAATGTGGCAGAAAAGCAAAGTTTGCATTCCATGTACCAGAAACCTTTTGTCGGTTATAATCTCAGAAGTTTTTGCTTTCCTTGAGCACACAAATTCCTAACCGAAGTCAAGAAAAAGCATATCAGATTAGATAAAATAGCAAATTAGAGATCCTGGGCAAGGTTATAATCTCATAAGTATATTTCATGAGCAAGGTTATAGGCAAACCTTTGTTTTAAGATCAAAAAATCATAGTTCTATAATTTAATGCTTTTCCATACTACCTAAGTTTGAAGGTCCTGATTATGTAGATGGAGTACTATTTAATTTTTGCTTCTATTTCTGGAGGTATAAAACTTAATATACTACACCTGCAAATTAGTTGTGAGGATAGTGTTGATCACCTTGTGTAACAATCTTGAAGATCATGAGTGTGAGGATAGTGTTGATCACCTTGTGTTACAATGTTGAAGATCATGAGTGCCTCTAATCTGTGGTTTGGATTTGAATGTTTTTATGTGTATGTGAGTATGTCGATTAATAGGTGGGTAGTCATTTTACTGATCTTGTATGTACTGCTAGGAAAGATGAGTGGTTAGTTACTTTGATAGAGGCAAAGGTGTCCCGATGTTTCGATGAGATGGTGGATATCGTTTCTGTGGGAGTCGACCTTGACGATCCGACTACGTACGTGCGAGACGTCGCGCCTTAGCAATCGCTAAACCAACTTTCGAGGGTTATTGACCACGCCGGAGCACGATCAACTCCGACCACGAGGGCCTGCTTCCTGCGAGCAAACGAAGAACAAGCAAGAAACTAAGATTGCAATCTGGATATTGCGAATATAAGAGGAAAACTTTATTAATGAAGGTGGGGTTCTGTGGACGCCTTGGTCCGGTCATTGAACACAAAGCGAAATCTGTGAGTTGTCGCTATGGAGAACTTTTGATCTAAACAAAACCCAAGGTCTAAACGGTGCCCTAAGGGTCAGTATATATGGAGGAAGAGGGGGAATTTCGTGGCCCTTGGTGGAGGGTCCAAATCAACCCTATCTCTTGTTTCCCCACACATACCGGACTCTAAAAATAGCCTATACTTGTGTATTTCTGAAATTACAAGGGCACTGCCCACTAATAAGGTGACGCATGACACCTAGAATAGCCTCGGGGCGACATTTATGAAGTAGCATCTTGTATATTTCGTCCAAGGCTTCATGCACCCATTATGGTGGCTTCAAAGTCCACAGAAATCATCACTTGTAACTCCGTTCTTGTTCCCCTTGTGCATGGCATTATCTCCATGCTTGTTCTTGCTCCAATGTCCATCCTTCTCCAAGCTAGGGCCTTCATTTGTAAAGCAAAACAAATGTATCCAATTTAGGCAAAGATCATATTCTCATGAACATTAGAATCATTACCAAGAAACGAAAGTACCGATAATTTAATTGGCGTGCGCGAGCTCTAGTAATTGGTCCAAAGATATGTAGCGATGAGGGGTCTGGGTGTAACAATGGTATTGATGTCCTCATCATCCTCCCTTCTTGAAATGAAGTCGTCCTCGACGGAAGCTCATTTTCCTCACCCAAATAAGGCTTCAAATCTGCAATGTTAAAAGTGGGACTAACCCCAAAATCTGCAGGCAGCTCAAGTTTATATGCATTATCATTTATTTTCTCTAACACCTTAAATGGACCATCAAGACGTGGCATTAGCTTTGATTTGCGCAATTTAGGAAACCTATCCTTACATAAATGTAACCAAACAAGATCTCCAGTGCAAAGACAACATGTTTTCTACCCTTATCTCCGAGAAGTTTATATTTAGCATTCATACGCTCAATGTTTTCCTTAGTTATCTCATGCATTTTTAAAATCAATTCAAAGACGTGCTTTAGCATCAAAATTAACATTCTCCGAAGATGGAAGAGGCGACAAATCAATAGGTGCACGAGGTAGGAAGCCATACACAATTTCAAAAGGGCACATCTTAGTAGTAGAATGCAATGAACGATTATAAGCAAATTCAATATGAGGCAAGCATTCTTCCCACATTTTCTTATTATTCTTCAAAACAGCCCTAAGCATAGTAGACAATGTTCTATTGACTACTTCAGTTTGTCCATCGGTTTGGGGTGACAAGTAGTACTAAAAGCGGTTTAGTCCCCAACTTAGCCCATAAACATCTCCAAAAGTGGCTAAGAAATTTAGTATCACGATCTGAAACAATAGTATTTGGCACACCATGCAAGCGAATAATTTCACGAAAGAACAAATCAAGAACATTAACAAAGATCATCGCTTTTATGACATGGTATAAAGTGTGCCATTTTCGAGAATCTATCCACGACAACAAATATGCTATCCCTCCCTTCTTTGTTCGTGGTAAACCTAAAACAAAGTCCATAGATATATCCTCCCAAGGAACACTAGGCGCAGTGCAAAGGCATATATAAACCATGAGGATTGAGTCGTGACTTAGCTTTTTGACATGTAGTGCGACACGCAACAAAACGCTCAACATCCCGTCTCATCTTTGGCCAAAAGAAATGTGTAGCAAGTATATCCTCCGCCTTCTTGGCGGCAAAGTGTCCCATTAATCCTCCTCCATGCGCCTCCTGCAACAACAAAAGACGAACAGAGCTAGCGAGGAATGCATAGCTTGTTAGCACGGAACACAAAACCATCATTAATAACGAACTTGTTCCATGTTCTTCCTTCTTTACAATTCTGCATTACATCTTTAAAATCAGCATCATGCACATATTGATCTTTGATGGTCTCCAAACCAAATATTTTGAAGTCAAGTTGTGAAAGCATAGTATAGCTTATTTAGACAAAGCATCGCCAATAACATTTTCTTTACCCTTCTTGTGTTTAATGACATAAGGGAAAGTCTCAATGAATTCAACCCATTTAGCATGTCTACGATTCGGTTTAGCTTGACTTTTAATATGTTTCAAAGATTCATGATCGTAATGTATGACAAATTCTTTGGGCCATAAATAATGTTGCCATGTCTCTAAAGTCCGAACAAGAGCATATAATTCTTTGTCATAAGTAGAATAGTTCAGACTAGGCCCACTCAATTTTTAGGAAAAGTATGCAACAGTGTTTGCCATCTTGTAATAATACACCTCCTAATCCAATTCCACTAGCATCACATTCAAGCTCAAAAGTCTTATTAAAGTCGGGAAGTTGGAGTAAAGGAGCATGTGTCAACTTATCTTTCAATACCGTGAAAGGCGTCTTCCCGTAAGTGCACACCCCCAAACAAAAGGCACATCCTTCTTTGTAAGCTCATTGAGAGGTGCAAGAATGGTGCTAAAGTCTCTCACAAACGCCTATAGAAACCAATGAGTCCAAGAAAACTCCTCACTTGTGTGACCGTTTTGAAATTTTGCGGCCAACTCTCAATAGCTTCAATCTTGGCTTTATCAACTTCAATTCCCTGTGGAGTAACAACATAGCCAAGAAAAGATACTCGGTCGATTGCAAAGGTGCACTTCCCAAGGTTACCAAACAAGCGTGCATCACGTAGAGCATTAAAAAGCGACGCGTAAATGTTCCAAATGTTCTTCCAAAGATTTGCTATAAATCAAGATATCATCAAAGTAAACTACCACAAATCGTCCAATGAAAACACGTAAAACTTCGTTCATTAATCTCATGAAAGTACTAGGTGCATTAGTTAACCCAAAAGGCATGACTAACCACTCATATAATCCAAACTTAGTTTTAAATGCTGTTTTCCATTCATCTCCCCAATTTCATACGAATTTGATGGTATCCACTACGCCAAATCAACTTTGGAGAATATTGTAGAGCCACTCAATTCATCAAGCATATCATCTAGCCTAGGAATAGGATGACGATAACGAATAGTAATATTATTAATGCCTCTACAATCAACACACATACGCCGACGTACCATCCTTTTTAGGCACTAGTATAATAGGAACGACACAAGGACTAAGAGATTCGCGTATATAACCTTTGTCGGCGGCCTGCATTTCTGACGCATAATCTCCTTCGTCTCCTCTGGATTGGTGCGGTATGGTGCACGGTTGGGTAGCGATGCACCGAATTAAATCAATTTGATGCTCAATCCCTCGAATAGGTGGTAATCCGGTGGCACGTCTTGTGGGAAGGCGTCGGCGAACTCTGCAAAATGTTAGTGACGGCGAGGGGGCAAAGAGGAAAACACGTCCTCGAATGAAAATAATGCCTCTTTGCACACAAAAGCATAGCAAACAGATTTGCTAGAATCTAGCTCATCAATATCGATTTGGTGGCAAATAAACATGCACTTTTCACTTTAATTTCGTAAGCAACATTAGATGGTTTATTATTAGGCTTCATTTGTTGCTCAAATTCTTTTGCTACAATCTGATTTTCACTCTTATTTTCTCCTGTTTTGCTTTATTAGCTCTATTAATATCATCTTTCAAAATGGAATCGAGTCATAGGAAGCAAAGTAATATTTTTATCCTTGTGAACCGGAGTATCTTGATTGTTTCTACCATGGTGTATGTAATTTTTATCAAATTGCCATGGTCTACCAAGTAATAAGGAACATGCTTGCATAGGTACCACATCACAATCAACATAATCGGCATATGTAGAGATACTAAAATACACACCGAGCAGACGTGTTACCTTAACCTTGCCATTGTTGTTGAACCATTGGATGTAGTAAGGATGTGGATGTGGCCTTGTGGTGAGAGAAAGCTTCTCCACCATATCCATGCTAGCCAAGTTGTTGCAGCTCCCTCCATCTATGATGGCCTTGAATAGAACGTTCCTTCACAACTCCCTTTGTATGGAACAAGTTATGCCTCTGATTTTGCTCGACTTGTGTAACCTGCACACTCAAAACACGTTGAGCAACTAAACATTCATACCTCGGCCAAAGATCTTCAGCAGCCCATGTATTGCGTCTCATGATCGTAATCATCTCCACCGTGTTCTTCATGTGTAATAAGAGCCAAAGTCTCTTCATCATAGTCACTAAGCGGACTCATACCCACCATCCTCGCAGAGCAATCATCACACGAGATTGGCATTCTCTCATAAAATGTCCTCTTCCCTTACAACGACGACAAATAATATCACTTGTGTGCCCTGTTGACGCCATGGAAGAAGAAGAGCTCTGTGTAGGCCCGGGGTGTGCTCTTGGCGGATAGTGGTGGTTGTGCGCTTTCTTGTATCACGGTTGGAGGTGGCGGTACCGGAGGTGCCGGTGGAGTAGAACGTGTGGAAGTAGATGATGCACGTGGTGTCCATGATGAAGGTCGACCTGCGAGAAAAAGTTAGTCCGCGCTTACGCTGTCGATCCTGCACTTCACGTTCGACTTTACAAGCAAGATGGAATAATCGGTGATATTATTATAATCCTTGTAGTCTAGAATGGTCTCAATCTCTCTATTTAATCCACCCGAAAAGCGTGCAAGCATAGCTTCATTCTCCTCAACAATACCACATCTAATCAAGCGGTTTGTAATTCACGATAATATTCTTCTACCGAATTTTTTCCTTGTCTTAAAGCGCTGCAATTTTGAAGTAATTCACGCCGATAATATGGTGGAACCCAACGAGCACGCATAGCAGTTTTCAAAGCAGCCCAAGTAGTCGAACAGGATATAATCTACAATGTTCGAGACCACCAAACACATGCAAAGCTAGTGAAAGCACAAGCAATGACGAGGAACACGTCTCTCCTCGTGATATTGTAAACATGTAAATCGTTGTTCAGCTTTCTAACTCCCAAGTAAGATATATATCGTGAACATATCTACCCTCAAATGGTGGAATATTCAATTTCAGTTTAGGGAGATGGTCATGATCTCGCACTGAGGGGAGCCCTAACATTACCGTTATTTGCATGTGGGCGACACGGTGGTTGTGGTGCTGGTGGTTGCACGTAGTTCCGATGTTGATCAACCTCATCCTCGTAATCTCCCACATAATCATCCTCCCCACATCGCCAGCAGGAGCCACGGAAGTATCAACAAGCAAGACCAAAGCTTGGCCAGTGAAGAGGGACACGTGAAGCTTCGGCGGAGGGCTGTTTCAAGCGATGTGGAGGTAGTCGTAGTTGTTGTTGTAAAGGTGCTGCGTTAGGTGCGGTAGGTGTGGTGGTGGTGGTAGACGCGAGCAATTCATTAAACTTGTTATCGAGCTTTGTTTCAAATGTCTTCTCCATGCCATCTATCTTCTCCATGGCCTCGTCAAATCTGCTTAGCACATCTTGCACCGTCCACTCATCATTTCTTTGAAACTTATCATGAAGCTCCTTGTTCGTCAAGTTCTCCTCGGTCTAAATGGCTTGTGATCCCGCCATGGTTAGCGAAAGAAAAGAAACACACAAGAATATGATTCGACAGACTACTAGGAAGTGGTGGTGGTGGTGTGGTGGGCCGGTCACAAATCCGTCAAGCAAATCTCAAATTCTTACCGGTTCTTACCCAAAGAAGAAAGGTGATCGGCAATCGATGTAGTCAAAACTCTCAAAGCTTGGATAGAGCGATTACGGGGAGAGTCAAGCATACGATGTAGATGTATGTGGAGTGGGAAGGCTTATAATATGGTAGCAAAAAGGGTCGACAATAATCAATTCGAGAGATGCAAAGTTGAATAAACGCTCAACGACAGTCTTTGTCTTTGGTCCTAGGCTAGACCGTGCTAGAGACGCGAGCCTAGAACACGAACAAAATCACGGCACCGCGTAAACAAGGGAAAAGCACACTCTGAATTTTTTTTTCGCTCTTTTTTTTTTTTGCTTTTTTTTTTTTTTGAAAAATCACTATAATGGCGAGTGTCTCAAAACTCTTCCTGTGTCAAACCGATAGGATGGGCACGAAATTTTTTCGACCAATTTTTTTTTTTCGATCGCCTTTAACCCAAAAATCGAAACGGGTCAAAAAAACTTTCTATAACGGCTTAATCGCCTCAATGCGCTTAGAAACACCTAAAATAGGATAGCCAGAAAATTTTTTCGACAAGTGCGTTTTCGGAAAATTTTGGGCCTAAACGGAGGGTGGTTTCCGGACTCTTTTTTTTTTTTTTTTTTTTTTTTTTTTCCAAACCTACTCCGCAAGGAAACACGAATCGGAAACTAGATGGATCTCGAAAACAAACCTAATATGAGAGGAACTTCGGATTGGTGGTGGTATATGGCGGCCGGTGGTGGTAGCGGTGGTAGTATATGGATATGGATCGGTGGTGGTCTATGGATACGGATTCGAGCGGTGGTGGTAGGTGGCGAGGCGATGATGATGGTGCGGTGGCGGCGTGACAACTTATGACCGTAACTCGAAACTCTAAAAGACTAGGCGCTAAGACCAAAGAATCAGACACGGCGATGCAACCAAAATTCAACAAAGCAAAACCCTAAAAAGATTATGCAAAGGCTCAGATTGGTTCGGATATGATGAACTAACCCTAATTTTTTGTGGCTTTTTCGAGGACTTTAGGTATGAAGAACAGACTCGATCTAATCTACGAAAAACTGTAAAATCTCACCGAGCAACCTCGAAAATCGATACCACTTGATAGAGGCAAAGGTGTCCCGATGTTTCGATGAGATGGTGGATATCGTTTACGTGGGAGTCGACCTTGACGATCCGACCTACGACGTCGAGACGCGTCGCGCCTTAGCAATCGCTAAACCAACTTCCGAGGGTTATCGACCACGCCGAGCACGATCAACTCGACCACGAGGGCCTGCTTCCTGCGAGCAAACGAAGAACAAGCAAGAAACTAAGATTGCAATCTGGATATTGCGAATATAAGAGGAAAACTTTATTAATGAAGGTGGGGTTACGTGGACGCCTTGGTCCAGTCGTTGAACACAAAGCGAAGTCTGAAGTTGCTGCTATGGCGAACTTTTGATCTAAACAAAACCCAAGGTCTAAACGGTGCCCTAAGGGCTGTATATATGGAGGAAGAGGGGGAATTTCGTGGCCCTTGGTGGAGGGGTCCAAATCAACCCTATCTCTTGTTTCCACACATACGGACTCTAAAAATAGCCTATACTTGTGTATTTCGAAATTACAAGGGCACTGCCCACTAATAAGGTGACGCACACCTAGAATAGCCTCGGGACGACATTTATGAAGTAGCATCTTGTATATTTCGTCCAAGGCTTCATGCACCCATTATGGTGGCTTCAAAGTCCTGAAATCATCACTTGTAACTCCGTTCTTGTTCCCCTTGTGCATGGCATTATCTCCATGCTTGTTCTTGCTCCAATGTCCATCCTTCTCCAAGCTAGGGCCTTCATTTGTAAGCAAAACAAATGTATCCAATTTAGGCATCATATTCTCATGAACATTAGAATCATTACCAAGAAAGCGAAAGTACCGATAATTTAATTGGCGATGCATGAGCTCTAGTAATTGGTCCAAGATATGTAGCGATGAGGGGTCAGGTGTAACAATGGTATTGATGTCCTCATCATACTTAATAATTACCTTGTTGGATTTCATATTTGATCCACCTTGTGAGTTAGCATGTCAAAACTCTTTAGATGAGCATTGCCTTGAGTATCGAAGTACTGTTGATCCATTATTCAATGTTCAAGAACAAATTCATCAATTTCATATACAAGAATCATGCAAATTATCTAAGTTTGTGAAGTCGATACACACCGGAGGTAGTTTGGTCTCTTATTATGTGCACATTGTACTTATTGGTGGTGGTTTGATTGCTCGATGAGCCGATAACAATCTAGGAGTATCAACAGAGGATATTGGGCCGCTTGCAACTATTGGAGGAAGATGATGTCCAAGCGTCAATTGCTAGAGGAAGACGATGTTGAAGGTGGGTTCGATGTCCGGCACATGCTAAACCTGATTTGATGCTAGCTTGCATGGTTGGTTTTCTCCCCTGGCACCATTGCTAAGCTAATTGCCAAAGCTCATAAAACACAACCTTGCCTTCTCATTGTCTCACCTTTCCCCAATTTTTCAAGATAGCAACCACCGGTAGTCGTTCTACCGATTTTGTATGTACTTCTATGAAAGATGCAAGATCGCCATTTAATAGTTACATTTTTGGATTGCATATTTGATCCACCTTGTGAGTTAGCATGTCAAAACTCTTTAGATGAGCACCGCCTTGAGTATCGGCATCGTTGATCCATTGTTCAATGATATGTAACAAATTCATCAATGCCATATACAAGAATCATGCAGATTATGTAAATTTGTGCGGTGATACGCCGGAGGTAGTTTGATCTCTTAGTATGTGCACATGGTACTTCATCGGGGTGGTGTCGCTTCACGAGCCGATGACAATCGATGAGTGTCAACATAGGAGATTTTGGTGCTTGCAACTATTGGAGGAAGATGATGTCTATGTGTCAATCCACGGAGGAAGATGATGCTCAAGGTGGGCTCTAACATGTGCCACGTCTTTGAACTTGATTTGATGCTAGCTCACACGTTTGGTTTTCTTTTGTCGCCACCATTGCTAATCTGATTGCAAAAGCTCATAAAATGTAACCTTGCCTTCTCACGGTCTCACCTTGCCCCGATCACTCAAGATAGCAAACACCGCCACTGGTACAACATATCCGCTCTAAAGTTAGACTTTGTTCCCATGGTGTTGTGGCATCAAAATTCAGATAATCTACATCTTTCTTAACCCCGCAGCTTGTGATCATTTAATTGTAGTTACATGTGTTTCTCAGAGGCGTCCTTCCATTGATGTATAATTGGAATAGTTATTGTGTTCATAGTTCTTTTGGCCGATGGCAGCTATGTATATAGATTTTCTCAAAAGAAATATGCTAAGAGTCGTATCTCAATGGCTGTTCTTGCACGTACATCCGACATAGCATTTTGGCTGGTGGCGGCCATGTATGAGCCGGATCAAACCAACCCATGAAGTGACATAGTATTTTTGGTCGGTGGCAGCCATGTACTGAAGTCGGCTCAAACCAACCAATGAAACTAATCGATCTGGACACGGATGTGTAGCAAGCAGGTGGATTGATCTTTTAACATTGGTTGCAAACGCATCGCGTACCTAGTAATTGAATTAGCCAGAACCAATCATAGCTAACCATGGCGGACGGCTCATTGAAGCGCTTGTGAGAGAAATCATTAAACATGTATCTATGGGGTGGCGGCGCTGCGTGGTCGCTTCGATCCAAGCAGGAGCTTTTAGATTGGACATAGCATGGACGTGTAGGGAATATTAGGTTGCGGCCTATATTTTGTGGCATTGGTGGGTAATTTCTTTAGCTTTAAAATTAATCCAATGGTTTTGGTTTTCTAATCTAATAAAATAACAACCGGATGTTCCTAATTATTGTGGGATTTTAGGCAAATTTCCTTTTTTCTGGTGACCCATCAAGTACTTTTTAAGATAAATAGATGGGTTGTATTTGTCCTCCACGGGTTTAGAGGTTGACTTGTGGGTCTACCAAATTAACGCGTACACAATCAGGAGATGATTGTACGTGGAGAGGACGACAGTAGGGACCCGCCAAGGTCATGGCAGTATGCAAGCAAGTACCTCCTTATTTCAAGACAATAAAAAATGGCTCCTCCTAATGGATTTCTGACATCTGGGTCCCATGCCATCGTCAACGTAGTCAATGAACGAGAGAATTACTGTGGCAACGGTGACATCGGGGACCCAAAGAGCTCGCCCAATTATTTTTGTTTTGGGTTAATTTGATAAATGCCACTCCAAATCTGGCGGTTCATAAAAATGCCACTGAAATTTCCAAACTTTGAAAAATGCCATTTCATGCCATTTCCAGTGACATTTTCAAGTCCTGAGTGGCATTTTCAAAGTTTGCAAATTGCGATGGCGTTTTCAATGTTTGCAAAAATTGCGGTGGCATTTTTAAAGTTTGGAAATTGCGGTGGCATTTTTATGAATCGCCATAATTGGAGTGGCATTTATCTAATTTGTTTTTGAGATGGAGCGGTGGTGTCAACTGGTCATGCGGGGCACTCTGGCTCGCCTAGACAGCCTTCTATTTTATGTTTACCATGCACCAACCCAGTAGTTTTTTCTTTCCGAAATGGCTAGCCCAGTTTTTTGTGATTTGCCAAATAAGTCGCTTTGTCGTGCATTGGGCTGCAAATCTTTCAAGAAAAGGAGAGCTTCATTAATTTGGCCGAGAAAATGGCCTATCAAGAATGAGAAATGGGTCATACATTTTAAAACATATCAAACCGGCAATTAGTTTCAAATTTCTTTTTTTCATTTTGAGATTTTAAATTGCATTAATTTTTATGCGTGGACAATTTGTTGGATTATATATTGATATACAGTTATTTTCAAAATCAGTTTGAATATGACTCGAAATTTCGGGATTAAAAACAGTTCGGACCGCACCGAAATATGCAAAATTTTGTATAATTTTTTAACCGTGGCCACAATATGGGCTGTAATGCTAACAAAAAGAATATGGGCTCAAAAAAACCTTAAGAATTAGCAAATGGGCTGTAAATTATTAGAAATAATGGCAGCTGGGGCGTATCTTTGCTTTCCACAGTTGAGGCTTCCTAAAAAAGGTTAACGACAAGCGATGAATGTTGGATGTCCATCCAATGGCCGTCGTGCTTCTTCAATCTCTGCTCTTCCTGCTCGGCCGCTCAAACAAGCGCCCGTGAGATCGCTGCTCCCTCCTCCCACGGCCATGTGTCTTTGCCACAAGAGCCTCACCGCCCCATCAGACTCCCATCGCTGGCCTAGCCATCCCTTGAAGGAAATATGCCCTAGAGGCAATAATAAAGTTATTATTTATTTCCTCATATCATGATAAATGTTTATTATTCATGCTAGAATTGTATTAACTTAGGAAACATGATACATGTGTGAATACATAGACAAACATATAGTCACTAGTATGCCTCTCTTTGGACTAGCTCATTAATCAAAGATGGTTATGTTTCCTAACCATAGACATGTGTTGTTATTTGATTAATGGGATCACATCATTAGGAGAATGATGTGATTGACATGACCCATTCCGTTAGCCTAGCACTTGATCGTTTAGTATATTGCTATTGCTTTCTTCATGACCTATACATGTTCCCTGTAACTATGAGATTATGCAACTCCCGTTCTGGGAGGAACACTTTGGTGCTACCAAAGCGTCCTGGCAACGTAATCGGGTGATTATAAAGGAGTACTACAGGTGTCTCCAAAGGTACATGTTGGGTTGGCGTATTTCGAGATTAGGTTTTGTCACTCCGATTGTCGGAGACGTATCTCTGGGCCCTCTCGGTAATACACATCACATAAGCCTTGCAAGCATTGCAACTAATAAGTTAGTTGCGAGATGATGTATTACGGAACGAGTAAAGAGACTTGCCAATAACGAGATTGAACTAGGTATTGGATACCGACGATCGAATCTCTGGCAAGTAACAAACCGAAGACAAATCGAACAACGTATGTCGTTATGCGGTATGAACGATAAAGATCTTAAGTAGAATATGTAGGAACCAATATGGGCATCCGGGTTCCGCTATTGGTTATTGACCAAGAATAGTTCTAGGTCATGTCTACATAGTTCTCGAACCCATAGGGTCCGTGCCGCTTAACATTACGATGACAGCTTTATTATGAGTTTATAAGTTTTGATGTACCGAAGTTTGTTGGTCCGGATGTGATCACGGACGTGACGAGGAGTCTCGAAATGGTCGAGACATAAAGATTGATATATTGGAAGCCTATATTTGGATATCGGAATGGTTCGGGTGAAATCGGGATTTTTAAAGGAACAGGGGTTACGGAACCCTCCGGGGATAATGGGCCTTAGTGGGCCATGAGGGAGAAGAGGAGGACGGCCGGGGCGGGCCGCGCGCCCCTCCCCCCTAGTCCGATTAGGACAAGGAGTGGGGGGGCAGCGCCCCCCTTCCTCTTTCCCCTCCCACCTTTCCTTCTCCAACAAGGCAAGAAGGGGGAGTCCTACTCCCGGTGGGAGTAGGACTCCTCCAGGCGCACCCCTTGGGGGCCGGCCGCACCTCCCCCTCCCTCCTTTATTTTGGGGGGCAAGGGGGCACCCCAAGACACACAAGTTGATCTACGGATCGTTCCTTAGCCGTGTGCGGTGCCCCTCCACCATATTCCACCTCGGTCATATCGTCGCGGAGTTTAGGCGAAGCCTGCGTGATAGAGCATCATCATCGTCACCTGCACGTCGTCTTGTGGAACTCATCCCGACACTTTCTTTGGATCGGAGTCCGGATCGTCATCGAGTGAGCGTGTCTTTGAACTCGGAGGTGCCGTGACGTTCGGTACTTGGATCGTCGGATCGTGAAGGCGTATGACTACATCAACCGTGTTGTCATAACGCTTCGCTTACGGTCTCACGAGTGCGTGGACAACACTCTCCCTCACGTTGCTATACCATCACCATGATCTTGCGTGTGCGTAGGAATTTTTTGAAATTACTACGTTTCCCCAACAATGGCATCCGAGCCTGTTTTTATGCGTTGATGTTATATGCACGAGTAGAACACAAGTGAGTTGTGGGCGATACAAGTCATCTTGCTTACCAAAGATGTCATACTTTGGTTCGGCGGTATTGTGAGATGAAGCGGCCCGGACCGACATTACCAGCGTCACGCTTACGCGAGACTGGTTTCACCGCTGCGAGCACTCGTTGCTTAAAGGTGACGGCGGGTGTCTGTCTCTCTCACTTTAGTTGAACGTGTGGCTACGCCCGGTCCTTGCGAAGGTTAAAACAGCACCAACTTGAGAAACTATCGTTGTGGTTTTGATGCGTAGGTAAGAACGGTTCTTGCTCAGCCCGTAGCAGCCACATAAAACTTGCAACAACAAAGTAGAGGGCGTCTAACTTGTTTTTGCAGGGCATGTTGTGATGTGATATGGTCAAGACGTGATGCTATATTTTATTGTATGAGATGATCATGTTTTGTAACGAGTTATCGGCAATGGCGAGAGCCATATGGTTGTCGCTTTATTGTATGAAATGCAAGCGCCATGTAATTGCTTTACTTTATCACTAAGCGGTAGCGATAGTCGTAGAAGCAATAGTTGGCGAGGCGACAACGATGCTACGATGGAGATCAAGGTGTCGGCGCGGTGGCGATGGTGATCACGGCGGTGCTTGAGATGGAGATCACAAGCACAAGATGATGATGGCCATATCATATCACTTATATTGATTGCATGTGATGTTTATCCTTTATGCATCTTATCTTGCTTTGATTGACGGTAGCATTATAAGATGATCTCTCATTAAATATCAAGAAGTGTTCTCCCACAGTATGCACCATTGCGAAAGTTCTTCGTCTTTGAGACACCACGTGATGATCGGGTGTGATAGGCTCTACGTTCAAATACAACGGGTGCAAAAGCAGTTGCACGCGAATACTTAGGTCAAACTTGACGAGCCTAGCATATACGAGATATGGCCTCGGAACACGGAGACCGAAGGTCAAACGTGAAGCATATAGTAGATATGATCAACATAGTGATGTTCACCATTGAAACTACTCCATCTCACGTGATGATCGGACATGGTTTAGTTGATTTGGATCACGGAATCACTTAGATGACTAGAGAGATGTCTATCTAAGTGGGAGTTCTTAAGTAATATGATTAATTGAACTTAAATTTATCATGAACTTAGTACTGATAGTATTTTGCTTGTCTATGTTTCTTTGTAGATAGATGGCTCGTCTTTGTTGTTCCGTTGAATTTTAATGCGTTCCTTGAGAAAGCAAAGTTGAAAGATGATGGTAGCAATTACACCTGACCGGGTCCGTAACACGAGGATTATCCTCATTCTTTGCCTGAAGAATTACGTCTGGAAGCACCGGCCGGTGCCGAACTGCTTCTTGATGGCCCGGCGGCGTTAAGAACGTCTGGCGAAACAAAAGCTGATGACTACTCGATAGTTCGATTGTGCCATGCTTTACGGCTTAGAATCGGGCCTTCAACGGCGTTTTGAGCGTCATGGAGCATATGAGATGTTCCGGAGTTGAAGTTAATATTTCAAGCAAATGCGGATTGAGAGATATGAAGTCTCCAATAAGTTCTATAGCTGCAAGATGGAGGAGAATAGTTACATCGGTGAACACATACTCAAAATGTTTGGGTATAATAATCACTTGATTCAAGCGGGAGTTAATCTTCACGATGATAGTGTCATTGATGTAATTCTTCAATCATCGCCACCAAGCTACAAGAGCTTCGTGATGAACTATAATATGCAAGGGATGGACAAGTCTATTCCCGAGCTCTTCGCAATGCTAAAAAGCGGAGGTAGAAATCAAAAAGGAGCATCAAGTGTTTATGGTTAACAAGACCACCGGTTTCAAGAAAAGGGCAAAGGGAAGAAGAAAGGGAACTTCAAGAAGAACAGCAAACAAGTTCTTTGCTCAAGAGAAGAAACCCAAGTCTGGACCTAAGCACGAGATCGAAAGTGCTTCTCTTGCAAGCGGTGGACCTTTGGAAGCGGAACTGCCCCAAGTATTTGGCGGATAAGAAGGATGGCAAAGTGAACAAAGGTATATGTGATATACATGTTATTGATGTGTACCTTACTAATACTCGCGATAGTACACAGGTATTTGATCTTTGGTTACATTGCTAATATTTGCAACTCGAAACAGGAAGTGCGGATTAAGCGAAGATTGGCTAAGGACGAGGTGACGATGCTTGGCGTGGGAAATGGTTCCAAAGTCGATGTGATCGCGGTCGACGCTACCTCTACATCTACCATCGGGATTAGTTTTAGACCTAAATAATTGTTATTTGGTGCCGGCGTTAAGCATGAACATTATATCTGGATCTTGTTTGATGCGAGACGGTTATTCATTTAAGTCGAGAGAATAATGGTTGTTCTATTTATATGAATAATATCTTTTATGGTCATGCACCCTTGAAGAGTGGTCTATTTTTATTGAATCTCGATAGTAGTAATACACATATTCATAGTGTTGAAACCAAAAGATACAGAGTTGATAATGATAGTGCAACTTATTTGTGGCACTTGCCGTTTGGAGCCATATCGATTGTAAACGCATGAAGAAACTCCATCTTGATGGGCTTTTGGAATCACTTGATTATGAATCACTTGGTACTTGCGAACCGTGCCTCATGGGCAAGATGACTAAAACGCCGCGTTCTCCGGAACTATGGGCGAGCAAGCGATTTGTTGGAAATCATACATCTTGATGTTTGTGGTCCAATGAATGCTTTGAGGCACCTGTGGCGGGTATCGTTATTTTCTCACCTTCACAGATGATTTGAGCAGATATGGGTATATCTACTTGATGAAACATAAGTCTGAAACATTTGAAAAGTTCAAAGAATTTCAGAGTGAAGTGGAAAATCATCGTAACAAGAAAATAAAATTTCTACGATCTGATCGTGGAGGAGAATATTTGAGTTACGAGTTTGGTTTACATTTGAAACAATGCGTAATAGTTTTACGCAACTCACGCCACCGGAACACCACAACGAAATGGTGTGTCCGAACGTCGTGTCGTACTTTACTAGATATGGTGCGATCTATGATGTCTCTTCTTGATTTACCGCTATCGTTTTGGGGTTATGCTTTAGAGGCAGGCGCATTCACGTTAAATAGGGCACCATCAAAATCCGTTGAAGCGACACCTTATGAACTATGGTTTGGCAAGAAACCAAAGTTGTCGTATCTTAAAGTTTGGGGCTGCGATGCTTATGTGAAGAAACTTCAACCGGATAAGCTCGAACCTAAATCGGAGAAATGTGTCTTCATAGGATACCCAAAAGAGACTATTGGGTACACCTTCTATCACAGATCTGAAGGCAAGATTTTCGTTGCTAAATTCGGATCCTTTCTAGAAAAGGAGTTTCTCTCGAAAGAAGTGAGTGGGAGAAAAGTAGAACTTGATGAGATAATCGTATACGCTCCCTTATTGGAAAGTAGTTCATCACAAGAACCGGTTCTGTGACAACCGCACCAATTAGTGAGGAAGCTAATGATATTGATCATGAAACTTGAGATCAAGTTTCTCTTGAACTACGTGGGTCAACTAGAGTAAGATCCGCACCGGTGATGCAGTAATCCTATTCGGAAGTCATGTTACTTGACCATGGCGAACCTACAAACTATGAAGAAGCGATGGTGAGCCCAGATTCGCATAAAATGGCCGGAAGCCATGAAATCTGAGATGGGATCCATGTATGAGAACAAAGTATGGACTTTGGTTGACTTGCCCGATGATCGGCAAGCCATTGAGAATAAATGGATCTTTATGAAGAAGGCGTGACGATGGTAATGTAACTGTCTATAAAGCTCGACTTGTTGCGAAAGGTTTTCGACAAGTTCAAGGGGTTGACTACGATGAGACTTTCTCACCCGTGGCGATGCTTAAGTCTGTCCGAATCATGTTAGCAATTGCTGCATTTTATGATTATGAAATTTGGCAAATGGATGTCAAAACTGCATTCTTGAATGGATTTTTAGAAGAAGAGTTGTATATGATGCAACGAGAAGGTTTTGTTGATCCAAAAGGTGCTAACAAAGTGTGCAAGCTCCAGCCGATCAATTTATGGTGCAGTGCAAGCCTCTCGGAGTTGGAATAAACGCTTTGATAGTGTGATCAAAGCATATGGTTTTATCTGAGACTTTTGGAGAAGCTTTGTATTTACAAGAAAGTGAGTGGGGAGCTCTGTAGCATTTACGATATTATATGTGGACGACATATTATTAATTGGAAATGATATAGAATTTCTATATAGCATAAAAGGATACTTGAATAAAAGTTTTTCAATGAAAGACCTCGGTGAAGCTGCTTACATATTGGGCATCAAGATCTATAGAGATAGATCAAGGCGGCTTGATTGGACTTTCACAAAGCACATACCTTGATAAAGTTTTGAAAAAGTTCAAAATGGATCGAGCAAAGAAAGGATTTTACGTATGTTACAAGGTGTGAAATTGAGTCAGACTCAATGCCCGACCACGATGAAGATAGAGAGAAAATGAAAGATGTTCCTATGCTTCAGCCATAGGCTCTATCATGTATGCAATGTCAGTGTACCAGACCGACGTATGCTTAGCGATAAGCTTGGCAGGAAGATACCAAAGTAATCCGAGTGGATCCTTTGGACAGCGGTCAAGAACATCCTGAAATACACGAAAAGGACTAAGGATATGTTTCTCGTATATGGAGGTGACAAAGAGCTAGTCGTAAATGGTTACGTCGATGCAAGCTTTGACAACGATCCGACGATTCTAAATCGCAAACCGGATACGTGTTTTTATTAAGCGGTGGAGCTGTCGGTTAGTGCAGTTCTAAACAAAGCGTCGTGGCGGGATCTACATGTGAAGCGGAGTACATAGCTGCTTTAAGCGACAAATGAAGGAGTCTGGATGAAAGAGTTCATTTCCGATCTAGGTGTCATACCTAGTGCATCGGGACCAATGAAGATCTTCTGTGACAATTCTGGTGCAATTGCCTTGCCAAAGGAATCCAGATTTCACAAGAGGACCAAGCATATCAAGAGATGCTTCAATTCCATCCGGGACCAAGTCCAGGTGGGAGACATAGAGATTTGCAAGATACATACGGATCTGAATGTTGCAGATCCGTTGACTAAGCCTCTTCCACGAGCAAAACATGATCAGCACCAAGACTCCATGGGTGTTAGAATCATTCTTGTGTAATCTAGATTATTGACTCTAGTGCAAGTGGGAGACTCAAGGAAATATGCCCTAGAGGCAATAATAAAGTTATTATTTATTTCCTCATATCATGATAAATGTTTATTATTCATGCTAGAATTGTATTAACGGAAACATGATACATGTGAGAGTACAGAGACACACATATAGTCTCGAGTATGCCTCTCTTGGACTAGCTCATTAATCAAAGATGGTTATGTTTCCTAACCATAGACATGTGTTGTTATTTGATTAATGGGATCACATCATTAGGAGAATGATGTGATTGACATGACCCATTCCGTTAGCCTAGCACTTGATCGTTTAGTATATTGCTATTGCTTTCTTCATGACCTATACATGTTCCTGTAACTATGAGATTATGCAACTCCCGCCACTTGAGGAACACTTTGGTGCTACCAAACGTCACAACGTAATCGGGTGATTATAAAGGAGTACTACAGGTGTCTCCAAAGGTACATGTTGGGTTGGCGTATTCGAGATTAGGTTTTGTCACTCCGATTGTCGGAGAGGTATCTCTGGGCCCTCTCGGTAATACACATCACATAAGCCTTGCAAGCATTGCAACTAATAAGTTAGTTGCGAGATGATGTATTACGGAACGAGTAAAGAGACTTGCCAGTAACGAGATTGAACTAGGTATTGGATACCGACGATCGAATCTCGGGCAAGTAACATACCGATGACAAAGGGAACAACGTATGTCGTTATGCGGTTTGACCGATAAAGATCTTCGTAGAATATGTAGGAACCAATATGGGCATCCAGGTTCCGCTATTGGTTATTGACCAAGAATAGTTCTAGGTCATGTCTACATAGTTCTCGAACCCATAGGGTCCGCACGCTTAACATTACGATGACAGTTTTATTATGAGTTTATAAGTTTTGATGTACCGAAGTTTGTTCGGAGTCCCGGATGTGATCACGGACGTGACGAGGAGTCTCGAAATGGTCGAGACATAAAGATTGATATATTGGAAGCCTATATTTGGATATCGGAATGGTTCCGTGAAATCGGGATTTTTCCTAACACCGGGGTTACTGAACCCTCCCGGGGATAATGGGCCTTAGTGGGCCATGAGGGAGAAGAGGAGGACCGGCCAGGGCAGGCGCGCGCCTCCCCTAGTCCGAATAGGACAAGGAGAGGGGCGGCGCCTCTTCCTCTTTCCTCCCCCTTTCCTTCTCCAACAAGGCAAGAAGGGGAGTCCTACTCCCGGTGGGAGTAGGACTCCTCGGCGCACTGCCAGGGGCGGCCGCACCTCCCCTCCCTCCTTTATATCACGGGGCAAGGGGGCACCCCAAGACACACAAGTTGATCTACGGATCGTTCCTTAGCCGTGCGGTGCCCCTCCACCATATTCCACCTCGGTCATATCGTCGCGGAGTTTAGGCGAAGCCTGCGCCCGATAGAGCATCATCATCGCCACCACGCCGTCGTCGACGGAACTCATCCCTGACACTTTGCTGGATCGGAGTCCGGGGATCGTCATCGAGCTGAACGTGTGCTAAACTCGGAGGTGCCGTACGTTCGGTACTTGGATCGGTCGGATCGTGAAGACGTACGACTACATCAACCGCGTTGTCATAACGCTTCCGCTTACGGTCTACGAGTACGTGGACAACACTCTCCCCTCTCGTTGCTATACCATCACCATGATCTTGCGTGTGCGTGGAAATTTTTGAAATTACTCGTTCCCCAACATCCTGTACTCACCCACACTGTTGTTATTCTCCGGCGGACGGCAGACGAATCGATAAACCCTCGTGCGGTCAGATTCCCCTCCGGCGTGAAACAACTGCCGAGTCTTCCACGGCTCCGTGTCGTTCCTTCCTAGGCCTCGCCGTCGTCCACCGCCACGGTGCTCTCGGCGCTGCCTGGTCAACGTGGTCGGCGACCGACATGCATCTGAAGTGGAGTTTGTCACGTGGAGAGGTGACAGCCGGGTCCACAGGCGCACGCATGAAATGCCTCCTTATTACGCGCAAAATAATGATTCCTGCACGACATACGGGACCCACCGAAGGGCCTCTGTATTCGCGAAAAAAGCGTTATCGCGGCGACAGCTCGGACCCACCAGCTATATCTTCGCATGCGAGGAAGTGCCTCCTTATTACGCACAAAAAAATGAATACTCCCCCTGCTAGCTGGGACCCAGCATAGTGGGAGGCTGACTTGTGGGCCTACTAAGTTGACGGGGCGGAGGGCTTTGTCAACTTAGTCAATATACGCGATTCTAGATCCAAAGGACCGTGACGATGTCCATCCAACGGCCGTAGTGCTTCTTCAACCTCTGGTCTTCTTGCTCCGGCCGGCCAAACCAGCGCGGTCGTGCCTCGTGCTCCCACGCCTCCCGTGGCGGCTGCGATGCAGCGGAGGCCTCATCGCCCCTACTACTCCCACCGCTGGCGGGCCATCCCTCTACTCACCCACACCCCTGTTATTCTGCGGTGGCCAGCGGTCTCACCTTGCAGGCGAACCGGTGAACCCTCATACTCCTCTCTGGCAGGCATCCACTGCCGCGTCTTCCCCAGCTCCGCGTTGTCCCCTTCCTAGTCCTCGCCGTCGTCCATCGCCCTGGTGCTCTCGGCGCGGCGTGGTCAACGTGGTCAAGGAACGGCTTCCATCGGACGTGGACTGTACGTGGAGAGGCTGACAGCTAGGTCCACGGCCGCAGCAAGGAAGTGCCTCCTTATTACGCGCAAAATAATTATTCCTCCACCTGACAGCGGGAACCCACCGGACGGGCCACCGTATTTCGTGAAAAAAGTTTTCCCACGGCCGCTGGGACCCACCGACTACATCTTCGCACGCAAGGAAGTGCGTCCGCAAAAAAAATGATTCGCCCTCGACTGCTGGGACCCACCAGCTACATCTTCGCACGCAAGGAAGTGCACGGCGATCGGGACCCACCTGGTCGGAAGCGTCGTGGCGTTGTCATTACGGTCGCGAACGATATGCATACATACCGGTGATGTAGAGACGCGCGACGTAGCATGTACCGCGTCGTCTGCGCCAGTGTGCAAGAAAGAAAATACGACCCGCGTGCATATTACACAAGGTGGTCTCGAATGCCTACTCGGCGCATACGTGCGGCGGGGCTCATGTACATGGCTGGGTTGGAGCAGAAACTGCGTCGTCCTCGTGTTCATGGGGAGGCAACGAAATGCGTCGTGTTCATTGGGAGGCAACCAGGCAGCGTGGGGAGCCAACCGCTTGGACGGAACAGCCGATGGAAACGAGGCCCGTCGTACCCGCGAAACGGAGGAAATGGCCTTGTGTTCGACCGCCACGCGTTCAAACGGGATCCTGTTCATCGGGAGGGTCGGGCATACCGCCAAAACGGAGAAGCGGACCTCCTACGGTCGAAGCAGGGGTCATGTTGATCGGAGGGGTGTGGCGTGCCGCAAAAGCGGAGAAGCGGACTTGTGTTGGGCGCCACGGTTGAAAGCAGGGGTCCTGTTCGCCGGGAGGGATGTGGCGTATCGCCAGCGGGACTCCACGGGATACTGTTCATCTCCACCGTCGACCCCTCCAGCCTCCACGGAGCTCTTGTTGATTCACCGTCGACCTCCTCCGGCCTCCATCTGCGCATTTGTTCATCCACGGGCTCCTGTTCATCCAGCCTCCACCGCGTGCTACTCCACCGCTCTTTGTTCAACCAGCCCTCTCCACGGGCTCCTATTCAACCACCCCTCCACGGGCTACTGTTCATCCAGCCCTCCACCGTCTACTGTTCATCCAGCCCTCCATGGGGTGGTCCTGTTCATCCAGCCCTCCACGGGGTGCTGTTCATCCATCCCCAACCAGCTCGATCGATCAGGGTCTTGTTCATCCAGAGGCTACACCACAGGGTCCTGTTCATCCACCCCCATCGGGAACTGTTCATCCAGACCCCCTAGCAACGCTCCTTTGTTCATCGAGGCGGCATCGATCGGCTTCGATTAGCAGCGATGGCGAAGGAATCGCTCGATCGGGTTCGATTAACAACCATCGATCGATCGCTCGGGTTCGATGAACGCGTAACTGCAGTGCAATCGCTCGGGTTCAGTTATAGCCCAACGCCTCACTCGGGTTCAGTTAGAGCCCAACGCCTCGCACACACGCGCGTACGCGTACGAGAGAAACGCGCATCGCTCGGCCCCCGAGCACCCAACGTAACCGGTAACTCCCCGAAATTTTCTGCGCCCTCGCTTCTACCATGGTTTTTTCTGTCATGGACGGCCCAAAGAATGTCATGCAGCTGCGTCTCGGCCGCCCAGGACGAAAAAGCCCATTTTACATCATGATTTTTTGTCATAGAAGTAGGAGCCCACCATATCTATGATGATACCGGGTTTTGTCACAATTATCGTCATAGAAGTGTCATAAGTATCACATGAAAAAATTTCGTTCGGCCCAAAATATCACGGATGTGTCTTTTTTTGTAGTGTTATGTTCGACGTACTAACCGAACAAGTCTTCGGGAGAATTATGCTTACCGGTGAGGCCGGGTTCTCGATATCGAGTCTGATGTCCTCGGTCTTCTTCGACCAATTTTTCTGGGCCTTGAATAGCTGCTTCCATATGTCTTCATGCGTGGTGCCGAAGAAGCGCTTCAAGGTCCGCAGCTCCTCCGGATTGAACTCCCACATGGGGGGCCTAGAGCTGGCAGGGAAGAATGCGGCGGAAGAGCATCCCTTGAATCACGTCGGTGTGACCGGCGTTTTTGCCAAACATATTGGAGATGCTTTTTTGTAGCATCTGCACCTCCAGTTGGGACCCCCAGTCAAGGCCCTTGGCGTTCAATTAGGTGAGTCTCTTGGGGGATCCGGATCTGAAGTTGGGTGTGGCCACCTAGTTGGCGTCGCGGGGTTCGGTGATGTAGAACCACTCCTGCTGCCACACCTTGACCGTCTCCACAAATGCCCCTTTGCGCCAGACGGCGTTGGGAATCTTGCTCACCATGGCTCCACCACAGTCCGCATGCTGGACGTCGACTACCTTCGGCTTTAGATTGAAAATCTTGAGCCAGAAGCTGAAGTGTGGCAGGATGCGAAGAAGAGCCTCACATACGATGATGAATGCCGATATGTGGAGAAAGGAATTTGGGGCTAGATCATGGAAATCTAGCCCGTAGTAGAACATGAGACCTCGGACGAACGGGTGAAGGGTAAACCCTAGACCTCATAGGAAATGGGGGATAAACACAACCCTCTCGCCAGGCTCCGGAGTGGGGATAACCTGATCTTTGTCAAGAAGCTTTGTGTCACGATGTCCGCGGATAGATAGCGCGCGCTCTGGAGCTCCTTGTTGTCCTTCTGGTGACGGAGGAGGCCTCCCACTTTCCCTTGGAACCGGATCCGGCCATGGCTGGGGAGGTTAGTGGCGGTGGGAAAGGTTGATGTTTCGGGCGCTGGAGCTCAGAGGTGGGAAGGCAGGAGCAAGAAGAAGGCGTGGGGAAGAAAGGAGGAATCTTTATCCTCTTATAGGCGGTGAAATACCAAACGCCCACCCCCTCTCAAGCTTTAAAACTCACCTGTTCCCAAAGAGATCATGCGAAAGGCGCGGTTGGATTACCCAAAACTGTATTGATGAGAATCCCGCAATGGGAGGGCACGATCTCTATTTTGACAAGACGTGCCAATGGAGGCTAAGCCTCGAAACACGAAACGGGAGGCGTGAAAACGGTTCGAAATGTTAAAGAGCCAAGTGTAACGCTTCGCCGAAAAAGTTGCCAGTAAAAGACACTGTTTTATTTTGACATCTTGCCTTCGTGGCTAAGGGTTGTATTGATTATACATAGCCGGATACAGCTCCTTTATGCAGGGAGTTATGCTAAAGTATTCAGGAGAAGGAACCCGCCTTGCAATGCCGAAGACAATCCACGTGCCAAACACATCGTCATTGAAGACTGGTTCAGGGGCTACTAAGGGAGTCCTGGATTAGGGGGTCCTCAGGTGTCTGGACTATTTGATATGGGCCGGACTGATGGGCCGTGAAGATAAAAGCAGAAGACTTTCCCCCGTGTCCGGGTAGGACTCATATATGCGTGAATGGCAAGTTTGGTGTCCGGATATGTTATTTCCTTCCCCCACAAACCGACTCTGTACAACCCTTGGCCACTCCGGTGTGTATATAAACCGGGGAGGTTTAGTCCGTAGAGGCTATCAGAATTCTCGTAGGCTAGATAGCTAGGGTTTAGCCATTACGATCTCGAGGTAGATCAACTCTTGTAACCCCTATACTCATTGAATACAATCAAGCGGGGCCGTAGGGTTTAACCACGTTTAAGAGGGACCGTACCTGGTTAATCATTGTGTCCCCATCGTCCCTTGTTACCATTGATCCTCAGACACACAGTTCGGGACCCCCTACCGGAGATCTACCGGTTTTGACACCGACACATGATAGATTCAAGTAAGAGTTTGACACACTTGACAAGGCTCACAAGGTACCTAAATCCAAGCATTGATTTCTTGTAGGAGTTTTCTTCCGGTGGGTTGTCATGGTTGCTTGATAGTGGAGCAACAAATCATATGACCGGGAGCAAGGAGTTGGTGGTGGACGTTCATCCTATTCCATCCATGCCCACTCATGTCCAATTTGGTGATGCTTCAACATCTAAGGTATTTGGTCTTGGCAAGGTGGTCATCTCTCCAGATTTATGAGAAGGTCCTGCTTGTCGAGTCCCTGTCATACAATTTACTTTCCATTCTTAAACTTGCACTCATGGGCTTTGCAACATTCTTTGATCTTGATATTGTGGCCCTTTTGTGGAGCAAGACTCTTAAAGTAGCCTTTGTTGGGAATGTCGAGAATGATCTCTATGTGGTTAAAATTTTGGAGCGACCCACTAAGACCGCGACGTGCCTAATGGCTAATGTTGATGTGGGATGGCTTTGGCATCACCGACTAGCCCATGTCCATATGGGATCTTTGCAAAGTATCCTCAAAGGGGTCATGTCCATCGACTAAGAAATGTGAGTTTTGCCAAAGATCATGCTTGCAGTGCTTGTATTCAAGGAAAGTTACATGAGACGGCTCATCGACCAGCGGCTATCATCTACTCGAAGATGCCCTTGGAGCTCCTTCACATGGATCTCTTCGGTCCTCCATCCTTTAATAGTCTTGGTGGAAGAAAGTATTGCTTGGTGATTGTGGATGCCTACTCAAGATATACATGGGTATACTTCTTCAAGAGGAAGAGTGAGACCCAGCGAACCATCATCAACTTTGCTAATGGAGCTCAACGTTAACATGAAGCAAATATATTGATGATTATAAGTGACAATGGCACTGAGTTCAAGAACGACACCTTGGATGAGTTTCTTAGTCACGAGGGGATCAAGCACCAATATGCCGCACCCTCTACCCCTCAACAAAATGGTGTGGCGGAGAGGAAGAAACAGGATGTTGATGGATGCGGCAAGGACCATGATGGTGGAATTCAAATCTCCATTACAACTTTTGGGCGAAGCCATCAACACCGCATGTCATGCATCCAATCGGCTCTACCTCTGCAAAGGCTTGGATAAGACTCCATATGCGATACTTACCGATAACAAGCCCAACCTCAAGTACTTTCGGGTGTTCGGTTGTAAGTTTTTCATTCTCAAGAAAGGTGTTCATTTGTATAAATTTGAACCTAGAGCTCAAGAGGGCATATTTGTTGGTTATGGTACAAACTCTCATGCTTACCGTGTCCTCAACAAGTCCACCAGACTCATTAAGGAGACGTGTAACGTAGAGTTTGATGAAAATAATGGCTCCCAAGTGGAGTAAATTGGTCTTTGTAATGTAGGTGATGAAATTCCTCCTCAAGCCATAAGAAGAATGGGGATTGGTCAAATAATCCCCATTGAGGAACCCCCTGTGGCCGAAGGAGAAGGACAAAGCTCTACTCTAGTGGAGCCATCACCAACACTAGACCCACACGCTTCCGAAGAACATAGTGAAGGCCCTCAGCCAAATGAACAAGATCAAGGGCAAGATCAACCTCATGGAGATGATTATTCTCCAAATGATGCCCAAGATCAAGTTCATGACTCCGAGCAAGTTCAAGATAAAGTGCAAGCTCATGATCAAGAACAAGCTCAAGACGGTGCTCAAGATGATCAAGATGATGATCCTCAAATGCCAATTGAGGAAATTTTGGAGCGCTGTGCCGCCAAGGTGGCTTCCAAGCTCGAGCGTCAACAACATTTCATGGAGAACATGCTTGGAAGCTTGAGAAAAGGGGTAACTACTCATAAATAATTGTCAAAAATTTGTGAGCATTACACGTTTGTGTCATGTGTTGAACCCCAAAAGGTACATGAGGCGCTCGATGATGAGGATTGGCTTGAAGCCATGCATGATGAACTCAACAACTTCGAGCGCAACCAAGTTTGGGAATTAGTGCCAAGGGCAACAAAGGACCACAATGTCATTGGGACCAAATGGATTTTCAAGAACAAGCAAGATGCGAACGGTGTGGTTGTTCAAAACAAGGCAAGATTGGTGGCACAAGGCTACTCCCAAGTCGAGGGTATCGACTACGGTGAAACCTTTGCCCCTGTTGCACATCCTCAATCTACTCGCATGTTGCTTGCATATGCATCTCATCATGATTTTAAGTTGCAACAAATGGATGTGAAGAGTGCATTTCTTAATGGTCCTTTGAATGAGTTAGTATATGTCAGACAACCTCCGGATTCGAGGATCCCAAGCTCCCCAATCATGTATACAAACTCAAAGGGCACTTTATGACCTTAAACAAGCCCCACGTGCGTGGTATGAGCACCTTACCAAGTTGTTGCAAGATCGTGGGTTTGAAATTGGGAAAATTGATCCCACTCTTTTTACTAAGAGGGTGAAAGGGGATTTGTTCATATGCCAACTATATGTTGATGATATTATATTTGGTTCTCCTAGCAAATCTTTCAATGATGAGTTTGCCGCACCAATGACCGAGAAGTTTGAGATTTCTATGATGGGAGAGTTGAAGTTCTTTCTTGGGTTCGAAGTCAAGCAAAGGAGAGAAGGAACGTTCATCAACCAAGACAAGTATACCCAAGACATGCTCAAGAGATTCAAGCTAGATGATGTTAAGCCGGTCAAGTTTCCCATGCCCACCAAATGCAAGCTTGATAGTGACGCCAATGGTAAATCGGTGGATCAAAAGATATATCGCTCCATGATTGGGTCCTTGCTTTACCTTTGTGCCTCTAGAACGGATATCATGTTGAGTGTGCGAATTTGTGCACGGTTTCAAGCTGCACCTAAGGAAAGCCACTTTGTGGCGGTCAAGCAAATCTTTTGATATTTGGCTCATACCCCAAACTTTGGCCTATGGTACCCTAAAGGAGCAAGCTTCAATCTCAAGGGTTATTCGAACTCAGATAGGGCGGGAGACTGTGTGGAGAGGAGTTCAACTTTTGGAGGGTGCCAATTCCTTGGTTGCTCTTTGGTGAATTGGTCTTCGAAGAAGCAAAATTGTGTGTCTCAGTCGTCCACGGAGGTCGAGTATGTAGCCACCGCAAGTTGTTGTGCACAACTGTTATGGGTGAGGCAAACTTTAAAGGATTACGGTGTTACTTGTGACAAAGTTCCTCTTCTATGTGACAATGAAAGTTCTAGCAAGATGGAGCACATTGAGATTCGTCATCATTTCATTCGGGACCATATCAAGCGTGGAGATATTGAGATCATCTACATCAACACTCAAGAGCATCTAGCAGATATTTTCACCAAGCCTCTAGATGAGGAAAGATTTCACGAGTTAAGGCATGAGCTAAATATCATTGATCGAGTAATGTGGCTTGAATCTAGGCACACCCTGCCGCACTCATCATTCTATCTTGTTCTAGATGTAGGCATGGACATAGGGGGAGCATTGTTCTCCCAATGAACTCTCTCTCCCCCTATTATGCATAAATTGATCAAGTCTTTCACATTAGCCATTTTTTATGGTACTTGTGCTTCAAAGAAGAGTTTTGGTCATGGGCCCAAGGTTAAAATCTTCACGGTGCCATACCAATTGTGATGCGGAGCATCCTTCACTCATCCCCATGGACGCACCTACATCTTCCTCACCACCACGTGGACCCATGACTCGAGCCCGAGCTAAGGCTATCGAAGATAAGGTGAACTCGCTCCTCTCTGAAATCCCTCCTCCTACTCACGAGACATGGCTACTACCTCATTCGGAAACTCTATGTGTAATCAGGTACATGGAGATGAGCCAAGGGACAACTACTTGCAAGAGCCAAGACGCCGAGGACCAAGCATGATGAAGAAGAAGAGGAAAGGATCTTTGAAGCTACAGGCATCGGACGTCCGATCACGTCCGGACGTCCGGCGACCCCCGGGACACGGACGACCGACGCCCTCCGAACGTCCGGCAGCTGGGCGCCCGAATGGAATCTCTGAGACGTCCGACCGCCTATGGACGTCCGACCGAAGCCTGCCTTGAACCGAATCTACAGACGTCCAAGCCTCCTTGACGACCGGCGAAAGTGCTCCCGAGGCGAATCTACAGGACGTCAGAAGACCTCCGGACGTCCGGGACCTGTCGAGCCTCCGGACGACCGGTGACCTCCGGACGTCCGACGCCTGTTGTTGACTTCTGTTTGGGGCCGCAGCCCTTGTACCCTTCGCCCCCTAGACTATATATACTCTTTCTTCCCCACCTTTCTAGGGTTAGCATTGGTTTAGCTCATCTTTGGTGTGAGAGCCCTTGCTCATCCACTTGGTTACCTTCTCCTCAGAGATCGCGCCTCCTCGGAGAAGATCCTTCCAAGGGATTCAAGACCCCCTTCTAGGGTGGACCCCATCAAGACCTCCTTCCGGAGAAGAACGGTTACTTGTGTATCTTTCCCTTGTTGATTTTGAATCTTGTGCTACCTTATGTGTTCAGCGATCTAGCACTTGTGTGATTGATCCGGTTGGTTGAGTGATTTCCCTCTCGTTTTCCCCGTGTTTTCCCTTTGTGCTTCCGCGTGTTCTTCGTGATTCCCCGTAGGATCCACTCCAAACGTGAAAGATCGGCCCATAGGGTTCCGCCCTACATCATCTTGGTATCATGAGCCACGTTGATCACGTTTTTGGAGCCCTACCCCGTGCTTTCTAGCTTGATTTTGTTGTTTTCTACCTAAATTGAAAATCCCCACCAAAAATAGCCCCAATTTTTTTGTGATTTGTTGGTGAGTTGAGATTTTGTTGGTTTGGTCCATGGATTTGAGTTGCTACGTGTGGATCTAGCTTTCCCCTCCCTCCCCACCCTTTTCCATCCTTCAATCCGCTCGATTTCGACCTCACCATCTTCTTCCTCCCCGCAATCGCCCTGTTCATCTCGAGCTCACCCTGACCTCCGGACGTCCGACCATTCCCGGACGACCGGAACCCCTGTCCCGATTCGAAGTTACGGACGACCGGACCCTGCCGGACGTCCGACGGCGGCCGGACGACCGTAAAATCACGGACGTCCGTAAAACCCTGACAAAACTGAATTTCTTCAGTTCAGACACCACCACCACCCCACCTTCCACCACACCTTCCAAAACCCCTTACACAACCACCCTCCCCAATACCTCCTATGACGATTGTTGACACATTTTGGTCTTTGAGATTTTGAGTTGTGGTTTCCCGTATCCTATTGTGTTTCGGCTATCTAGGTACGGTTCGACTTCATCATCACCACCGCTCATCTACATCGACTAGTCATCATCGCCAAGGACCAGTAACCGTCGACATCTTTGTCATACCTTGCAATTGCATTGATAACCCACATTGCCCCATTTATGTAGCTTACCCATCGAGACTAGCCATTGAGTATTGCAGGCAATGCGACTTGTGCACATTAGTGATCATACTCCATAGCATACATACCATACCACCGTGGTGCATATCGTGGGATCCATTTGTGTGTCACAAAGTTGTCATAGCATACACAAGTGCTATCTTGGTTCGTGAAGTTTTGCATGAGAAAAGAGCTCAAAAGTGAAAGAGCCACACAAGCTTTTAAGCAAAGAGGAAAGATAAGAAAAGAGCTTATGAGCAAGACCATAGCATCATACTACATTAAGATTGTCATATTGGATCATCTTGGATCATAGCACCGAAACATCATACATATAGCATACTTGGGATAGAGATAGTTGCATTTTTGCCTTCTAGGTTGTGCACAAGTTTGCGTATTCCGCCTATCGAGCAATCGTGCTAGCGTCTCTCTAGTATTGTGCAACAAGAGCATTTTCGTGGATTCCACATTTTGGCTCACTTTTGGATTGCACAATCCCATTTATCTATTTATGCGTGTGTGTTTCCGTGTTCCTATACTTGCTTGGTCTACTTGTTGCATTTGCAAATTTGTGAATCTTTTCCAACATTATTGACGCCACTTACAATTGCATCAAATTTTGTGCCACCATCCTCACCAAGCTCCACCATAAGCTTTTATTTGTGTAGGTGTGAGAACCGACAAGGATTGGTACCAATAGTGCTATTTCATTGTCCGCATTTGAGTGAACTTGTTTCATCATCAACATCGGTCAAAGGTACATTGGTATAAGTTCTTCTCCTTCTAACACTCACATATTTTTGTTTGGGATGATGGATAGGCCAAGTACTTCTACCAACCCACTCTTCATCGAGCAAGGCGACGACATGTCCTCATCGTCACCAAGAGTCACCTCTTTGGTGCACAACGAGCGTTGCACCAAGAGCAACAAGCAATGAGCGACCGCATCAACAACCTCGCCACCGACTTACGACTCTCCGAGCAACGTACAAGAGACTACTTTGACAACAAGTTTGACGCTCACAAGCAAGAGAATGATGCAAGAATGGACGAGATCCGTACCTTGATGAGGAACCGGCATTGTTCCTCATCTTCATCCTCAAGACGGAGCCGCTCGAGTCGACACTCCGACGACACCTTCTACGACTCAAGTACACCGTCATCGAACACTCTTCGACGAGCCGCGCGCCAAGGCCGGCATGCATTTCGCAACCCGCTCCATGACACGAATTCACAAGAACAAGATGATGAGCAAGTCTCTCGACCTCAATCAAACCAAGCCGCTTTTGCCCAAGCTCAAGAACGACAACGACTACGGCGCCAAGAGGAAGAACGAGCACGTCTACACCAAGAACAACAAGATGCCGAGGCGCAACGCCTTCAACAACAACAACGAGAAGCGCAAGCTCTTGAGGCGCAACAGGCCCTTCAAGAATCAAGTCGAGCCATCACCAACCGCAATCGCGAATGGCGCAATCAAGAAGAAGCCCTTCGAGAAGAAATCCAAGAGAGGAACTACCAATGACGGTTGCAACGTCAAGTTCCTCAAGCTCCTACACAAACTCGTCAAGCTCCACCTCAACCTCAAGTTCAACAAGAGCAAGTTGATCATGGTCTTCCTCCACGCCAAGATCAACATGAAGATGATTGCAATCCACGTCAAGGGCGTCATCATCAACATCGCCAACAACACAATGAAGAGCAACGCTATGGAAAGCTCAAATTCACCATGCCTAAATTCAATGGAAGCAATGACCCAAGAGTACCTCTCATGGGCATTGAAGGTTGACAAAATCTTCCGGTTGCACAATTACGATGAAGAAAAGAAGATCGCTATGGCATCACTTGAGTTCCAAGACTATGTGCTCATATGGTGGGAACAACTCCTTGAGCGATTTACAAGCAAGAGGTGAACCCCAATCACCACTTGGGCTCAAATGAAGGATGTGATGCGAGCACGTTTTGTGCCAACTTACTACAACCGCGACCTCTTCAAGAAACTCCAACTACTCAAGCAAGGAACAAAGAGTGTTGAATAATACTACAAGGAAATGGAGATAGCCATGATTCGAGCCAATGTCAAGGAAGACGATGAGCAAACAATGGCACGCTTCTTGAATGGACTCAATCATCCCATCAAGAAGATCGCCGACTTCCAACCATATTCCAACCTCATTGAGCTCGTACATCAAGCTACCAAGGCCGAACGTCAAGTGCAAGATGACTTCAAATGCACGCTTAAGTACTCATCCAAGACCCTCGGCTTCTCCAACAACCAAGCTTCAACGACTACTCCAACATCTACTTCAACCAAACCTTCTCCAAACAATGACGACAAGTCAAGTTACAAAAAGACTTCGGCAAGTTCAAGTCGTCTACCCCATACTACAAGCAACCTCAAGCCGCGTGCTTCATCATCTACTCCGACCGATGATACCATCAGGACAAGCTCCTTCAAGTGTTTCACTTGCGGCGGCCGAGGCCACAAGTCCTACGAATGCACCAACAAGCGCACCATGATCCTCAACGACGATGGCACATATGACTCCATGAGTGAAGAGGAGATGGAAGCTCTTGAGCAAGTGGCCATGCACCAGCGAGTGAACGAAGATGAAGATGATCAAGTCTTTTGTGGTGAGGACTCGAGCCCCGCTCTCGTTGTCTCCAAGGTCTTGACTCTTCAACACCAACAAGAAGAAGACCAACGATGCCACATCTTCCACACAAAAGCCGGCATCAATGGACGGTCCATCAAGGTCATCATCGATGGAGGTAGTTGCCACAACTTGGCAAGTGAAGAACTATGCTCCAAGCTTCAATTGGTAAAGAGGAAGCACCCGCACCCTTACAAGGTTCAATGGCTAAGTGACCCCAGCACTATACGAGTTGAGCATACGGTCCAAGTCTCCTTCAAAATTGGTGCATACGAAGACACTTTGGAGTGTGATGTGGTCCCAATGACCGTTTGTCACCTACTTCTTGGTCGACCATGGCAATTCGGACTGTGGTGTCATACACAATGGGCGTACCAATCACTATAGCTTCAAGATGAAAGGGAAAGAATATGTGCTACGACCTACATCTCCTAGTCAAGTGATAGCCGACAAGCAAGCCACCCACCATAGAGACAAGAGTGAGAAAGTGATACACCAAAAAGTGAGTGAGAGCCACAAGCCAAACTTGAGCGCCTCTTCGCCTAGAGAGAAAAAACCTCATCCTATTTGCCACCAAAAGTGAGATGAGAGAAGTGTGTGGGAACACATCTAGCGAGATGAACTTTGTCCTTGGGTGCAAGGATGGAGATCCAAAACTAACACCTCTCACGAGCTACCTTTAGTGTTTCAATCTCTTTTGCAGGAATTCCAAGATGTTTTCCCGATGAGCTACCCCCGGGTCTACCTCCTCTTCGAGGCATTGAGCATCGAATCGACCTAATCCCCGGAGCGCCACTTCCAAACAAAGCTCCATACCAAGTCAATCCCGAAGAAACCAAGGAGATTCAATGGCAAGTACAACAACTCATCGACAACGGTCATGTACATGAAAGCCTAAGCCCTTGTGCCGTTCCCGTTATACTTGTGCCTAAGCCCGATGGAAGTTTCCGCTTGTGTTCCGATTGTAGACCTATCAATGCTATTACTGCTCGATATAGGCATCCCATTCCTCGCTTAGATGACATGCTTGATGAACTTAGTGGAGCCAACTTTTTCTCAAAATTGATCTTAAAAGTGGTTATTATCAAATCCGCATACAAGAGGGTGATGAATGGAAAACTGCTTTCAAAACCAAATTTGGTTTGTATGAGCGGTTAGTGATGCCTATGGGTCTATCGGAAGCTCCCGGTACTTTTGTGCGTCTTATGCATCATGTGCTTCGTCCTTATATTGGAGTCTTTGTTGTGGTTTACTTGACGATATTCTTGTGTTTAGCAAAACCATGAAAGAACATCTTGATCATGTTAGGGCTGTTTTGCAAACCCTTCGCAAGGAAAGTCTTTATGCAAACATGAAGAAATGCACATTTGGTGTTGACAAAGTGGTTTTCTTGGGTTTTGTTGTTTCCTCAAAGGGTGTCCATGTTGATGAATCTAAAATTGAAGCAATTAAAACTTGGCCCCAACCCACCAATTTGCAACAAGTGCGTAGCTTTCTTGGTCTTATGGGTTTTTATCGTCAGCTTTGTGAAAGATTTTAGCACAATTGCAGCTCATTTGCATGCTTTGAGCAAGAAGAATACTCCTTTTGTTTGGGGATCTTTGCAATCCACCGCTTTTGATGAGCTCAAGTCTTTGCTTACTCATGCTCCGATTCTTGCTTTGCCCAATTTTGACAGAACTTTTGAGGTTCATTGTGATGCAAGTGGTACCGAATTGGCGGAGTTTTGATGCAAGAAAAAAGAGCCATTGCTTATTTTAGTGAAAAACTCTCCGTGCTCAACTTAACTATCCCATATATGACAAAGAATTATATGCTTTAGTGCGTGTGCTACATGTTTGGGAACATTACCTTAGACCTCATGAGTTTGTCATCCATACCCGATCATGAAACGCTTAAGTACCTAAAAGGACAAACTAAGTTGAACAAGCGTCATGCCAAATGGAGTGAATTTATTGAATCTTTTCCTTATGTGATCAAGTACATTAAGGGTAAGGAAAATGTAGTTATGGATGCACTTTCACGCATATGCATGCTTGTCACTCAACTTGAGTTGAATGTTATTGGTTTTGAGCATATAAAAGACTTGTATGAGCATGATCCTTCTTTTGCTACTCCTTATGCTAAGTGTTTAATGCATACTTATTGGGAACAATATCATATAAAAGATGCATATCTTATGAGAGATAACAAACTTTGCATTCCCGAGTCTTCTCTTCGTTTGCTACTTTTGCAAGAGGCTCATGGAGGTGGACTCATGGGACACTTTGACGCGACAAGACTCTCGCCACGCTCTCCAACAACTACTTTTGGCCCAAGATGTTCCGCGACGTCCAACGCTTCACCAACCTATGCTCGACATGTCGCAAAGCTAAGTCTAAAGCTCAATCTCATGGTCCTTACATGCCTCTTCCTATTCCTTATCAACCTTGGGAAGGCATTAGCATGGATTTTGTACTTGGTTTGCCTAGAACTCAAAATGGAAAGGATTCCGTGTTTGTTGTTGTGGATAGATTTTCTAAGATGGCACATTTCATTCCTTGCAACAAGATAGACGATGCTTCACATGTTGCAAATCTATTTTGTAGGAAAACTTGCGACTCCATGGAGTACCAAAGACAACCGCCTCCGATCGTGACGCCAAGTTCTTGAGTTACTTTTGGAAGACCCTATGCGCCAAGCTCGGAATCAAGCTATTGTTCTCATCCGCATACCACCCTCAAACCGACGGCCAAACGGAGGTGACGAACCACACTCTATCCACTCTACTTCGTGTGTTGATCAAGAAGAACATCAAGGAGTGGGAAGCATGTCTACCCATCGCCGAGTACGCCTACAACCGTGCAAGACATTCGACTACCGGCAAGTCCCCCTTCGAGGTCGTCTACGGCTTCAACCCGTTGTCACCATTGGACATTCTACCTCTTCCTCTACAAGAGCGCACCAACATGGATGCGAGTGCACGGGCAAGCTACATCAAGAAGATGCATGAGGATACAAGACAAGCCATCGAGCGACAAGTACAACGACTAGCGACCAAGCTCAACGTCAACAAGCAACCTATGGTATTCAACATTGGTGATCTAGTATGGCTGCACCTTCGCAGGACCGCTTCCCCAACGAATCTAAGTCCAAGCTTCTCCCTCGAGCCGATGGACCTTTCAAGGTGCTAGCACGCTACAACGACAACGCCTACAAGATCGACCTACCTCGAGACAAGTACAATGTGAGCGACATCTTCAACGTCAAGGACCTCGCACCATTCCATGGAGATGAAGCTTTTGATCCGCGGTCGGATCTCTCTCAAGGGGGGGGGAGATGATGCGGAGCATCCTTCACTCATCCCCATGGACGCACCTACATCTTTCTCACCACCACGTGGACCCATGACTCGAGCCTGAGCTAAGGCTATCGAAGATAAGGTGAACTCGCTCCTCTCTGAACTCCCTCCTCCTACTCACGAGACATGGCTACTACCTCATTCGGAAACTCTATGTGTAGTCGTGCACATGGAGATGAGCCAAGGGACAACTACTTGCAAGAGCCAAGACGCCGAGGACCAAGCATGATGAAGAAGAAGAGGAAAGGATGCGGAAGTTACAGGCATCGGACGTCCGACCACGTCCGGACGTCCGCGACTCCCCAGACACGGACGACCGACGCCCTCCGGACGTCCGGCGGCTGGCACCGAATGGAATCTACGGACGTCAGACCACCTCACGGACGTCCGACCGCAGACGCTGAACCGAATCTACGGACATCCGGAGCCTCCGGACGACCAATCAAGTGCTCCCGAGCCGAATCTCACGGACGTCCAAGACCTCCGGACGTCCGGACCTGTTGAGCCTCCGGACGACCGGTGACCTCCGGACGTCCGACGCTCGTGGTGTCGACTTCTGTTTGGGGCCGCAGCCCTTGTACCCCTTCGCCCCTAGACTATATATACTCTTTTTTCCCCACCTTTCTAGGGTCGACATTGGTTTAGCTCATCTTTGGTGTGAGAGCCCTTGCTCATCCACTTGGTTACCTTCTCCTGAGATCGCGCCTCCTCGAAGAAGATCCTTCCAAGGGATTCAAGACCCCCTCTAGGGTGGACCCCATCAAGACCTCCTTCCGGAGAAGAACGGTTACTTGTGTATCTTTCCCTTGTTGATTTTGAATCTTGTGCTACCTTATGTGTTCGGTGATCTAGCACTTGTGTGATTGATCCGGTTGGTTGAGTGATTTCCCTCTCATTTTCCCGTGTTTTCCCTTTGTGCTTCCGTGTGTTCTTCGTGATTCCCCGTAGGATCCACTCCAAACGTGAAAGATCGGCCCATAGGGTTCCGCCCTACATCAAATTGACTCAAACATAGGTGTCTTCAATCACCGCCCTCTCCATGAGAGGTGCTTGGCTTTATTTGATCTTATCTAGTCGTGTAGGACTTTGTTTGTGCTTTGAGTCACTCCAACTTTGCTTCTCGTGTTTGTTTGTCTTTTGCACTTGGAGTAGCTCCCTTCGTTTTCCGGTGTTTCGTGTCTCCAACCCAAGCCATCCCTTCCCTTTGCTCTCCATAAATTTCTTAAGCCCCTTCTGTCCTTGTTCTTTTTTGTTGTCGCCTGCATGGCACTACCGCCGACTCCCGCGGTACTGCCGCTCGAAGCGGTACTTCCAGGCCTCCTGCTGCTATGTATACCGCTACTTCTTGAGCTTGCATTGGTTTTTCCCTTGAAGAGGAAAGGGTGATGCAGCACAATAGAGTAAGTATTTCCCTCAGTTTTGAGAACCAAGGTATCAATCCAATAGGACAACGCTCAAGTCACCAAATACCTGCACAAACAAACACCAACTTGCACCCAACGCGATAAGGGGTTGTCAATCCATTCACGGTTATTTGCAAAGTGAGATCTGGTAGAGATGGATAAATAGTAAAGTAATATTTTTGGTATTTTTGGTTTATGGAACGGAAAGTAAAGTAAAAGATTGCACAGAAAGTAAAATATAAACTAAAATTGTACATCGGAAACTTATATGATGGAAAATAGACCCGGGGCCATAGGTTTCACTAGAGGCTCCTCTCTAGATAGAAAATAATACCGTGCCTGAACAAATTACTGCCGAGCAATTGATAGAAAAGTGCATAATTATGATGATATCTAAGCCAATGATCATGAATATAGGCATCACGTCCTTATCAAGTAGACCGACTCATGCCTGCATCTACTACTATTACTCCACACATCGACCGACTCCTGCCTGCATCTAGAGTATTAAGTTCATAAGAACAGAGTAACGCATTAAGTAAGATGACATGATGTAGCGGGATAAACTCAATCAATATGATGAAAACCCCATCTTGTTATCCTCGATGGCAACAATACAATACGTGTCGGTGGCCCTTATGTCACTGGCATCGAGCACCGCAAGATTGAACCCAAAGCTAAGCACTTCTCCCATTGCAATAAAAACCAATCTAGTTGGCCAAACCAAATCAATAGTTCGAAGAGGCTTGCAAAGATATCAAATCATGCATAAAAGAATTCAGAGAAGATTCAAATAATATTCATAGATAAGTTGATCATAAATCCACAATTCATCGGATCTCGGCAAACACACCGCAAAAGAGTATTACATCAGATAGATCTCCAAGAATATCAAGGAGAACATGGTATTGAGAATCTAAGACAGAGAAGAATCCATCTAGCTACTTGCTATGGACCCGTAGGTCTGAGGTAAACTACTCACGCTTCATCGGAGAGGCAATGGTATTGATGTAGAAGCCCTCTGTGATCGAATTCCCCTACGGCAGGACGCCGGAAAAGGCTCCTAGATGGGATCTCACGGGTATAGAAGGTTGCGACGGTGGAAAAGTGTTTTCATGGCTCTCCTTGTAGGTTTTGGAATATTTGAGAATATATAGGCGGAAGAAGTAGGTTGGTGGAGTCACGAGGGGCCCACAAGGGTGGGGGCGCACCCTACCCCCTGGGCGCGCCTCCCAACCTTGTGGCTGCCTCGTGGCTTTCCTGATGTGCACTATAGGTACTCTAGATGTCTTCTGGTCCAAGAAAAATCATCGTGAAAGTTTCATTCCGTTTGGTATTCCTTTTCTATGAAACTCTAAAACAAGGAAAAAACATAAACTGGCAATGGGCTCCAGGTTAATAGGTTAGTCCCAAAAATCATATAAAATAGCATATTAAAGCATATAAAACATCCAAAACAGATAATATAATAGCATGGAACAATCAAAAATTATAGATATGTTGGTGACGTATCAAGCATCCCTAAGCTTAATTCCTGCTCGTCCTCGAGTAGGTAAATGGTAGACACAGAATTTTTGATGTGGAATGCTACCTAACATATTTATCCATGTAATTTCTTTACTGTGTCATGAATGTTCATATCCGTATGATTCAAAACAAAAGTTTAATATTGACATAAAAACAATAAAACTTCAAGCATACTAACAAGGCAATTATGTCTTCTCAAAGTAACATGGCCAAAGAAAGCTTATCCCTGCAAAATCATATAGACTGGCTATGCTCCATCTTCATCACACAAAATATTCAAATCATGCACAACCCCGATGACAAGCCAAGCAATTGTTTCATACTTTTTGATGTTCTAAAACTTTTTCAACTTTCACGCAATACAAGAGTGTGAGCCATGGACATAGCACTATAGGTGGAATAGACGGTGGTTGTGGAGAAGACAAAAAGAAGGAGATAGTATCACATCAACTAGGCGTATCAACGGGCTATGGAGATGCCCATTAATAGATATCAATGTGACTAAGTAGGGACTGCCATGCAACGGATGCACTAGAGCTATATGTTTATGAAAGCTCAAAAAGAAACTAAGTGGGGGTGCATCCAACTTGCTTGCTCACGAAGACCTAGGGCAATTTGAGGAAGCCCATCATTGGAATATACAAGCCAAGTTCTGTAACAAAAAATTTCCACTAGTATATGAAAGTGACAACATATGAGACTCTCTTTCATGAAGATCATGGTGCTACTTTGAAGCACAAGTGTGGTAAAAGGATAGTAGCATTGCCCCTTCTCTCTTTTCTCTCATTTCTTTATTTGGGCCTTCTCTCATTTTTTTGGCCTCTTTTTTTAGTCCGGAGTCTCATCCCGACTTGTGGGGAATCATAGTCTCCATCATCCTTTCCTCACATGGGACAATGCTCTAATAATGAAGATCATCACACTTTTATTTACTTACAACTCAAGAATTACAACTCGATACTTAGAACAAAATATGACTCTATTTGGATGCCTCCGGCAGTGTACCAGGATGTGCAATGAATCAAGAGTGACATGTATGAAAGAAATATGAATGGTGGCTTTGCCACAAATACGATGTCAACTACATGATCATCGATAGCAATATGACAATGATGGAGCCTGTCATAATAAACGGAACGGTGGAAAGTTGCATGGAAATATATCTTGGAATGGCTATGGAAATGCCATAATAGGTAGGTATGGTGGCAGTTTTGAGGAAGGTATATGGTTTGTGTATGGTACTGGCGAAAGTTGCGCGGCACAAGAGAGGCTAGCAATGGTGGAAGGGTGAGAGTGCGTATAATCCATGGACTCAACATTAGTCATAAAGAACTCATATACTTATTGCCAAAATCTATTAGTTATCGAAACGACCATCGCTCGTCCCCGACCGCCACTCATAAGGAAGACAATCAATAAATAAATCATGCTCCGACTTCATCACATAACGGTTCACCATACGTGCATGCTACGGGGATCACAACATTAGCACAAGTATTTCTCAAATTCACAACTACTCACTACATGACTCTAATATCACCATCATTATATCTCAAAACAATCATAAGGAATCAAACTTCTCATAGTATTCAATGCACTTTATATGAAAGTTTTTATTATATCCCTCTTGGATGCCTATCATATTAGGACTAAATTTATAACCAAAGCAAATTACCATGCTGTTTAGAGACTCTCAAAATAATATAAGTGAAGCATGAGAGTTCATCAATTTCTATAAAATAAAACCACCGTCGTGCTCTAAAAGATATAAGTGAAGCACTAGAGCAATGTTGCCTAGCTCAAAATATATAAGTGAAGCCAAAGAGTATTCTAATAAATCACGATTCAAGCATGTCTCTCCCAAAAGGGGTGTACAGCAAGGATGATTGTGGCAAACTAGAAATCAAAGACTCAAATTATACAAGACGCTCCGCGCAAAACACATATCATGTGGTGAATAAAAATATAGCCTCAAGTTATCGATAGACAAAGACGAAAGAGGGGATGCCTTCAGGGGCATCCCTAAGCTTAGGCTCTTGGTATCCTTGAATATTACCTTGGGGGTGCCTTGGGCATCCCCAAGCTTAGGCTCTTGCCACTCCTTATTCCATGGCCCATCAAATCTTACCCAAAACTTGAAAACTTCACAACGCAAAACTCAACAGAAAATCTCGTAAGCTCCGTTAGTATAAGAAAATAAATCACCACTTTTGGTACTGTTGTGAACTCATTCTTTATTTATATTGGTGTAACATCTACTTCATTCCAACTTTTCCATGGTTCATACCCCCCGATACTAGCCATAGATTCATCAAAATAAGCAAACAACACAAACAAAACAGAATCTGTCAAAAACAGAACAGTCTATAGTAATCTGAATATTTCGAATACTTCTACAACTCCAAAATTTCTGAACAATTAGGAAGACCTAAGAAATTTGGTTATTAATCTTCTTCAAAAAGAATCAACTAAAACACACTCTCCTGCTAAAAAAGAGAATTCTTTTCCCGAGCGCAAAAGTTTCTATTTTTCAGCAAGATCAAATCAACTATCACCGTAAGCTATCCCAAAGGTCGTACTGGGAATAAACACTAATTAAAACACAAAACCACATCTAAATAGAGGCTAGATGAATTATTTAATGCAAAACAGAACCTAAAAAGCAAAAACAAAAAATAAAGTTGGGTTGCCTCCCAACAAGCGCTATTGTTTAACGCCCTTTGCTGGGCATAAAACATGAATAGATCTAAGTATTATCATCTTTGGTATGCAATCCATAAGTGGCTCTCATAATAGATTCATAAGGCAATTTAATCTTCTTTTTTGGAAAGTGTTCCATGCCTTTCCTTAATGGAAATTGAAATCTATTGTTCTTTCATATCAATAATTGCACCAATCGTTCTAAGGAAAGGTCTACCAAGAATAATTGGACATGTAGGATTGCAATCTATATCAAGAACAATGAAATCTACGGGCACATAATTCCTATTTGCAACAATAATAAAATCATCAATTCTTTCCATAGGTTTCTTAATAGTGGAATCCGCAAGATGCAAATTTAAAGAACAATCATCAAATTCACGGGAACCTAACACATCACATAAAAATTTTGGAATCGTGGAAACACTAGCACCCAAATCACACAAAGCATGGCATTCATAATCTTTAATCTTAATCTTAATAGTAGGTCCCCTCTCATCTTAAAGTTATCTAGGTATAGAAACTTCGAATTGAAGCTTTTCTTCAAAAGATTGCATCATAGCATCAATGATACCTTTAGTAAAAGCTTTGTTTTGATTATAAGCATGAGGGGAATTCAATCTATTAAAGAAGAATTATCATAATTAAATTCCTTGAAATCCAAAAGAGTGGGTTCATTGCTACTTAAAGTTTTGACCTCCCCAATCCCACTTTTATCAATTTTAGAATCTAGATCTAAAAACTCCGAATCATTATTCAAAGCCTCTGGTTTACCGGCCATTTTGTTTACTAAGGTAGCTTGTTTATCGGCAATTTGGCCTACTAAATTTTCAAGATGCGCAAACTGAGATTTCAAACCATAAAATTCCTTAGACATATCATCAAGCTCCTTATTCATGTATTCCATAAAAATTTTCTGCTCCTTGAGCTTGTTTCTAAAAAAATTGTTATGCTCAAATTTCAAAGACATGAAGCTTCTAACAGTATTTCAATTTCGTCTAACCTCCTAAGGTGAGGCAACGTTTTTTAGTGGGGTCACTTCGACAAAGCAAGCAATTCAACACACAAGCACACAAAAAGCAAGTGGAGAAAGCGAACGGAAGAGGGGCGAAGAAAAGGCAAATCTTTTTGAAAATTGTTTTACAAGTGGGGGAGAGGAAAACGGGAGGCGAATGGAAAATAATGTAATGCGAGATATGACAGTTTATGATTGGTACTTGGTATGTCTTGGCTTGGCGTAGACCTCCCCAGCAACGACGCCGGAAATTCGTCATGCTACTTCTTGGGCTTGCGTTGTTTTTTCCCTTGACGATGAAAGCGTGATGCATCACAACAGAGTAAGTATTTCCCTCAGTTTTGAGAACCAAGGTATCAATCCAGTAGGAGACAACGCTCAAGTCACCGAATACGTACACAAACAAGTACCAACTTGTACCCAACATGATAAGGGGTTGTCAATCCCTTCACGTTTATTTGCGAAGTGAGATCTGATAGAGATGGATAAACGGTAAAGTAATATTTTTGGTATTTTCAGTTTATGGAACGGACAGTAAAAGATTGCAAAGAAAGTAAAACGGAAACTAAAATTGTAGATCGACTTATATGATGGAAAATAGTCCCGGGACCATAGGTTTCACTAGAGGCTTCTCTCAAGATAGAAAATAATACGGTGGGTGAACAAATTACTGTCGAGCAATTGATAGAAAAGCGCATAATTATGATGATATCTAAGGCAATGATCATGAATATAGGCATCACGTCTGTATCAAGTAGACCGACTCCTACCTGCATCTACTACTATTACTTCACACATCGACCGACTCCTGCCTGCATCTAGAGTATTAAGTTCATAAGAGCAGAGTAACGCATTAAGTAAGATGACATGATGTAGCGGGATAAACTCAAGCAATATGATGAAAACCCCATCTTGTTATCCTCGATGGAAACAATACAATATGTGTCGGTTCCCCTTCTATCACTGGGACCGAGCACCGCAAGATTGAACCTAAAGCTAAGCACGTCTCCCATTGCAAGAAAAACCAATCTAGTTAGCCAAACCAAATCGATAGTTCGAAGAGACTTGCAAAGATATCAAATCATGCATAAAATAATTCAAAGAAAATTCAAATAATATTCATAGATAAGCTGATCATAAATCCACAATTCATCGAATCTCGGCAAACACACCGCAAAAGAGTATTACATCGGATAGATCTCCAAGAACATCGAGGAGAACATGGTATTGAGAATCAAAGAGAGAGAAGAAGCCACCTAGCTACTAGCTATGGACCCGTAGGTCTGAGGTAAACTACTCACGCTTCATCGCAGAGGCAATGGTGTTGATGTAGAAGCCCTCCGTGATCGGATCCCCCTCCGACAGGACACCGAAAAAGGCCCCTAGATGGGATCTCACGGGTACAGAAGGTTGCGGCGATGGAAAAGTGTTTTCGTGGCTCTCCTGGTAGGTTTTGGAATATTTGAGAATATATAGGCGGAAGAAGTAGGTCAGTGGAGTCATGAGGGGCCCACTATTGGGGAACGAAGCATGCAATTTTCAAAAAAAGTTCCTACGATCACGCAAGATCTATCTAGGAGATGCATAGCAACGAGAGGGGGAGAGTGTGTTCACGTACCCTCGTAGACCGAAAGCGGAAGTGTTAGCTTAACATGGTTGATCTAGTTGAACGTCTTCGTGATCCAACCGATCAAGCACCGAACATACGGCACCTCCGAGTTCTGCACAATTTCATCTCGATGACGTCCCTCGAACTCTTGATCTAGCAAAGTGTCGAGGGAGAGTTTTGTCAGCACAACGGCGTGGTGACGGTGATGGTGATTTGATCCGCACAGGGCTTCACCTAAGCACGACGGCGTGGCGATGGTTATGATGAAGTTACCGGCGCAGGGCTTCGCCTAAGCACTACGACAATATGACCGGAGGAGTAAACTGTGGAGGGGGCACCGCACACGGCTAAGAAACAATTGATGTGTTTTGGGGTGCCCCCTGCCCCGTATATAAAGGAGGAAGGGGAGGAGGCCAGAGTTGGGGGAAACCCACTAGGACTCCTAGTCCTAGTCGCCCCCCCCCCACTTCCTTCTTAAAGAGGGGGAAGGGGGAAGGAGAGGGAGAGGGAGAAGGAAAGGGGGCCGCGCCCCTCCCCTTGTCCAATTCGGACTCCCCATGGGGGGCGCAAGACAACCCTTGTAGGCTGCCCTCTCTCTCCCCCTATGGCCCATAGTGGCCCATTACTTTCCCCGGGGGGTTCCGGTAACCCCTCAGTACTCCGATAAATACCCGAAACACTACAAAACCATTCCGTTGTCTGAGTACTATCGTGCAATATATCAATCTTTACATCTCGACCATTTCGAGACTCCTCGTCATGTCCATGATCTCATCCGGGACTCCGAACAATCTTTGGTCACCAAAACACATAACTCATAATACAAATCGTCATCGAACGTTAAGCGTGCGGACCCTACGGGTTCGAGAACTATGTAGACATGATCGAGACACATCTCTGATCAATAATCAGCAGTGGAACCTGGATGCTCATATTGGTTCCGACATATTCTTGGAAGATCTTTATCGGTCAAACCGCAGTGACAACATACGTCATTCCCTTTGTCATCGGTATGTTACTTGACCGAGATTCGATCATCAGTATATTCATACCTAGTTCAATCTCAAGTACCGACAAGTCTCTTTACTCGCTCCATAATGCATCATCCCAAGCAACTAACTCAGTAGTCACATTGCTTTCAAGGCTTATCATGATGTGCATTTCGGAGAGGGCCCAGAGATACCTCTCCGATACTTGGAGTGACAAATCCTAATCTCGATCTATGCTAACCCAACAAACACCTTCGAAGACACCTGTAGAGCATATTTATAATCACCCAGTTACGTTATGAGGTTTGATAGCACACAAGGTGTTCCTCCGGTATTCGGGAGTTGCATAATCTCATAGTCAAAGGAATATGTACAAGTCATGAATAAAGCAATATCAAGAAAACTTAACAATCATTACGCTAAGCTAACGGATGGGTCTTGTCCATCACATCATTCTCCTAATGATGTGATCCCGTTCTTCAAATGACAACACATGTCTATGGTCAGGAAACTTAACCATCTTCGATTAACGAGCTAGTTAAGTAGAGGCATACTAGGGACACTTTGTTTTGTCTATGTATTCGCACATGTATCAAGTTTTCAGTTAATACAATTCTAGCATGAATAATAAACATTTATCATGATATAAGGAAATAAATAATAACTTTATTATTGCCTCTAGGGCATATTTCCTTCAGTCTCCAACTTGTAGTAGAGTCAATAATCTAGATTACATTGTAATGATTCTAACACCCATGGAGTCTTGGTGCTGATCATGTTCTGCTCATGGAAGAGGCTTAGTCAACGGGTCTGCAACATTCAGATCCGTATGTATTTTGCAAATCTCTATGTCTCCCTCCCTGACTTGATCCGGATGGAGTTGAAGCGTCTCTTGATGTGTTTGGTTCTCTTGTGAAATCTGGATTCCTTCGCTAAGGAAATTGCTCTAGTATTGTCACGAAAGATTTTCATTGGACCCGATGCACTAGGTATTACACCTAGATCGGATATGAACTCCTTCATCCAGACTCCTTCATTCGCTGCTTCCGAAGCAGCTATGTACTCCGCTTCACACGTAGATCCCTCCACGACACTTTGCTTGGAATTGCACCAACTGTAAGCTCCCCATTCAATATAAATACGTATTCGGTTTGTGACTTAGAGTCATCCGGATCAGTGTCAAAGCTAGCATCGACGTAACCATTTATGACGAGCTCTTTGTCACCTCCATAAACGAGAAACATTTCCTTAGTCCTTTTTAGGTACTTCATGATGTTCTTGACCGCTGTCAAGTGATCCACTCCTAGATTACTTTGGTACCTCCCTACTAGACTTATAGCAAGGCACACATCAGGTCTAGTACACAACATAGCATACATGATAGAACCTATGGCTGAGGCATAAGGAATGATTTTCATTTTCTCTCTATCTTCTGTAGTGGTTGGGCATTGAGTCTGACTCAACTTCACACCTTGTAACACAGGCAAGAACCCTTTCTTTGACTCATACATTTTGAACTTCTACAAAACTTTATCAAGGTATGTGCTTTGTGAAAGTCCAATTAAGCGTCTTGATCTATCTCTATAGATCTTGATGCCCAATATATAAGCAGCTTCATCGAGGTCTTTCATTGAAAAATTCTTATTCAAGTATCCTTTTATGCTATCCAGAAATTATATATCATTTCCAATCAACAATATGGAATCCACATATAATATTAGAAATGCTACAGAGCTCCCACTCACTTTCTTGTAAATACGCACTTCTTTCAAAGTCCAGATGAAACCATATGCTTTGATCACACTATCAAAGCGTATATTCCAACTCCGAGATGCTTGCACCAGTCCCTAAATGGATCGCTAGAGCTTGCACACTTTGTTAGTACCTTTAGGATCGACAAAACCTTACGGTTGCATCATATACAACTCTTCTTTAAGAAATCCATTAAGGAATGCGCTTTTGACATCCATTTGCCAAATTTCATAATCATAAAATGCAGCAATTGCTAACATGATCCGACAGACTTAAGCATCGCTACGGGTGAGAAAGTCTCATCGTAGTCAACTCCTTGAACTTGTCGAAAACCTTTCGCAACAAGTCGAGCTTTGTAGACAGAACATTACCGTCGTCGCTCGGTCTTCTTCTTGAAGATCCATCTATTCTCAATGGCTTGCCGATCATCGGGCAAGTCAACCAAAGTCCACACTTTGTTCTCATACATGGATCCCATCTCGCATTTCATGGCCTCAAGCCATTTTATGAATCGGGCTCATCATCGCTTCTTCATAGTTTGTAGGTTCAAGTATTGTCTAGTAACATGACTTCCGTAATGTGATTACCGTACCACTTTGGTGCGGAACGTACTCTGGTTGACCTACAAGGTTCGGTAGTAACTTGATCTGAAGTTTCATGATCATTTTCATTAGCTTCCTCATTAATTGTTGTAGGCATCACGAGAACCGTTTTCTGTGATGAACTACTTTCGAATTCAAGAGAAGGTACAATTACCTCATCAAGTTTTACTTTCTTCCCACTCACTTCTTTCGAAAGAAACTCCTCTCTAGAAAGGATCCATTCTTAGCAACAAATATCTTGCCTTAGGATCTGTGATAGAAGGTGTACCCAACAGTTTCTTTTGGGTATCCTATGAATACGCATTTCTCCGATTTTGGTTCGAGCTTATCAGGCTGAAGCTTTTTCACATAAGCATCACAACCCCAAACTTTAAGAAATGACAACTTAGGTTTCTTTCCAAACCACAGTTCATATGGTGTCGTCTGAATGTATTTTGATGGTGCCCTATTTAAAGTGAATGCATAACCCCAAAATGATAGCGGTAATTCGGTATGAGACGTCATAATCGCACCAAATCTAATAAAGTACGACATTTACATTCGGACACACCATTACGCTTATGGTGTTCCGTGGCGTGAGTTGCGAAACTATTCCACATTGTTTTAAATGAAGACCAAACTCAGAATCTCAAATATTCGCCTCCACGATCAGATCGTAGAAATTTTATTTTCTTGTTACAATGATTTTCCAGTTCACTCTGAAATTCTTTGAACTTTTCAAATGTTTCAGACTTATGTTTCATTAAGTAGATATGCCCATATCTGCTCAAATCATCTGTGAAGGTTAGAAAATAACGATACCCACCGCGATCCTCAACACTTATCAAACCGTATACATCAGTATGTATTATTTCCAATAAGTCAGTGGCTCGCTCCATTGTTCCGGAGAATGGAGTCTTAGTCATCTTGCCCACGAGGCATGGTTCACAAGCATCAAGTGATTCATAATCAAGTGATTCCAAAATCCCATCAGCATGGAGTTTCTTCATGTGCTTTACACCAATATGACCTAAACGGCAATGCCCCAAATATGTTGCACTATCAATATTAACTTTGCATCTTTTGGCATCAATATTATGAATATGTGTATCACCACGATCGAGATTCAACAAAAATAGACCACTCATCAAGGGTGCATGACCATAAAAGATATTACTCATATAAATAGAACAATCATTATTCTCTGATTTAAATGAATAACTGTCTCGCATCAAATAAGATCCAGATATAATGTTCATGCTCAACACTGGCACCAAATAACAATTATGGTCTAAAAATAATCCCGAAGTAGATGTAGAGGCAGTGTGCCGACGGCGATCACATCGACCTTGGAACCATTTCCGACGCGCATCGTCACCTCGTCCTTAGCCAATCTTCATTTAATCTGTAGCCCCTTGTAGCGACCCGATCCTAATGGACCGTAGTCTCTGTGCTTAAGTGTCATCCCTGGATCGGTATTGCTGACACACACGGTACTCGAGGATTTATTACAAAGTTCAATCACACACTTATTACAACTACTTTCTCAAATAGAGTACTTATTACAATAATATGGCTGAAGGCCATCTAAGTAAGATAACTGCGGAAGCTTCGAAGATAAATGAGTCCATCCAACTCCACGGCAATACTGAGTGCACGACACCGACCTAGCGCACCTTACTCTTCGTCTGAAAACTCTGCAACATGATACGTTGCAGTCGTGTAGGTCAACACATGGAATATGCTGGCAAGATACCACCATAGAGCAATGAACAAATAACAGCTATCACTACATGCATATTTGGCTGGTGGCGGCTTTATGGTTATCATTTGCATAAAGCTAATTTTTTCCTACAACAAAGGAATATATTTTATTTAACTACAAAGTTTTTTGAAAGGTACCCCCAACTCAATCCCAATTTAACATTAAATAACCCCACAAATTCATTAAGTAAAGTGATGAGATCGTCATAATAATTCAAGTACCAGATACTCAAGATGTCCATAACTGGGGACACAACTAACCATGATTAGTTTGTACACTCTGCAGAGGTTTGCGCAGTTTTCCCAACAAGACTCGATCTCCTCTGTTGTATTTCTCGCACTGCATGATGTTTGAGAAACGGATGACTGAGACACAGTCTTTCCAAATTGGTCCCCTTAATCGATAGATAGGCCGGTACAACTACAATCCCCTACTTCTACTAGCCCATCATGGAAATGATTCCCGCAACTTACTCAACTATGCCAGAGCCCATAATGGCTTGTGGCTGCACACGGAAGTTTCTAGCATGAATAATCTTATGATCCCTTTGAACCTGGGTGGCATTCCATAGGATGATCACATGGGTACCACTCGATCTCCTTGGACAACATCGATTCCCAGTGCCCACAACCAATCCACCAGATGTGTATTAAAGTAGCCACCTTAAGTTTCCCTTAGTTATACATAACTCTCACATCTTTCATGAATCTCACAAACCAATCCACGCCTAAGAGCATAGCAAAGTAGTGCAAGCATAATAATAATACCCGGGGTTTGATAAAAGACAATAGGTTCCTACCTCATCAACTACTTCCCATACCCACAAGTTATCAAAGTCCTACTCATGCAATGTTTGAGGGTTGAAACTAATGCATAAAAACTGGGTAATAAAGGGATATGATCAAAGTGTTACTTTCCTTGCTGACGATCGGAAAACCCTAGAGATTCGTAGTAGCAAGCCTCGCACGCCGGAAACTCTATCATGAACAAAATATAACATACATAAGCACTCAAGCATAAGATGCAAAGGTAAACCCCAAAAGAAAATATCTAAACAGAAAGTTCAAGTGAAGAGCTTCGATTTGCAAAAAGAATCAATCGAATCGGAGTTACGAAACACAAACTACGATCAACAGAAGTTCAAATTTAAATATGCTTGAAACCAAATTTTAAATTTCCAAAATCATGTTCAAGTTCTTTATCTGGACAGAGGGGAACAAGACGTAGAATTTGGCGTTGGTTTCATTGGATTTGGATAAACGATCAAAAAGTAGCGAGGGTTTGAAGATCAAGGACTAATCTATGATGAAAATAATTACGGATGGGTCCCTGGCCGAAAAATTAAACTAAGAAGAAAAATCTAACGAACGAACGTTCGCTAACAGAAACTAACGAACGAATTCGTTTGTTAACCAAAAAAATTGGGTGAACATACACTAAATAGCATAACCTAATTAATAAACCGATCTAATACGTGAAACCGAAAAAAACAAGGGCGGGTTTTTGCGGTTTTACTGCTCGAGAAAAAAACGGCGGTGGCGGCGCATGAGGTGGGCAAAGGCGCGTGGCGGTAGGGAGTGGCGCGGTGGCGCTGCTCAAGCTGGCGCCATGGCGGCTGGAGGCACAAGTGGCGGCGGCTTGGGCACTGGCGGCGAGGTGGCTTGAGGAGGAAAGAGGCGGCGGGCGCTTATTTAAAGGGGGCGAGGCCGGCTTGGGGAGGCGCGAGGCGGAGGTGGAACCCGGCCGAACTCCCGGCGTGCGGGAGCCGGTCTCCAGCAGCTCGGGAAGGCGGTGGCGATGGCTCCTGGCAGTGAGCTTGGCCCGGGTCGGTCCAAAGAGTTTTTTTAAATAACAATAGTTTTGCCGCAGAGGAAAAAATCCAAAATAAAAATAAATAAAAATCCTAAAATTTCAAAAATAATTTTCACGGTCCTCTCCTAATATTTAGGACAACGTGAACATTTTTCTGGGCTAAAATGCAACTTTTTAAAAATGAAAATTTTCCCTAATTTAACCGAATAAAAAGCTCAAATAAAATTCAAATAAACATATATTTTTATCCAAATTAAATCTCCATTATTTCCTCTATTTTGAAGAAGTCATATTATCTTCTCTCATTATTTTATTTATTTTGAAAGAATTGGAAAAATAATTTCAAATAAAAATCACCATGATCCAATTTATTAATTTTGAAAAATTCAAAAATGGAATTTTATGAAAACCTCCAACTCTCTCACATGGTCCTTGAGTTGCTTAAGGTCTCTAGGATCAAAGTGTCCAAATAAACAATAATCAAAATGCAAGAATCATGGATGCATATGAAGACCTAATGATTAACATCCAAATTGAAAATTGGGATGTTACAAACCTACCCCCCTTAAGATGAATCTCGCCCTCGAGATTCGGGTTGGCTACCAAATAGGTGTGTGTGGTCTTTCCATAGGTCTTCTTCTCGCTCCCAGGTGGCTTCATCCTCGGTATGGTGACTCCACTGAACTTTGCAGAACATGATGACCTTACTGTGTCTAACTCGGCTGGCAAACTCGTGAATCTTGACGGGTTTCTCCTCGTAGGTTAGGTCACTCTCCAACTGAATTGCTTCCATGGGCACTGTATATCTCAGAGGAATATCGACCATCTCTGCATGGCACTTCTTCAGCTGGGAAACGTGAAACACATCATGAACTCCTGACAAACCTTCGGGTAATTCCAACTTGTAGGCAACTTCTCCCAATACGTTCCAAAACTCGATATGGTCCTACAAATCTTGGGGCTAACTTTCCTTTGACTCCAAATCATTTAACTCCTCGAAGTGGTGACACGCGGAGATATGCTATATCTCCAACTTCATATGCTACCTCCTTGCGTTTGGTGTTAGCATAACTCTTCTGCCTGGACTGAGCTACCTTCAGTCTATCACGAATCAACTTAACGTTCTCTTCAGACTCTGATTAAATCTGGTCCGAACAATTGTCGGTCTCCAACTTCATCCCACATCAATGGTGTTCTACACCTCCTTCCACACAAAGCTTTGAATGGGGCCATCTTCAAACTAGCCTGGTAACTGTTGTTATATGAGAACTCTGCATAAGGCAAATTATCATCCCAACTAGATCCATAATCTAGCGCACGAGCTCTCAACATGTCCTCCAGAATCTGATTGACTCTCTCGGTCTGGCCCATCCGTCTCAGAGATGAAAGGTCAGTAATGAACTCTAGCCCGGTACCCAAAGTCCGTGTAATTGATTCCAAAACTTCGATGGTCCTCGGAACTCCATGCGGACATACTATCCCGGTCATATATATCTTGGCCAACTTCACAGGCCAGATAAGTGGTTTTCATGGGGATAAAGTGAGCCACTTTGGTCAAGCGATCTACTACTACCCAGATGGAATCATAACCTGATCGTGTCCTGGGTAATCCGGTGATGAAATCCATGCCAAGCTTATCCCACTTCCATTCGGGTATCGGCATAGGCTGAAGTAATCCCGCTGGCTTCTGGTGTTCTGCCTTAACTCTCTAACATACGGCTACATACTCGGCAATATCCTTCTCCATTCTTGTCCACCAGAAACGTTCCTTCAAATCCAAATACATCTTGGTGTTTCCTGGGTGAATCGAGTATGGCGAGTCATGAGCTTCCTGAAGTATTAACTTCCTGATCTCTGGGTCACTGGGCACATAAATACGATCCTCAAACCATAAAGTTTCGTGTTCATCCTCATGAAAACCTTTGGCATTTCCTTTACTCATCTTTTCCTTTATCTCCGCAATCTCCTTATCAGCCTTCTGGGCTTCTCGAATCTTTCCCAACAACATGGACTGAACTTCCAATTCTGCAACAAAACCTCTCGGAACTATCTCCAAATGAAGTTCCTTGAGATCATCGGCTAACTCCTGCGGTAATCCTCTGGTCACGAGAGTATTAACATAACTCTTGTGGCTTAAAGCGTCTCTACAACATTTGCTTTTCCTGGATGATAATGTAGCTTCATATCATAATCTTTATGAGCTCCAACCATCTCCTTTGCCTGAGATTGAACTCCTTCTACGTGAAGATGTACTTCAAACACTTATGATCCGTGTATACATCACACTGGTTTCTAATAAGGAAATGTCTCCAGGTCTTGAGCGCATGCACTATGGCTGCTAACTCCAAATCATGCGTGGCATAATTTACTCATGAGGTCAAAGCTGACGTGAGGCATATGAAACAACTCTTCCGTCTTGCATAACTACACCTCCAAGTCCCTAGCGAGAAGTGTCGCAATATACTTGGAAATCCTTGCGTATATCTGGAAGAATTAGCACTGGGGCTGTAACTAAGCATTTCTTCAACTCCTGAAAACTGGCCTCACATTATTCGGTCCATTTGAACTTGGTGTCCTTCTTCAATAACTCCGTCATGGGCTTTGCAATCTTGGAAAAATTCTCAATGAATCTCCGGTAATATCCTACGAGTCCAGAAAAACTACGTATGTCTCCAGCTAAGGTGGGTGCCAACCACTCGGTGACAGACTGAACCTTGGAAGGGTCTACTGCTATACCTTCTCCTGATATAACATGTCCAAGAAATCCAACTTCCTTCAACCAAAACTCACATTTGCTGAACTTGGCGTATAGCTGATGTTCCCTGAACTTCTCAAGAACCAAGCGTAAATGTTCCTTGTGTTCTTCTTCATTCTTCGAGTATACCAATATATCATCAATGAACACCATAGCAAACTTATCCAAGAACTCCATGAACACCTTATTCATCATACTCATAAAGTAGGCATGGGCGTTAGTCAAACCAAAAGACATGACAGTGTACTCATATAGCCCGTACCTTGTGGTAAAAGCTGTCTTAGGTATATCCTGTTCTCGGATCTTCAGCTGGTGGTATCCTGATCGAAGATCGATCTTGGAGAATACTTTAGCTCCCTGTAGCTGGTCAAACAAATCATTGATCATCGGTAGTGGGTATTTCTTCTTGATCGTCACCTCATTCAGGGCACGATAATCCACAACCATTCTCAAAGATCCATCCTTCTTCTCAACTAAGAGCACTGGGGCTCGCCATGGTGACGAGCTTGGTCGAATATAACCTTTCTCCAATAACTCCTTAATCTGCTTCTTAATTTCCTCCAGATCATTTGCAGGAATTCAATACGGTCTCTTCGATATTGGTCCGATGCCTGGTAATAGCTCTATCAAAAATTCTATATCTCAATCTGGTGGCATGCCTGGTAGATCCTTCGGGAATACATCGGGATAATCCTTCACAATTGGCACTTCCTCCTGAACAACTCCCAAGAGTGAATTTACTTGGGTCCTCCTTGGCGCATGCTTGGACACATATTTGATCATTTTTCCCTCTGGGGTGGTGAGGAGAATTGACTTATTCGCGCAATCGATATTTCCTCCGTACGCCGATAGCCAATCCATTCCTACTATCACATCCAATCCTTGTGACTCCAAAATTATTAGGTCTGAGGGGAAAACGTGCCTACCTGTGGTTAATGGCAACTGAAAACATCCTCTGCTAGCCATATACTCCGCTCCTGGTGAGCTTACTAACATAGGTGTATTAAGGGATACGGTGGGCAACTTAAACTTATCCACAAATCTCCTTGATATGTATGAATGCGATGGACCAGTGTCAAAAAGGACAATAGCTGTAAATGACTTAATCAAAAACTTACCAATAACTGCATCCGGCTGCTCTTCAACTTCCTCCACGTTGACGTGGTTCACCTTGCCTCTGGTGAAAGGGTTGGGCTTCTTTCCAGAGCTTCCATTTCTGTTACCATTCTTTACCTCAGAACAATCATTGGCGTAGTGTCCAGTCTTCCCACACTTGAAACAGGTAACATGGCTCAGATCCTTCTTGGCAGGTGTTGCTGGGTTGGAATGGCTCTGACTGTTGTTTCCACCATTCCCATTTCCATTCTTAGGGCCACTGTGGTTATGTGTACTTCCTCCATTGTGAGAATGGCCTCCATGGTTATGATTGGTATGTCCTCCCGAGTTCGGGGTAAAACGAGGCTTCTGCTGAGCTCCAGAGTTGTACTTCCCCTGTCCATACTTCCGCTTATGGTTTTCTATCTCTTCCGCTTGCCTTCAATCATAAGAGCCCTGTCTACCAGCTCCTGATAGTTGGTGAATGTTGCCACCATCAACTGCATACTCAGCTCGTCATTCAGCCCCTTCATAAACTTCTCCTGCTTCGCGGCATCTGTGGCCACATGATCTGGGGCGTAGCGTGATAACTTGCTGAACTCATCCACGCATCGCACTACAAGATGATTTCCAAGCGTAAGTTGCGTAACTCACGCTTCTTCATGCTCATAGCTCCAATGAGACATGTGCAAGTGCGGAAGGCCTGCTAAAACTGATCCCAAGTGACATTGGCCACGGGGAAGGTGGCGGTGTAGTTCTCCCACCATGAGGCTGCGGGTCCATCCAGTTAATGTGCGGTAAAGCGCACCTTCTCAGCATCTATGCAATCTATGGTGGTCAGCTCCCTTCCAATCTTGCGGGGCCAGTCATCAGCAACAATAGGCTCGGTGCTACTAAAGAACACCGGCGGATTCAACCTTAGAAAGCGGGCTAAGTTGTCAACTGGAGGCGGTGGCGGTGGATTGTTGTTGTTGTTGTTGCCTTGGTTCTTGACTAGCAACTACATCAAGGCATTATGTTGTTGGATCAACTGAGTGAGCTCTGGTGGGAAGACAAATCCAGGGTCACGTCTCGGAGGCATCTGATAGGTTTAGAGGGGTGAGAACAGAATAGAGTGAGGTCTAAAGAGGGATTTCACTACCCATATGCACATGAGGCAAACACATTCATTTCACACCACTCAATTCAAACAAGATTCATACAATCGATCTAAGCTACCGTTATAAAATCTCATGGACAATCTCTATATACATGGAAGAATTCTAATGGTAATATGGTGGTCGACTAGAAAATTTGATCGGTGGAAGACTCCATGGTATCTGCTCCAGCTTCGTCTTCATAATCATCATCACTGTCGGGTCGGAGTTTGTGTCATCTAGTATGATGTAATCTTCTGAACAAATGTCCACTCCAGGTTCGGGATCCCCCATGAATATCCCTAGCTTCTTCTTCAGGTCTTCATTCCTCTCCAGTTGTACAACAATTTCTTCTTCATAACCATCGCGCGTAGACTTGAGTTCTTCCTCCAGCTCCATGTTCCGGGTCATCACCTTCTTCGTGTCTCTCATATTGGTGCACATCTGGTCTCGTAGCGTCGAATATGCTGATTCAACTCATGTATGTAGGCTGCAATGGACTTATCCTTCCTGGTGGAAATCATCTCGCATTGCTCATCTCGGCGTCCACATATCTGGTAGATGGTGTCCTTAAGATCCTTGTTGTACACCTCGCCTATGCGTCCAATGGCGATGTGGGCGGCCATGCTCTTTCCTAGACTCCAGGTTGGGGCATCAAAGGAAAACTCGATGGGCTCGGTAACTGGCGCGTACGTCCTTCCTGGAACACGAACTTGAATTGTCCAGCGCTCCTCCTCTGGTAAAGTGGCAGTCAAGGTTCTGGTGAAGCTTGGTATGCTGATGTTCAGGTACCTAGTGACTTCCTTCAAGTGTCGTCCGAAAGGGGTGTCATCATACGGTTGAGTGAACTTGTTCCTTGGGTCCATCATCTATAGAGTAGAAATGGAGAAGAGTTAGAGATGAGTAGAGAAGAGTATCATGTGGCTTTTCCTAGTGGTCGCGTCCTATAGTTAGTGTGTGCTCTGATACCATCTTGTAGCGACCCGGTCCCAATGGAACGTAGACTCTATGCTTAAGTGTCATCCCTGGATCGGTATTGCTGACACACAAAGTACTCGAGGATTTATTGCAGAGTTCAATCACACACTTACTACAACTAGTGTCTCAAATGGAGTACTTATTACAATAATATGGCTGAAGGCCATCTAAATAAGATAACTGCGGGAGCTTCGAAGATAAATGAGTCCATCCAACTCCACGGCAATACTGAGTGCATGACAACGACCTAGCGCACCCTACTCTTCGTCTGAAAACTCTGCAACATGACACATTGCAGTCGTGTAGGTCAGCACATGGAATATGCTGGCAAGATAACACCATAGAGCAATGAACAAATAACAGCTATTACTACATGCATATTTGGCTGGTGGAGGCTCTACGGTTATCATTTGCATAAAGCTATTTTTTCCCTACAATAAAGGAATATATTTTATTTAACTACATAGTTTGTTGAAATTATTGAGAAGGTACCCCCAACTGAATCCCAATTTAACATTAAATAACCTCACAAATTCATTAAGTAAAGTGATGAGATCGTCATAATAATTCAAGTACTAGATACTCAAGATGTCCATAATCGGGGACATGGCTAACCATGATAAGTTTGTACACTCTACAGAGGTTTGCGCACATTTCCCCACAAGACCCGATCTCCTCCATTGTATTTCTCGCACTGCATGATGTTTGAGAAACGGATGACCGAGATACGATCTTTACGAAGAGGTCCCCTTAACCGATAGATAGGTCGGTACACCTACAATCCCCTACGTCTGCTAGCCCATCATGGAAAGGATTCCCACGACTTACTCAACTATGCCATAGCCCATAATGGCTTGTTGCTGCAAACAGAAGTTTCTAGCATGAATAATCTTATGATCCCTTTGAGCCTGGGTGGCATTCCATAGGATGATCACACGGGTACCCCGGGATCTCCTTGGACAACACTGGATTCCTCAGGTGCCCACAACCCATCCACCCAGATGTGTATTAAAGTAGCCACCTTAAGTTTCCCTTAGTTATACATAACTCTCACATCTTTCATGAATCTCACAAACCAATCCACGTCTAAGAGCATAGCAAAGTAGTGCAAGCATAACGCAATAATACCCGGGGTTTGATAAAAGACAATAGGTTCCTACCTCATCAATACTTCCCATACCCACATGTTAATAAAGGGATATGATGAAAGTGTTACTTGCCTTGCTGACGATCGGAAAACCCTATATATTCGTAGTAGCAAGCCTCGCACTCCGGAAACTCTATCGTGAACAAACAATAACATACATAAGCACTCAAGCATAAGATGCAAAGGTAAAACCCAAAAGAAAATATCTAAACATAAAGATCAAGTGAAGATCTTCGATTTGCAAAAAGAATCTATCGAATCGGAGTTACGAAACACAAACTACGATCAACAGAAGTTCAAATTCAAATCTGCTTGAAACCAAATTTTAAATTTCCAAAATCATGTTCATGTTTTTTGTCTGGACAGAGGGGAACAAGACGTAGAATTTGGCATTGGTTTCACGGTATTTGGATAAACGAGCAAAAAGTAGTGAGGGTCTGAAGATCAAGGACTAACCTCTGATGAAAATAATTACGGATGGGTCCCTGGCCAAAAAATTAAACTAAAAAGAAAAATCTAACGAACGAATGTTCGCTAACAGAAACTAATGAACGAATTCGTTTGTTAACCGAACAAATTGGGTAAATGTACAGCAAATAGCATAACCTAATTAATAAACCGATCTAATACGTGAAACCGAAAAAAACTGGTGCGGGTTTTTGCGGTTTTACCGGTTCGAGGAAAAAAACGGCGGCGGTGTCGGATTTCGGGTTCCGGCAGACCCTTGAGGTTCGAACTCTGGGGTGCGCACGGAGATCTTTCCCCTACCAGCTCACGCGTTAATGGTTTGCAAGGGATCTAAACTAGGAATGATAAACAGCACAAGAGACACAAGATTTATACTGGTTCAGGCCACCGTTGTGGTGTAATACCCTACTCCAGTGTGTGGTGTGGTGGATTGCCTCCAAAGGTTGATGAAGAATAAGATAAAGGAAGAACAGCCTCATGAGGGGCTGTTCTTGAGCTGGTGCGATGGACTGCTTGGGTGAGTCCGATGCTTCTCTCTCTCTCCGTAGGTTCGACCTGCCTTTTGGTAGGTTCGACCTGTCTCCTCTCTCTGTGGTGGCTAGTCCTATTTATAGAGGGAGGCCCTGGGCCTCTTCCCAAATAATGAGCGGGAAGGGCGCCAACAATTGGCCATTTTGAAGGGGAACATCTAGTACACTAGTCCTGACTAAAGTTGGTCTTCGGCTGCCAAAGGCTTTGACGATGATACCGTCCTGGTCTCCACGATGACCTCCGTCCTGCCGCTCCGCTGGTCTTGGTCTTGTTGCACCAAAGCGGTAACCTTTGCCTGATGCCTTGGCCTGTGCTTGCCTCCTTTGCACCAAAGGGGAAACGAGGACACTGCATGAGGTGGCGCCTCACCGATCTCAATCGTCATGGCTTGCGCCATGGGGCACCCTCGTGAGGTACCCCGCCATGATCTCTCCGCCTCCTCGTGAGCCCGCCTCGACGAGGCTGCTCCCGAGGAAGGTTCCTGCTGCCCGCCCATGAGGCTTGGCCCCTCGCAAGGGTCTTGAGCTTGAGCCGATGAAGCTGGCCGCTGGGCCCCCACTTGAGCCACGCCACAGCCGCAGTGCAAGTCCTGGGACCCCTGCTCCTGCACGCTATCAAAGAGCTCCCGGGCCCAAGGCGTGCCGGACTTGGCTTAGCAGAGAAGCGAAGGCAGTGAGCGCCAAGGGCCCCAACAGCCTCTGGCCTCGGGCGCCAAGGTGGCGATTGATTGGTCGTGGGCGTCTCCGCCTCCCCACGACCCCTCGGCAACCGCATGACTTGACAAGTCCCTGCACGCAGAAATGGGTCATTATTACCTGTGATCATGGAGGCCGACGGTTGGCCTCCTCCGGCTATAAGTACGGAACGGCGCAAGCCCTTCCAGTCCATCCCTTCTTGCTACTCCTTCCTCTCCATCCTCGCCCTTGCTCCGCATTGTGACAATAGCTCCGATCCGCCGGTTTTCTGCAGAAGAGAAGGGAAAGGCCCCCCGAGAGGGTCCCGACCCGCTTCCATCGAGGAAACGGCTAGTCCTCTGCCGCCGAGATGAGGGCGCCCGGCAGAGGCGCCGAGGCCCTGCACGAGCGGCCGCCGCCAGGTTCCCGCTGCCTTATGTACGCCCGCATTGAGGGCCTCGAGGGGTAGACGCCGAGCCGACACGGACGATGTCGCCACGACGCCAAGGCCGGGTCACGGTGGTGCGTTGCCCTCCCCGGAGTCCATGCCGAGGGCTCCTCCCGAGAGCTTCGTGCTCCACGCCACCATGCCTCCTCAATCTTGGATTCGCTTTCCTCCTCCTCCTTCGCCTTCGAGATCCCGCCGAGGGGTTCTCTTGAGCTCGTTGCAGACGCTGGCTGCAGACTTCGCAACCGGAGCGGAGGTTGCGGTTGTCGCTCCGGGCAAGGTCTACATGACCCGAGGCTGGGGCGAGATCGCCCGGGTCTGCCGGACAAGGGGCGCCCTCGTGATCCACCTAGAATACGATGGCGCCTCCTTGATGTTCTTCAAGGTCTTCGACGCGGAAGGACGCCTGCTGGAATGCTGCCCCGAGAAGGGCGGTTGGGGCATCGCCGTGGCAACGACTAGGCCCGCCGGTCGCCCCCTCGGCAGCTCCTCGGGCAGCAGCGACGGGGCCGGAAGGTCCAGCGCCTCCGCCGAACTTCTGGCGACTCCGGAGACGGCAGCTACGTGAGCCCTCGAGCTCAAGGCCAAGGCTTGGAGCAGGCGGGCGCTTCAGGCTACCGGCGCCGCGATCTGGATGGGGTTGGTGCCTGGCGCTGGCCCACTGTTGATGATGGGCGCTCCTGCGGAGGCATGCGAAGTCGGCGTTCCTTAGGATTAGCACCTTTATTTCGCGAAGAATCAAGTAGCATCCCGCTGGGGTATGTAAGGCCGCCATGTTTTGTGAATATTATATCCTTATGATGAATCGGTGCGAGATGCCTTTTTCTGTCCGGCCAGCTCCCCTTTCTTTCCTCACGAGGGCTTGGTGCTCATACGATGTGTCCCGGTCCCTGTGTAGGCTTCACCGCCGGTATGCTGTGTCGCGATGCCGTGGTCAAGGCTGGGGAGGTGAGTGGCCCGAGGTCCAGTAAGAGCCCCTGAGTCGCGATGCTCAGGAGGTCCCCTTTAGCGCTCAAGCAGCCTCCGCTGGGCAAGAAAGGTAGGCAGCTTTGCCGTGACAGAGCAGCAGTAGGCGAGGGTTTAGCGCTGAGTCGGATCAGTTTTTGCGTGACTTATCTGGTGGGTTTGGAGCGGCGTTCGATGAGGTGCCGTGCCTGCGTGACGGTAACTGAGGTGCTGCCGGGTTGGGTCCTCGCGATCTTCTTCCCTCTCCCCCGCGCTTTCCTTAATGCTCTACGTCCTCGTGTCCTGCCCTCGAGCGAGCTCACCGCCACCGGTATGACAGGTCGCGATGCCGTGGGTCAAGGCCAGGGGTGAGGGCCGGAGAGCTAGTAAGAGACCATGAGTCACGATGCTCAGCGCCTCTTTCAACGTGCAAGCGGATCGCTACCAGAGGGGGAGAGAAGGCTCGTGATGCCGCCAAAGATTACTCTGGAGCAGGTCCCTGTGTACCAATCACGAGGGGAAACAAGGTTCGTCAAGTTACGGTTGCCAGCCAACCATTGGTCGCCCGAGGGAGCGATCGAGGCACTAAGGGCTTGGCGAGGTGGCGCCTCATGGGGCTGCCGTGGCGAGCTCAGCCACTCAGATTTATCGGCGTTGCAGGGATAGACCCGTGCGCAAGTGCCGTGCCTGAGCGAGTGGCTCCAAAGGTAGGTGTCAGTCGAGTAGGCGATTAGGTCAAGCATGTTATGTATGAATAAGCAAATCCATCTAGATAGGTGCGGAGAAAGCACATGCCACTGGGTCTGGCCCGAGCAACTTGGGGATAATGCAGCCCAAGGGGCGCCCCCAACAAGGTAAGTAAATAACATAAGCGAAACGGATACATGCCGCAGGGACGGACCCACGCGGCCTGGGAATGATGCAGCCCGAGGCGCCCCACCTGAAAATGAAACTTGGAAAGGTGTCACCGATATGGTCGGAGATGGCGGGATGTTGAGGTAGCGGATGACGCTGATGAGGAAGCCGGCCCTCACGAGTCCTCCGGACTGGAGCCTCGGAGGCTCCGGGGCACGGGGTTCCTCGAGAGCCATCTCCATCTCTGCCAGGATCACAAGGCTGCTTGGCCTCTTGAGCCTCCAGAGCGCACCTCAGAAAGCGCCGATGGGCGGCGACTGCTCGGGCAGTGCGTAAAGGCATGCGAACGTAGCTGTGAGGTGGACCCTCACAACGCCCCGCGCGTGAGGGCCAGAGGCGCCCCTGAGACGCGGCCCGGTTGAGCCCTGGTATGTCGATGCATCCTCGCAGCCCAGCATCCTCGCCTGGATGTGGGGCCACAGCGGGCAAGCGGTGACAGCCGCGCATGACTCTTGACTCCTGTAGCTCCTGGGTGTTCCTCGTGATGAACTCCTGAGGGTTTGGCCCTCCTTGCCTCATACCTTCCTGAGGGAAACATGCCTTGAAGCATGCCTCCAAGTGGTGCCCGAGCGCCTCCCTCGTGACCCCAGCTAGGTCGGTGGCTCGCCATGAAAGACCCCCCGAGCCCCGCCTGAGGAGGGCGTCGGGCGCGCCTTCCTATGCGACAGAGGGTGGCGCCTTGAACGGGCGCAGTCCTGCTGCCACGCCTGGAGGTGCCTTCCCCACGAGGGCTTGGACCAGCAAAGCCTTCTTCTTCTTAGGGATCGCCTTTGGGAAGTCTCCCGCTCCTGTGATCTGGGTCTCCGATTGCTGCGTTTGGAAGGCACGCTCAAGAGAGCACACTGCATCCCTTTACTCACAAGGCACCTTGTGATGACTCCTCCACTTCGGCATCTTGAGGACATTGTAGCCATGGTGAGTCACCGCCATGAACTTGGCCAAAGCTGGGTACCCGAGGATGGCATTGTATGGCAGGAGAATGTGGGCGACGTCAAAGTCGATGAGCTCGGTGCGGTAGTTGTTGTGCTGTCCGAAGGTGATGGGAAGGCGAACTTGCCCTGTCGGGACGGTGGAGCCATCGGTGACTCCTGAGAAAGGCTTGGTCAGCTGAAGCTGATCGTATGGCACTTCGAGGTCGTTGAATGTCTCGACAAATAGGACGTTGAGTCCTGCTCCGCCGTTGATGAGGGTCCCGTGACTTGCACGCTGCTAATGACCGTGAGCAAAGCATGGGAGGACTCACGCTGCCGCCAAGACTTGAGCTGATCCATTGAGCTGAACGTGATAGCGCCGCATTTACGACCACCGAGAGGGCGTGGTGGCCTCGAGCTTGGGAGGACTGCATTCACCTCGCGAGCAAACTACTTGAAGATGCGTTGAGAGGTGGGGCCCGAGCGCCACCCAGATGCAAGCGATCGCACGCTGCTCCCCGGAAGCCTCCACCCCTTCTTGGCCCCGATGATGGTCTTCGTACCTCCTTGGCGGTTGCGGCAGAGGTGGGAGCCTCTGCTGCCTTGAGGGCGGTCCTCACAAGGCTGGTCCCTCCAACCTCCCTCGCGAGGCTGGTCCGGCCAGCGGTCCTCGTGAGGTCTGTCACGCCATCCTTAGCGAGGGCCACAGTCTTCCCAGCGTCCTGCGCCTCTTCCTCCTCCTCGGACGTAGCCCCAATCATTGCGCTCGGGGCGTCGACTGATACACCCTTCTCGCACGGCCCTGAGCTCCTAGCATTCATTGGTGTTGTGGGTGTGGAGGTCGTGGTATACGCAGTACCGGCTGCCTTTGGATGACTCGGGCTGATCCCTGCCTCGCTTGGTGTCTGGTTCTGCCGCGAGCACGGTAGCCCCCTTACGCTTCACATCCTTGACCTTGGGCTTCTTCTCTTCTGGATCGGTAGCCGGAAGCTCGAGGAGGGGGAGGCGCCCTTCCTCAGCCCTGGCGCATTTGGTCGCCAAGTTGAACAGCTCTGTGGATGTGCATGTGTCTTCATGCATTGCTAGCTCCTTCTTCATCTCGACGTCACGCACGCCATCGGAGAAGGCTGAGATGATGGCCTCCTCAGTCACCTTGGGGATCTTGAGGCGGGCGTTGTTGAAGCGCTGGATGTACTTCTGCAGGGTCTCTCCTGGCTGCTGCTTGATGCGGCGCATGTTGCTCACGCCCGGACGCGAGTGCCTTGGAAGTTGGTGATGAAGCGGGTGCGCATCTCGTCCGAGGAGGAGATCGTGCCGGGAGCCAGGTTCAGGAACCAGGTTCGGGCTCCGTCCTTGAGCGCCATGGGGAACCAATTTGCCATGACCTTTTCGTCCCCGTTGGCGGCTTCGATGCCCGGCTCGTAGAGCTGAAGGAACTCCGCGGGGTCGGTAGTGCCGTCGTAGCGAGGAGGCAGGTCTGGCTTGAACTTGTCGGGCCATGCGATGCTACGTAGCTCGGCGGTGAAGGCACGGCAGCCTGCAGTGGCCACCGGGGCTCTCCGCTGATGCGGAGTTTGCTCTTGTGGATTCCCGCGCACCGCTGCCTCGAGCAGCGCGGGGTGTTGACACGGTGGCGCTGGAGCGCGATCGCGGCGCTCCGGTGCTGGGAGCACGTGAGCACCTTCTTGGGGATGAGGGATCTCCTGGCAGCTCCTTTCTTGTTGCGCGGGCGCCGAACGTGGAGGTTCTCGGCCCGGGGCCACGCGCCTTGGAGCCAGGGCGCCTTCTTGGGGAGGAGGTGGCGGGGGCACCTCCGGCTCCTTGCCTCCCGCGCGGGGTGAAGGGCGAGGCAATGAGAGGGACGACAGGGAGCCTTCGCGCGTGGACGAGCTCGGCGATGCGGTCGAGCCACTCCTTGTAGACGTCGTCGACGGGGCGGTAGCGCAGGAGCTCGTTTGCCGCGATGAGCGCGGCTCGAGCCTCCATGGGAGCGCGGTGCGCGCGGGACGAAGAACCAGCAGGGGCGAGCGAAGGAGTAGCGGTGCGGCCTTCTCGCCTCACCGATGGATGCAGGGACGAGGCCTGCTGCTCGTTCCCCGTCGGGCCGGTGGCGGCGTTGGCGGCAGGCGACGGGGAACGACGGGGGTGTCCGCCGACGGGAGCCGTCTGGGTGACTCGAGCGGCACGAGCAGCCCGGCGCTCGGCGCGGGCTCGGCGAGCGTCAGCCATGGACACGACGGAAGATCGCACGCGACCAGCGGAAGAAAGATTCAGCGCACTTTACCGGGCGCGCCAAATGTCGGATTTCGGGTTCCTGCACCTTGAGGTTCGAACTGCGCGTGCGCGGAGATCTCTCCCCTACCACCTCACGCGTTAATGGTTTGCAAGGGATCTAAACTAGGAACGATAAACAACACAAGAGACACAAGATTTATATCGGTTCGGGCCACCGTTGTGGTGTAATACCCTACTCCGATTGTGTGGTGTGGTGGATTGCCTCCGGGGCTGATGAAGAACAGTACAAAGGAAGAACAACCTCGCCAGGGGCTGTTCTTGAGCTGGTGCGATGGACTGCTTGGGTGAGTCTAGTCGCTTCTCTCTCTCTCTCTGGTAGGTTCGACCCGTCTTTGGTAGGTTCGACCTGTCTCCTCTCTTTGTGGTGCCTAGTCCTATTTATAGAGGGAGGCCCTGGGCCTCTTCCCAAATAATGAGCGGGAAGGCCGCCAACAATTGGCCATTTTGAAGGGAAAATCTAGTACACTTATCCCGACTAAAGTTGGTCTTGGCCGCCAAAGGGGAAATGAGGATCATGCGTGTCGGGCGCCTCACCGATCTCGATCTACATGGATTGCGTCATGCGGCACCCTCGTGAGGTACCCTGCCTTGATCTCTCCGCCTCCTCGTGAGCCTGCCTGACGAGGCTGCTCCTGAGGAAGGTTCCTGTCAGTCCGCCTCATGATGCTTGGGCCCCTCGCGAGGGTCTTGAGCTTGAGCTGATGAAGCTGGGCTGCTGGGCCCCCACTTGAGCCATGCCGCAGGCCACAGGCGGCAAGTCCGGGGACCCCCATTCCCGGAACGCCGACATGCGGCGTACTTCGGTGAGGCGGGCAACCAGCGCGGCAGCGGGGAGCGGCGCGGCGGCGGGGGGTGCGGTGCACGGCTGCGGCGGCGCAAGCGGCGGCGGCGGCTTGGGCAACTTGGGCGGCGGGGTGGCTTGAGGAGGAGAGGGGGCGGCAGCGGCACTATTTAAAGGGGGAGCGAGGCCGGCTTGGGGAGGGGGCGCGAGGTGGAGGCGGAGTCCGGCCGGACTCCGGCGGCGTGCGGGAGCCGGTCTCACGCGGGTCGGGAAGGCGGTGGCGATGGCCTGGGCCGGCTGGGCTTCGGCCCAGTCGGTCCGAAGAGTTTTTTCTAATAATTTCGAGGCAGAGAAAAAATCCAAAATAAAAATAAATGAAAATCCCAAAAATAATTTTCGCAGTCCTCTCCTAATATTTAGGACAACGTGAACATTTTTCTGGCCTAAAATGCAATTTTTAAAATGAATTTTTTTCCCTAATTTAACCGAATAAAATGCTCAAATAAAATTCAAATAAACATATATTTTTATCCAAATTAAATCTCCATTATTTCCTCTGGTTTGAAGAAGTCATATTATCTTCTCTCATTACTTTATTTATTTTGAAATAATTGGAAAAATAATTTCAAATAAAAATCACCTTGATCCAATTTACCAATTTTTAAAAATTCAAAAATGGAATTTTATGAAAACCTCCAACTCTCTCACATGGTCCTTGAGTTTCTTAAGGTCTCTAGGATCAAAGTGTCCAAATAAACCAAAATCAAAATGCAACAGAACCAGTATCAAATACCCAGGTGCTACTACAAGCATTAGTAAGGTACACATCAATAACATGTATATCGGATATACCTTTCACTTTGCCATCCTTCTTATCCGCCAAATACTTGGGGCGCTCCGCCCAAAGGACCAGTCCCTCTGTAGTAGAAGCACTCAGTTTCAGGCTTAGGTCCAGACTTGGGCTTCTTCCCGGGGGCACCAACTTTCTTGCTATTCTTCTTGAAGTTCCCCTTCTTTCCTTTGCCCTTTTTCTTGAAACTAGTGGTCTTATTAACCATCAACACTTGATGCTCCTTCTTGATTTCTACCTCCGCAGCCTTGAGCATCATGCGAAGAGCTCGTAATCTGCCTTGTTCATCCCTTGCATATTACAGTTCATCACGAAGCCTTTATAGCTTGGTGGTAGTGATTGAAGAACTCTGTCAATGACACTATCATCCGGAAGATTAACTCCCAGCTGAGTCAAGTGATTATGGTACCTAGACATTCTGAGTATGTGATCACTGACAGTACTATTCTCCTCCATCTTTCAGCTATAGAACTTGTTGGAGCTTCATATCTCTCAACTCGGGCATTCGCTTGAAATATTAACTTCAAATATTGGAACATCTCATATGCTCCATGACATTCAAAACGTCTTTGAAGTCCCGATTCTAAACCGTAAAGCGTGGCACACTGAACTATCTAGTAGTCATCAGATTTAGCTTGCCAGATGTTCACAATGTCAGCAGTTGCTCCTGCAGCAGGCCTTGCACCTAGCGGTGCATCAAGGACGTAATTCTTCTGTGCAGGAATGAGGATAATCCTCAAGTTACGGACCCAGTCCATGTAGTTGCTAACATCATCTTTCAACTTAGCTTTCTCTGGGAATGTATTAAAATTCAAGAGAATGGTAGCACGGGCCATTGATCTACGGCATAGATATGCAAGAACTATCAGGACTAAGTTCATGATAAATTTAAGTTCAATATATCATATTGCTTAAGAACTCCCACTTAGATAGACATGTTGGGGAACACAGTAATTTCAAAAAAATTCCTACGCACACGCAAGATCATGGTGATGCATAGCAACGAGAGGGGAGAGTGTACTCCACGTTCCCTCGTAGACAGTAAACGGAAGCGTTATGACAACGCAGTTGATGTAGTCGTACATCTTCACAATCCGACCGATCCTAGTACCAAAAGTACGGCACATCCGCGATCTGCACACGTTCGGCTCGGTGACGTCCCACGAACTCTCAATCCAGCTGAGTGTGGAAGGAGAGCTTCGTCAGCACGACGGCGTGATGACGGTGATGATGAAGCTACCAGCACAGGGCTTCGCCTAAGCACTGCAACGATATGACCGAGGTGGATTATGGTGGAGGGGGGCACCGCACACGGCTAAGATAATGTCTGTTGTTGTGTTCTAGGGCCCCCCCTGCCCCCGTATATAAAGGAGCAAGGGGGAGGCCGGCCGGACCTTGGGGAGCGCCAAGGAGGGGAGGAGTCCTCCTCCTAGTAGGAATAGGACTCCCCCTTTCCTAGTCCAACTAGGAGGAGGAAGTGGGAAGGAAGGAGAGGGAGAGAGGGAGGGAAAGAGGGGGCACCGCCCCCCTCCTTGTCCAATTCGGATTCCTCAAGGGGGGGGGGGCGCACGGCCAGCCCTATGGCCCCTCCTGTCTCTCTCACAAGGCCCATGTTGGCCGATTAGTCCCCCCGGGGGTTCCGATAACCCCCCCGGCACTCTGATAATTATCCGGTGACCCCCGGAACTCATCCGGTGTCCGAATATAGTCATCCAATATATCAATATTTATGTCTCGACCATTTCGAGACTCCTCGTCATGTCCGTGGTCATATCCGGGACTCCAAACTACTTCGGTACATCAAAACACATAAACTCATAATACCGATCGTCACCGAACGTTAAGCGTAAGGACCCTCTACGGGTTCAAGAACTATGTAGACATGACCGAGACACATCTCCGGTCAATAACCAATAGCGGAACCTGGATGTTCATATTGGCTCCCACATATTCTACGAAGATCTTTATCGGTCAAACCGCATAACGAAATACGTTTTTCCCTTTGTCATCGGTATGTTACTTGCCCGAGATTCGATCGTCGGTATCTCAATATCTAGTTCAATATCATTATCGGCAAGTCTCTTTACTCGTTCTGTAATGCATCATCCCGCAACTAACTCATTAGTCACATTGCTTGCAAGGCTTATAGTGATGTGCATTACCGAGAGGGCCAAGAGATACCTCTCCAACAATCGGAGTGACATATCCTAATCTCGATCTATGCCAACCAACAAGTACCATCGGAGACACCTGTAGAGCACCTTTATAGTCACCCGGTTACGTTGTGACGTTTGGTAGCACAATAAGTGTTCCTCCGTATTCGGGGGTTGCATAATCTCATAGTCACAGGAACATGTATAAGTCATGAAGAAAGCAGTAGCAATATACTAAACGATCAAATGCTAAGCTAATGTAATGGGTCAAGTCAATCACATCATTCTCTAATGATGTGATCCCGTTAATCAAATGACAACTCATGTCTATGCCTAGGAAACTTAACCATCTATGATTCAACGAGCTAGTCAAGTAGAGGCATACTAGTGACACTTTGTCTGTCTATGTATTCACACATGTACTAAGTTTCCGGTTAATACAATTCTAGCATGAATAATAAACATTTATCATGATATAAGGAAATATAAATAACAACTTTATTATTGCTTCTAGGGCATATTTCCTTCGCTCCCACTCTGCACTAGTGTCAATAATCTAGATTACACAATAATGATTCTAACACCCATGGAGTCTTGGTGCTGATCATGTTTTGCTCATGAGAGAGGCTTAGTCAACGGGTCTGCAACATTCAGATCTGTATGTATCTTGCAAATCTCTATGTCTCCCTCCTAGACTTGATCGCGGATGGAATTGAAGCATCTCTTGATGTGCTTGGTTCTCTTGTGAAATCAGGATTCCTTTGCCAAGGCAATTGCACCAGTATTGTCACAAAAGATTTTCATTGGACCCGATGCACTAGGTATGATACCTAGATTAGATATGAACTCCTTCATCCAGACTCCTTCATTTGCTGCTTCTAAAGCAGCTATGTACTCCGCTTCACACGTAGATCCCGCCACGACGCTTTGCTTAGAACTGCACTAACCCATGTACCCATCGTTCAATATAAATACGTATCCGGTTTGTGACTTAGAGTCATCCACATCAGTGTCAAAGCTTGCATCGATGTAACCATTTATGATGAGCTCTTTGTCACCTCCATAAACGAGAAACATATCCTTAGTCCTTTTCAGGTATTTCAGGATGTCCTTGACCGCTGTCCAAAGGATCCACTCTGGATTACTTTGGTACCTCCCAGTTAAACTAATAGCAAGGCACACATCAGGTCCGGTACACAACATTGCATACATGATAGAACCTATGGACGAAGCATAGGGAATGACTTTCATTTTCTCTCTATCTTCTGCAGTGGTCGGGCATTGAGTCTTACTCAACTTCACACCTTGTAACACAGGCAAGAACCCTCTCTTTGCTTGATCCATTTTTAACTTCTTCAAAACTTTGTCAAGGTTTGTGCTCTGTGAAAGTCCAATTAAGTGTCTTGATCTATCTCTATATATCTTAATGCCTAATATATAAGCAGCTTCACCGAGGTCTTTCATTGAAAAACTCTTATTCAAATATCCTTTTATGCTATCCAGAAATTCTATATCATTTCCAATCAACAATATGTCATCCACATATAATATTAGAAATGCTACAGAGCTCCCACTCACTTTCTTGTAAATACAGGATTCTCCAAAAGTCGTGATAAAACCATATGCTTTGATCACACTATCAAAACGTTTATTCCAACTCCGAGATGCTTGCACCAGTCCATAAATGGATCGCTGGAGCATGCACACTTTGTTAGCATCCTTTGGATCGATAAAACCTTCAGGTTGCATCTTATACAACTCTTCTTCCAGAAATCCATTCAGGAATGCAGTCTTTACATCCATTTGCCAAATTGCATAATCATAAAATGCAGCAATTGCTAACATGATTCGGATGGACTTAAGCATCGCTACGGGTGAGAATGTCTCATCGTATTCAACTCCTTAAACTTGTCAAAACCCTTTCGCAACAAGTCGAGCTTTGTAGACAGTAACATTACCGTCAGCGTCAGTCTTCTTCCTGAAGATCCATTTATTCTTGATGGCTTGCCAATCATCGGGCAAGTCAACCAAAGTCCACACTTTGTTCTCATACATGGATCCCATCTCAGATTTCATGGCCTCAAGCCATTTGGCGGAATCTGGGCTCATCATCGCTTCCTCATAGTTTGTAGGTTCGTCATGGTCAAGTAACATGACCTCCAGAATAGGATTACCATACCACTGATGCGGATCTTATTCTCGTCGACCCACGAGGTTCGGTAGTAACTTGATCTCAAGTTACATGATCATCATCATTAGCTTCCTCACTAATAGGTGTAGGATTCACAGAACAGATTTCGTGGATGAACTACTTTCCAATAAGGGAGCAGGTACAGTTACCTCATCAAGTTCTACTTTCCTCCCACTCACTTCTTTCGAGAGAAACTCCTTCTCTAGAAAGGATCCATTCTTAGCAACGAATGTCTTGCCTTCGATCTGGTGATAGAAGGTGTACCCAACAGTCTCCTTTGGGTAACCTATGAAGACACATTTCTCCGATTTGGGTTCGAGCTTATCAGGTTGAAGCTTTTTCACATAAGTATCGCAGCCCCAACCTTTAAGAAACGACAACTTGGGTTTCTTGCCAAACCACAGTTCATAAAGTCTCGTCTCAACAGATTTAGATGGTGCCCTATTTAACGTGAATGCAGCCGTCTCTAAAGCATAACCCCAAAATGATAGCGGCAAATCAAGAAGAGACATCATAGATCGCACCATCTCCAAAGAAAGTAACGACATTGACGTTCGGACACACCATTACGCGTGGTGTTCCGGTGGCGGAGTTGTGAAACTATTACACATTGTTTCAAATGAAGACCAAACTCGTAACTCAAATATTCTCCTCCACGATCAGATCGTAGAAACTTTATTTTCTTATTACGATGATTTTCCACTTCACTATGAAATTCTTTGAACTTTCCAATGTTTCAGACTTACGTTTCATCAGGTAGATATACCCATATCTGCTCAAATCATCCGTGAAGGTGAGAAAATAACGATACCCGCCGTGAGCCTCAATATTCATCAGACCACACACATCAGTATGTATGATTTCCACAAATCTGTTGCTCGCACCATTGTTCCGTAGAACGGAGTTTTAGTCATCTTGCCCATGAGGCATGGTTCGCAAGTACCAAGTGATTCATAATCAAGTGATTCCAAAAGTACATCAGAATGGAGTTTCTTCATGCGCTTTACACCAATATGACCCAAACGGCAGTGCCACAAATAAGTTGCACTATCATTATCAACTCTACATCTTTTGGCTTCAATATTATGAATATGTGTATCACTACTATTGAGATTCAACAAAAATAGACCACTCTTCAAGGGTGCATGATCATTAAAGATACTACTCATATAAATAGAACAACCATTATTCTCTGATTTAAATGTGAATAACCATCTCGCATCAAACAAGATCCAGATATAATGTTCATGCTTAACGCTGGCACCAAATAACAATTATTCAGGTCTAAAACTAATCCCGAAGGTAGATGTAGAGGTAGCGTGTCGACTGCGATCACATCGACTTTGGAACCATTTCCCACGCGCATCTTCACCTCATCCTTAGCCAATCTTCGCTTAATCCGTAGTCCCTATTTCAAGTTGCAAATATTAGCAATGTAACCAAGATTAAATACCCAAGCACTATCATGAGCATTAGTAAGGTACACATCAATAACATGTATATCACATATACCTTTGTTCACCTTGCCATCCTTCTTATCCGCCAAATACTTGGGGCAGTTCCGCTTCCAAAGGACTGGGTCCCTTTGCAAGAGAAGCACTCTGGCCTCGTGCTTAGGTCCAGACTTGGGCTTCTTCACTTGAGCACTTGCTTGCCGCTCTTCTTGAAGTTCCCCTTCTTCCCTTTACCCTTTCTTGAAATCGGTGGTCTTATTGACCATCAACACTTGATGCTCTTTCTTGATTTCTACCTCCGCAGCCTTCAACATTGTAAGAGCTCAGAATTGTCTTATCCATCCCTTGCATGTTATAGTTCATCACGAAGCTCTTGTAGCTTGGTGGCAAAGTTGATTGAAGAATTTCATCAATGACACTATCATCGTGGAAGATTAACTCCCATTGAATCAAGTGATTATTATACCTGCATATTTTGAGTATGTGTTCACCGACGTAACTATTCTCCTCCATCTTGCAGCTATAGAACTTATTGGAGACTTCATATCTCTCAATCCGCATTTGCTTGAAATATTAACTTCAACTCCTGGAACATCTCATATGCTCCATGACGCTCAAAACGCCGTTGAAGGCCCGGTTCTAAGCCGTAAAGCATGGCACACTGAACTATAGAGTGGTCATCGCCTTTGCTCGCCAGACGCTCTAACGCCGTGCCAGCATCAAGAAGCAGTTTCGCACCCGGGTGCTTCCAGACGTAATTCTTCCGTGCAAAGAATGAGGATAATCCTCAAACATTTTACGACCCAGTCCGTGTAATTGCTACCATCATCTTTCAACTTTGCTTTCTCAAGGAACGCATTAAAATTCAACTAACAACAAAGACGAGCCATCTATCTACAAAGAAACATAGACAAGCAAAATACTATCGTGTACTAAGTTCATGATAAATTTAAGTTCAATTAATCATATTACTTAAGAACTCCCACTTAGATAGACATCTCTCTAGTCATCTAAGTGATTCCGTGATCCAAATCAACTAAACCATGTCCGATCATCACGTGAGATGGAGTAGTTTCAATGGTGAACATCACTATGTTGATCATATCTACTATATGATTCATGCTTGACCTTTCGGTCTCAGTGTTCCGAGGCTATATCTGCATATGCTAGGCTCGTCAAGTTTAACCCGGGTATTCTCAAGGTGGTGCAAAACTGGCTTGCACCCATTGTATGTGAACGTAGAGCTTATCACACCCGATCATCACGTGGTGTCTCGGCACGATGAACTTTCGCAACGGTGCATACTCAGGGAGAACACTTGTACCTTGAAAATTAGTGAGAAATCATCTTATAATGCTACCGTTGAACTAAGAAAAATAAGATGCATAAAGGATAAGCATCACATGCAATCAATATAAGTGATATGATATGGCCATCATCATCTTGTGCCTTTGATCTCCATCTCCAAAGCACAGTCTTGATCACCATCGTCACCAGCTTGACACCTTGATCTCCATCGAAGCATCATTGTCGTCTCGCCAACTATTGCTTCTATGACTATCGCTACCGCTTAGTGGTAAAGTAGAGCAATTACATGGCGATTGCATTTCATATAATAAAGCGACAACCATATGGCTCCTGCCAGTTGCCGATAACTCCATTACAAAACATGATCATCTCATACAATAAAATTTAGCATCATGTCTTGACCATATCACATCACAACATGCCCTGCAAAAACAAGTTAGACGTCTTGTTGTTGCAAGTTTTACGTGGCTGCTACGGGCTGAGCAAGAACTGTTCTTACCTACGCATCAAAACCACAATGATTTTTCATCAAGTATGTGCTCTTTTAACCTTCAACAAGGACCGAGCGTAGCCACACTCGATTCAACTAAAGTTGGAGAAACTGACACCCGCCAGCCACCTGTGTGCAAAGCATGTTGGTAGAACCAGTCTCGCGTAAGCGTAATGTCGGTCCAGGCCGCTTCATCCAACAATACCGCCGAATCAAAATATGACATGCTGGTAAGCAGTATGACTATTATCGCCCACAACTCACTTGTGTTCTACTCGTGCATATAACATCTACGCATAGACCTCGCTTGGATGCCACCATTGGGGAACGCAGTAATTTCAAAAAAATTCCTACGCACACGCAAGATCATGGTGATGCATAGCAACGAGAGGGGAGAGTGTAGTCCATGTACCCTCATAGACTGTAAGCGGAAGCGTTATGACAACGCGGTTGATGTAGTCGCGACGCCTTCACGATCCGACCGATCCTAGTACCGAAGTACGGGCGCCTCCGCGATCCGCATATCGCTCGGCTCTGGACGCCCCAATCGTCACAGCCCTAGCTTTAGCCTTGTTGTGGACTAGTCTTGGTTGTTGCATCATGTTTAAATTTTGCATTTACTTGAAATGGGGATGGTCAAACCCTAGCACCAAATGAAATCCATCTAGGATCAAAATGTAATATTTTAAATGAACCCAAAATGCCCTTTGGAAATGTTCATCATCTCTGACAAAGGTAAAAACCTCTACCAAAAATGATGAACATATTTCTAGGTCATTTCTGGATTTTTGAATTAACTCATATTGTATTTGAATTGGGGCATTTAAATACTATAAATATTTTAAATGCTCTAATAATTCTGAACTAGTTGAGGGCTGTTGGGAATAATTTCAACAGTGCCCACAAATATTTTCAGGAGTTTTAAAATTGTTTAGTTTTTAAACTAAATAAAAAGAGAGGAAAATAAATAGAAAAACAGAAATAGAATTAGAAAAGAGAGAGACAAGGACTCACCTAGGCCACTTACCTGGCCTGGTGTCGTGGTTCTGAGTCTGACAGTAGAATAGGGGGGGTAGGAATGTAGAGGCAAGAACTTAGCTATGGAGGAGTTGTACACGCTGGTTTAACGAGTTCAGCCCTTCTGGAGGAAGTAACAGCCCCTACGCCTTGGAGCCCGGAGGCGGTCGACTGGATTATATGCGTGTGAGTTACGTGGGTGTAACCTTGTCCTGCAGGAGAGGGGGGTGCCTTATATAGAGTGCGCCAGGACCCCAGCTCCCCTCCATTAGATAGGATTCAATGTACATAAAGAGGTGGCGTTACAGGTAACGCCTGTATTGAAATGTTGTAAATGGTCATTAAATATCTGAGTGAATGCTCGACCGTTGCTGTGCAGGGCGGCTTTAGGTCTTCTTATCGTCGAGTGGTTTGATGGTCGAGTGACCTGGATAAAGTGAGATCTCCGAGTGGATGGTAGGTCGAGGGGACTTCACTCGACACCTTTACTGGATCCCTTCTTCTGATACTTGAGCTTATTTGTCCTTAGGACTAGGACCTTGGGTAGGATGTATAGGTCAGGCCTATTACCCTACCCTAGGTTTATGTCTACATCATTAGCCCCGAATGGATCGAGGTTTGAGTGAAATGTATGACGGAGTCGACCTTGCTTTTACTGTTGATTGTCTCGTCTATATCTCCGAGTAGAGGCCAGTTGACAGAACTTCAGCTTCGTTTCAGTCGCCTTGATCGATTCAGAAATTACCGACTGGTTTATACCACCACATCCGTAGAACGAAATCGCCGACACGAAATCTTTGGCATGATCGGTTGCAGAGGATCCCGGATTTCCTGGGATTCAAAATTTTGGTAGGAGCGCTGCCCGGTGAGCGCCCCAGCAGTAAGTGGAGTAGATAAATAGGACTTTTCGATTACTGCGCCACCTTTTTCGCCATGTATCCCGTGTGCAACTGTTGGAAAGATTTGAAAGGACCGCTCGGGCCCACGCGTCAGCCACTCGGAAGTAGGCCCTTAAAAGCGGTGAGACCGAAGCGTTTGCACAGTGCGTGCTCATTCCCTTCTTCTTCCTCTCGCAACTCTGCTCCGCCCAGGCCATCCACCCTCGACGCCGTCGCTCCGCCGCCATGGGGAAGGACAAAACGGGGGCGCTGGAGCGTGCGAAGAAGGCGACGGGGGCGACGAAGGGCAAGAAGGTGAATCGGGGGTCTTCGTCGCGTTCGGGGTTGCCGTCGGGTTGGATCCACAGATTGATCTGATCCTCGCCCGACAGAGGACTTGGACGATATGGCCGAGCTGGGGCTGATCGTCCATAAGTCCGCTACCGCCGAGGGGAGATACGGAGCCACAGCCGCAGTCGGGTGAGTGTGTCCTGCTCGCCACCCACGTCGACCATGATTTTTCGCTTCCCCCGCATCCCTTCTTTCGCGGATTCCTGAATTTCTTTGGGACCCAACTCCACCATTTCACTCCCAACACTATCACATATCTTGCTGCGTTCGTCTCCATGTGTGAAAATTTTCTGGGGTGCCGACTGCACTAGGGTCTTTTCAAGCACATCTTTACCATCCGATCCCAAACTGTGAAGAAAGCGAACTCGAAAGATGAGAAAACCCATGTCATTCAGATGTGTGGGGGCTCAGCATTCAAGAGGAAAAGGAGCTCTTTCCTCTCGATGACTCTTCCCGAGTCGGTAAGGGGCTGGCAATGACACGGTTCTATCGCCAGACCTCGCAACCCCTGTGCCGATTAGTGGGCTTCCTCCTTTTCTCTTTGACCGAAGTTCAAACTCCATCTTCCTTGAAAGTGACCGATGCGAAGAAAGCGTAGACAGCATGCTAGTTGAGAGAGTGGTACAACCGATCAACCAGGTGTCACCGGCATGGATCTGCTCGAGGTTTTCTCGGCCGGCGGATCCAGCCTTCTCCAAGCTCGTGACCATCCCATGTGGATGTACTCCGGGCTGGTGACCTTTGCTTTCGGGTTCATCCGGAGGAGGTGGAGGCCAAAACCATAGCCGAAAGTGGTTGATGGGTATCACCGAACAAGGACAACCCTGTGGGCGCTTAGGAGAGTCGACCCTTTCAAAGCAACCCGCCAGACAAGGTCTGGTCATCATGACTGAGTTTTTGAACGTATTTCCGACTGATTGCTGTTCCGACTGACTTAGGATTGGTCTCTTGCTTTGCAGATCTACACGGAGATGTATTCGATGCCCAACGGTGAACAAGCTCTGGAGCAAGACCAAGAAGGCGAGGAGAGGCCGAGAGAGCGCGAGTGGGAGTCCCCAAATGATGACGATGAAGATGAGAGCGACGAGTCGTAAGACGAGGAGGTAGCAGACTACCGCCTCCAACGCCGATCGAAGCGTAAGCACGACTTCGCTGAACTGGCGCGGCAAGGCCGTGGCGTCGAGTGCTCCATCTCACAAGTGCACTTGGTCTCCGAGTCCAGATCTGACTGAGAAGGTCACCAAGCAGCCCAAAGCTAACCCATCGAAGGCTCGGAAGACCTTGCCTAAGATTAAGATGGATGTCCCTGTTGCTTCTGGGTAAACGACTTTGTCATATCTTTTGTTGCGATCAAATTCTTTCTGTTCCGACCGGCCTTTTTGTTCTGACCGAATGGATGATGGATTTGTGTAGCCCGACCTCAGCTGCGACCAACATGGACGTCGACAAGACTCCAGCTGAAGACACCGTCACCTCCAAAGCCAGTAAGCCAGGTTGATTCGAATTTGTCTGGTCGACTGAATGATTTGTCAGTTACCTTCATGGTTTTCTCTGTTCTTTGCAGATCCGCGAGATGTTGTTGTGCTTCCGGACGACATTTACGTAAGACGTGTCACCGAGAGGGAGGAGGAGGAAGGACAGGGAGCTGGGCAGGAAGGCGCCTGAGGTGCAGGTTCCTCAGTCGATTGTGACACCTGGTACGGTGGTCGAGCGCACGACAGATCCGGCTCGACCCAACGTCACCTTCGTTGTTCCGCTGTTGACTGACTGCCCCTCGGGGTCGATTGCTCTGCCTCCATCACTTTTTGCTACATATCAAACTCCAGATGATCCGCCAGCTGCTGCCAAAGAAGCTCTTCTTCAATTGAATCTTGTGATGGGACAGATGAAAATGGTGCATGAGGCTAGTCGTAGCCTTCAATGCCGAGCTGCTCTCGCAAGCCAATGTCCAAAGTTAGTTGTCTTTTTCGATCACCATATTTCTTGTCTCACCACCCACCGAGGTGTGGCTGTTTTGATGCTGAATATCTCTTTGTGTCGATTTGAGTCGAGTCATGCATCATGCCGAGTGGAATCGAAACCAGTGGGGGCACGCCGAGTGCACCCATCGGGTGTAGTCCTCGAAACCATAGGTGATCAAGGCGCCGATCGTGGTCTCGAGAACCTTCCTTTTCTCTTTTCTTTTGCCACTCGAATCGGGCACCATGCCGAGTGGAATCGAAAACCAAGGGGGCACGCTATGCACCCACCGGTGTAGTCCTAGACTGCCGTTGAATGATTGATTCGGTGTTAGTCTTAGAGTAACTAGCATTGTGATGTCTTTTTATATCTATCGACTGATATGGCTTGTGACTATAGAAATCTTGTGATCTTGGGGCTCAGCCTTCTCAGACGAACAAGCGGCAATTCTGCCTAAACCTTGATCTGGAATTGGGCAAGAAGAATCTCCAGAGTGCTCGTAATGAAGTTGCTGCCGTGGGAGGTAATCAATCGTCGAATGTTTATCCCACTGCTGGCACTTTTCCTTTCCATTTTTTGAACCGAGTGACTCCATTCGAGCGTATGTATGTAGTGAAAACTGCCAACTCCAAGCCCGCTCAAGAATGTTATTTCTTTAGAGAAAATGAAGTGCTTTTGGAGAAGAAGGATCTCGACCTAGCTGCAGCTCGGAAGGAGGCGCCATGAAGAAGACAGCTTGCTAACAAGAAGCTTGCTTCACCGGCAAGTTAGAAGAGGAAAATTCCAAATTGAAGACTCATTGTTTCGACGCCAACCAAGAGGTCGAGAGATCAAGAAGGACAAGGAGAAACTAACCGATTTAACTTGGGAGCCTCAAGATCAAGAACGGCGAATTAGAGTCTTATCTGAGCCAACTTGTCGCTAAACCTGGTCCTGAAACATGAAGGTACCGGGATGACTGTCTTCTTTCTCGTCGATCGATAATGTTATTTGCGTTGTCGACTCATAATTCACTCGATCAGGCAGAATTTTTCCAAGACTTTGAAGCGGAAATCGGGCGGGTCGAGACGGGTCTTGACCCCATTAACTGGCCCGGCCAAGGATGAAGTTGCAATGAACATGCTGCGGTTGGAGTCTCGCATGGATGGTGCGATTGCCTATCTGGCCCGTCTGAAGGCTGCAATGACCCGGATTGATGCAGAACTTTGGCCTCAGGCGGAATTGTCTCAAGATCTCGAGTCTCTGATGGCTCTACTGAATCAAATCCCCGAGCGTGTGCAAGAATGGAAGAAGTCCTCTTCTCGCTGTGGTGCTGACGTTGCTCTGTCTCTGGTCCGAGTGCACTGCAAGGATGCCAAAGAAGACAAGCTGGCATAGCTTAAAGTTTCAAACACGACGAAGCATAATTTCCAGTCCTTCATGGACACTTTTCTTGCCGTCACCACTCGCATTGCAGACAGCATCGACCTCGACAGTTTCTGCGACCCAGCCAGTCCTTCTCCTGACGCGTGATTGAAAAACATTAAGCTTTACCTTTATTTGCCTCGGGATGCCAAGTGATTGTGTAACCGTTAAACTTCTTCGGGCTTGATGCTTGAATACTTTTGAACCGTCGTCCAAAACCTTAGGATTTTATCCGAACTTGTTTTATTTGTGAATATGTTTGCGTTTGCCTTCGAGTGGAATTTGTTCTTCACTCGGAATAATCTTGGTGTTTGAGATGCGGCTATGAGGTAGTGATTTCAATCGACCCGCACTTCGTCATCCTTGCAGGTAGCTTCGAAGGAGAAGGTTGCAGTCGACCTGCACCTCATCGTCCTTGAAGATAGGGATGGAGCGGATGTTGTACTTGTGACGTAGCTCCAAAGGAAAAGGTTGCACTCGACTTGCACCTCGTCGTCCTTGCAGATAGGGATGGAACGGACGTTGTACTTGTGGCGTAGCTCCGAAGGAGAAGGTTGCAGCTTGACTCCGCACTCTCGTGCCCTTGCGTATAGAGATGGCTTCTATACTTAGGCGTAGTACTTGACTGCAGCTAAGCCTCCGAGTGGGAGGGTTGCTCTCCACTGCAGGATTTTTCATACTTAGGCGTAGTATTTGATCAAGAAGCTAAGCCCCTGAGTGGGAGGTTGCTCTCCACTGTAGGATTTTTCATACTTAGGCTAGTACTTGATCAAGTAGCTAAGCCCCCGAGTGGGAGGGTTGCTCTCCACTTTGTAGGATTTACTAACTTAGGCTAGTACTTGACTGCAGCTAAGCCCCCGAGTGCGAGGCTTGCTCTCCACTCGGTAGGATTTTACAAACATAGGCGAGTACTTGACTGCAGCTAAGCCCCCGAGTGGGAGGGTTGCTCTCCACTCGGTAGGATTTTTCAAACTTAGGCGCAGTATTTGATCACAGAGCTTAAGGCCCCGAGTGGGAGGGTTGCTCTCCACTCGGGTAGGATTTGGCAAACTTAGGCGAGTACTTGATCGCAGCTAAGCCCCGAGTGGGAGGGTTGCTCTCCACTCGGTGAGGATTTTACAAACTTAGGCGCAGTACTTGATCAAGTAGCTTAAGCCCCCGAAAGGGAGGGTTGCTCTCACTCTGTAGGATTTTACAAACTTAGGCGGTATTTGATCTGCAGCTAAGCCCCGAGTGGGAGGGTTGCTCTCCACTCGGTAGGATTTTACAAACTTAGGCGCAGTACTTGATCAGCAGCCTAAGCCCCGAGTGGGAGGGTTGCTCTCCAAATGGTAGGATTTTACAAACTTAGGCGAGTACTTGATCGCAGTTAAGCCCCCGAGTGGGAGGGTTGCTCTCCACTCGGTAGGATTTTCAAACTTAGGCTAAAATGACTCAGAAGTTAAGCCCCCGAGTGAGAGGCTTGCTCACCACTCGGGAGGATTTTTCAGAATTGGGCGAAACGGATTCGCAGCAAAGTCAGCCACTGGGGGTTTTCAAACGGAAACAAAAGCGACAACAATCATTTAGGAAGATTATAAAGCTCTTGTCTTTGATAAATAAACTACAATGGTGCTTCTTATTACATCTCATCCGGGTGAGTACTTAAGTATAAAAGGGGCGGAGCAGCTCCGCATTCCAAGCTCGTGGCTCGTCTTTCTTATGTTCGACATTGTAAAGATCGTACGCTCCATTGTGGAGAACTCTAGAGATAATGAAGGGACCTTCCCAAGAAGGGGCAAGCTTGTGTGGCTTCTGTTGATCCACTCAAAGAACCAAGTCTCCCTCTTGAAAAGCTCGACCCTTCACGTTTCTGGCGTGGAATCGACGCAAATCTTGTTGATAGATGGTCGACCGGATCAATGCCATCTCTCTTTCCTCTTCTAAGAGATCAACTGAATCCCGCTGGCCTGCTCGCTTCTTCTTCGTGAGAAGAGTTCGACCGGAAGTGCGTTGTGGAGCAGGTCACTTGGCGTAATGCTTCGGGCTCCATAGACCGTAAAGAAAGGGGTTCGTCCGGTCGATCGGTTGGGAGTTGTCCCTCAAACCCCAAAGAACTGATGGAAGCTCAATCGACCTGTGTGCCTGGCCAAGGTTTGAGATCACGCATCAGTCGGGGTTTCAGTCCTTTGAGGATTAGACCATTCGCCCTCTCTGCTTGGCCATTCGACTGTGGGTGAGCGACTGGAGCATAGTCGACTCGTGTGCCTTGAGAAGCGCAGAACGCTCTAAACTCGTCAGAATCAAAGTTTGACCCATTGTCAGTGATGATGCTATGTGGAACTCCATATCTAAATGTCAATTCTCTAATGAAAGCAGTGAGTGCTCAGCATCAAGATTCTTGATAGGTTTGGCTTCAATCCATTTGGTAAACTTGTCGATCGCTACAAGCACATGAGTAAATCCGCCCTACCAGTCCTCACTGCCCGACCATGTCTAACCCCCAAACAAAGAAAGGGCCGCATTTAGGAATGGTCTTCGTATTAACGCAGGCTTGTGAGACATATCAGAGTAGAACTGACAACCTTCACATCTGTCGACTATATCTTTCGCCATTTCATTTGCTCGGGGCGTAATAAAATCCGCTCGGTATGCTTTAGCCACAATGGCCCCGAGAGGACGATGATGACCACAGGTCCCCGAGTGGATGTCGTTGAGGATCATTCGACCTTCTTCCGTGTTATGCATTTCTGATTGACCCCAGTCACACTTTCTCTGAACAATTGTCCCTTTATCACCGTAAAGGCTTTGGATCGACGGGCGATCTGTCGAGCCTCTTCTTCATCCTCTGGGAGTTCCTTTGTAAGGATGTACGTGATGTAAGGCACTGTCCATTCGGGAGTAATGACCAGGACTTCCATGATTAAGTCGACCACAGCTGGAACCTCGACTTCAGTCGGATCTGTGGTGCTCTTAGGTTGCGGGGGCTCTTCTGTAAAAGGATCTTCTTGAACTGTTAGTGTGTGAATGTGTTCAAGAAACACATTGCTGGGAATTGCTTCTCTCTTGGAACCTATCTTCGCCAAATCATCGACTGCTTGATTTTTCACCGGGGTATATGATGGAGCTCTAACCCTCAAACTTCTTTTTCCAAATTTTCTCACTGCATTGCAAGAATCAACATGGTCGGGCTTCGACGTCTCCACTCTTTCATCACTTGATTGACCATCAAATCTGAGTCGCCATAGACCATGAGGCGACAGACGCCGAGTGAAATGGCCATGCGCAACCCATATAAGAGCGCTTCATATTCTACTTCGTTGTTGGAGGAATCAAAGTGAATTTGGAGTACATATCTGAGCTTGTCTCCTCGGGGGGATACTAATACCAATTTCCCCGCACTCGAACCATTCAAAGCATCTTGGAACCGGCTAAAGAACATGGTCCAAAGGTTCGAGTGAACTTGAGTCGGCATTTGCTGTTCGATCCACTAAGCGAGGTAATCAGTTATTGCTTGTGACTTGATAGCTTTCTTTGCCTCAAACTGAATATCTAAGGGAAGGAGTTCAATCGCCCATTTTGCCACTCGACCAGTTGCATCTCTATTGTGCAGAATCTCTGATAATGGAGCGTCGCTGATGACTGTAATAGAGTGGTCAGAGAAATAGTGTGCAACCTTCTTCGTGCTCATATAAACCCCATAAACAAGCTTCTGATAGTGCGGATATCTCTGTTTCGACGGAGTCAGAACTTCAGAAATATAATAAACCGGGTGCTGAACTTTATAGGCTTTCCCTTCTTCTTCTCGCCGACTGTATACTGTATGAGTGGACGACTTGTCCAGGGCTGCTATGTAAAGCAAGAAAGGCTCTTTGCTGATTGGGACAGCAAGCACCGGTACTGGAGTGGATAGCAGGGCTTTTAGCTCTGCAACGCTGCATCGCCTTCATGCGAGTCCACTCGAACTTATCTCGACTTCTTCATCACCGGTAGAGAGGCAGCGCTTCTCACCGAAGTCCGGAAATGAATCGACTTAGGGCGCCAAGCAACCAAAGAAGCTTCGGACATCATGCACACGCCATTGGGCGTTTCATTCGAGTATGGCACTAACTTTCTCGGGTTAGCATCGATCCCTCGCTCGAAACGAGAAAACCGAGTAACTTTCCTCCCGGAACTCCGAACGTGCACTTTGATGGATTAAGCTTGATATCGCATCTTTCCGAGGTTGGAAAAGGTTTCAAAGAAGGTCGGGCCAAGAGGTCGGAACCTTTTTATGCGTGATTCTGACCACAATGTCATCCATGTACGCTTCCACATTCCGACTGATTTGAGTGAGTAAACACTTCTGAATCATTCGCATGAATGTGGCTCCAGCGTTCTTCAGACCGAATGGCATAGTGACATAACAAAAGTACCCGAATGGGGTGATGAAAGCTGTTTTAATTTCGTCAGGTCCAAACAGACAGATCTGATGATACCCGGAATAGGCGTCCAGAAAGGACAAACGCTCACATCCCGCAGTCAAATCGACTATCTGATCGATGCGAGGGAGAGGAAAGTGATCCTTCGGGCAGGCCCGATTGATACGCTTGAAGTCGATGCACATGCGAAGTGAATTGTCCTTCTTGGGGACCATGACGACGTTAGGTAACCACTCGGAGTGGTAAATCTCTCGGATAAACTCAGCTGCCAGGAGCCGAGCCACTTCTTCACCGATTGCTTTTCTCTTACAGACGGCGGACCGTCGAAGATGTTCCTTGACTGGTTTTATCTTTGGGTCGACTCGCAAACGATGCTCAGCCAATTCCCTGGGAACACCCGGCATGTCAGAAGGTTTCCATGCAAAGATGTCCCAGTTCTCACGGAGGAACTGGATGAGTGCTTCTTCCTATTTGGAGTCGAGAGTCGTTGAAATGTGGGTCAGAGCAGCGTTGGGATCAGTCGGGTGGATATGAACTGGGTTTTTTTCACCGGACGACTGAAATGCTGAATCCGTTGCAGGCTTCTTAGCTCACAAAGAAATCACTCGGATCTGCATTTTTCTGATACTCCTGCAATTCCACTACTGCCATCTGCGCATCAGCAATTTTTTAGCCCTTCTGGAAGCACTCTTCTGCTTTCTTTCGATTGCCGGTGATAGTGATCACACCCTTGGGACCAGGCATTTTCAATTTGAGGTACACATGGCATGGTCGAGCCATAAAGAGCGTGTAAGCCGGCCTGCCCAGAATGGCATGATAAGCACTCTGGAAATCCACCACTTCAAATGTCAACTTTCTTTGCGGTAATTTTTGTAATCACCGAAAACCACGTCAAGAGCAATCTGGCCGAGTGATTCAGCCTTCTTGCCTGGAATGACTCCATGGAAACTCATATCGCTTTAATCGAGTCCGACATCGGAATGCCCATCCGCTTCAATGTTTCGTGACATGTAATGTTCAAAGCCATCGCCACCATCCATCAGAACTTTAGTCATTAAAGTGCCTTCGACAAACCGGGTCGACCACCAAAGCTTGCCTCCTGTGGGTGGCTATGTGTGTCGGGTGATCGGATCGGTCAAATGTGATGGCGCCTCGAGACCATTTCAAATAATCGGGTGTTGCTTGAGCGACCATATTCACTTCTCTGTTAATCACTTTCAATGACTCTTACTCTCAACATCAAGCAAAATCATCGTGAGTGGAATTGACGTGAGGGTAACCATCATCACTCTCCTCCTTGTCCTCAACCTTGTCTGACTCCTTTTCCTTGTCTTTGGGTTGTTTATCTCAGAACTTCTGGATCAGGAGCCGACACTGCCGAGTGGTATGCTTCGGGTAAATGATTTTACCCTCCTCATCTTTCTTTTGTGTGGATGTGGCACGGCAAATCTAGCACATCATTCCCATCTTGATCTTTTTATCTTCTTAGGGTTCCATGGCCCCTTGGGCTTCCCTTTGGGTTTTCCTTGAGTCACAGCTAAGGTTTCCTGTGAGCAAATTGCTCAGACTTTGCGCTTCGCTTCCGATCGGAGTTTCCTCCTCCGATTTCATGGGCGACTGACTTGTGCTTGCCACTCTGGAGCCGATCCTCTTCTTCACCATTAGCATACTTGGTGGCAATCTCCATCATTCGACTTAGAGACATGTCTCCGCTCCGACCGAACTTCAAGTTCAACTCTCGATATTTGGCGCCTTCCTTGAAGGCGCAGATCGCTTGGTGATCGTATTAATGCTCTCAATCGTGATGCAGTGTGATCCATCTCTCGATATAATCCCTCAAAGTTTCATTTGTCTTCGCTCACAGGATTGCAGCTCATCAACCTGCTGGTCGCTTGCATGTCCCTTCAAACGTTTCGACAAACACTCGGCAAGATCTTCCCAAGTGTAAATGTTGCTTTGGGTGCTAATCGATTCAGCCACGCTCTAGCCGAACCCTCCAACATCAGAGGCAGGTGTTTCATAGCCACTTCATCATTACCGCCGCCAATCTGAATAGCCACTCGGTAGTCCTCAAGCCAAGTATCAGGCTTGGAATCACCAAAGGAACTTATCGACTCCGATGGCCAACTTTGAAGTTGGGAGGAATCACCACAGCCCTGATGGCTCTGCTGAAGCACTCTGGTCCTAAGACGCACGCTCTACTACTGGTGGGTACATCTATATCATGACCTTCTCGGTGAGCTCTGTTCCCGTCGACCAAACCCTGAACGAGAATAGATCTCGCATCAAAGCCTGGTTCCCTGGGGTCGACAGGAATCCTTCGCCCAAGATCGTGAGGGCGCTGTCATCCCATTGCCGTCGAGGCACATATGATCCACTCCTTGGGGAGGAGTGGGCACTCGGATTTACGATCATCACGCCAGTCGAGTCGGGTGATCATCTGCTCACGGTTTCATCTTGATCACGTTGGTCACCATGTCCCTCACGCCTCGGGGGCGATCCTGGGCTGTGAGCCGACTGGAATGCATCCGCAACAACGGATCTGCTATGGATCCTATTCCGTGATTGCGAAACAGCAGTATTCTGCTCACCTGCTGCCCGGAGTAAATCCCTGATCTGCATTAAACCTCTGCCCGCCACCCGATGGGAGGGCTGAATTGACTCTGCTATTCGGGCTGCAGCTGCAAGATTTTGGATCAGAGTTCGATATACCTGAGTCGGAGGTGGAAAAAGCTGGCATCGACTGGATTCTTGAACCCTTTGCCGCGCACGTTCGTCGAGTACTCGCTGGAGATTTTCCAGCCGAAAAGGCCAGCCTGACATTGGCGGTAGCGCTGCGTCCTCCAAGGCCCGGGCCTCGGGGGTTTCTCCGATGATAGGAGTGTGAAGAGCATCCATGTTCCGGCGGCGAAGTTCTTCCCTTTGCTCCGACGAGAGGGGCTCGGGGAGGTACTCCTCATGGACATGCGATGGATCGCCTCTGCCATCGCCACCGTCGGTGCGAGGGAAGCCGGGAGGACCGCGAGGTCCGTTGACCATCAGGACCTCCGCCGCTGGATCACTGCTGTCGCACTCAGATGCGGTCTCTGCGGAGCCGGTCGACAGGTCGAACAGGCCGTAGAGAGATTCATCGGGCTCGATCGCCGCGACCTGGGGGGTGGCAGTTTGGTGAGCCACCGCGTGCCTCACCCATCGCTGAAGCCTTGACCGACCGGAGCGCTTGCGCTGGCGGGCGACGCGGAGAGAGGCGCCACAAAGCCGACCGATATTGGGTTGACGGCTGCCTCAAGAGGGCGTCAGCGGACGCACGCCGAAAAGTGCGCTGCCCAGCAGACGGGAGTGCGCCGACGTTGAGTGGAGCCTCCGAAGCCAAAGCGGAGTCGTCGGGCGGCATTTAACACGAAGCGTGCCGAGACGGATCTCGCGGCCCTCAGCCAAACCTCCGCCTGAAACCATGATGAAGGGGATCGGAAAAACTGCAACTTCTCCAACAAGTCGCTAAGACACCTGCCCATCGGTGGCGCCAACTGTCGTGGTTCTGAGTCTGACAGTAGAATAGGGGGTAGGAATGTAGAGGCAAGAACTTAGCTATGGAGGAGTTGTACACGCTGGTTTAAAGAGTTCAGGCCCTTCTCGGAGGAAGTAACAGCCCTACGTCTCGGAGCCCGGAGGCGGTCAATTGGATTATACGCGTGTGAGTTACAGTGGGTGCGAACCCTTGTCCTGCAGGAGGGGTGGCTTATATAGAGTGCGCCAGACCCCAGCCTCCCTCCGCTACATAGGATTCAATGTACATAATGAGGTGGTGTTACAGGTAATGCCTGTATTGAAATGCTGTAAATGGTCATTAAATATCTGAGTGAATGCTCGACCGTTGTTGTGCAGGGTGGCTTTAGGTCTTCTTATCGTCGAGTGGTTGGATGGTCGAGTGACCTGGATAAAGTGAGACCTCCGAGTGGATGGTAGGTCGAGTGGACTTCACTCGACACCTTTACTGGATCCCTTCTTCCGATACTTGAGCTTCTTTGTCCTTAGGACTAGGACCTTGGGTAGGATGTATAGGTCGTGCCTATTACCCTACCCTAGGTTTATGTCTACATCACCGGCACTTTGCCTGGCCCATCCTCCAGCGCGGCTGCCCTCAACCTCATGCCAAGAGGGCACGAGGGCGTGTGCCAGCAGTGCGGTAGCAGCGCCACGGCCACCGACGCCCACCTTCCGCTTCGCTGACGCCTGGATGACTCTGCACGGCGCCCACGCACCCCCTGGTCTCTCTCTCCCTCACCTGTGGCCTCTACCCTCCTCTGCTCTCTCTCCCTCTCACCGGCCGAGCGCCACCCTCGCTTCCCCCATATCCACCAGCCACCGTAGACCTCTCTGTCTTATCCAAAGGCTCCGTCTCGTCCCTCTCTTCATCCTCACCGTGCTACGCTTCGCCGGAAGCCCCCGAACGACCTCACCGAGCTCGTCTTTAACCTCCCGATGACGAGATCGCCTCCGCTGCCCCGCTCGCTTCGGACCTCCCCCGAGCTCGCCTACGCCTCCAAACGACGCGGGGTGAGCCCCTCTTCGTTTCTCCCCAAGCCCCGTCGCCCCGCACGTCCTCTAGCACTAGCGCCGCCGTGACCGAAGCTCGCCGCCGCACAACCATGTCACCTCCATCGTTTCAGACATTGTAGCTCGCAGGCGAGCACATCAACGTGCTCAGCGTTCCTCCACGAACCCGTAACCACCATCTGTTTCCCTTCCCGAGCTCCATGGCGCTGAACCCGCTGCTCCTCAGAAGGCTTCTGCCAAGGCAAGTCGCCGGGCCAGCCGACTTAGGCCACCGGAGCTGCTGTCAATGCACCACCCGACATGCACGAGCCTCCTCATCGCCAGAAGCCCTCCGCCATCCATTTGGTTGCTTGAGACGCAATCCCATGGCCGCCACGCATCCCCCTGGCCCCTTGGCTTGAGTTGCCGGAGGGTTTGACCCGAGTTGACCTGGGTTGACCCCCAAGGGTCATTAAAATGTGGGCCCCAACCCTGCTAACTTTGGGTTAAGTTTATATTTAAACTTAATTAACCAACTGTCTCACTGACTAGCGGGCCCAGGACCCACTAATAGTTTAGTTAGTAGTAATTAACGCTAATTAACCCTGTTAATTAGTTGTGTCACTCACCGATGGGTCCCACTGGTCAGGTTTGACCTGGGTCGCGCTTGTTGACCTGCCGACATCACACCGACGTCGTGCTGACGCAGTAAAGCTTTTCTGGGATTTTAAATAAATCAGAAATGATTTATTTATTTCAGAAAATACCCAAAACTTCTAAAAATCATAGAAATTTAACCGTAACTCCAAAAGAAATACTTTATATATGAAAAATTATCAGAAAAATACAATCTATCCATCTGTATCATTCTCATGCATGTTAGAACATCTTTTGGCTACTATTTAGGACAAATCAAATGAATGGCATTTAAATAACCACATGTGGAGTTTGAATTTGAACCTTGGGTTCAAACCAACTTCATTTAATTGTGTTGCTAGTTGCATTAGCTCAATGAACATCATATTGGCATGCCACATTCATGCATCATATTGTTGCATTGCATTGATTGTGTTCTTTCTCTGTTTACCGGTATTTGTCCCCTCTCAGTGGACGTAGTTCCGACGATGAGTTCGATGACACCGATGAAGAGCTATACTATCTTCAGAAGTGCTAGGCAAGCAAAACCACCTTGTTCATTCCGATACAATCCCACTCTCTCACTCCTGCTCTCTTTTACTGCATTAGGAGAACAACGATTCAACTGTTACATGCTGCGGTAGTTGAACCCCTTTCCTTTGCATGACCTGTCATTGCCACAGTAAATAGATGAAACCCACTAGCATGAGTAGGAGTTGTTTGAGCCCTGATGTGCCTACTCATTCATGCTTGTTTGTCATGCCTACTACTGCTTAGAGTTGAGTCAGGTCTGATTCATCGGGGATGAATTGGAAAGTGGTGAACATGCCCTACTGTCTATGAGCTAAGTGTGTGAACACGATTTGGTAAAGGTAGCGGTGAGAGGCCATGTAGGAGTACATGGTGGGTTGTCTCATTGAAGCCGTCCTCGAGAACTGAGATCTGTGTTTGTGATCCATGAACAGCTACTACCACATGTTGGGCCCTGAAATATGACCCCACTCGACTTATTAACCGCCCCTGTCCTCTGTCCATGAGTTGCAAGTAGTTTCTGGTGTTTGTACAATCTTTGGAGGTCAAGGCGCAGCTGACCCGAGGGGTGGGCTGTGATGCGGTAGGCACGTGGCAGGTATGTTCGGGCGCCCGTTTGGTGTCATGGAACCCTATACACATCGTTCGGGGCCAGATGTGGGAAACCTCGGCCGACTCCGCAGATGGAACCTGAATAGGCGATAAACCCGGACTAGAGACTTGTATGGTTAGTCGTGTCGTGGTCTACACTCACGTCGGCTTTACGCTTGAAGTCCGCCGAGCACATGTCGTGGTGCACGCTAAGTGGTGGAAACATGTGTGAAGAAGTACACCCCTGCAGGGTTGTAAATGATCTATTCGAATAGCTGCCATTCTCATGATAAAGACCTATGGGTTGCCTATACAGTTCATAGACAAGTGAAAGTGGATACTCTAAAATGCGCAAGATAAGCGTGAGTGCTATGGATGGCGTTCTCATAGGGAGACGGGAGCGGATCCATAGTGGTGTATTGATTGGTGAATATGTGGACTCGTAGCGCCACCTCAAAAGAGTTACTTGCAACAGAGTTCAGATAGCCACCGAGTCAAAGCTGGCTTGTCTGCAGCCAAACTCCACCACCCCTTTATTGATACCGATGCATATGTAGCGTAGTTCGATGTAAGTCTTGTCAGTACATTTGTACTCACGTTTTCTTAATTTATGTTTTTGTAGAGAGACTTCAGTCTGCTAGTAGTTCCGTGGACTTGACGTTGAGCTTGTTACCTCATTTACGATCTTGTGCCTCGGCGTTGTCTTGTAGATAGTCAGGTTTCTCAACCTTTTTCTTTTGTAGTTGCAATACTTTCGGACAAGTTAAGCTTCCGCTTGTGCTTGTGCTTGTGCTTGTTGCTTGTATGACTTGAATGCTGGGTCATCAGACCCATGTTTGTAATATCTGGCTCTTCGGAGTTGTTTATCCTTTGAGTTGTAGAGTTTTGTTGTGATGCCATGTTGTATTTGCACATATCGAGCATATTGTGTGTATGATTTCAAATGATTGGTATATGTGGGATCCGACAACCTAGTTGTTTATCCTTGGTAGCCTCTCTTACTCGAAATGTCTCCTAGTGCTTCCAATCGAGCCATGGTAGCTTGCTACCGCTTCCTAACACTTAGGCTGGCCGGGCATGTGTCCTTCTTCGCTCTCGGTCTGTTCCTTCGGGGAAATGTCACGCGGTGTCTACTGGAGTCCCGTTAGCCATTTGCTACAGCTCGGATTCACTCAATGATGACCCGACACGTTCGCTGTCGGGTCATGTATGCCTGTCCTCGTAAGTTAGTGCCACTTTGGGTTTACGACTAGTCATGTCGGCCCGGTTCTCTTTCATATGGATGCTAGCGACACTATCATATACGTGAGCCAAAAGGCGCAAACGGTCCCGGGCCAGGTAAGGTGGCACCCATGGGAATACCGTGCGTGAGGCTGCAAAGTGATATGATGTGTTACATGCTAGATCGGTGTGACTTAGGATCGGGGTCCTGACAGCTTTGGTATCAGAGCCTAACTGCCTGTAGGATTACCAAGCCAAACTGGTCGAAGTTGAGTCTAGAAATGCTTTAGTTACATAAGGTAATTGATTGTGGAATGGAATGTAAGGCTCTTTTTACTCCTTTACCTTATGCCCTGCTGATCTGAGTCAACCTCTTCTTTTCTACGGGGATTAAGAACTAGGCCTTCTCTTCTATCTATCAGGATAACGTGTTACTAATCCATTGACTTATAGGATTGATGGATTCAAGTCAGAGTTTAGTTTCTAGTACTTCCGTGTGTTAACAATTATCTTAGAACCTTGATATTGTGATGTTGAGTGGTTATACCACCATTTTGCAGGATGTCTCAAATATTTTTGAGCATTTACAGTCATTATGCTATCCGAGTCATCCCAGGTTTCTAAATAGTCTGATGCATTTGCAAATCCCTTCTTTCCATTCTCGATGTTCCTCTGGGCCAGATTAACCACACTAATCGTCGAGTTGAGGTATTCTCTTGCCTCGGTGTATATGTTGAAGCCATTATTATGACCCTAGGCGTCTTAGAGAACCACTAAGTAATTTAGCAATGCTTTGTATCCCCAGTGTGATGGTTCTGGCCATTATTCTAGAAAGCATCCCGTGATGCCATTTAGTCAGGTGGTATTCCATCTTTGGGTTCTTGAACCCGAGATTCACTCTACTCATTCATGTGATAGTGTTTGCTAGTTCCTTTAGGATATTAGTAACCTTTGCAATAGTCCTCGAGGTCCGTGGTACTTTTCTCTTCCAAATACCATGAACCACTTATGGCAGAAGTTCCTCGTTGAACCAAAAGATCACAACCAGAGTGCTCTTGATGAGTTATCGGTTCTATGTTGTGACTCTGCCAGTTCTACCTTTCTGCATGGGTTATCCGGAAGAAATGTTGAGCTTTGCTCGACATACTAATTTATGCATCCACAACTCAAAAAGATATATGTTCCTTTGAGTTGTCCCTCTCTTTAGTTGTATCCTGATACCCATCTATCATTTGATAGTCAAGAGCATGTCATGCATTCATGCTCATCGATACCTCATATTCTTGTGGTCTGTCAAGCTATTCTACTCCAGAATGACTATGAGAAACAAACTCCAGTACCTTATCCATTTCCAGGGTTGGGTCAAAGTAGTTGTATTCCGCAGATCAAATTCCCAATCCAGCCTTTGATCTGTTCTACCTTGGGGTGTCACCCTCTTTCATATCAATAATGACGTGATAATTGCACAATCTCTCATGAATTCTTGATGCAGTGATACTTCTCGCCATCATTATGCATTCCTCGATCCCGTGTTGTCGCAACCGGAATGCCGACAAGTGAACTATGATGTGTGAAATCAATACTCCGAGCAACTCATTGCTTGGTAGTAAATGGACAATATTCTCATTCTTAGTGTGTTGGTTACTGAATCATCATTCTAAGATAGATTGTGCTACCTAGTCCTTATTTCTGGCGCACTCTTCGATCAATGAGTTAGGATTATTCACCCTTGATTATTTGATCATATCGTCTTGCTCTGAAAAGCAAGATTGTTCTCGAGCTTAGTAACATATCGGTGGTTCGTGATGTTCCGAATATCTTCTCGGAAGTATTACCAGGTTGTCACCTCACCGCTATGTTGAGTTCGCGATCATGTTGGTTTTCCTCCAAACCGCCCATTCTCCAAGATTCTGTGTTGGATACCCTGAACTAGTCGGTTGAGCTAAACAACAACTTGTAGAGCTGGAAGATAAAGCTTTATCTGACTTAGTTCATTCCAAAGGTATACCTTTTGTGTGTGTGTGTGTGTGTGTGTGTGTTGAAGAAAGATGATATCTCCATTGATTGGTCCTCGTGATAAGTGGTTGGATCTATTGCCTTGTCAAAACTTTGACTTGAGTATGGGCTATCATCAAGTCAAATCAGAACCAATGATGTTCGTAATGTTGTCTTACTCGTGGGACATACACCATTACATCTTTTGGTCTGACCAATGCTATCACCGTGTTCACATAATGGTGGAAGTCCAAAGGATATGGAAATTTCGATGAGTTGCTATTGAGCCCATCAAATAAGATTTTGTCTCCTCCATGATTCATGTTGAACATCAAGCTAGTGTTGGAAACTTTTGTAAGCATTATCTTCGTGTTCCATTCATGAAGACTATGTTTGGATGAAAGAAGTGACTTCCTTTGGTTCACGTGCATTTGATGTAAGTTGTCGTCGTGAATTTGAGAAAGTTTGTTTTTGCCTCCTCCAGAATCATCCCAAGTCAGTCATGCATGTGTGAAGTATTCTATGGTCTGATAGACTGATCATCTTCATTCCATATGTATTCCCTAGCACACCAAGCCACTGATTGATTTGTTCAAGGAAGGGAAGTTCCTTCTTAAGAGCATGCCTTATGCAAGGACTTCAATATCCTCGATTATGGTTCCCCACCGAACTTCGGTAGTGTTTTATTATAAGACTACCGCATGGTCATGCTTGTCCGGGACAGGTGTTCACATGTGTGTAGCGTAAGCGGCTCATGTTTTGGAGCTTTCTATCGTAGTTCATCTCCGAGAGTCTCACAACGTTATCTCATCGATTTGTGTTACAACTCTTCTTTTCGCATATGTGAGTCTCAAGTATCCTGCTTCTAACCAGATCTGAATCTCGGGGTAGATATGATGGTTGGAACATTCCCAACATTTGCATCTTGTTCCCAGCTTGCACCCCATCGTGCCAATTTTCCATGGGCTGCCCTTCTCAGCAGTTTATGTCCAGGATCATCTTCAAAAATGGACTTACCATGAGTCCCATCCATTTCTGGTGATAAGCAAAAATCATCCATGGCGTTGTCTTCAACAAGGTAGTCCACATCATCCATTCTAGCCCGAGTGTGTCGTTCTCCGAACTCCGTCAAACAATCGTTTGTAAATTGCCTTAGGCTGGTATGAACAGCTCCAATGATCTCTGTATCAAAAGTAATTCTTTTTGCCACTTAAGGGAATAACTCTATGAGTCACCTTCCCTTAGGTGCCCCGTTATGGAATTATGGCAGTTATCTCCTCGCTATTTTGAAACCATGGACCATCTTACTAAAGCATGGAACTGTTGCCTAGCAAATTGAGCCCTTGTCATCTGCTTCTTCCCATTGCTCATGATATGTGTTATGTGTCTCAGCTCAAGATATGTTCCTACGTCTCACTCCATGAGTTGATCTTGAGTGCTTGATCTTCGAGGAGATCGATTCATGTAGAGTTTCTGGCTGTCATCATTGTGCTGGATGAAGATCTTGAAAGCAAAGACGCCAAGATCAATTTGAAGCAATGGATCATGAAGATCGTGTTAGCTTTGTATCCCCTCTATTTTCTTACCTCACGTCTTGAATCTCGGGACAAGATTCTTGTTTAGTGGGGGTGAGTTGTCACAACCCTAGCTTTAGCCTTGTTGTGGACTAGTCTTGGTCGTTGCATCATGTTTAAATTTTGCCTAAACTTGAAATGGGGATGTTCAAACCCTAGAAAAAAATGAAATCCAACTAGGATCAAAATGAAATATTTTCAATGAACCCAAAATGCCCTTCGGAAATGTTCATGGTAAAAACCTCTGCCAAAAATGATGAACACATTTCTAGTTCATTTCTAGATTTTTGAATTAACTCGTATTGTATTTGAATTGGGGCATTTAAATCCTATAAATATTTTAAATGCTCTAATAATTCTGAAACTAGTTGAGGGCTGTTGGGAATAATTTCAACAAAGTGCCCACAAATATTTCCAGGAGTTTTAAAAATGGTTTAGTTTTTAAACTAAATCAAAACAGAGGAAAATAAATAGAAAACAGAAACAGAATTAGAAAAGAGAGAGAAGGACTCACCTGGGCCACATACCTAGCCTGGCACTGTGCCGGCCCAGTCCACTGGACAGCGCCAGTCGTCCTCAACCTCGTGCCAGTGGGCACGAGGGCGTCTTGCCACATGGTGCGCCTTAGCACGCTGTGGCCACCGACGGCCACCTCCTACTTGTGCCGATGCTCTGGATGACTCCAGACGACGCCACGCACCCCCCTGGCCTCTCTCTCCCTCACTCGTCGCCTCTCCCCTCCTCTGCTCTCTCTCCCTCTCACCGCCCGAGCGCCACCCTCGCTGCCCCCGTATCCACCGGCCACCGTAGACCTCTCCGTCTTGTCCAAAGGCTCCGCCTCGTCCCTCTCTTCATCCTCACCGAGCTACGCTTCGCCGGAAGCCCCCGAACGACCTCACCGAGCTCGTCTTCAACCTCCCGACGACGAGATCACCTCCGCCGCCCCGCTCACTTTGGACCTCCCGCGAGCTCGCCGACGCCTCCAAACGACGCGTGGTGAGCCCCTCTTCGTTTCTCCCCTATCCCCGTCACCCCGCACGTCCTCTAGCGCTAGCGCCGCCGTGCCCGAAGCTTGCCGCCGCACAGGCATGTCACCGCCGTTGTTTCAGACGTTGTAGCTCGCGGGCGAGCACATCAACGTGCTCAGCGTCCCTCCACGAACCCGTAGCCACCAACCGTTTCCCTTCCCGAGCTCCGTGGCGCTGAACCCGTCGTTCCCGTAGCTCCGGCCGCCGTGCAAGTCGCTGCCGCCGTCGACTTAGGCCACCGGAGCTGCTGCTGCGTGCACCACCCGACGTGGACGAGCCTCCTCGTCACGTAGAAGCCCTCTGCCGTCCATTTGGTCGTGGGACGCCCAATCCATGATCCGCGCCGCCATCTTGTCCTCGCCAAGCGTCCCGAGTCGCCGGAGGGTTTGACCCGAGTTGACCAGGGTTGACCCCCAAGGGTCATTAACATGTGGGCCCCAGCCCTGCTAACTTTGGGTTAAGTTTATATTTAAACTTAATTAACCAACTGTCTCACTGACTAGCGGGCCCAGGACCCACTGACAGTTCAGTTAGTACTAAATTAACGCTAATTAACCATGTTAATTAGTTGTGTCACTGACCGATGGGTCCCACTGGTCAGGTTTGACCTGGACCGCAACTGTTGACCTGCTGACATCACACCGACGTTGTGCTGACGCAGTAAAGCTTTTCTGGGATTTTAAATAAATCAGAAATGATTTATTTATTTCAAAAAATACCCAAAACTTCCAAAAATCATAGAAATTTAACCGTAACTCCAAATGAAATACTTTATATATGAAAAATTATCAGAAAAATCCAATCTATCCATCTGTATCATTTTCATGCTTGTTAGAACAACTTTTGGCTACTGTTTAGGACAAATCAAATGAATGGCATTTAAATAACCACATGTGGAGTTTGAATTTGAACCTTGGGTTCAAACCAACATCATTTAATTGTGTTGCTAGTTGCATTAGCTCAATGAACATAATATTGCCATGCCACATTCATGCATCATATTGTTGCATTGCATTGATTGTGTTCTTTCTCTGTTTGCCGGTATTTGTCCCCTCTCAGTGGACGTAGTTCCGACGATGAGTTCGATGACACCAATGAAGAGTTGTACTATATTCAGAAGTGCCAGGCAAGCAAAAACCCCTTGTTCGTTCCGATACAATCCCACTCTCTCGCTCCTGCTCTCCTTTACTACATTAGGAGAACAACGATTCAACTGTTACATGCTGCGGTAGTTGAACCCCTTTCCTTTGGATGACCTGTCATTGCCATAGTAAATAGATGAAACCCACTAGCATGAGTAGGAGTTGTTTGAGCCCTGATGTGCCTACTCATTCATGCTTGTTTGTCATGCCTGCTACTGCTTAGAGTTGAGTCAGGTCTATGGTGAACATGTCCTACTGTCTATGAACTAAGTGTGTGAACACGATTTGGTAGAGGTAGCGGTGAGGGGCCATGTAGGAGTACATGGTGGGTTGTCTCACTGAAGCCGTCCTCAGGAACTGAGATCTGTGTTTGTGATCAATGAACAGCTACTACCACACGTTGGGCCTTGAAATATGACCCGCCGACTTATTAACCGCCCTTGTCCTCTGTCCAGAGTTGCAAGTAGTTTCGTGTTTGTAGTATCTTTGGAGGCCGTCTTGCTTGATCTTGACCCGGCCAATTGGGCTGTGATCACGGTGATGCGCGTGGCACGTATCTTGGCCGGGCGCCCGTTTGGTGTCGTGGAACCCTGTACACATTGTTCGGGGCTGTATGTGGAAACCTCGGCCAGACTCCCTACGGACGGAACCTGAATAGGCGATAAACCTGGACTAGAGACTTGTGTGGTTAGTCAGGTCGTGGTCTACACCCACGTCGGATTTCGCTTGAAGTCTGCCGAGCACATGTCGTGTGCAGACGCTAAGTGGTGGAAACATGTGTGAAGAAGTACACCCATGCAGGGTTATAAATGATCTATTCGAATAGCCGCGTCCGCGGTAAAGGACCTCTGGGTTGCCTATACAGTTCATAGACAAGTGAAAGTGGATACTCTAAAATGCGCAAGATAAGCATGAGTGCTATGGATGGCGTTCTCGTAGGGAGACGGGAGCGGATCCATAGTGGTGTATTGATTGGTGAATATGTGGACTCATGTGCGCCACCTCAAAAGAGTTACTTCCAGTCATAGTTCAGGATAGCCATCGAGTCAAAGCTGGCTTGCTGTAATCAAACTCCACCACCACTTTATTAATCTTTTGATGCATATGTAGCTAGTTCTCATGTAAGTCTTCTTTGGGTACATTTGTACTCACGCTTGCTTAATTTATGTTTTTTGCGAGAGAGACTTGGTCTCGCTAGTAGTTCCGCGTGGACTTCGATGTTTAGCTTGTTACCTCAGCTATGATCTTGTGCCCTCGCCAAGGTCTTGTAGATATTCAGGCTTCTCAGCCTTTTTATTTTGTAGTTGTCTGTACTCAGACAAGTTAAGCTTCCGCTTGTGCTTGTTGCTTGTATGACTTGAATGCTTTGGGGTCATCGTAATTCCATGTTTGTAATATCTGGCTCTTCGGAGCCTAATGAATAAATACTTTGAGTTGTAGAGTTTTGTTATGATGCCATGTTGTATTTGCACATATCGAGCATATTGTGTGTATGATTTGAAATGCTTGGTATGTGTGGGATCCGACAACCTAGTTGTTTTATCCTTGGTAGCCTCTCTTCACGGGAAATGTCTCCTAGTGCTTCCACCGAGCCATGATAGCTTGCTACCGCTTCCGAACACTTAGGCTGGCGGCATGTGTCCTTCTTTGTTCCCCGTGGTTCATTTCCTTCGAAATGTCACGCGGTGTCTACCTGAGTCCTGTTAGCCCAACTGCTACAGCCCGGATTCACTCGCTGATGACTGACACGTTCGTTGCTGGGTCATGTATGCCTGTCCCTGTAAGTTAGTGCCACTTTGGGTTTACGACTAGTCATGTCGGCCCGGGTTCTCTATCATATGGATGCTAGTGACACTATCATATACGTGATCCGAAAGGCGCAAACGGTCCCGGGCAAGGTAAGGTGGCACCCGTGGGAATACAGTGCGTGAGGCCGCAAAGTGATATGATGTGTTACATGCTAGATCGGTGTGACTTAGGATCGGGGTCCTGACACCCTCGAACTGTCGATCCAGCTGAGTGTCGAGGCAGAGCTTCGTCAGCACGATGGTGTGATGACGCTGATGATGAAGCTACTGGCGCAGGGCTTCGCCTAAGCACTGCAACGATATGACCGAGGTGGATTATGGTGGAGGGGGGCACCGCACACGGCTAAGACAATGTCTGTTGTTGTGTTCTAGGGTGCCCCCTGCCCCCGTATATAAAGGAGCAAGGGGGGAGGCCGGCCGGCCCTTGGGGCGCGCCAAGGAGGGGAGGAGTCCTCCTCCTAGTAGGAGTAGGACTCCCCCTTTCCTAGTCCAACTAGGAGGAGGAAGGGGGAAGGAAAGAGAGGGAGAGAGGGAGGGAAAGAGGGGGTTCCGCCCCCCTTCCTTGTCCAATTCGGACTCCAAAAGGGGGGACACGACCAGCCCAATGGCCCCCTCCTCTCTCTCTCTCACAAGGCCCATGTTGTCCAATTAGGCCCCCCCCCCCCGGGGTTCCGATAACCCCCTGGCACTCCGATAATTATCCGGTGACCCCCGGAACTCATCGGTGTCCGAATATAGTGATCCAATATATCAATATTTATGTCTCGACCATTTTGAGACTCCTCGTCATGTCCGTGATCACATCCGGGACTCCGAACTATCTTCGGTACATCAAAACACATAAACTCATAATACCGATCGTCACCAAACGTTAAGCATGCAGACCCTTTGGGTTCGAGAACTATGTAGACATGACCAAGACACGTCTCCGGTCAATAATCAATAGCAGAACCTGGATGTTCTTATTGGCTCCCACATATTCTACAAAGATCTTTATTGGTCAAACCGCATAACGTTATATGTTGTTCCCTTTGTCATCGGTATGTTACTTGCCCGAGATTCGATCGTCGGTATCTCAATACCTAGTTCAATATTGGTATGGTACTTGTCTCTTTACTCATTAGTCACATTGCTTGCAAGGCTTATAGTGATGTGCATTACCGAGAGGGCCCAGAGATACCTCTTCGACAATCGGAGTGACAAATCCTAATCTCGATCTATGCCAACTCAACAAGTACCATCGGAGACACCTGTAGAGCACCTTTATAATCACCCAGTTACGCTGTGACATTTGGTAGCACACTAAGTGTTCCTATGGTATTCGGGAGTTGCATAATCTCATAGTCATAGGAACATGTATAAGTCATGAATAAAGCAATAGCAATATACTAAACGATCAAGTGCTAAGCTAACGGAATGGGTCAAGTCAATCACATCATTCTCTAATGATGTGATCCCGTTAATCAAATGACAACTCATGTCTATGGCTAGGAAACTTAATCATCTTTGATTGAATGAGCTAGTCAAGTAGAGGCAAGTAGAGGCATATAGTGACACTCTGTTTGTCTATGTATTCACACATGTACTAAGTTTCTGGTTAATACAATTCTAACATGAATAATAAACATTTATCATGATATAAGGAAATATAAATAACAACTTTATTATTGCCTCTAGGGCATATTTCCTTCAAGACATCCCGCAAGTCATCTAAATGATCACGTGATCCATATCAACTAAACCATGTCCGATCATCATGTGAGATGGAGTAGTTTTCAATGGTGAACATCTCTATGTTGATCATATCTACTATATGATTCACGTTCGACCTTTCGGTCTTAGTGTTCCGAGGTCATGTCTGTACATGCTAGGCTCGTCAAGTTTAACCCGAGTATTTCGCACGTGCAAAGTTGTCTTGCACCCTTTGTATGTGAACATAGAGCTTATCACACCCCGATCATCACATGGTGTCTCGGCACGACGAACTGTCGCAACAGTGCATACTCAGGGAGAAGTCTTATACCTTGAAATTTAGTGAGGGATCATCTTATAATGCTACCGTTGTACTAAGCAAAATAAGGTGCATGAAATATAAACATCACATGCAATCAAAATATGTGACATGATATGGCCATCATCATCTTGTGCCTTTGATCTCCATTTCCAAAGCACCGTCATGATCTCCATTGTCACCGGCTTGACACCTTGATCTCCATCGTAGCGTCGTTGTCTTCTTGCCAACTATTGCTTCTACGACTATCGCTAACGCATAGTGATAAAGTAAAGAAATTACATGGCGATTGCATTTCATACAATAAAGCGACAACCATAAGGCTCCTACCAATTGTCGATATCTTTTACAAAACATGATCATCTCATACAATAACGTATATCACATCATGTCTTGACCATATCACATCACAGCATGCCCTGCAAAAACAAGTTAAACGTCCTATACTTTGTTGTTGCAAGTTTTACGTGGCTGCTACGGGCTTCTAGTAAGAATTGTTCTTACCTACGCATCAAAACCACAATGATGTTTCGTCAAGTTCGTTGTTTTAACCTTCAACAAGGACTGTCCGTAGTCAAATTTGATTCAACTAAAGTTGGAGAAACAGACACCCGCCAGCCACCTTTATGCAAAACAAGTTGCATGTCTGTCGGTGGAACTGGTCTCATGAACGTGGTCATGTAAGATTGGTCTAGGCCGCTTCATCCAACAATACCACCGAATCAAAATAAGACGTTGGTGGTAAGCAGTATGACTATGATCGCCCACAACTCTTTGTGTTCTACTCGTGCATATCATCTACACATAGACCTGGCTGGATGCCACTGTTGGGGAACGTAGCATACAGTTTCAAAAAAAATCCTACGATCACGCAAGATATATCTAGGAGATGCATAGCAATGAGAGGGGGAGAGTGTGTCCACGTATCCTCGTAGACCGAAAGCAGAAGCGTTAGCTTAACGCGGTTGATGTAGTCGAACGTCTTCGTGATCTAACCGATCAAGCACCGAACGTACGGCACCTCCGAGTTCTGCACACATTCAGCTTGATGATGTCCCTTGAACTCTTGATCCAGCAAAGTGTCGAGGGAGAGTTTAAATCGACCTGACGGCGTGGTGGCCGGTGATGGTGATTTGATCCGCAAGCAGGCTTCGCCTAAGCACTATGACAATATGACCGGAGGAGTAAACTATGGAGGGGGGCACTGCACACGGCTAAGAAATAATTGATGTGCTTTGGGGTGCCCCCTACCCCCGTATTTAAAGGAGGAGAGGGGAGGAGGCCAGCCCTAGGGCAATATGTGTGGCATTCATCGATTTTTGGTCAAATCGAGGCTTGAGTAGGGCGTAGAAGACTGCTAGACTAGGTGGATTGAAGTTTGGTAGGAGGAAATTTAAATTTGGCACCCCCGGTAGTCTGGGATCTAATGAAGCGATGGTTGGACCGTTGACCTCCGCCTCGGGCAGTACTACCACTCCTCTGGAGTGATACTACCACTCCCTTGAGGCAGTACTACGGCTCGGAATGCCAACTTCCTCTTCCCTCGTGTCTATCTTTGATCCATTTTGCTTCTTTTGTTTGGCTTATGCAATGTTCTACACCTGCTTTCCCTCGCTCTCTTTTGAGGGTTCCAGGTGATGACAATTCTAAGCATCAAGTCTGTTGCATGAACCCCGAAGGCGTCTGGAGGGTCTAAGCGCTATCGCACTTCGAGGGGGGGGTGCATCTTCTAGTGCTCAAGTAATGCAGCCCAAGCAGACTACCAAGCAAGTTGCTAACAAGCCAAAGCTGAAGGTCAAGTCTGTGTCAAAGATGTCTGCTAAGGAGTTTTGTGTGGCTCATCGCCGCAATCCGTATACCCAGCCTCAAGATCCTGCTCTTATCAACCGCGCCTTCTGGAGCAAGAAGCAGCGCTCTATCTATTTTGATGTGCTCAAAGCAAGAAGAACCTGTTTGAGTGTCAGTCCATTGACATTCCTTATTTGGAGAAGGACTGTGCCTACTTTGGAGACGCTCTTGAGATGTGTGGTCAGCTGAATATCCTCAAGGTCATGGAGTTCAACAAGGATTTTGATGCTGACATTGTGGCTCAATTTTATGCCACTGTTCACCTAGTCACTGATGAGGAAAGGACTATGACGTGGATGACTAATGGCAAGCTTCTCTCAGTCAAATGGAAGGCTTTCATGGAAATTTTGGGATATGAGGACCAAGGGCTTGACAACCCGGTTGGCTTTCGCCCCCACAAGGAGACCACTTCTACTCACAAGTTTGCTCTTTGGCCCTATAGCACGGTGAAGATTTTTCCCACACGAAGAAGAAGACATATGAGTTGTTTCCTTTTCTGGACATTCTTCATTGCATCTTCAGCACACTCTTTTCCCTCGGATTGGGAACTTGGATCGGTACATTCCTACCTAGTGGATATGTTGCTCTTTGTCGACATGAGAAGGATGCAAACACATGAGAATCTTTGGATGTTTCTCATGTCATGTGGTCGTAGCTCCTCTCTGCCATCACTGAGCAAAGTGTCCCATCTATGGCCCCTTCCTCATGTTACTTATTGACAAGACATGGGCATACACCTATCCTGATGTCACATTTGAGACCGGTGACTTCATCTCTCATGAGATCGTTCGAGTTAGACAGAAGGAGAACTGGGGTACTTCTGTTCCTGATACAGAGACTCCTTTGGAAGATGTTGAGACTGAGGATGATGAGGATGACGAGTCGTATTATGAGCCCAGTGGAGTGGAGCCATCTTGGGCTAAGAAGCTCAAGTTGAAGGTGAAGAAGTTGTTCTGTATGGAGGCTCACGGGCAGTATATGGCACATGTGTCAGAAAAGAAATCACGCAGTCATCACAAGGTCCTTGTTAGCTCGAAACAGAGGTTTTCAGTGGGTTAGAGGACAATATCACTGACGAGGAGGAGTGGATCTCTCAAAGACCGCCTCGGACGGATTCGTAGATCGGTCACTGCTGCTGCTTTGCCGACATGACGGAGGCGAGAGCGACCACGCCGGAGTCAGTGAGGATGGGGATACCCGACGTTGCTATCACTTGTGATCGTTGTAGCACTCTTTACCCTTTTGGTGTCTCGATGCCAAAGGGGGAGAGAGTTTAGGGGATTTTCTGAGTTGCGAGTGCGCCTTATTTGTGGTGTCTTTCTCTCTTATGAACTCTTTTATAATCCGTTTGCTTTGGTTTGGTTTGTGGTTGTGAGACATGGGTATCTTGTCATATGGTGTGAGACATATGCTATGTTATCATTATCCTTATGTTGTCTAGTACCTTGTTAGTATGTGAGTTTCATGCTTAACTTGTCTTATCCTTATGCTCACATGCTACTCCTTGCATCTTAGTTTACTTCTCCCATATCTCATAGATGCAAGTGTTTCCGGTCTATAAAATATAGGGGGAGTGTTGATCCTAGTGTGTGTGCTTTGCATTCCAAAAGCATTCTTAATTAAGTGCACACATCTAGGGGAGCACATTATTTCGTAGATTACGGGGTTTGCTTAGTCTCTTGTTATATCTCTATGCAAATTCCGTATTGTCATCAATCCACCAAAAGGGGAGATTGTTAGGGCATATTTCTCTCTCAGTGGTTTTGGTGATTGATGACAATGCTTTTATGGATTAATCATGTGCATTGAGCATAGATATTCTTTCATATGGCACGAGATGATTTCTACCCCTCGGTGTTTCAACGAGAAGACGGTGTTTCTCCTTCGTTTCATTTTCGGTGGACTTGAGTCGTAGGATATAAAGTACTATCAAGAGGGAGTCCGTATCAGAAAGGTTTGGGTGGAATCAACACATACACACCTCCTTTGCACCCCCAGTTCTTTCCCGCTTCCTTGGAGTGTTCTCCGTTGTGTTGGCAGTGGCTCGGGATGGAGCCAGCGATAGTACCGCTTTGTTGCGTGCAGCGGTAGTACCCTCGATCTTTGCTCATATTACCGCCTCGATTCCGGGACTCAAGTTTCGTGTCGGGTTCAGCGGTAGTCCGGTGGTCCCACGGCATACTACCAATGACCCCAACTGGTCCCATTTGAGCAGCGGTGAGGAGCAAGAGTACCACTTATAAGCGGTAGTATCGCGCCTACCACCGCTCCTACTACCACTCGTGGCGTGTTCCTTCTGCCTCTCCCATGTGCTCTCATAGGACTTTGTGCTTCGTCCCCAACATAGTACCGCTGGGGCAAGCGGCAGTGCCACTGCGGCAAGCGGTAGTACTGCTCCCTCTAGCGGTAGTACCGCACGGTGCAGGCTGAGCACGGGAATAATGGTTGGATCTTTTTCCCCACTATATAAAGGGGGTCTTCTTCCTCAAGAAGACCACCTCTTCCTCCCCCAAACTCTCTCCCTAGCCAATCAAACTTGTTGATTTTCTACGGATTGGCTGAGAAGACCCCAATCTACACTTTCACCAAGAGAAATTTGATTCCCCCCACTAATCCCTTGCGGATCTTGTTACTCTTGGGTGTTTGAGCACCCTAGATGGGTGGGGTCACCTCAGAGCCACATTCCATTGTGGTGAAGCTTTGTGGTGTTGTTGGGAGCCTCCAATTAAGTTGTGGAGATTGCCCCAACCTTGTTTGTAAAGGTTCGGTCGCCTCCTTCAATGGCACCACTAGTGGAATCATGGCATCTCGCATTGTGTGAGGGCCTGAGGAGAATACAGTGGCCCTAGTGGCTTCTTGGGGAGCACTGTGCCTCCACACCGCTCCAATGGAGACGTACTTTCTCTCAAAGGGAAGGAACTTCGGTAACACATCCTCGTCTCCACCGGCTCCACTTGTGGTTATTTCTTACCTTTACTTTGTGCAAGCTTTACTTGTGTATTATCTCTAGCTTGCTTGTGTTGCTTGCATCATATCGGTTGCTCACCTAGTCGCATATCTAGACAACCTATTTGTTGCAAACCCTAATTTGTTAAGAAAAGCTTAAAATTGGTAGTTGCCTATTCACCCTCCCCCCTCTAGTTAACCATATCGATACTTTCAGATTGCCATTGCTTCTTTCTTCTTCCTTGCATATGCTTGGTTTTGCTTGCCTTGATAATTCGTTTGCTTATAAAATGCCTACGCATAGGAGGTATGTTAGACTTAAATGTGTTTGTCACATGTTTTATGATGCTCTCTTTGTGCTTCAATTTTTGTCTTTCATGTGAGCATCAATGAAATTTCAAAGCCTATCTTAATGGTTATAAAGAAAGAGCTTGTTGGGAGATAACCTAATTTGTTTTCTTTTCTATTTTGTTGTGTTCACACAATTAGGCTACTTTTATGATTTTGTTTTTATGTTTCAATTAGTGTTTGTGCCAAGTGAAGCCTTTGGGACGATTTGGTTGATAATTGACTTGATTCTGTAAAAAAACAAAAACTTTGCGCCCAGTACTGGAATTCTTTAAATTCACTGGAACATGATAAACTTTTGATCTTTTTACACATTATTGATATACAAGTTGCCCACGTTTTTCTCAATTTTTGAAAATGTTTGGAGTTACAGAAGTATTGCGTTTGTTCAGATTGTTACAAATTATTCTGTTTTCTATAGATTCTGTTTTCGTTGCATAGTTTGCTTATTTTAATGGTGTTATGGATTATATCGGGGGATATAAGTCATGGAGAAGTTAGAATATAGTAGGTATTATGAAATAATAAAATATGAAAGGGTTGACAACAGTACCTAGAGTTTATGATTTTCTTGTTATACTAACGGATCTCACGAGGTTTCTGCTGAGTTTTGTGTGCTGAAGTTTTCATGTTTTGGGTGAGATCATGATGGATGAAGGAATAAGGAGTGGCAAGACCCAAAGCTTGGGTATTCCCAAGGCACCCAAGGTAATATTGTAGGACCACCAAGAATCTAAGCTTGGGGATGCCCCGAAAGGCATCCGCTCTTTTGTCTACAATCCATCGGTACATTACTTGGAGCTATATTCATCACATGATATGAGTTTTGCTTGGAGCGTTGTGTATGATAAGAGTCTTTGATTTGTTCCCTTTTTAGTTTGCCACAATCATTGTTTGCTGCAGGGACACACATCTATTCACGATTTGTTAGAATACTCTATGTGCTTCACTTATATCTTTTGAGCTAGGTAGTTTCTCTAGTGCTTCACTTATACCTTTTAAAATATTTGCACTCTCATGCTTCATTTATATCTTTTTGAGAGTATAATAAATAGTAATGGCAATTTGCACAGGTTATGAAATTGTTCCTAATATGATAGTTATTCCAGAGGGATATAATAAAAAGTTTCATGTAGATCACCGAATATGATAAGTTTGATTCGTTGCAATAGTTTTGTGATATAGAGATGGTAATATGTGGCTTGTAGTAGTGAATAATTGTGGTTTAGTAAGAATATTGGTGTTAAGGTTTGTGATTTCCAAAGCATGCACGTATAGTCTTTGTTAGGACCGAGAATATATCGACCAGAGGGGGGTGAATTTGAGATTCAAAATTTCTTTCAAAAGTTTTCAAACTTATCCCAATTATAGCAGCTGAATAGAGTATCGAAGGAAATGAACTAAATCAATCTTCTTCGTCAGAGGCATATTCATTGATGAAAGCATTGATAACAGTATGAGCTTGGGAAATTACAGGTTTAACTACAATGAGAGTAATACAACATGCAAACAGATGTAGGAGAATGAGACACAACATGGTACACACTGAAAAAAATACTATGGAGTGATTTCAGAAGTGGATCCAAGGAATATGATGATAACGAATGAATACAGGCAATGAGAATGAAACAGGATGAACACAGATACACAAGACGATGACAACAGAATGAAATGATCACATAAACTGTCGGCACAAAGCACGAACAAAAACTTCTAAATGAAATGCAGTAGAGTAGATTGAACCAGTGGTGCTCAATGGCGACAAAGAGATTTGGTAGACCAGTTCACCCGTCTGCCAAAGGGCTACGTTTGGTTGGAGGGGTTGTGACTTAACAAGGATGATAAACTCTCTTCACCCTATTCTCCTTCAAGCAGAGCTGGTCAGATTCAGGTTGATTTCACTCATGGTAGATCCTTGTCGGCGATCTCCAAACCTTCGATCGACCTTTGCGAACCACCGTCACTGCTAGTTGCTGAAGATCAGGCTTGGTGAAGATAACAACTCTTCAACACTCGAGCCAAAACCTATCCATCTAGAGAGTGCACAGCTCTCAAGAGTAATAGGTACAAGAACTCTCACTCATAACTACTGTGATGCTAAACCATTGTCTAAGTTTTGGCTCTTGGGTTTTCTCTTAGTGGATCTTAATATCAAATCACTCGGAGAGAGGTTGCTCAAATCAATCTTCTCAGAAATCTCAAGCAGAGCAGCCGCCGGACAAAGCCAGCGTGGGGTGGCTACTTATAGCCACAGCCTTCCCAGATGGGAAATGACCAAATTAGACATCGGGTTCAGCCAATGACGGAATGACACGAGTCCAACGGTTGGATTTGAGCACAACGGTAACATTTCTTGCGGAGCAAGTAATGCTAACTCCTCGGTCCAAGGCAAATCTCTCCCAGTGAAGAAGATTACAGTCTCTTGCTGGCAAGTATTTGCTTGGAACCCAAAGATATTTCTCTCACAACTTTCATAGGTTTTGTCTAAACATCACAGCGGATCTAAGCATCGAGAACCTATACCCCTCTTAATAGTATGGAGGTCCTATGACTCAAGAGAAAGAAAGAAGAACAACAAAATGAATACTACGTCTTCACCTCGTCTTCGACTTCCATCGTTCCAGTCAATTTCTTCGGACGACGGTACCGAGTCAAAAGCTTTGCTTCAGCAGTAATCTCTCGAGGGGTCGATTTCTTCACATCAGTCTTCTCGAATAAAAACCAATCATGTCTTTTCAAAATATAATGTCTAAAGAAAGTTATCCCTACAAAATCATATAGTCTTGTCATGCTCCATCTTCTTAACACAAATTATTTTTATCATGCACAACCCCGATGACAAGACAAGCAATTGGTTCAAACTTTTAACACGCTTCAGCTTTTTCAACTCTCACGCAATATATGAGTGTAATCGATGGATATAGCACTATGGGTGGAATAGAATATGATGTTGCAGGTTGTGTGGAGAAAAGAAAATGGAGAGAGTCTCACATTGACGAGGCTAATCAACGGGCTATGGAGATGCCCATCAATTGATGTCAATACACGGAGTAGGGATTGCCATGCAATAGATGTACTAGAGCTATAAGTGTATGAAATCTCAAAACAAAACTAAGTGGGTGTGCATCCAACTTGCTTGCTCATCAAGACCTCGGGTATTTGAGGAAGCCCATCATTGGAATATACAAGCCAAGTTCTATAATGAAAAATTCCCACTAGTAATATGTGAAAGAGACAAAATACGAGACTCGCTGTCATGAAGAACATGGTGCTACTTTGAAGCATAAGTGTGGAAAAGTATAGTAACATTTTCCCTTATCTCTTTTTCTCTCATTTTTTAATTATTTTTTCCGGGTTTTTTTTGTTTTCGTCCGGAGTCTCATCCCGAATTGTGGGGGAATCATAGTCTCCATCATCCTTTCCTCACATGGGACAATGCTCTAATAATGATGATCATCAAACTTTTATTTACTTACAACTCAAGAATTACAACTTCATACTAGAACAAAGATATGAGTCTATATGAATGCCTCCAGCGGTGTATCGGGATGTGCAATGATCTAGTGTGACGTTTATAAAAAACATGAAAGCTGGCCAAGCCACAAATAATATGTCAACTATATGATCATATAAAGCAATATGAAAATGATGATATGTGTCATAATAAAATGGAACCTTGGAAGTTGCATGGTAATATATCTCGGAATGGCTATTGAAATGCGATAATAGGTTTTATGGTGGTTTTTTTAGGAAGATATAAGGTGGCTTATGTGTGGAAGAGCATATCATATCACGGGGTTTGGATGCACCAGCAAAGTTTGCACCACAGCTCAAGATGACAAAGGGCAATGCACAGTACCGACGAGGCTAGCAAAATGCAGAAAGGTGAGAGTGCGTATAATCCAAGGACTCACATTTGTCATAAAGAACTCAGATACTTATTGCAAAAGTTTATTAGCCCTCGAAGCAAAGTACTACTATGCATGCTCCTAAGGGGATAGATTGGTAGGGAAAGACCATCGCTCATCCCCGACCACCACTCATAAGGAAGACAATCAATAATAAATCATCCTTCAATTTCATAGCATAACGAGAGACCATAAGTGCATGCTTCGAGAATCACAAACCTTAACACAAATATTCTTATGAAACCACAATTACTCACTAGCATGACTCTAATATCACCATCTTTATAACTCAAAACAAATGCAATGAATCAAACTTCTCATATATTCAATGATCTTTCTGAAAGTTTTGTTATATCCCTCTTGAATACCTATCATATTTGGACTAAATTCATAACCCAATAAAATTGCCATACTATTCATAAGACTCTCAAAATAATATAAGTGAAGCATGAGAGTTCATCAATTTCTTTAAAATATAACCACCGCTATTCACTAAAAAGATATAAGAGAAGCACTAGAGAAACTACCTAGCTCAAAAGATATAAGTGAAGCACATAGAGTATTCTAACAAATTCACGATTAATGTGTGTCCCTCTCAAAAGGTGTGTCCAGCAAGGATGATTGTGGCAAACTATAAAGCAAAGACTCATATCATACAAGACGCTCCAAGCAAAACACATATCATGTGGTGAATAAAAATATAGCCTCAAGTAATTTACCGATGGATTGTAGACAAAAGAGGGGATGCCATCCGGGGCATCCCTAAGCTTAGATTCTTGGTTATCCTTGAATATTACCTTGGGGTGCCTTGGGCATCCCCAAGCTTAGGATCTTGACACTCCTTATTGCTAGTCCATCAAAACTTCAACCAAAACTTGAAAAACTTCACAACACAAAGCTCAATAGAAAACTCGTGAGATGCGTTAGTGAAACAAAGCAAATCACAACTTTTAGGTACTATTGTAAAGTCATTCTGATTTTATATTTATATTATGTCTACTGTATTCTAACTTCTCCATGGTCCATACCCCCCGGTACAACCCATAGATTCATCAAAATAAGCAAACCACACAATGAAAAGAGAATCTGTCTAAAACAGAATAGTTTGTAGTAATGTGGACTTTAGCCAAACTAATGTACCTACAAAAAGACTAAAAAATGAGGAAAACATGGGAAATTTGTATATCAATAAAGTGTAAAATGTTCTGAGTTTTTCGTCACTCCAGTGATTTTTAACAATTCTTCTACTCGACATAAAAGTTTCTCTTTTTTCACAGAATCAAATCAACAATCTTCCAAACCATCACAAAGGTCTTACTTGGCACAAACACTGACTAAAACACTAAAACACAATCATAACAGAAGTATAATTGCATATTTATTGAAAAACAGAAGAAAAAGCAAAAAAAAACTAAAAAATAAAATTGGGTTGCCTCCCAACAAGTGCTATTGTTTTATGCCCCTAGCTAGGCATATTGCATAGATCTAGGTATTGTAGTAAATGTGAGGGAGATCATCCATGCTCATCTCATATTCCCTCCTTTCAGGAGCAAGGTTCCTTTGTGGCAAGCAAAAATAATATAAAGGGGTAAATTTAATAGCATACAGATCTATAAGATCAAGTTTAGGAGGAGGAGGTTCCTCCTTTGGCCCTTTATATGTGATTACTATCTCTTCATTATAAATGTTCCTTTGATTATGATCTCTAAGTTTTTCTTTAAGAACACTCCCTAGCTCATTATTTTGTATAGCAAAATTACCATTGAGTTCAGAAATTTTATCAATTAAAATAGATGGGGGAACTTTTTTCCTTAGATTTTCAATTTAAGCAGCATAATCTGGAGACTGTAATCTCTAGATCTCTTCTTGATTAAAAAGGATCTTCTCTATAGGAGGGCAACCACAATTTATATTGTAATGAGCAAATATTTCACGTGCTTCTTTCATAATATGTCCAAAATCATAAGCTAGAAATATAGTGGTAACACGCTTAACGGAAGGATCATGAATATTAGAGAAATCTAGAAGGATCCTTTTTATGGATGGATGCATGTGAAAAAATTGCCTTTCAACTTCAACTATTAAGCAAAGATATTGCATCTGCAAGGCTAGAAGTTTTGTTAAGAATTGACCCTCCTAGAAGTCTGGTTGGAGGGGTTGTGACTTAACACGGAAGATAAACTCTCTTCACCCTATTCTCCTTCAACACAGAGCTGATCAGACTCAGGTTGATTTCACTCGTGGTAGATCCTTGTCGGCGATCTCCAAACCTTCGGTCGACCTTCGCGAACCACAATCACTCTTGGTTGTTGAAGATTACACTCGATGAAGACAATAACTCTTCAGCACTCGAGCCAAAAGCTATCCGTCTAGAGAGATCACAGCTCTCAAGAGAAATAGGTACAAGAACTCTCATTCAGAACTACCATGATGCTAAACCACTGTCTAAGTTTGGGCTCTTGGGTTTTCTCTCGGTGGAGCTTAAACTCACATCACTCGGAGAGGGGTTGCTCAAATCAATCTTCTCAGAAATCTCAAGCAGAGTAGCCGCCAGACAAAGCCGGCACGGGGTGGCTATTTATAGCTTTAGCCTTCCCAGGTGGGAAATGACCAAATTAGACATTGGGTTCAGCCAATGATAGAATGACGCGAGTCCAATAGTCGGATTTGAGCAGAACAGTAAGATTTCTTGTGGAGCAAGTAATGCTAACTCCAGGGTCCAAGGCAAATCTCTTGCAGCAAAGAAGATTACAGTCTCTTGCTGGCAAGTATTTGCTCGGAACCCAAATAAATTTCTCTCACAACTTTCATAGGTTTTGGCTAAGCATCACAGCGGATCTACGCATTGAGAACCTATACCCCTCTTAATAGTCAGAGGTCCTATGACTCAAGAGAAAGAAAGAAGAACAATGAAATGAATACTACGTCTTCACCTTGTCTTCGACTTCCATATCTGCAGTCAATTTCTTCGGACGGCAGTACCGAATCAAAAGCTTTCCTTCAGCAGTAATCTTTCTAGGGGTCGATTTCTTCACATCAATCTTGTCGACTATATGACTTCAACAAATATGGCTCGTTCTTCTCTGCAACGCAGATATACTTCGGTGAAGTTCCACGAACTCAGCACCGGAGACATCATTTTCTTCAGTTGTGTATGGATTTTTTCTCTCCGTATGCACTAGCAAACAAATCAATCCATACCTGTTTCTGTCAACAATCTCCAACACACAAGGTAGGCAGGTATTGCACCAACAATATCCCCCTTTTTGGACGATTGTTGACAAAATAGATCACATCGAAGGATAGATGATGAATGAAATGTAATGCAAATAATAATGAAAGTCGAGAGATAAGAACGAAGATAAATTAATCTCCCCCTTAAGATATGCTTCAGATCACGAAGAACCGTAGAAGATGAGATTTTTCTTCATGAGAGTGTCATTGTCAAATGATCTTATACTTGACTTCTTTCAATGCACTCGACGGTGTCTGAGGTGATTCCTGTCACAAAATCTTCGAAGACAATTAGATTTGAAAGAAGCTTCGAAAGATTTGTGACGAAGGATATAGCATGAGGGTTTTTTCAGAACACAAATTTGATCCACATGAGATGTAGTTTTCATGCATGTTAGATATTCAATATAATTAGAGCAAGAAAAGAAATAAAAGGAAATTGCTCGGAATGGATATGCTTCAGATGTGGTTTCCGTGCAAATCATAATATAACGCGAGAGATAATTGCGAAGGAAAGACACTTTGTCAGTGAATCATATGGCCTTTACGTAAGGCATAAAAGTTTAGACTGACATTCTCTTCCTGCAAGGTTAAATAATAAAAGATAATAATCAGCGCATATCCAACCACAACAGTTAAGTCTTTTAGTACTGGAAGTACTTCTCCAACTTAGTATCATCATATGATGATTTCCTGTTCTTCTTCGAGGAGAAAATATATTTCCCTTAAGATAGATAATTATCGAAGATAATCATTCACAGGAAAAACACATTTGATGGTACATGCAGACATATGGTGTGAAACAAATAATATTGTAGGCGGGGGTTATTAACATTAAATGACGTCCGACGTTTCAACACCACATGCGGTGCGATAAGTTCATGAAGCAAATTGTTCGAGGGAAAACCAAAATGCAAAGAAAAACACCCTGCAAACCCCAATAAAATATTACTCGATGTAATTCTTTCCCTTTTTGTCAACAAGTGTCAAAAAGGAAAGAGAAGACATACGAGGAACTACTCTGTGGGAGTATCTTCCAAATCAGAATTAAAACCACTCAACGAATCAATGTCTGAAGAATGAGGAATGGTCGAGGCAGAAGCAGGGATGGCAGCCTTGGCTCTGGAAGACTTGGAGCGATGAACATCTAGCTTGAAGATAAGAGTGTCGGTTGTATCTACAACTTCATCATGGCCGACAAACAACAGATCCATTGAAGTAGAATGCTATGGGAGCACTGGAGTTTGTCTCCGGATGCGCAGAACAGCAAGCAAGTCTAGGTAGTCCTACTCATTCATGATGCCCTTTTTAGCTAAATCCTTGCGAGAGTAATGCTTCCTAAATAAGGTCCATGAGCGTTTCCTTGCATCCTTCTCATGCAAAATAATTTGGCGAGTGTGATTATGAATCAGATTCAACTTGGTCATTAACTCCACCTTTTCTTTTCTATCCAGCTTAATGTGGCTTTCCAGTGTCCGCTGTATGCGAATACAAATCTCATAAAGAGATGAATTTTCCTTTCAAGGGATTACAACCTTGGCTTCCTTGACCTTCAGGGCATTTTCCGACGTAGAAGCATTTGCAGTAGTATCAATAGGTTCCTTCCCTTTTCCACTATCCTTCACAATGCGCAGTGTGTCACGAACTGGTGGCATGAATACTTTCAGAATGTAAGCCCGGAATAATTTCTCATTGGTGAGCTGCTCGACTGCGAACATGATCCATGGAGCATAAGGCTTCAATGACTGAGGGACTATCTGCTGCACATGCGAGGTTTCGAATGAAAAGGTCAGGAGTGTCGACCTTAATTCCTTGAGACATGGCCAAAAGTGCATTTCCCACTATGCCTTTGATGGAATTCGGTATGTTCATTGGCGTGATATTATTGCACAGAATGTGAAATACTACTTTGTTGTCATAAGCCAACTTCTTCGGATCAACATCAATGCATTCGTCACCAACCATGGTGGGATCCATCGGGATGTGGAGTTGTGATTCGAACACTTCCCACAAATGCAGTATGTGCTCTTTGTCCTTCTCAAACTCACATCGAGGAAGATTTATCAAGGCCAGAAAATGATCTGCCGAACATTTGATCCTTTCTCTGCCAGTCATCCATCAAGCGTCCAGGATGAAGTGTTTCCATGATCTCCTGAGATATATAGTGTGGCATAGAATTGACGAATAAATTCCTTGTTCCAGCCATGATTAAGGTGCATGAATCCCTTCAGAAAAGCATGTTCAATATGATCAATTGCATTATGGAAGCAGGGCATTTCTTTGAGCTCGGTGAAGTTTAATATCTTATGATTGAAAATTATGTTCTTGCCAAACAGGATCCGAGCATAATAGACAGCTTGTTCTTCAGTCCAGAACCTTGGTGAAAATGACGTCCTTTCTCCATCGTAAGGGCTGATCCCAAAGAATGCAAGCTTTGAGAGATGAAGTTGTTCGTTGAATGCAGTGCCATTGGGGCCATACTCAGCTGGGAATAGTGGAAATGATTCCTAGGGATTTTTCCGATTTTCTTCATCGCTAACTTCCATCGGCTGAACATCATCATAGGCTGGCACATTCTCATCGATAGGCTTTAATGGAGAAACTGGGCTTTTAGCTTTCACAGGCTGATGGCATGGGAGCACTAGTCTGACCTTCAATTTCCTTCGTTGGAACTCGGCTTTCTCATTCTCAGGCACTAGGGACTTTTCTTTTGGTGAACTCACAATGGGAGGAGGCATAACCACTCCTTCGGTCACTTGAGTCCCTATATTTTCTCCTTCAGTCTGCTGGGGCAAAACTGGTGGTTGATACATCTCCAACGTATCTATAATTTTTTATTATTCCATGCTGTTATATTATCAATCTTGGATATTTTATAATCATTTTATAGTCATTTTATATCATTTTTTGGTCTAACCTATTGACATAGTGCCAAGTGCCAGTTGTTGTTTTTTTCATGTTTTTTACATCGTAGAAAATCAATACCAGACAGAGTCCAAATGCCACAAAACTCCACGGAGATTTTTATGGGCGGAGGAACACATTAACGGCCCTCGGTTGCGCCGAGGGGGTGCCCCAGGGGAGCACAACCCACCATATGCGCTTAGGAGGTCCAGGCGCTACGGTGGGTTGTGCCCACTCCTGGTGCCCCCGGACCGCCTCTTTGCTCTATAAATACCCCAATATTCCGTAAACCCTAAAGGCATCGATAAAATATTCATCCAAATTACCGCAGAGTCCGGGTAACCACCAGATCCAATCTAGGCACCATCTCGGATGGGGTTCACCACCTCCATTGGTGCCTCTCCGATGATGTGTGAGTAGTTCTTTGTAGACCTTCAGGTCCATAGTTAGTAGCTAGATGGCTTTCTCTCTCTCGCTGGATTCTCAATACAATGGTCTCTTATCCGTATGATGCAACTCTTTTGCAGTGTGTTTGTTGGGATCGATGAACTTTGAGTTTATGATCATATCTATCTTTTTATATCCATGAAAGTTATTTGAGTTTCTTTGATCTCTTATATGCATGATTGCTTATAGCCTCGTATTTCTTCTCTGATATTTGGGTTTTGTTCGGCCAACTTGATCTATTTATCTTGCAATGGGAAAAGGTGCGTTGTAGTAGGTTCGATCTTACGGTGCTTAATCCTAGTGATGTAAAAGGAACCGGCATTATGTATCGTTGCTACTAAGGATAAAACAATGGGGTCTATCTCTACATAGATAGATCTTGTCTACATCATGTCATCGTTCTTATTGCATTACTCCGTTTTTTCATGAACTTAATACACTAGATAAATGCTGGATAGCGGTCGATGTGCGGAGTAATAGTAGTAGAAGCAGGCCGGAGTCGGTCTACTAATCTTGTACGTGATGCCTATATAATGATCATTGCCTGGATATTCTCATGATTATTTGAAGTTCTATCAATTTCCCAACAGTAATTTGTTTACCCACCGTTTGCTATTTTTCTCGAGAGAAGCCACTAGTGAAACCTACGGCCCCCGGGTCTTCCTTCTCATATATTTGCCTTTGGGAACTACTCTTTTTCCTTGCATTTATTTTCAGATCTATTAAACCAAAAAAATACAAAAATACCTTGCTGTCTTTTATTTCTATTTATTTTATTTGCGACCTATCTTTCAATCTACTACAAATTTATCTCACGTTCGTTTGCCTATCTTGAGGCGCCGTACCCCGGAAGGGATTGACAACCCCTTTAACACGTCGGGTTGCGAGGATTTGTTATCTGTGCGCAGCGGCTGTTTATGTTGTGTTGCTTGGTTCTCCTACTGGTTTGATAACCTTAGTTTCATCACTGAGCGAAATATCTACCATCGCTATGCTGCATCATCCCTTCCTCTTTGGGGAAATACCGACGTAGTTCTAGCAGACAAGAACTTCCTCGCGCCACTGCTAGGGAGTCATCAAAAGGAATTTCTGGCGCCGTTGCCAGGGAGGATCTTCAACATATACCAGGTTCCTAATCACAAATCTCATATCCTTGCAATTTACTTTATTTGCCATTTGCCTCTCGTTTTGCTCTCCCCCACTTCACAAAAAATTTCCGTTTTATTCGCCTCTATTTCCCGTTGTCGGGGGCGGAATCTGCACCACCACGTACACCTATGGGGCCGGGGCCCCTTTTCGGTTCGGCAGGGGGCGGAGGCTGCGCAAAGAGCGGATCAAGGCGATCACACGAGGGGGATTTTACCCAGCCGGAGCTCTCCGGAGAGATAATACTCCTACTGCTGCTTGTCTGATTGTATTGTGTTCTTGCTAGGGAGCGTCGGGAGCTACAAAACCTAGCTCGGAGTCTATGGCCTCGTACGAGCTGAACCGAACGAGCCGAACGAACCGAACCTCCTCTACGTTGCGCTCGGGCCTCCTTTTATAGGTACAAAGGGGTCACCACAGGTGGCAAGTAGATGAGGGTAGAATAGGAAAAACAGAGGTTGGTACACCGCTTTGTACAGTGTACAGTGGACTATACCTAACTCTGACGGCAAGGGACAAGCGCCATAAATGCCCGTCCCTGTCGCTCAAAGTGCGACCGACCTGACCGTCAGGTGCATCTCCGCTTGCCACGACGACACCGCGGCCGCTGTCAGCCGCTCTCCGCCGGGCTACACAGCCCGTCGACACGTCGCTGGGGAAGCCCCGTATGGCACGCTGCGTTGGTGAGTCGAGCGGAGAGGAAGAGAGGTTACCGCCGCCCGTGGCGCCTTGCCGCGGCAGGAACCTTGTTGGCGCTGTGGGGTCGGCCTTGCCAAGCCTTGACAAGCTCCTCTCTTGCCGGGGCCTTGTTTTCTTTTGCGCCAGTGGCCTTCCCGGCAAGCTCCTCTTGCTGTGGTCTTGACTCTTTGACCGAGAACACTTTGTTCTTGAACGGCTCCAGAGGAGTCGCTTAGGGATCTTGGTGGCCATCAAGCCAGCCCTGCCAGGCGCCTGAATCGTCTGCAGCACGCAGTTCGGGGTACTAGGGCACCCCTACTCTAGTACACCGGCTGTGAGCCTCGCCTGGTACACACACCTGGCGCTAAGCTACATGGGCTGTGCCCAAAACAAGTGCACGGGCGCGTGGTCTTGATTACGCCGTTATTTGCCTTGGACCCACCACGCCTCCCATTTAACGGCGCGCCTCGGACGTGGCGTCAGGAGGAAGTGGGCGACGTCGCGGAGCCGCTCCACCCGTCGCTTGCTCTGCATCCCCGCCGCGTGGTTCCCATGCTCTCGTGGTCACGGGCGGTGGAAGTGGGAAGATGGGCCATGAACAGCAGGCAGCAGGTCGGTCCCGATTCCCTGCTCTTCCTATGCCCCGATTCGAGCCGAAGGGCGGCCGAGCCCCGCCTGGCTTCTTTTAAAGAGGGCGGAAAGGGAGCGAGAAACCCGCACTCTCCCATCTCCTCCTTCCTCAATCTTCTGCCTCCCTTTCTCCAACTCGTCATGGAGAAAGGGAACCATGGTTCTTCATCGGTGGCGACGAGGGTCGCCACCAGACAGCGCTCCCCTCCCGACCCCATGCCCGGGGGGGCAGAGCCAGCCCCAAGAGGAAGAGGGAGGGGGCGAGGTCGTGGACGAGGTCGCGGACGAGGTCGAGGCGCCCGGGGAAGAGGCGGACGGGACGGCGCGCCGTCTCCACCTCCGCCGGCGATTTCCCCCCCAGCGGTCCATACTGAGGATGACCTTGCGAAGTTCTTCGTCAAGCTGCGTCCAGGCGCCTCGTCGTGCCGCCTTCGCCTTCCAGTTCCGTTTGCAAGCGCCGATGGAGTCGGATCCGCTCGAGACTTGAGGATCGCACATGAGGGGCTGTGGAATCAGCGGTATGCGAGTCCGTTGCATTCCCAAAATTTCTAATGTGATGTATCTTGATCGCGGGTGGAAGACGTTCGCCCGCATCCACGAGCCTCGAGGGCGGGTTTACCCTCCATTTTAAGTTAATGGAGGGTGATCTCCTCTCCGTCAAGGTCTTGAGGACCTTGGCACTCGAAGCGGCGAAGTGCTGCGTGGATAGCTCCTCCGACGACGAAGATTCCCCTCGAGCGAGAGTAGCGAGGAGGAGAGCTGGCGAAAAGGCCGAGGTAGCGGGCCCGATTAGTTTTCAAGGCGCCGCTTGGTGTCGCCGGGCGACCCCATCATCCGTGTCGCGGCTCCCCTGAACTCCCGGGGTCGTCTCCTTGGGCGATCGTGGCGAAGGAGGCTGCGGAAGGGGAAGAGGATGGCGACAAAGGCCAAGTCGAGTACGAGGGCGTAGTGCCTTCGACAGCAGGCCGACGCCCTGCCGCCCATCTTCGAGCCCCGCTCCGCGCCGCCATCTCCGGCCCAAGCCCTTGGGGATCTCCCAAGATGTTCCTTTGGTGCCTTCGCACCCGTGGCTGCCTAGGCGTTTTTTTGCCCTTCTCGCCTCGACCTACCTCCTGAAACTAGGGATAGGAAAAAAGGATTACGGGCATCTTATCTTTTTAATTTGTAAGCCTTCGGCCTTATTCTGCATTTAAGAATTTGTAATCCTCTCTTTCATGTTTTTCACTCTCCACGGATCAGATCCGAGTAGAATGTTTTAATGAAAGAGGGATGTTTGAGGAAGAACGAAGGCTTATCTCGACATCAAGAGCCCCAGCTAATCTCCGGCTTGTCATGTTTCGGCAACTCGGCTAGTGCCGCAGCCCGGCACAACTCACAGCTTGCTTGTCAGGGCTTGGATGTCAAGCACCTTTCTTCTCTTCTTCGCCGTTATTTCAGATTGAGAACAATTTAGCCCGTGCCACAACAAGTTATTTCCGTAATATAACTTTATTCCGGGCAACACCTGCCACGCATTTCCTTTACTCGACTCTTGGCTTTGTATGTTACTGCCCTCGCTTTTCAGGAAACTTGCGGTCAGTAGCACCCCTTGCATGAGCGCCGAGTGCGGAACTTCAAAGCAGCTTGTTGGCGGGGTCGCCACCGACAAGTAACCTCGTCGCGACTAAACCGCAGCTCACTTAAGTTGTTGGAGCGGACTCAAACAAAGTAAGGGCGCTGCCAATATGATTTGAGGAACTTCACGGCAGTGTAACCCCTTGCCGCGCGCCGAAAAGGGACTTCACAGTACTGGCAAGGGTCGCCACTTCGAAACAACCTTGTCGCGGACCAGTCGCAGCTCTCTTAAGTTGTTGAGCGGACTCGAAAAAAAGTAAGGGCGCGACCAGTCACGATTTGGTTCCTCCGCTCATGGGTTTTCCATACAAAGCACGGTCGTTCGAGGAAGATAACTTAAGAATTTTAAAACTGGCCGTTTAAGCTTAACAACTTAGCTTTTCCGTTGTCCATCTTCCGGCAAGGCTTACGCTTCCTCGGAGACTCTTGTCGGCCCATATCGTTATCTCCTTTCCCCTTGCGTTAACTTGTGGGTGGATGAACCTTCTCCTTGTTTGAGAAGAAAGAAGAGAAAACAAAGTTATGGAGCCTAATGGCTTATTATCGCCATCGGTTATGCGGTGCTGCACAAGATGTTAGTAAACACATGCATATTTGGTTATGAAAGCATGTATTGACAAAATGTGCCCAACCATAGGCTTTATCGATGCATCAAGGGTCTGCTACCGCAAGCTTTGTACAAAGGTTTACATGCAACAATGACAATACTTGTACAAAAGGGTAGTTGGTCGCTGAACGGGTTCCGACAGCATACCTCATGGGTAAAACTTATGAAGATGCTCTATGTTCCAGGAATTGCTCATCGAAAGCCACCTCCGGTCTCAAAGGCCGGTGGCCAGGGCCTAGTGACTCGCTTTACCCGATAAGGGCCTTCCCACTTCAAGGCTAACTTGTTGGAATTCTTGGCGGATCAACGCAGCCAGAACAAGGTCGCCTTCCTCGAAGCTTCTCCGCATTAACTTTGCGGCTATGGTAGCGACGCAAAGCTTGTCGGGTAACGAGCAGCTCAGACAAAGAGCCCGAAGACGATCTTTCCTCGAGGAGCAGCGCGTCATCTTGTCGCAGCTGCTCTTGCTCAAGCTTCGCCATAAGCGAGCACTCGAGGTGACCCGTATCACGAGTTCCGTGGGGAGAACTGCCTCTGCTCCGTAGACTAGAGCAAAGGGTGTCCGCCAAGGCTCGATTTGGCGTCGTCTGATCGACCAAAGAACCACCGGCGGCTCCTCGATCCAGTTCCTTCCGCACTTGTGCAGCCGGTCGAAAGTTCTGGTCTTGAGTCCTCGCAGCACTTCAGCGTTTGCTCTCTCTGCTTGACCGTTGCTTCTCGGATGAGCAACGGAAGCAAAGCAGATCTTGGCGCCAAGATCTTGAGCGTCATCGCATGAAGGTGCGACTCAGTAAACTGGGTGCCGTTGTCGGTGATGATCCGTTAGGAATCCCAAACGGCAAACAATTGACTCAAGAACTTGACGGCCGGACTGATTGTCATTACCTTCCTCATCGGTTCCACTTCCTGGCCACTTTGTGAACTTGTCGATTCATGCACGCATAAGTATTCAAAGCCCCGACAGCTCGGGGAAGGGGCCGAGATGTCGAGCCCTGCATCGAGAAGGGCCAGATAAAGGGATCGCCCGGAGAGCTTGAGCTGGCTGGTGTATCTCGCTGGAATGGAACCGCACGCTTCACACTTGGTTACTTGTGCAGCAGCATCCTGGAGGGCTTCGCCGAAGAAACCTTGCCGGAAGCTTTTCCTAAGAGTTTTGCGCCAATGTGGTGACCACATATGCCTCCATGTATCTCTCGCCAACAGCTCATCCATCTTCCCGCAAATGCACTTCAATTTCACACCGTTGAGTCTTCTTCGCATGTGATGTTGTCAACAAACCGGTACATACTTGATCGCCGGGCTACTTCTTTCCGCTTCTTCTTGCTCTTCGGAAGTTCCCCTGTCTCAAGGAAATGAACAATCCGCTGCGCCCATGCCGGAGCTTCATGGCTCGACAACAAGGACTAAAGGCACATCTATCATTTGTGGGAACATCGGCTTCTCACGCAAGGATATGAATTTCGCCAAGCTTGACATTCCTCTTCATAAGCTTGCCGGAACAAAGCTTGTCGGGAGCGTTTGCTTCAACGAAACAAACCCTAGGGCTTGTCAGACATCGCTTCCTCGGCGCTCTCGGTGTTGACTTTGGAGACCTTCTTGGCGGCTTCGGAAGCTTCTGGCCGGAAAGTAGTCGCCAGAAATCAACTTCCTCTTCTTATTCCGTCTCTGTTGATGGTGTTACGATCCGGTTGAGTCGACTTGAGCACAAAGATCCCTGGTTCCACGGGTAGCTTGAGTGCGGCGCTCTTTGACAAAGCCATCGCTAACATCATTCGTAGCTCTCGGAACATGTTCCATCCGGCAGCCTTCAAAGTGCTCTTCTAGCTTCCTCACTTCATCGACGTAAGCCTCCATCAACGGACTCGATAATCTTTATTCACTTGGCCGGACGACAAGTTGCGAGTCACCCCCGACAATGAGCTTCTTGATCCCAAGGTCCACCATGATCCTCGAGACCGACAAGCAAACCTTCATACTCAAGCGGTATTGTTCGTTGCTTGTTCCTTTTGGGGAAGTGCATCCGGACTATGTACTTGAGGTGCTCTCCGGTGGTGCGAGCAAAGACGCCGCAAGACCGGGCGCCTTGCAGCGGTAGAAAGCACCATCAAAGTACATCAGCCACTCTTTACTTGCTTCTTTGACGGGATGCTCGTCTCAAATCTCTTAAATGCTGGCGTCGGTGTCCATTACGCTATGAATTCCGCCAATGCTCGCTTTTGGATAGTTGAAGTGCTTTCAAACTTGAGACCAAAGCTTGATAGTTCCAGAGCCCACTGACTATCCCGCCGGTCGCTTCTCGATTTTGCAATATCCTCTTCAGCGGAAAGCGAGTGACAAGCTGATATCTCAAGCGCTTGGAAGTAATGGCGCAGCTTTCACGAGTCCATGAGGAGGCCGAAAAGCAGCTTCTGAACACAAGAATAACATGACCTAGCTCCCAGAAAAAGGGAACAAACAAAGTAGACTGGGCGCTGCACCATCCTTTTCGAATCTTGCCGAATCGTATGCAGACCTATCCTTATCCGGGACCAGAGCTTGTCGGAGAAGCCCCACAGCAGCCGCTGGACGTATTTTGCCGTGGTTGTTAGCTCATCATCCGCCTCCCTCTCCGCCACTAACGCAGCGCTAACCACTTGATTGGTTGCTGCTAAATATAACAACAACTTCTCTTGTGGTTTCGGTGCGACAAGTGTTGGGGGGGAGGACAGGTATCTCTTCAAATCTCGCAGCGCAGCCTCCGCTTCCGGAGTCCATTTCATTGGACCCGCCTTTTTCAAGATTTTGAAAAATGGCAGGGCGCCACAAATTGATTTAGAGATAAACCTGCTGAGAGCAGCTACGCAACCGGCAAGTCTTCGCACGTCCTTGACACGCTTTGGTGCTTCGATCTGCTCAATGGCCTTGATCTTGTCGGGATTGGCTTCGATTCCCCGCTGAGACACAAAGAACCCGAGAAGCTTGCCGGAAGGGACTCCAAACACACACTTCTCGGGGTTAAGCTTGAGGTTGACCTTGCGCAGATTTGCAAAGGTCTCGTCCAAATCTTGGATCAGAGTTGCTTTATCTTTTCTTTTGACCACTATGTCATCCATGTAGGCTTCTACATTTAATTGCATCAGCGGCTCAAAAGCGTCGTGGACAGCCCTTGCAAAAGTTGAACCAGCATTCTTTAATCCGAAGGCATCCGTATGAAAATGTAATGTGCCACATGGAGTTATGAATGCGGTTTTCTCTTCATCCTCTTACGCCATGAAGATCTGATGATATCCTCGAGTATGCGTCAAGAACGAAGCGAGGTCACATCCGGCCGTGGAGTCAACAATTGGGTCAATGCGCTGCAAGGAAATGGGTCCTGGGGGCAAGCTTTATTGACATCGGTGAAGTCTATACAAAGCCTCCATTTCCCATTTGCTTATGACTACTACAGGGGTTGGCCAACCACGGGATGGAGCACTCCTCGACAAGGCCCGCCGCTTCTAGTTTCTTGATCTCTTCTCGCTATGAATTCTTGGCGCCCACCGCTTGCTTTCTCGACCTTTTGCTTGACGGGTCGCGCGTGAGGACCCACGGCAAGGTGGTGCTCAATTACTTTCACAGGAACACCGGGATGTCGGGGCCGGTTGCCATGCAAACACATCGACATTCGCCCAGTGAAAGCACCGAGCGCGCTTTCCTATTTAGGGTCAAGCGTGGCACTGATGGTGAAAGTACCACCAGTGCCATCCTCCTTGGCGGACACCTTCTTGGTTGATGGCGGAGCTGCCATTGCCTTCTTCTTGCACTTGCCGGTGGAGCTCGATGGTGCGTCCTCGACGGCAAGACCAAGCGGCAGTGCGCTTGCGGAGTGGGCATCGAGCTCTTGCCGGACTTGGCCTTCTTCTTCTCCCTGTGAGCTTCAGCTGCAAGTGTCTTCTTTGTCTGCGCCACTTGCTTCCCGGTGAGATTTTGTCGGCACGATAAGTGCGTCCTTCTTGTCGCCAGGGACGTAGATAACACTTATCGGGCACGGCATCTTGAGGACATTGTAGGCGTAGTGAGAGGCTGCCATGAACTTGGCGAAGGCCGATCGGCCAAGTATCCCATTATAAGGCAATGGGAAATCAGCAACGTCGAACGTAACCCTCTCGAGCCCCGAAAGTTTAGCTCGCTGCCAAATGTCACCGGGCAGCGTTATCTTCCCCTTCGGCTTGCTCCTTCCCGGTTGATCCCTTGAATGTGCCGGTCTCTTCGAGCTTCGCCGTCGAGGATTTGTAGCTTTTGGAGCACTACGGAGGAGATCAGATTCAAACCGCCCCGCCGTCAACTAACATCTTGGTGACCTTGAGGTTGCGAGATAGTTGGTGAGACCAACATCGGCAAGCATCCGACCGCAGCTTATGCGATCGATGGTCCTCAATATCAAAGATGATAGGCGTCTTGACCACTTTCAGAGGCTTCGCGTGACTCTATGGATGGTTCTCCGCATTTACTTCCCGCATCCATCGCTTGAGCTGGCGGTGCGGCATGCAGGAAGAAGCACCACCGCCAACGCAAAGGACCTCTCGTGGCTTCTGAAACTCCTGGTCATCGACTTCATCGTCATCTATGTCTTCGTCCGCCGTCTTCGTCTTCATTCTTGTCAGCGCCACGGGAAGGTCTGTCTCCTTGCCGCTGCTTGGCCTTGTCGTAGCGTCCCCGGCTGAGGCGCTTCTTGCCAGCTCCTCCAAAGCACCTTCCTGGGTTTTCTCCTTGTCTCGCCGCCAGATTCAGCTCTCGCTTGTTCTACGAGCTGCTCGATTTCCTTACAGCTCCGGAGGTCATGGCCCTTGGTACGGTGGATCTTGCAATACTGTTTGTTGGAGCTATCACGCTTGTCGGCGATCGCCACGGCTTGGTTGTCGGCGCCTCGCAATCTCCTTGCCGAGCCGACAACCTTGGCGGCACCTCCGCTGCCGGACTGCTCGGCTAACCAGCACATCTTTGCCTTTCTTTTTTCTCGTTATTACGCCTCGACCCTTCCTTGCCGGAGCGGTCTCTTCACCGCCGACTCTGGTCCCACATCCTCTCCTCGAGTCTCCTCCCTTCTTCAACACAGGCACACTTGTCGGCCGTATGTAGAGCTCGTTGGCGCCCTTCACCTTGCACATCGCCATTTCACTCCCTCATCCTGCGGTTTCAAGCACATTCCGATGGAATGCATCGATCACCGCCGGTGGTGGACGTCGGGGATGTTGTAGTGCACTCGACTAAATCTACTGGATGAACTTGCGCAGGACTCTCCTCCTTCCGGGCAAGCAGGTGGAGGTCACTCTCCTCACAGCCATGAGGCTTGTGGCCGCCGTGAAGGCGCCAACAAACCTGTGGCACAAATCTGCCCAAGAAGAGATAGAGCTATCCGGCAAGTGCATGAGCCAAGATCTGACGTTTGGCTTGAGCACCAAGGGAAAGTAGTTGGCGAGGATCTTGTCATCTCGTCTCCCCGCAGCTTGCACCGCGATGGTGTAGATGCCGAGGAACTCCGATGGGTGTGTCCCGCCATCATACTTCTCGCACATCGGGTTTGAAGTTCTTCTTGTCGGCCACCGGACTTGCCGCAGCTCTTGAGTGAACGCAGGATAACCTACCGCGTCACGGCAAGTCGTCTGCCTTCCGGCGCGTGCATATCGATGAAGTGGGCCCGGTAGCGTCCGGTCCGATTGACGGTGGCGTATTTTCTTCGGCCTTCGATCTGGGTTCGAGCGTCTTCTTCTTGCCGTTCTCGGAGAACTTGGCGCTGATCGCGACGAGCTCGCGGATCCGACGATGATGTGGAGTCGCTGTCGAGGTGGATTCGGCGACTCGGCGATCTTGGTCTTCGGGAAGGGGAGTGCACGGTGGCTGCACCCCCGCACGTCTCGTCACCATCAGCTCGCGCCTTGCCGCTCCGCCGCTGCTGCGAGGCACTTTCGGTTGCCAGCGGGATCGCCGCTGCATGGCGGCCGATGAGACTCGAATGGTGGCCCTCCATTCATCGACCTTATCAGCCGCTGGGGGTAATCTAGAAGTAATGGCGAGCTCTAGCCAAAGCTTCCGCTGGTGTGGTTGGTGGCAACGGCGACGGAGCGAAGAACGGATGTGCTCGGACTCCTAACCGTTAGAAGGAGCAGCATCCCGCCTGCGATCGTACCTCGCTTCGTACTAGCATCTTTGAAGGGGCGCATCATGGGTCTCGAGGCCTCGGGATCCTCCAGCTTAGCCTTGATCTAGCAAGCGTATGGTGCCGCGAGTATCATGACGCTGCCGTCCCTCGCCTCCCTGCGAAGGACGCGGGCGCAGAACTCGGACGCCGACGCTGCAGCGTGCCTTTGTCCTTGGATCTCGCGGCATTGTGGGCTCCTTCGACGACGCTGTTCCTCCGCTGCTTTCCCCCACCGCCTCGACAGCTCGGTGGCGGTGGGTTCGACGCGATGGCTCTGCTTCACTTTGAAGGCTTCTTCTTCGAGCCATGTTGACGAAGATGTTGATGAAGATGCTCGTGACCTCCGGATCGGGTTCACAACCTCAAGCTGCCCCCTACCGGGCGCGCTACCAAAGATGTCGGGCGGAATCAGACCACCACGCATACACCTATAGCCGGGCCCCTTTTCGTTCGGGCAGGCGGAGGCTGCGCAAAGAGCGGATCGAGGCGATCACACGAGGGGATTTACCCAGCAGAGCTCTCCGGAGAGATAATACTCCTACTGCTGCTTGTCTGATTGTATTGTGTTCTTGCTAGGGAGCGTCGGGAGCTACAAAACCTAGCTCGGGAGTCTATGGCCTCGTACGAGATGAACCGAACGAGCCGAACGAACCGAACCCCCTCTACGTTGCGCTCGGGCCTCCTTTTATAGGTACAAAGGGGTCACCACAGGTGGCAAGTAGATGAGGTAGAATAGGAAAAATGAGAGGTTGGTACACCGCTTTGTACAAAGGTGTACGATGGACTATACCTAACTCCGACGGCAAGGGACAAGCGCCATAAATGCCGTCCCCGTCACCGCTCTGAAAAGTGCGCGACACAGACCGTCAGTGCATCTCCGTTTACACGACGACAGCCCTACAAATACCCGGCTGTCAGCCGCTTTCTCCGTGGCTACACAGCGTCGACACGTGCAAGGTGGGGAAGCCCGATGGCGACCACGTTGGTGGGTGGAGCTGGAGCGGAGAGAAGAGAGGTTACTCTGCCCAGCGCCTTGCCGCGGCAGGAACCTTGTCGCTGGGGGGGGGCTCAGCGCGCCCATGAGCCTTCCGGCAAGCTCCTCTTGCCGGGCCTTGTTTTCCTTTGCGCTCGAGTGGCCTTCCCGGCAAGCTCCTCTTTCCGGTCTTGACTCTTTGATCGAGAACACTTTGTTCTTGAACGGCTCCGGAGGAGTCGCTTAGGATCTTGGTGGCCATCAAGCCAGCCTCCTGCCAGTAAGCGCCAGAATCGTCTGCAGACCGAGTTCGGGGTACTAGGGCACCCCTACTCTAGTACACCGACACCCGTTCGCCATTTTCTTGTCGGATCTGTTTTTTAGTGCAATCTTGTTGTGTGGTCATCATGACTCAAGAGAACACCAAGTTATGTGATTTCTCAAATACCAATAACAATGATTTTATCGGCACTCCGGTTGCTCCTCCCGCCACGAGTGCGAAGTCTTGTGATATTAATACTGCTTTGCTGAATCTTGTTATGAAAGATCAATTTTCAGATACTCCTAATGAGGATGTCGCATCCCATCTTAATACCTTCGTGGACTTATGCGATATGGAAAATAAAAAAGATGTGGACAATGATGTGGTGAAGATGAAATTATTTCCATTTTCTTTGAGTGATTCTGCAAAAAATTGGTTCTCTTCTTTGCCTCGCAATAGTATCGATTCTTGGAATAAGTGCAAAGATGATTTTATGACTAAGTATTTTCCTCCCGCAAAAATTATTTCCCTTAGAACCCAGATCATGAATTTCAAGCAACTTGAACATGAGCATGTTGCACAATCTTGGGAAAGGATGAAAATGATGTTGAGGAATTGCCCAACTCATGGGTTAAATCTTTGGATGATCATACAAATTTTTTATGCGGGATTGAAGTTTGTTTCTCGTGATCTTTTAGATTCCACCGCAGGTGGTACTTTTATGGAAATTTCTTTGGGTGAAGCCACCAAATTGCTTGATAATATCATGGCAAATTACTCACAATGGCATACCGAAAGAGCTCCTACTAGTAAAAAAGTTAATTCGGTTGAAGAAATTTCTTCTTTGAGTGATAAAGTTGATGCTCTAATGAAATTTGTTGCTAGTAAGAGCGCTCCTATTGATTTCAATGATATGCCTTTGTCTACTTTGATTGAGCAAAATAATTATGCCATAGATGTGAATTTTATCTCTCAAAATAATTTCAATAACAATGCTTATAGAGGTAATTTTAATCCTAGACCTTTTCCAAGTAATTCCTCTGATAATTATGGTAATTCCTATGGAAATCAATCTTATAATAATAATAGGAACACCTCTGATCTTGAGAACAATATTAAAGAATTTATCAACACACAAAAAGTTTTCAACACTTCCATACAAGAAAAGTTGGGTAAGATTGATGATTTGTCTAGAAGTGTTGATAGAATTGCTCATGATGTGGAAAATATCGAGATGAAAAATTTTGTGCCTAAGGTAGATGAATCAATTAAATCTCTTTATTTTTCTATGGATGAAAGTAAGAAAAGAACCGCTATGCTTAGAGCTAAAAGAGAATTTTTAGAAAAAGCGTTTTCTAGTGATTTCTTTCGTAAAAGTGATGAATATCTTAAAATGATTGGTGCTTCTTCTATTGATTCCTTGTTTAGTAAAGTTAATATTTATGAAAAAAGTACTAGAGAAGAGTCAACTTTAGGTAGAAGGCGTCCCAATATTTCGGAGGGTCAAAATCTTGTTGAGAAAATTGATGAAAGTGGGTTTGGAGAGGTCAAAACTTTAACTAGTGATGTGCCCACTCTTTTGGATTAAAAAGACTTTAATTATGATAGTTGCTCTTTGATTGATTTTATTTCTTTGTTGCAATCCATGATAAATTCACCCCATGCTTACGAATAAAATAAAGCTTTTACTAAACATATTATGGATGCTATGATGAAAGCTTTCGAAGAAAAACTGGAATTAGAAGTTTCAATTCCTAGAAAATTGCATGATGAATGGGAACCTACTATCAAAGTCAAGATTAAAAAATTATGAGTGTTTTGCTTTGTGTGACTTGGGTGCTAGTGTTTCTACAATTCTGAAATCTTTATGTGATGTGCTTGGTCTCACTAATCTTGAAGAATGTTCTTTGAATTTGCACTTGGCGGATTCTACTATTAAAAATCCTACGGAAAGAATTAATGATGTTCTTATTCTTGCAAATAGGAATTATGTGCCCATAGATTTTATTGTTCTTGATATCAATTGCAATCCGTCTTCCAATTATTCTTGGTAGACCGTTTTTACGCACTATCGGTGTCGTGATTGATATGAAAGAAGGCAATGTTAAGTTCCAATTTCCTTTGAGGAAGGGTATGGAACACTTTCCTAGAACAAGAATTAAGCCACCTTATGAATCAATCATGAGGTCATCTTATGGATCTCGAACAAAAGATGACAGAACTTAGATCCTTGCTTTATGCCTAGCTAAGGGCGTAAAACTATAGCGCTTGTTGGGAGGCAACCCAATGAATAAATTTTATTTTTTGCTTTTTTCTTTCTGTTCTTGAGTGTTAGCACAATTATGCTACTGGTATGATTGTGTTTTTTGTGTTTTAATTAGTGTTTGTGCCAAGTAGAACTGATAGGATCTTCTTGGGTGATAGTTGCTTGATCTTGCTAAAAAAGACAGAAACTTTGCGCTCACGAAGACAATTCTAATTTTTTATCAGAAAGAGGTTTTTCACTGATTCTTTTTGAAGAAGATTAATATACAAATTACCTAGCTCGTCCTATTTGTTTCGGATTTTTTTGACTTCCAGAAGTTCTCGAAAAAGTCAGATTGCTACAGACTGTTCTGTTTTGACATATTCTGCTTTCTTTGTGTTGTGTGCTTATTTTGATGGCTATATGGTTTTCTTTGATGAGTTTTTGCCATAGAAAAGTTGGAATACAGTAGATATAATACAAAAACAAAATATGAATTGGTTTGATATAGTACTTATAGTAGTGGTTGTCTTTCTTATACTAACGGATCTCACGAAGGTTTTGTTGAGTTTTGTGTGATTGAAGTTTTCAAGTTTTGGGTTATCTTACGATGGATAAAGGAAGGATAGAAGAGCCTAAGCTTGGGGATGCCCGGCATCCCAAGCTATTATCCAAAAATGAGCAACCAACTAAGCTTGGGGATGCCCTGGTGGCATCCCCGCTTTCTTCCAAATCTAACCATCGGTATTTTACTCAAACTATATTTTTATTCGTCACATAATATGTGTTTTTGCTTGAAGCGTCTTGTATTATATGAGTCTTTGCTTGTTTTATTTTTTGTTTTCAGTCTTGATCCCTTGCTGGACACACCTATTTGGGAGAGCCAAAATTATGTCATGACTTTTTAGAATTGCTCTCTATGCTTCACTTCAGTTTTTATGAGCGATGGACTTGCTCTAGTGCTTCACTTATATCTTTTTAAGCACGGTGTGCTTAGTATTTTTGAAGAAATGCTCTCTTGCTTCACTTAGATTTATTTGAGAGTTAGTAAAATTTTCAAGAAATTCTCTCTTGCTTCACTTAAATTATTTTGAGAGAAAGAAAAAAAATTATGCTCATGATCTTCACTTATATTTGTTTGAGCTTATGAAAAGCAACACATGAAAATTAGTCCCAAAGTGATAGATATCCAAGAAGGATATGATAAAAACTTTCATGAAGATCTGGATAAAATAAACTTGATTCTTAGTAATAGTTTTAAGATATGATGATGTGATATGTGAGTTATGTTGATGAGTAATTATGCTTTAGTAAGAATATTGGTGTTAAGGTTTGTGATTCCCTATGCAAGTACGAAATTCAATAGTCATGCAATGAAATTATATCCTACTTGTGGTGCATTATTCGGTGTTATTTATGCTTAATGCTTTCTTATGAGATTATCCGTTTCTTGGTTGGTCGCTTCTCAATCTTTTTCTAGTCTTCATTTTGCACCAAGTATGATCTCTACTTGTGCATCCAAAATCCTTTAAACCAGTTTTGCCACCTGAGTCCACTATATCTACCTATATGCAGTATTCTTTTGCCGTTCTAAGCAAATTTTCATGTGCCATCTCTAATTTTCAAAATAAACTTCTCTTTTGTGTGTTTGTTTATGCCATGAGCGTGAGGGGTGGCTAATAGTTTCCATGCTAGATGTGTTATTCTCACGATGAGTGTTATTCTCACGATGAGTGTTTATTCACTTGTCATTGCACAAGAGTAAGGCAAAGGTCTTAGGGATGCCCAGTCCCGAAATGCAAAAATGAACATACTTTATGTTGTCAAATAATAAATTCCTTGGAAAGTGTTGGTATGGAGGGCACCCGTGGATACGGTTAGCCATGGAAAGTGAAAGTATGGTGGAAAAAGGAATAAACTTTATTTTCTGTTTGGGAACCGCCTACGATATATCTAGCATGGAAAGTGTTGGGAAATTTAAGTCGTTTTCGTTGGTGGGATGGATACACCTCCCAAAATGTTTTCATCTCTAATTTTTTCGCTTTGAGCTCTGGCACCTCTACAAATCCCTACTTCCCTCTGCGAAGGGCCTTTATTTTACTTTATGCAATTTTTATTTTTGAGTCTCCATCTTCTCTTATAAAAGCACCAACTAGGAGGAAATATAATTGTACTTAAGTATTGGGTGTAGCTAATATTCGAGTGTGTTTCATGAATGGATCAATGGTTGAGCATGATGGGCTAGGGATAACTTATTTTAGCGTTGATATTTTGAAACACATGGTTGCTTGTTGATATGCTTGATTGCCTAAATTATCATGTCAAAACTAGACTATTGCTTTGAATCACTTATAAATTCCAAATGTCCATACTATAAAGAAAAGAATATGATATGACATGTTAGGCAGCATTCCACATCAAAAGTTCTGTTTTTATCACTTACCTACTCGAGGAGTGATATGTCTCCAACGTATCTATAATTTTTTATTGTTCCATGTTGTTATATTATCAATCTTCGATGTTTTATAATCATTTTATAGTCATTTTATATCATTTTTTGGTACTAACCTATTGACATAGTGCCAAGTGCCAGTTGCTGTTTTTTCCATGTTTTTTACATCGCAGAAAATCAATACCAAATGGAGTCCAAATGCCACGAAACTCCACGGAGATTTTTTATGAGCCAAAAGGAACACAACGGGCCCTGGCTATGCCTGGGGGGTGCCCCGAGGGGGCACGACCCACCAGGGCAAGCCAGGAGGCCCAGGCACGCCCTGGTGGGTTGTGCCCACCACGGGTGCCCCCTCCCGGACCGCCTCTTTGCTCTATAAATACCCCAATATTCCAGAAACCCTAAAGGCATTGGCGAAATATTCATCCAGCCGCCGCAGAGTCCAGAACCACCAGATCCAATCTAGACCCCATCTCGGATGGGGTTCACCACCTCCATTGGTGCCTCTCCGATGATGCGTGAGTAGTTCTTTGTAGACTGTCGGGTCCGTAGTTAGTAGCTAGATGGCTTTCTCTCTCTTGCTGGATTCTCAATATAATGGTCTCTTAGAGATCCATATGATGTAACTCTTTTGCGGTGTGTTTGTTGGGATCGATGAACTTTGAGTTTATGATCATATCTATATTTTTATATCCATGAAAGTTATTTGAGTTTCTTTGATCTCTTATATGCATGATTGCTTATAGCCTCGTATTTCTTCTCCGATATTTGGGTTTTGTTTGGCCAACTTGATCTATTTATCTTGCAGTGGGAAGAGGTGCTTTGTAGTGGATTTGATCTTACGGTGCTTGACCCCAAAGGATGTAAAGGGAACCGACATTATGTATCCTTGCTACTAAGGATAAAACGATGGGGTCTATCTCTACATAGATAGATCTTGTCTACATCATGTCATCGTTCTTATTGCATTACTCTGTTTTTCCATGAACTTAATATACTAGATGCATGCTGGATAGCGATCGATTGTGTGGAGTAATAGTAGTAGATGCAGGCAGCAGTCGGTCTACTAATCTTGGACATGATTCCTATATAATGATCATTGCCTGGATATTGTCATGATTATTCAAAGTTCTATCAATTGCCCAACAGTAATTTGTTTACCCACCGTTTTCTATTTTTCTCGATAGAAGCCACTAGTGAAACCTACGGCCCCCGGGTCTTCCTTCTCATATATTTGCCTTTGCGATCTACTATTTTTCCTTGCATTTATTTTCAGATCTATTAAACCAAAAATACCTTGCTATGTTTTATTTCTATTTATTTTATTTGCGATCTATCTTTCAATCTACTACAAATGTATCTCACGTCCGTTTGCCTATCTTGAGGCGTCGTACCCCGGAAGGGATTGACAACCCCTTTAACACGTCGGGTTGCGAGGATTTGTTATCTGTGTGCAGGGGTTGTTTACGTTGTGTTGCTTGGTTATCCTACTGGTTCGATAACCTTCATTTCATCACTGAGGGAAATACCTACCGTCGCTGTGCTGCATCATCCCTTCCTCTTTGTGGAAATACCGACGTAGTTCTAGCAGAGAGGAACTTCCTGGCGCCACTGCTAGGGAGTCATCAGCGGTACATCTTGGTGAGGCAATACTGGTGGTACAACTGCATGAGCTTCTTCTTCGTGAGCCATGGGCTCTCCATCATTCTTTTCTTCATGTTCTGGCTGAGAAGCCAAAGAACAAGGAGCAACATCAACCTCCATCTGGGTAGGGGCACCAGATGAGGAGACCGGGGTGGTATTTCGTCGGGAAGCAACTTGCTGCCCCTCAACCTTCTCATCCTCCTTTGTGGATCCGGAGGGCTCAGCTTGAATTTTCTTCAAAGGCAATGAGGTTGCCTTTTCCATCTCAATCTCTTCGTCAACTTTTTCTTCAGGAGCATTTTTCTCGGACATGACATTCTCTTCGTCAGGATTGACCAGATACATGTCCACCACATCAGATTCTTGAGTAACTGAGGTAGGAATGATAACTATCACAGGCTCAGCTTGTTGCTCGGTTTCTTCCTTGGAACAAGGGGATGGTGGCATCTGTTGAAGTGGGACACGGATACGTCTCCAACGTATCTATAATTTATGAAGTATTCAGGCTGATATATTATCATTCTTGGATGTTTTACAATCATTTTATAGCAACTTTATATCATTTTTTGAGACTAACCTATTGACATAGTGCCTAGTGCCAGTTGTTATTTTTTACTTGTTTTTTACATCGCAGGAAATCAATACCAAACGGAGTCCAAATGCAGTGAAACTTTTTGGAGATTTTTTTGGACCAAAAGACATCCAGTTAGCCAAAGAAATGCCAGAGGGGAGTCCCGAGGGGGGCACAACCCACCAGTGGCGCTGACATTCGAAGGGGGGAACCCAGCGCCTGTGTGGATTATGCCTACCTCGGTGGCCTCCTGCACCGCCTCTTCGCCCTATAAATTGCCAAATATTCCAAAAACCCTTGGGGTAACCCTAGATCAGAAGTTCGACCGCCGCAAGCCTTTGTAGCCATGAGAAACCAATCTGGACCCTGTTCCGGCACTCCGTCGAAGGGGAAATCATCACTAGTGGCCATCTTCATCATCCCGGCAACCACCATGATGAGGAGGGAGTAGTCCACCCTCAGGGCTGAGGGTTTGTACCAGTAGCTATGTGTTTAATCTCTCTCTCTCTCTCTCTCTCTCTCTCTCTCGTGTTCTTGAGATGTCACGATCTTGATGTTTCGTGGGCTTTGTTAATATAGTTAGATCATATGGTGTTTTCCTCTCTCTATCTTGTTGTGAATTGAGTTTTCTCTTTGAGATTTTGTTTTATCGATTGAATACTTTTGTCGATTTGAGAGCACTTGATGTATGTCTTGCCATGAATACCCGTGGTGACAATGGGGTATCATATTGATTCACTTGATATGTGTTTTGGCACTCAACTCAAGGATTCCCGAGGTGACATTAGGGTAATCTATGCGTAGGGGTTGATGCACATTCTCGTCTTTTGTTTCTTCGATAGAAATCCTGGGGCACTCTTTGAGGTTCTTTGTGTTGGATTGAGTATTATGAATCTAAATTTTTTGTGGTGTTATTTTAGTAAAACTCTTGATAGATCGATCAGAAAGAATAACTTAGTGTTATTTTTGTATGAACTCTTGATAGATCAATTGGAAAGAATAACTTGGTGTTATTTCAGTAGGAACTCTTGGATAGATCGATCGGAAAGAATAGCTACAAACAATTTCTTCTTATGTTCTCCGCTAGATAGGAACTTTGGAGTGATTCTTCATCGCACGTTGAGGGATGGTTATATGATCCAATTATATTAGTATTGTTGAGAGATTGCACTAGTGAAATTACGGACCCTAGGCCGCATTTTCAAGCATTGCTATACCGTTTGTGCTCTGTTTTATTAATTGCTACATTGCTGTTTTTTATTGTTCCTATTACAACAATTAATATCTACTATCATTACTACACTTTTATTACCATCTCTTCGTCGAACTAGTGCTCCTATACAAATTTCCATTGTATTTGGTGTGTTGGGGACACAAGAGACTTTTTATTATTTGGTTGCAGGGTTGTTTGAGAGAGACCAGCTTCATCCTACGCCTCCCACGGATTGATAAACCTTAGGTCATCCACTTGAGGGAAATTTGCTACCGTCCTACAAAACTCTGCGCTTGGAGGCCCAACACGAGTCTAAAAGAACAAGTTGTGTAGTAGACATCAGACACTTGAGTCAACAGGTGCATTGCTACCTCTTGAGCACTGCGTTGGTTTTCCCTTGAAGAGGAAAGGGTGATGCAGCAAATTAGCGTAAATATTTCCCTCAGTTTTTGAGAACCAAGGTATCAATCCAGTAGGAGAATACACGTAAGTCACCTCGTACCTACACAAACAAATATGAACCTTGCAACCAACGCGATAAAGGGGTTGTCAATCCCTTCACGGCCACTTGCAAAAGTGAGATCCGATAGAGATAATAAGATAAATATTATTGGTATTTTTATGATATAGATTGAAAGTAAAGATTGCAAAGTAAAAATAGATTGGAAACTTATATGATGGAAAATAGACCGGGGCCATAGGTTTCACTAGTGGCTTCTCTCAAGATAGCATAAGTATTACGGTAGGTGAACAAATTACTATCGAAAGCAATTGATAGAAAAGTGCATAATTATGAGAATATCTAGGCATGATCATGTATATAGGCATCACGTCATGCGACAAGTAGATCTGAAATGATTCTCGCATCTACTACTATTACTCCACACATCGACCGCTATCCAAAGATGCATCTAGAGTATCAAGTTCATAAGAACAGAGTAACACATTAGGCAAGATGACATGATGTAGAGGGATAAACTCAAGCAATATGATATAAACCCCATCTTTTTATCCTCGATGGCAACAATACAATACGTGCCTTGCTTCCCCTAACATCCTTTGGGAAAGGACACCGCAAGATTGAACCCAAAGCTAAGCACTTCTCCCACTGTAAGAAAGATCAATCTAGTAGGCCAAACAAAACTGATAATTCGAAGAGACTTGCAAAGATAACAAATAATACATAAAAGAATTGAGAGGAGATTCAAATATTTTTCATAGATAATCTTGATCATAAACCCCACAATTCATCGGATCTCGACAAACACACCGCAAAAAGAATTACATCGAATAGATCTCCAAGAAGATCGAGGAGAACTTTGTATTGAGATCCAAAGAGAGAGAAGAAGCCATCTAGCTAATAACTATGGACCCGAAGGTCTGTGGTAAACTACTCACATCATTGGAGAGGCTATGGTGTTGATGTAGAAGCCCTCCGTGATCGATTCCCCCTCCGGAAAGCGCCTAAAAGGCCCCAAGATGGGATCTCACGGTCATGCAGGTTGCGGCGGTGGAAATAGGGTCTCCGTGATGTTTTCGGGTATATGGCTATATATAGGAGGAAGAAGTAGGTCGGTGGAGCTGCGAGGGCCCACGAGGTGGGGGCGCACCTGTGGGGCAAGCGCCTCCCTGCCTCGTGGCCTTCTCGCTTCTTTCTTAACGTCCACTCCAAGTCCTCTGGATCACGTTTGTTCCAAAAATAACTCTCCCGAAGGTTTCATTCCGTTTGGACTCCATTTGATATTCCTTTTATGCGAAACACTGAAATAGGCAAAAAAAACAGCAATTTGCACTGGGCCTTTCTGCTAATAGGTTAGTCCCAAAAATAATATAAAAGTGCTTATTAAATCCCATTAAACATCCAAAAGAGATAATATAATAGCATGGAACAATCAAAATTATAGATACGTTGGAGACGTATCAAGCATCCCAAGCTTAATTCTGCTCGTCTCGAGTAGGTAAATGATAAAAACAGAATTTTTGATGTGGAATGCTACCTAGCATATTTCTCAATGTAATTTCCTTTATTGTGGCATGAATGATCAGATCCGAAAGAGACAAAAGTTTAATATTGACATGAAAATAATAATACTTCAAGCATACTAACAAAGCAATCATGTCTTCTCAAAATAACATGGCCAAAGAAAGTTATCCCTACAAAATCATATAGTGAGGCTATGCTCTATCTTCATCACAAAAGTATTTAATCATGCACAAACCCGATTACAAGCCAAGCAATTGTTTCATACAATTGATTTTCTCAAACTTTTCAATCTTCACGCAATACATGAGCGTGAGCCATGGACATAACACTATATGTGGAATAGAATGGTGGTTGTGGAGAAGACAAAAGGAGAAGATAGTCTCACATCAACTAGGCGTATCAACGGTCTATGGAGATGCTCATCAATAGATATCAATGTGAGTGAGTAGGGATTGCCATGCAACGGATGCACTAGAGCTATAAGTGTATGAAAGCTCAAGAAAAGAAACTAAGTGGGTGTGCATCCAACTCGCTTGCTCACGAAGACCTTGGGCATTTTGAGGAAGCCCATCATTGGAATATACAAGCCAAGTTCTATAATGTAAAATTACCACTAGTATATGAAAGTGACAACATAGGAGACTCTCTATCATGAAAATCATGGTGCTACTTTGAAGCACAAGTGTGGTAAAAGGATAGTAACATTGTCCCTTCTCTCTTTTCTCTCATTTTTTATTATTTTTTATTTGGACCTTTTTCTCTTTTTTTATGGCCTCTTTTTTTTCCTTTTTTTTCGTCCGGAGTCTCATCCCGACTTGTGGGGGAATCATAGTCTCCATCATCCTTTCCTCACTTGGGACAATGCTCTAATAATGATGATCATCACACTTTTATGTACTTACAACTCAAAAATTACAAATCAATACTTAGAACAAAATATGACTCTATGTGAATGACTCCGGCGGTGTACCAGGATATGCAATGAATCAAGAGTGACTTGTATGAAATAATTATGAATGGTGGCTTTGCCACAAATACGATGTCCACTACATGATCATGCAAAGCAATATGACAATGATGAAGCGTGTCATCATAAACGGAACGGTGGTAAGTTGCATGGCAATATATCTCGGAATGGCTATGGAAATGTCATAATAGGTAGGTATGGTGGCTATTTTGAGGAAGGTATATGGTGGGTGTATGATACCGGCGAAAGGTGTGCGGTATAAGAGAGGCTAGCAATGGTGGAACGGTGAGAGTGCGTATAATCCATGGACTCAACATTAGTCATAAACAACTCACATACTTATTGCAAAAATCTATTAGTTATCGAAACGAAGTACTACGCGCATGCTCCTCGGGGGATAGATTGGTAGTGAAAGACCATCGCTCGTCCCCGACCGCCCCTCATAAGGAAGACAATCAATAAATAAATCATGCTCCGACTTCATCGCATAACGGTTCACCATACGTGCATGCTACGGGAATCAAAAACTTTAGAACAAGTATTTGTCAATTTCACAACTACTCAACTAGCATGACTCTAATATCACCATCTTCATATCTCAAAACAATCATCAAGTATCAAACTTCTCATAGTATTCGATGCACTTTAAATGATAGTTTTTATTATACCCATCTTGGATGTTCACCATACTAGGACTAATTTTATAGCCTAAGAAAACTACCATGTTATTCTAAAAGACTCTCAAAATAATATAAATGAAGCATGAGAGTTCAATGATTTATATAAAATAGAACCACCACCGTGCTCTAAAAGATATAAGTGAAGCACTAGAGCAAAATTATCTAGCTCAAAAGATATAAGTGAAGCACATAGAGTATTCTAATAAATTCGATTCATGTGTGTCTCTCCCAAAAGGTGTGTACAGCAAGGATGATTGTGTTAAACTAAAAAGCAAAGACTCAAATCATACAAGACGATCCAAGAAAAACACATATCATGTGGTGAATAAAAATATAGCCTCAAGTAAAGTTACCGATAGACGAACACGAAAGAGGGGATGCCTTCCGGGGCATCCCCAAGCTTAGGCTTTTGGTAGTCCTTGAATTTTACCTTGGGGTTCCTTGTGCATCCCCAATCTTAGGCTCTTGCCACTCCTTATTCCATAATCCATCAAATGTTTACCCAAAACTTGAAAACTTCACAACACAAAACTCAACAGAAAATCTTATGAGCTCCGATAGTATAAGAAAACAAATCACCATCATAAGGTACTGTAATGAATTCATTCTTTATTTATATTGGTGTTAAACATACTGTATTCCAACTTCTCTAAGGTTCATAACCTCCGATACTAGCCATAGATTCATCAAAATAAGCAAACAACACACAGAAAACAGAATCTGTCAAAAACAGAACAGTCTGTAGTAATCTGGATCAAACGTAAACTTCTGTAACTCCAAAAATTATGAAATAAATTGGTGGACGTGAGGAATTTTTCTATTAATCATCTCCAAAAAGAATCAACTAAATAGCTCTCTCCAGTAAAAAATGGTAGCTAATCTCGTGAGCGCTAAAGTTTCTGTTTTTTACAGCAAGATCATAAAGACTTCACCCAAGTCTTCCCAAAGGTTCTACTTTGCACAAACACTAATTTAAAACATGAAAACACATCTTAACAGAAGCTAGAAGAATTATTTATTACTAAACAGAACCAAAAAGCAAGAAACAAAAATAAAATTGGGTTGCCTCCCAACAAAGCGCTTATAGTTTAATGCCCTAGCTAGGCTTTGAGATTTCAATGATGCTCACACGAAGACAAGAATTGAATCACAAAGAGAGCATCATATAGCATGTGACAAACACGTATAAGTCTAACATACTTCCTATGCATAGGCATTCTATAAGAAAACAAATTATCAAGACAAGCAAAAACTAGCATATGCAAGGAAGCGGAAAGAAACAATAGCAATCTCAACATAACGAGAGGTAATTTAGTAACATGAAAATTTCTACAATCATATTTTCCTCTCTCATAATAATTACATGTGGGATCATAAGAAAATTCAAAAAAATATGTATCACATAAAATATTTTCAACACGATCCACATGCATGCAAAGTTGACACTCTTCCAAAATAGTGGGATTAACATTAGCTAAAGTCATGACCTCTCCAAACCCACTTTTATCAAAAATTTCATAAGATTGAACATTCTCCAAATATGTGGGATCTAAAGTTGACACTCTTCCAAACCCACTTTCAATAATATTGCGAACACTATTATCAATCTCATATTCATCATGGGGCTTAAATAAATTTTCAAGATCATAAGAAGCACTATCACCCCAATCATGATCATTGCAAAAAGTAGAGGACATAGCAAAACTAGCATCCCCAAGCTTAGGGTTTTGCATATTATTAGCACAATTTACATCATCATTGCAATCATGCTTTTTATTCAAAGATCTATCGTGAATCGATTCATAAATTACTTCATAACTATCTTTAGATTCACGAATTTCAAGCAAAACCTCATAAAGATAATCTAGTGCACTCAACTCACTAGCAATCGGTTCATCATAATTGGATCTCTTAGAGAGATTAGCATGTGGATGAGGACCCATAAACTTTTAGTAAGCGAAGATGCAAGCAAAAAGAAGGTACATGGTAACACAAGATCGGACGGAAGAAGGGCAAAAGAAAAGGGCAAATCTTGTGAAGTGGGGGAGAGGAAAACGAGAGGCGAATGGCAAATAATGTAATGCGAGGGATAAGAGTTGTGATAGGTACTTCGTATGTCTTGACCTGGCGTAGATCTCCCCGACAACGGTGCCAGAAATTGGCTAGTTGACGGGAGATCAAATTTTGACTTGACTTTGCGTAAGCCGCCCCGGCAACGTCGCCAGAAATCCTTCTTGCTACCACTTGAGCACTATGTTGGTTTTCCCTTGAAGAGGAAAGGGTGATGCAGCAAAGTAGCGTAAGTATTTCCTCGGTTTTGAGAACAAAGGTATCAATCCAAAGAGGAGACTACACGCAAGTCGCCTCGTACCTACAAAAACAAATAAGAACCTTCCAACCAACGCGATAAAGGGGTTGTCAATCCCTTCACGGCCACTTGCAAAAGTGAGATCTGATAGAGATAATAAGATAAATAATTTTGGTATTTTTTATGATATAGATTGGAAGTAAAGATTGCAAAGTAAAAATAGATTGGAAACTTATATGATGGAAAATTGACCCGGGGGCCATAGGTTTCACTAGTGGCTTCTCTCACGATAGCATAAGTATTACGGTAGGTGAACAAATTACTGTCGAGCAATTGATAGAAAAGTGCATAATTATGAGAATATCTAGGCATGATCATGTATATAGGCATCACGTCCGCGACAAGTAGACCAAAACGATTCTCAAGATTCTACTACTATTACTCCATACATCGACCGCTATCCAAAGATGCATCTAGAGTATTAAGTTCATAAGAACAGAGTAATGCATTAGCAAGATGACATGATGTAGAGGATAAACTCAAGCAATATGATATAAACCCCATCTTTTATCCTCGATGGCAACAATACAATACGTGCCTTGCTGCCCCTACTCACATCGGGAAAGGACACCGCAAGATTGAACCCAAAGCTAAGCACTTCTCCCATTGCAAGAAATATCAATCTAGTAGGCCAAACCAAACTGATAATTCAAGAGACTTGCAAAATAACAAATCATACATAAAAGAATTCAGAGGAGATTCAAATATTTTTCATAGATAATCTTGATCATAAACCCACAATTCATCGGATCTCGACAAACACACCGCAAAAAGAATTACGTCGAATAGATCTCCAAGAAGATCAAGGAGAACTTTGTGATGAGATCCAAAGAGAGAGAAGAAGCCATCTAGCTAATAACTATGGACCCGAAGGTCTGTGGTAAACTACTCACACATCATCGGAGAGGCTATGGTGTTGATGTAGAAGCCCTCCGTAATCAATTCTCCTCGTGAGCACCTAGGAAAAAGGACCCAAGATGGGATCTCATGCGGGTATGTAAGGTTGCGGCGGTGGAAATAGGGTTTCGTGGTGCTCCTGGATGTTTTCGGGGTATATGGGTATATATAGGAGGAAGAAGTAGGTCGGTGGAGCTGCGAGGGGCCCACGAGGGTGGGGGGGCGCCCAGGGGGCAGGCGCGCCTCCTTGCCTCGTGGCCTCCTCGCTTCTTTCTTGACGTCCACTCCAAGTCCTCTGGATCATGTTTGTTCCAAAAATAACTCTCCCAAAGGTTTCATTCCGTTTGGACTCCATTTGATATTCCTTTTCTGCGAAACACTGAAATAGGCAAAAAAAACAGCAATTTGCACTGGGCCTTGGGTTAATAGGTTAGTCCCAAAAATAATATAAAAGTGCTTATTAAATCCCATTAAACATCCAAAACAGATAATATAATAGCATGGAACAATCAAAAATTATAGATACGTTGGAGACGTATCAAGCATCCCCAAGCTTAATTCCTGCTCGTCCTTGAGTAGGTAAATGATAAAAACATAATTTTTGATGTGGAATGCTACCTAGCATATTTCTCAATGTAATTTCCTTTATTGTGGCATGAATGTTCACATCCTAAAGATTCAAGACAAAAGTTTAATATTGACATGAAAATAATAATACTTCAAGCATACTAACAAAGCAATCATGTCTTCTCAAAATAACATGGCCAAAGAAAGTTATCCCTACAAAATCATATAGTGTGGCTATGCTCTATCTTCATCACACAAAGTATTTAATCATGCACAACCCCGATGACAAGCCAAGCAATTGTTTCATACTTTTGATGTTCTCAAACTTTTTCAATCTTCACGCAATACATGAGGGTGAGCCATGGACATAACACTATATGTGGAATAGAATGGTGGTTGTGGAGAAGACAAAAGGAGAAGATAGTCTCACATCAACTAGGCGTATCAACGGGCTATGGAGATGCCCATCAATAGATATCAATGTGAGTGAGTAGGGATTGCCATGCAACGGATGCACTAGAGCTATAAGTGTATGAAAGCTCAACAAAAGAAACTAAGTGGGTGTGCATCCAACTCGCTTGCTCACGAAGACCTAGGGCATTTTGAGGAAGCCCATCATTGGAATATACAAGCCAAGTTCTATAATGTAAAATTCCCACTAGTATATGAAAGTGACAACATAGGAGACTCTGTATCATGAAAATCATGGTGCTACTTTGAAGCACAAGTGTGGTCAAAGGATAGTAACATTGTCCCTTCTATCTTTTTCTCTCATTTATTATTTTTTTTTATTTGGACCTTTTTCTCTTTTTTTATGGCCTCTTTTTTTTCCTTTTTTTTCATCCGGAGTCTCATCCCGACTTGTGGGGGAATCATAGTCTCCATCATCCTTTCCTCACTTGGGACAATGCTGTAATAATGATGATCATCACACTTTTATTTACTTACAACTCAAAAATTACAAATCAATACTTAGAACAAAATATGACTCTATGTGAATGCCTCCGGCGGTGTACCGGGATATGCAATGAATCAAGAGTGACATGTATGAAAGAATTATGAATGGTGGCTTTGCCACAAATACGATGTCCACTACATGATCATGCAAAGCAATATGACAATGATGAAGCGTGTCATGATAAACGGAACGGTTGAAAGTTGCATGGCAATATATCTCAAAATGGCTATGGAAATGCCATAATAGGTAGGTATGGTGGCTGTTTTGAGGAAGGTATATGGTGGGTGTATGATACCGGCGAAAGGTGTGCGGTATAAGAGAGGCTAGCAATGGTGGAAGGGTGAGAGTGCGTATAATCCATGGACTCAACATTAGTCATAAAGAACTCACATACTTATTGCAAAAATCAATTAGTTATCGAAATCTGGTACTACGCGCATGCTCCTAGGGGGATAGATTGGTAGTAAAAGACCATCGCTCGTCCCCGACCGCCCCTCATAAGGAAGACAATCAATAAATAAATCATGCTCCGAATTCATCGCATAACGGTTCACCATACGTGCATTGTGACGCCCCCGATTCAATCGTACACTAATCATGCACGCAAATGTGTACGATCAAGATCAGGGACTCACGGGAAGATATCACAACACAACTCTACAAATAAAATAAGTCAGGGGCCTCGAGGGCTCGAATACAAGTGCTCGATCATAGACGAAGTCGGAAGCAACAATATCTCGAAATCTGAGACATAAGTTAAACAAGTTTGCCATAAGATGGCTAGCACAAACCGATATGATTGAAAGAGGCGCAGGCCTCCCGCCTCGATCCTCCTAAACTACTCCAGTCGTCGTCCATGGGCTGCACGTAGTGGTAGGCACCTCCGTGTCATAGTCGACGACGGTGGCGTCGCTCCTGGCTCCATCGTTCAGTCGCAGCAACCGGGTAAAGAAAGGGGAAAAGGGGAACAAGGCAACCGTGAGTACTCATCCAAAGTACTATAAGCAAGGAGCTACACTACATATGCATGGATATATGTGTAAAGGGTCATATCGATGGACCGAACTACGTAATGCCGTAATAAGAGGGGATAGCTAATCCCGTCAAGACTACGCCTCTGGCAGCCTCCGCCTTGCAACATGTAGAAGACAAGAGATCAAGTCCTCCAAGTAACATCACATAGCAATAATCCTACCAGCGATCCCTCCTCGTAACCCCCGAGAGAGCGACCACCGTTGTATCTGCACTTGGAAGGGTGTGTTTTATTAAGTATCCGGTTCTAGTTGTCATAAGGTCAAGGTACAACTCCAAGTCGCCCTGTTACGAAGATCACGGCTATTCAATAGATTAACTTCACTGCAGGGTGCACCAACTTACCCAACACGCTTGATCCCATTTGGCCGGACACACTTTCTCGGTCATGCCCGCATGAAGATCAACACATCGCGCCCCCACCTAGGCACAACAGAGAGGCCAAAGACGCCGTGGTTCTAAACCTAAGCGCTGAAGTGCAGCCCATCGCCCATATAGCACACCTCAAGATGCAGGGCGGCCGAAGCGCACCTAGCCTAGCAGCGCTCCAGTCCAATCCGGCCTTGGCCGCCCGTCAGCCCCGACGAAGTGCTTCGGTGATACCACGACGCCGGGATACCCATAACTACTCCCACGTAGATGGTTAGTGCGTATAAGCTCGTAGCCAACCTCAGATCAAATACCAAGATCTCATTAAGCGTGTTAAGTATCCGCTAACGCCGAACAGGCCAGGCCCACCTCTCTCCTAGGCGGTCTCAACCTGCCTGTCGCCTCCGCCAAAGTAACAAATGGGGCCGCTGGAACCCAGCCCACCTTCTCAAGGCGGAGCCACCCGTCCTTTCAAATTTCTCATCTCCTAACAAAGATCACAGTGTAATGTATCGGTGTAAAGTGTATAGAGTATGCCCGTGATCACCTCCCAAGTGATCACAGCCCTGAGTATAGCATGGCGCATTTAACAAGAATGTAGGGCCACTGATGGAACACTAGCATCCTATACTAAGCAAGAGGATAGCAGTAAAGGTAACAAATGTAGTAGCAAGGAGCTATGCAAAGAAAGATAGGATTAATCGAAAGCGATAACATGCTACACTACTCTAATGCAAGCGGATAGAGAAGAGTAAGCGCTATCTGGTGATCAAAGGGGGCTTGCCTCGGTTGCTCTGGCAAGAGAGACGGGTCAACTCGAACTCGTGATCGTCTTGCGGCAGCTTCGGCCTTGGTGTCTAGCGGAAGAAGAGGGGAAGAAACAATGAATATTTAAGCAAACAGATGCATGACGATGCATGACAAAGCAAAGCGTGATGCTAAGCGTGCCCTAACGCGGTATGTGGTGATACCGGTGAAGGGGAAACATCCGAAAGTATCCCTAAGCGTTCGCGCAAGAGGAGCCGGAGGGGGAAAGTTGCGAGTTTGATATGTTTGGGGTGTGTGGTGGACGAACGGGCTGCGTATCTGGATTCGTCTCGTCGTTCTGAGTAACTTTCATGTAGAAATTATTTTCATCTGAGCTACGGTTTATTTTCTATTAATTTTAAAAGATTTAAATCATTTTCAGGATTTATTTAATTATTTTAATGCAACATTATCCGCAATGTTGATTGCTGATGTTAGCATGACGTCAAGATGATGTCAAGAAATCAATAGAGGTTGATAGGTCAAAAGTGACATGTGGGTCCCGCATGTCATACTGCTTATTCTAATTAGGATTTAACTAATCTAATTACTGTTTAACTAATTAACAATAGTTAATTAGGTGAACTAAACATGATTAGTTAAGTTAATTAATTTAATTTAGTTTATTAATTTATTTATTTATTTTTATTATTTTTATTATTTTTATTAATCTTTTTTTTTTGTTCTCAGGCGTGGGCCCCATGTGTCTGTGGGTCGAGAGGGGCTAGCGGGCATCGGCGCAAACCGGCGAGGACCGACAGGGCACCCGCTCCGGCGAGCCATGGCGGTGGCGCCCATGGCGGTGACCACCGCGGCGGCGGAGGAGCACGCATCATGTGGCGGGATCGCATAGGGGCCGATGGCGATGGATGCGGGCGCAATGGCAGCGCCGACGAAGCGCCAGCGCCTTCATGAGCAGGAGCCGCCACGCGCTGTGGTGCAAGGCGGGGCGCGACGCCTCGGCGTCGGACGGCGCGTCTGAAGGCGGGGCGAGGCGGAGGAAAAGAACGGGGCTCTGTGGGTTCGTGGGGTTCGGGCAACGGGGGGGAGGAGGAGGACGGCGACGACTTGTAGAGGAGGCAGGCCGGGCGGTGCTTGGCGATCCGGGTGACGGAAATTTGGCAATGGCGATAAGCGTACCGAAGGCGCGATCGGGACGCTTCGGCGCGCAGGGTCTCGGCGTGCCCGTCCGGCTGTGGCGCGATGATGCTTTCGAGGGGAGGGGGTCCGTCGGTGGAGGGTCGGACAGCGAGGGCGGCGTAGGTGAGGCGGTCGGGCGATTTAGCGAGGGAGAAGGCGCTGAGGCGGCACCGGCGACAATAGGGGGATCGCCCGATCCGATCTGGATCGGGAGAGGGAGAGACGAGGGAGTGAGGGGGAGGGGTTGGTTCGGTTAGGGTTTCGGGTGGAGTGAGGATATGGGGAGTGGCTGGCATTTGGGCAGGCCATTGGGCAGCTCTTTGGGCTGAAGCCAAGTGAGAGGGCCTTCTCTCTTTCCTTTTGTTTTTTGCTTTGTCTTTTCTCTTTACTTTTCTTTTTTCTGTTTTATGTCTAGTTTTCTTTTATTTTAGTTTTACAAAATACACCAATGGTTCCTAAATTGGTATTGCTTATACATACTACTGCCACATTAATTTGAGTAACTAAATAAAATAGTTTAATATTTTATTTATTGTAAAAGGAATTCAACTAATTGTTTTTGCTACTATTCAAAACATTTTAGAGTATTTCTGCCTTTTATAAAAGTGTGGTTCCTCCACCATAATTACTTATGAATTATTTGGAACCACCCTAACATTTTAGTTTTTATATCAGAAATCCTTTAATGTTTGACTTGATTTTGAATTCAATTTGAATCGGTTTCAACTAACGCAGATTTGTTACAGAATCTAGGTGACGCGGCATCACTAGTAGAGGGTTACCGTAGCTTAATTATCCCAAGGCGTCACAATTCTCCTCCACTACAAGAAATCTCGTCCGAGATTTAAGAGGAGTAAGAGGAAAGTTCTGGTTCACGATATTCTAACGGATCTTCTCGAAGAAGTTAATCCTTTCGCTGATGTCTTCAATCCTTTATTCCGATGCATCATGATAAATCGGTCATCATTTCTTCTCGGGAACTCCATCGTACTTAAAAAAGATAAGGGCAGCTCACTACGACATAATGCTTTTGAGGGAAACAATGGGGTTAACCCATGAATTAGTATAAGATTATCTCTCGAGTTGAACATATGAAATACCTCGAGAGTAAGGTACGAAGAGTACCATAATAGGCTCCAAGAGGATAGATAGTTGCTCAAGCCTGAACCAGAGTGAGAAAGGGGTTCAGAGTAGCGAGAGTAAGTATTATGTCGATACTGCAATAGATCACTAGGACAAGGCCCGTGAATTACATACGAGGCCACGCGCGAGGAATAACTTTGGGAATAGGGGTGTACAAGTGACAGGTTTCGATCCTGTGAAACTGTGGGTTATGGGCCCACCATGTGGTTTTTTTTATAGGAGCAGTGACATCTTTCACGGCCATGATAGCAAGGCATGTCAGAGAGTACCATGTCAGTTATGTCGGCATCAACGTTGGTACCAAGGGCGAGGGACGAAGAACCATTTTCCTGCTTTCGTTGAACGAGGCGGACCAATAGGCAAGGTTCTCGTCCATCGGTGGCTACCGTAATGTCATCAACAATAGTAATGTGTTCTTCTTGTGAGAGTTGTACCTCGAGGTGTTTGCTCAAGCGGTGGATTATTACTGCTTATATCATATAGATCATAGAAAAGGTTCAAACAAACCAATGGAAGGAAAATATGATCACGATTAAAATGTAACAATGGAAAGGAAAATATGTTTAAACACATATTTCAAGGGTATATCCTTCCCAAGGACAAGGCAGAAAGCAAGATATCCATGACAGGATATAAAGTAGAACACCATTTAGGTAAGGGGGGAGGAATCTCATGATATTACCCATACGACGGTGTTAGGATAAATGATAAATAAAATTTAGCATCGTGCTTCAAATGTTCCTGTTGAAAATCGGAGTACCATTGACATGGTTCGAGATAGCATGGACATGGTCTTCGTGTGAAGATCGGACTTTGGAAACACGAAGCGATCCATCAGGAATAACTTGTAGAATAAGTCTTACAATTTCCTCATGGATGAATGGATAACCTTCTTTGAAAAGGAATCTATAATGATAGGTCCTCCACTCGGGGTGCTAGGCATGACATCATGTTACCGGGTCATCAAAGGATCAACATCATAACTCTTGGAAAGTTGCCCCAACCATCATATCTCGACCGAGATTCGTAACCGATTGGTGTCGGGATACCTCGGACTTAGGATACCGAGAAGAAAAGGTGCAACGAAATTGACGAGATGACATTGTAAGATTCTCGGGAAATGAACTATGAAGTGATTTCCGTTAACAAGAGTCCATCATTAACCCAATGAGAGGACAAGGAGGTGTCTGGTGAACTCAACGGCAATTCACCGAGATTCCAAAAGATGGATTTCCACAATTAAGTGAACAAGGAGATAACATTTGTCAGATCAAATGATATAAGGAAGTATGCTCGAGGAAAACATACACAATTAAACATTGGTTGAAAGGTGCGCCCAAATATGGGTTGGGTTGCACGACCAATGTCAGAATGGTGATCCAATAATCAATAGCCTAAGAATGAACTTTCGACCATTAACTTCAAAGAAATAGGGTTGCTAGAAGGAAAGAATCCAAACAACACCGTTCACTTGTTGGAATTAACACAGGGACCAAAAAATGAACGAAGATGGCAAGAAGCATTATGATATCAAGAATTCTTAAGAGGTGGTGAAATTCCCACCACATTCCTGACAAAAAGAGATGGTAATACTTCCAAGGTAAGGAAGATCAACTGCTGGGTAGCAGGGATCTCAAGGTTTACACAAAAACACGAACAAGTTGTGTTGAACGGAAGGCAATAAACTGGTCGATGAGAACAGGAATCATCGAGGGGCAAGGGTGGTATTACCCATCATGAATTCAATTGAATTCCTGGAAGAGCTCATAAGGTTGATGATGATCATGACACAATTGTCGAGAGATTTGCTGCAGATGTAATCAATCAGTGACGACATCAAGTCAAAGGAATGATGAAGCAAGAGGTTATTGGAACCACAGTTACGACACAAACTCGAACTCAAGCTTGTTGTTTAAGGTGAAAGGGTATGACGAGGAAAATCAACGTAAGCTTAGCTATATCGCCGCAAATTGGTGCTCCGAGAATAAGGACCAGGTAGCACAGTTAGAATCGTCAGGACAAAGATATAGCCAAAAAGGCTAGGAATGGCGTGATCGGGTACAAACTCGTACTTTTAGAAGCTTACTGAAGGGTTGTTGAACCGCATAAATGACTCGGTTCAGCTTATCGGTGTCTTTGAGTGTTTAATAACTTCGAGCCCGTGAAAAATGGGAATCAAGGAATGTAGCACTTGATGAAGAACTCATAAGAAGTTATGCGGTTCCATGATAATCTCGAGATACCGTGGGGGTAATACTCGATGTGAGATCAAAGTAGAGGTTGGACCGGTATTGCTCTCTGAAGACAAGTGCTAAAACTTGCATGAGAAATGGTATTTAAAAGAGAACATGGTCGGAACCACGATTTCAAAAGGCCAGATCCCTGATATAAGATGAACTTATACCAAAGGAATAATTATTTAAGAGAAGCTTTAATGATAAGATCTACATCGTGTCCATGGGCATGAACGCAAGGTTCAAGATCGACTCCCACTTCTTCAAGGTATAACCTTCCATTCACTGCTCTAAATAAAAATGATTTCGATGTCAAAACCTACCGGTGAATTACCGGAGAGTACGACCCGTGAAAACTTCCGAGTTCACACAGTTTAAGGAAAGCATAGGTTCAACCCATAGGGCATCTTAGAACATATACCATGAACTTCGTGAGTAATTGACTCAAGCTCAAGGCGAGCATGGTTGAGAAAGCGTACGATACAATTTACCAAAGGCATTATGTATCCGAAAAGGCTCACAAGGTTATTGAATATGAAGGCGCGTTGTCGGATAAAATCCAACAAAGGATCCGGTGGTCCACAAGGGATCCGACGTGAGCATCGGTACTCAACTAGAGGAAGCAGATTATAGAAACAATCGACTAACTCAATTGTCAAATGCAAAGGAATTATGATTTCCAAATCAAGGGATCAAGCAATGCTCGATTAGGGATGGATAAGTTGAATAGCCTTAAGGCACAATCAACGACAATTGGATTGGTCGAGAACCAATTCCAGCTTAAAAGAATGGCAGCTCAACGGAAAAGTAATTTATAAGGATCAATGATGATTGCGTGTATTCATGAAACATATTGAGTCAACAGACTCAAAATGATAATGACAAGGAATGTCAATATGACTACGTAGACTTATGGGATTATCCATAATGCAATCAAGCAAGAATTTCAAGAGCCAAAGGCTCCAGAGGATTTTCGGAAGATCGAATAGTATTTTGAAGACTTTTGTGAAACACATGAACAACTGGGGATGAGTGGATACTCGACAAGTGCGAGGATTTATTTGAAGGGGTATTGATGTGGCAAAGAACTGCTAGGCAGTAGGCACAAAGTATTCTCGGAACAATAAAGAAAACTTCGGGGTATCTTGTAATAACAAGATCAATGGGGGATGATCGTATGAATGGCAAGTGTAAGTAGTTATCCATAAGGATTTATCGGTGGTCGTGAATAGCAAAGTGATGGGCACAAAGTCTCGAGAGAACATCGAGAGTATCTTCTTCGAATCTTCCGATTAGCGCATTTATCATCTCAAGTGAGGGCTCTCCGGAGAAAGTACTTGCGAGAACCTAAAGTTAGTTTTGTTTTTAGCAAAATCATTTAACCCGAATAGAAGAGAGTTCGGAATCCCGGAGTAAAGATCGAGGAGTGAAAGATCCTAATACCACCCAATGGCGACGTGGGCCCATGGGCCGCACAGCCATGTTAGTAAAAGTTTTGCAAAGTCTAGACTCGACTTCGGCCAAGGAGTTGGAAGGGGATTCCTCTGAGCAGTGGCTCGATACCAACTTCAGTGACGCTCTGGATTCAATCATACACTAATCATGCACGCAAATGCGTATGCGATCAAGATCGTGGACTCACGGAAGATATCACAACACAACTCTACAAATAAAATAAGTCATACAAGCATCATAATACAAGCCGGGGCCTCGAGGGCTCGAATACAAGTGCTCGATCATAGACGAGTCAGTGGAAGCAACAATATCTCGAGTACGGACATAAGTTAAACAAGTTTGCCATAAGATGGCTAGCACAAACTGGGATCTGATTGAAAAGAGGCGCGGGCCTCCTGCACAGGATCCTCCTAAACTACTTCCAGTGTCGCCGTCCACGGGCTGCGTAGTGGTAGGCACCTCGATTATTAGTAGTCATCATCGACGGTGGCGTCGGCTCCTGGCTCCATCGTGCAGTCTGAAACCGGAGTAAAAGAAAGGGGAAAAGGGGAACAAGGCAACCGTGAGTACTCATCCAAAGTACTGCCAAGCAAGGAACTACACTACATATGCATGGATATATGTGTAAAGGGTCATATCGGTGGGTGAACTGCGTAATGCGAGAATAAGAGGGGATAGCTAATCTGTCGAAGACTACGCCTCTGGCAGCCTCCGCCTTGCAACATGTAGAAGAGAGTAGATCAAGTCCTCCAAGTAACATCACATAGCAATAATCCTACCCGCGATCCCTCCTCGTAACTCGAGAGAGAGCGACCACCGGTTGTATCCGCACTTGGAAGGGTGTGTTTTATTAAGTATCCGGTTCTAGTTGTCATAAGGTCAAGGTACAACTCCAAGTCGTCACATTCGAAGATCACGGCTATTCAATAGATTAACTTCACTGCAGGGTGCACCAACTTACCCAACACGCTTGATCCCATTTGGCGGACACACTTTCTCGGTCATGCCCGGCCGCTGAAGATCAACACATCGCGCCCCACCTAGGCACAATGAGAGGCCAAAAGACGGTCTAAACCTAAGCGCGCAGTGCAGGCCCATCGCCTATAGCACACTCAAGACGTTCTTGGGCGGCCGAAGGCAGACCTAGCCTAGCGTGCGTTCAGTCCAATCCGGCTGCCGCTCGTCATTGACGTCTGAAGTGCAAGCCGCCGATACCACGACGCCGCATACCCATAACTACTCCCACGTAGATGGTTAGTGCGTATAAGCTCGTAGCCAACTCGGATCAAATACCAAGATCTCGTTAAGCATGTTAAGTATCCATGAACGCCCGAGCAGGCCAGGCCCACCTCTCTCCTAGGCGGTCTCAACCTGCCCTTGCCTCCGCCACAAAGTAACAATGGGGGCGTGGGAACCCGGGCCCACCTCTACCGAGACGGAGCCACTGTCCCTTTCACCCCATCTCCGAGCGATATCACGAGGTAATGTATCGATTGTAAAGTGTATAGTATATGCCCGTGATCACCTCCCAAGTGATCACAGCCGAAGAGTTTAGCATGGCAGACGGACAAGAATGTAGGGCCACTGATGGAACACTAGCATCCTATACTAAGCAGTAGGATAGCAGGTAAAGGTAACAACAGTAGTAGCAAGGACAGGCTATGCAACAGTATAGGATTAACTGAAAGTAGTAACATGCTACACTACTCTAATGCAAGCAGTACAGAGAAGAGTAGGCGCTATCTGGTGATCAAAGGGGGGGGGGGGCTTGCCTGGTTGCTCTGGCAAGAGAGACGGGTCGTCAACTCCGTAGTCGTACTGGGCAGCAGTAGCGTCGGTCTTGGTGTCTAGCGGAAGAAGAGGGGGAAGAAACAATGAATATTTAAGCAAACCGATGCATGACGATGCATGACATAGCAAAGCGTGATGCTAGGCGTGCCCTAACGCGGTATGTGGTGATCTGCGGTGAAGGGGAACATCCGGAAAAGTATCCCGGCGTTTAGCGTTTTGAGAGGAGGCGAGAGGAAAGTTGCGAGTTTGATATGTTAGGGGTGTGTGGCGGACGAGCGGGCTGCGTGCTCTGGATTCGCCTGCGTCGTTACGAGTAACTTTCATGTAGAAATTATTTTCATCTGAGCTACGGTTTATTTTCTATTAATTTTAAAAGATTTAAATCATTTTCAGGATTTATTTAATTATTTTAATGCAACATTATCGAGCAGTGATTGCTGATATTAGCATGACGTCGGCATGATGTCGTGATCAATAGAGGTTGATGGGTCAAGCCGACATGTGGGTCCCGCATGTCATACTGCATTTATTCTAATTAGGATTTAACTAATCTAATTATCGCTTAACTAATTAACAATAGTTAATTAGGTGAACTAAACATGATTAGTTAAGTTAATTAATTTAATTTAGTTTATTAATTAATTTATTTATTTTTATTATTTTTATTATTCTTTTTTTTTGTTCTGGGGCGTGGGCCCCATGTGTCTGCAATATGAGAGGGGCTAGCGGGCATCTGGTATTTGGCGCCAAGCGGGCGGGGACTGATCGGGCACCCGCTCAGAAGGGGGCGAGGCCATGGCCGGTGGCGGCCCCTTGGCAGGTGACCACCGGCGGCGGCGACGGAGGAGCACCGGGGCGCTGCGGTGGCGGACCGGCATAGGGCCGGTGGCCAGGGATGGCCTTGTGAGCGATGGCCAAAGCCGCACGAGCGCCTTGTGGCGCGGTCATGAGCAGGAGCCAGCCTGGCCTTGGCTGTGCGCGTGGCGGAAGCGACGCCGCTGGGCGTCAGGGCAGCTTCTGAGAGCGCGTCTTGGCGAAGGCGGAGGAGAAGAACGGGGCTCCACAGGGGGTTCGTGGGGTTCGAGGGCAACGGCGAGGAGGAGGACGGCGACTTACGTGAGGAAGGCGGCAGAGGCGGTGCTTGGCGATCCGGTGGACGGGTCGGCACCGCGACGGCGTGGCACTGTGCGATGGCGCCGGGACGCGTCGAAGCGGGCGCAAGGTCCTCGGTGCGGCGTCCCGCTGTGAAGCGGCGGCGATGCTCGAGGGGAGGGGTCCGTCGGTGGAGGGGTCGACGGCGAAGCGGCGAGTGAGGCGGTCGACGGCGACGAGCGAGGGAGAAGGGCGCCGGTGAGGCGGCACCGGGCGACGACGGGGGGATCGGCCCCGATCCGATCTGGATCGGGGGAGAGGGAGAGATTTGAATCGGTTTCGAACTAACGCGAGATTTGTCACAGTAATCTAGGTGACGCGGCATCACTAGTAGAGGGTTACTGTAGCTTAATTATCCGGGCGTCACATGCATGCTATGGGAATCACAAACTTTAGAACAAGTATTTCTCAAATTCACAACTAGTCAACTAGCATGACTCTAATATCACCATCTTCATATCTCAAAACAATCATCAAGTATCAAACTTCTCATAGTATTCGATGCACTTTAAATGATAGTTTTTATTATACCCATCTTGGATGTTCACCAATTAGGACTAATTTTATAGCCAAAGAAAACTACCATGCTGTTCTAAAAGACTCTCAAAATAATATAAGTGAAGCATCAGAGTTCAATGATTTATATAAAATAGAACCACCATCGTGCTCTAAAAGATATAAGTGAAGCACTAGAGCAAAATTATCTAGCTCAAAAGATATAAGTGAAGCACATAGAGTATTCTAATAAATTCCGATTCATGTGTGTCTCTCCCAAAAGGTGTGTACAGCAAGGATGATTGTGGTAAACTAAAAAGCAAAGACTCAAATCATACAAGACGCTCCAAGAAAAACACATATCATGTGGTGAATAAAAATATAGCCTCAAGTAAAGTTACCGATAGACGAACACGAAAGAGGGGATGCCTTCCGGGGCATCCCTAAGCTTCGGATTTTGGTTGTCCTTGAATTTTACCTTGGGGTTCCTTGTGCATCCCCAAGCTTAGGCTCTTGCCACTCCTTATTCCATAATCCATCAAATGTTTACCCAAAACTTGAAAACTTCACAACACAAAACTCAACAGAAAATCTTATGAGCTCCGATAGTATAAGAAAACAAATCACCATCATAAGGTACTGTAATGAATTCATTCTTTATTTATATTGGTGTTAAACCTACTGTATTCCAACTTCTCTAAGGTTCATACCCTCCGATACTAGCCATAGATTCATCAAAATAAGCAAACAACACACAGAAAACAGAATCTGTCAAAAACAGAACAGTCTGTAGTAATCTGGATCAAACGTAAACTTCTGGAACTCCCAAAAATATGAAATAAATTGGTGGACGTGAGGAATTTTTCTATTAATCATCTGCAAAAGGAATCAACTAAATAGCACTCTCCAGTAAAAAATGGTAGCTAATCTCGTGAGCGCTAAAGTTTCTGTTTTTTACAGCAAGATCATAAAGACTTCACCCAAGTCTTCCCAAAGGTTCTACTTTGCACAAACACTAATTTAAAACATGAAAACACATCTTAACAGAAGCTAGAAGAATTATTTATTACTAAACAGAACCAAAAATCAATAAACAAAAATAAAATTGGGTTGCCTCCCAACAAGCGCTATAGTTTAATGCCCCTAGCTAGGCATTGAGATTTCAATGATGCTCACACGAAGACAAGAATTGACGCACAAAAAGAGCATCATATAGCACGTGACAAACACGTATAAGTCTAACATACTTCCTATTCATAGGCATTCTATAAGAAAACAAATTATCAAGACAAGCAAAAACTAGCATATGCAAGGAAGCGGAAAGAAACAATAGCAATCTCAACATAACGAGAGGTAATTTAGTAACATGAAAATTTCTACAATCATATTTTCCTCTCTCATAATAATTACATGTGGGATCATAAGCAAATTCAAAAAAATAGGTATCACATAAAATATTTTCAACACGATCCACATGCATGCAAAGTTGACACTCTTCCAAAATAGTGGGATTAACATTAGCTAAAGTCATGACCTCTCCAAACCCACTTTTATCAAAAATTTCATCAGATTGAACATTCTCCAAATATGTGAGATCTAAAGTTGACACTCTTCCAAACCCACTTTCAATAATATTGCGAACACTATTATCAATCTCATATTCATCATGGGGCTTAAATAAATTTTCAAGATCATAAGAAGCACTATCACCCCAATCATGATCATTGCAACAAGTAGAGGACATAGCAAAACTAGCATCCCCAAGCTTAGGGTTTTGCATATTATTAGCACAATTTACATCATCATTGCAATCATGCTTTTTATTCAAAGATCTATCGTGAATCGATTCATAAATTACTTCATAACAATTTTCAGATTCACGAATTTCAAGCAAAACCTCATAAAGATAATCTAGTGCACTCAACTCACTAGCAATCGGTTCATCATAATTGGATCTCTTAAAGAGATTAGAAAGTGGATGAGGACCCATAAACTTTTAGCAAGCGAAGATGCAAGCAAAAAGAAGGTACATGGTAACACAAGATCGGACGGAAGAAGGCCGAAAGAAAAGGGCAAATCTTGTGAAGTGGGGGAGAGGAAAACGAGAGGCAAATGGAAAATAATGTAATGCAAGGGATAAGAGTTGTGATGGGTACTTGGTATGTCTTGACTTGGCGTAGATCTCCCCGGCAACGGTGCCAGAAATTGGCTAGTTGATGGGAGATCAAATTTTGACTTGACTTTGCGTAAGTCACCGAGAACGTCAGCCGTAAATCCTTCTTGCTACCACTTGAGCACTATGTTGGTTTTCCCTTGAAGAGGAAAGGGTGATGCAGCAAAGTAGCGTAAGTATTTCCCTCGGTTTTTGAGAACAAAGGTATCAATCCAGTAGGAGACTACACGCAAGTCGCCTCGTACCTACAAAAACAAATAAGAACCTTCCAACCAACGCGATAAAGTTGTTGTCAATCCCTTCACGGCCACTTGCAAAAGTGAGATCTGATAGAGATAATAAGATAAATATTTTTGGTATTTTTTATGATATAGATTGAAAGTAAAGATTGCAAAGTAAAAATAGATTGCAAACTTATATGATGGAAAATAGACCCGGGGGCCATAGTTTCACTAGTGGCTTCTCTCAAGATAGCATAAGTATTACGGTGGGTGAACAAATTACTATTGAGCAATTGATAAAAAAGTGCATAATTATGAGAATAACTAGGCATGATCATGTATATAGGCATCACGTCCGCGACAAGTAGACCAAAATGATTACGCATCTACTACTATTACTCCACACATCGACCGCTATCCAAAGATGCATCTAGAGTATTAAGTTCATAAGAACAGTAACGCATTAGGCAAGATGACATGATGTAGAGGGATAAACTCAAGCAATATGATATAAACCCCATCTTTTATCCTCGATGGCAACAATACAATACGTGCCTTGCTGCCCTACATCCTTTGGGAAAGGACACCGCAAGATTGAACCCAAAGCTAAGCACTTCTCCCATCAGAAGAAAGATCAATCTAGTAGGCCAAACCAAACTGATAATTCGAAGAGACTTGCAAAGATAACAAATAATACATAAAAGAATTGAGAGGAGAGTCAACTATTTTGCATAGATTATCTTGATCATAAACCCCACAATTCATCGGATCTCGACAAACACACCGCAAAAAGAATTACATCGAATAGATCTCCAAGAAGACCGAGGAGAACTTTGTATTGAGATCCAAAGAGAGAGAAGAAGCCATCTAGCTAATAACTATGGACCCGAAGGCCTGTGGTAAACTACTCACACATCATCGGAGAGGCTGTGGTGTTGATGTAAAAGCCCTCCGTGATTGATTCCCCCTCCGGCGGAGCGCCGGAAAAGGCCCCAAGATGGGATCTCACGGGTACAGAAGGTTGCGGCGGTGGAAATAGGGTCTCCTGGATGTTTTCGGGGTATATGGGTATATATAGGAGGAAGAAGTAGGTCGGTGGAGCTGCGAGGGGCCCACGAGGGTGGGGGGCGCACCCAGGGGGCAAGCGCGCCTCCCTGCCTCGTGGCCTTCTCGCTTCTTTCTTAACGTCCACTCCAAGTCCTCTGGATCACGTTTGTTCCAAAAATAACTCTCCCGAAGGTTTCATTCCGTTTGGACTCCATTTGATATTCCTTTTATGCGAAACACTGAAATAGGCAAAAAAACAGCAATTTGCACTGGGCCTTCGGTTAATAGGTTAGTCCCAAAAATAATATAAAAGTGCTTATTAAATCCCATTAAACATCCAAAAGAGATAATATAATAGCATGGAACAATCAAAAATTATAGATACGTTGGAGACGTATCAAGCATCCCCAAGCTTAATTCCTGCTCGTCCTCGAGTAGGTAAATGATAAAAACAGAATTTTTGATGTGGAATGCTACCTAGCATATTTCTCAATGTAATTTCCTTTATTGTGGCATGAACATTCAGATCCAAAAGATTCAAGACAAAAGTTTAATATTGACATGAAAATAATAATACTTCAAGCATACTAACAAAGCAATCATGTCTTCTCAAAATAACATGGCCAAAGAAAGTTATCCCTACAAAATCATATAGTGTGGCTATGCTCTATCTTCATCACACAAAGTATTTAATAATGCACAACCCCGATGACAAGCCAAGCAATTGTTTCATACTTTTGATGTTCTCAAACTTTTTCAATCTTCACGCAATACATGAGCGTGAGCCATGGACATAACACTATATGTGGAATAGAATGGTGGTTGTGGAGAAGACAAAAGGAGAAGATAGTCTCACATCAACTAGGCGTATCAACGGGCTATGGAGATGCCCATCAATAGATATCAATGTGAGTGAGTAGGGATTGCCATGCAACGGATGCACTAGAGCTATAAGTGTATGAAAGCTCAACAAAAGAAACTAAGTGGGTGTGCATCCAACTCGCTTGCTCACGAAGACCTAGGGCATTTTGAGGAAGCCCATCATTGGAATATACAAGCCAAGTTCTATAATGTAAAATTCCCACTAGTATATGAAAGTGACAACATAGGAGACTCTCTATCATGAAAATCATGGAAGCACAAGTGTGGTAAAAGGATAGTAACATTGTCCCTTCTCTCTTTTTCTCTCATTTTTTATTATTTTTTTATTTGGACCTTTTTCTCTTTTTTTATGGCGATTTTTTTTTCTTTTTTTCGTCGAGTCTCATCCCGACTTGTGGGGAATCATAGTCTCCATCATCCTTTCCTCACTTGGGACAATGCTCTAATAATGATGATCATCACACTTTTATTTACTTACAACTCAAAATTACAAATCAATACTTAGAACAAAATATGACTCTATGTGAATGACTCGGTGTGCAGGATATGCAATGAATCAAGAGTGACATGTATGAAATAATTATGAATGGTGGCTTTGCCACAAATACGATTTCCACTACATGATCATGCAAAGCAATATGACAATGATGAAGCGTGTCATCATAAATGGAACGATGGTAAGATTCATGGCAATATATCTCGGAATGGCTATGGAAATGGCATAGTAGGTAGGTATGGTGGCTGTTTTGAGGAAGGTATATGGTGGGTGTATGATACCGGCGAAAGGTATGCGGTATAAGAGAGGCTAGCAATGGTGGAAGGGTGAGAGTGTGTATAATCCATGGACTCAACATTAGTCATAAAGAACTCACATACTTATTGCAAAAATCTATTAGTTATCGAAACGAAGTACTATGCGCATGCTCCTAGGGGGATAGATTGGTAGTAAAGGACCATCGCTCGTCGCCGACCGCCCCTCATAAGGAAGACAATCAATAAATAAATCATGCTCCGACTTCATCGCATAACGGTTCACCATACGTGCATGCTACGGGAATCACAAACTTTAGAACAAGTATTTGTCAAATTCACAACTACTCAACTAGCATGACTCTAATATCACCATCTTCATATCTCAAAACAATCATCAAGTATCAAACTTCTCATAGTATTCGATGCACTTTAAATGATAGTTTTTATTATACCCATCTTGGATGTTCACCATATTAGGACTAATTTTATAGCCAAAGAAAACTACCATGCTATTCTAAAAGACTCTAAAAATAATATAAGTGAAGCATGAGAGTTCAATGATTTATATAAAATAGAACCACCAGCGTGCTTTAAAAGATATAAGTGAAGCACTAGAGCAAAATTATCTAGCTCAAAAGATATAAGTGAAGCACATAGAGTATTCTAATAAATTCTGATTCATGTGTGTCTCTACCAAAAGGTGTGTACAGCAAGGATGATTGTGGTAAACTAAAAAGCAAAGACTCAAATCATACAAGACGCTCCAAGAAAAACACATATCATGTGGTGAATAAAAATATAGCCTCAAGTAAAGTTACCGATAGACGAACACGAAAGAGGGGATGCCTTCCGGGGCATCCCCAAGCTTAGGCTTTTGGTTGTCCTTGAATTTTACCTTGGGGTTCCTTGTGCATCCCCAAGCTTAGGCTCTTGCCACTCCTTATTCCATAATCCATCAAATCTTTACCCAAAACTTGAAAACTTCACAACACAAAACTCAACAGAAAATCTTATGAGCTCCGATAGTATAAGAAAACAAATTACAATCATAATGTACTGTAATTAATTCATTCTTTATTTATATTGGTGTTAAACCTACTGTATTCCAACTTCTCTAAGGTTCATACCCTCCGATACTAGCCATAGATTCATCAAAATAAGCAAACAACACACAAAAAACAGAATCTGTCAAAAACAGAACAGTCTGTAGTAGTCTGGATCAAACGTAAACTTCTGGAACTCCAAAAATTATGAAATAAATTGGTGGACGTGAGGAATTTTTCTATTAATCATATCCAAAAAGAATCAACTAAATAGCTCTCTCCAGTAAAAAAAATGGTAGCTAATCTCGTGAGCGCTAAAGTTTCATTTTTACAAAGCAAGATCATAAAGACTTCACCCAAGTCTTCCCAAAGGTTCTACTTTGCACAAACACTAATTTAAAACATGAAAACACATCTTAACAGAATCTAGAATAATTATTTATTACTAAACAGAACCAAAAAGCAAGAAACAAAAATAAAATTGGGTTGCCTCCCAACAAGCGCTATAGTTTAATGCCCTAGCTAGGCATTGAGATTTCAATGATGCTCACACGAAGACAAGAATTGAAGCACAAAGAGAGCATCATATAGCATGTGACAAACACGTATAAGTCTAACATACTTCCTATGCATAGGCATTCTATAAGAAAACAAATTATCAAGACAAGCAAAAACTAGCATATGCAAGGAAGCGGAAAGAAACAATAGCAATCTCAACATAACGAGAGGTAATTTAGTAACATGAAAATTTCTACAATCATATTTTCCTCTCTCATAATAATTACATGTGGGATCATAAGCAAATTCAAAAAAATATGTATCACATAAAATATTTTCAACACGATCCACATGCATGCAAAGTTGACGCTCTTCCAAAATAGTGGGATTAACATTAGCTAAAGTCCTGACCTCTCCAAACCCACTTTTATCAAAAATTTCATAAGATTGAACATTCTCCAGATATGTGGGATCTAAAGTTGACACTCTTCCAAACTCACTTTCAATAATATTGCAAACACTATTATCAATCTCATATTCATCATGGGGCTTAAATAAATTTTCAAGATCATAAGAAGCACTATCACCCCAATCATGATCATTGCAACAAGTAGAGGACATAGCAAAACTAGCATACCCAAGCTTAGGGTTTTGCATATTATTAGCACAATTTACATCATCATTGCAATCATGATTTTAATTCAAAGATCTATCGTGAATCGATTCATAAATTACTTCATAACAATTTTCAGATTCACGAATTTCAAGCAAAACCTCATAAAGATAATCTAGTGCACTCAACTCACTAGCAATCGGTTCATCATAATCTCTTAAAGAGATTAGCAAGTGGATGAGGACCCATAAACTTTTAGCAAGCGAAGATGCAAGCAAAAAGAAGGTACATGGTAACACAAGATCGGACAGAAGAAGGGCGAAAGAAAAGGGCAAATATTGTGAAGTGGGGGAGAGGAAAACGAGAGGCGAATGGAAAATAATGTAATGCGAGGGATAAGAGTTGTGATGGGTACTTGGTATGTCTTGACTTGGCGTAGATCTCCCCGGCAAAGGTGCCAGAAATTGGCTAGTTGACGGGAGATCAAATTTTGACTTGACTTTGCGTAAGCCGCCCCGGCAACGTCACCAGAAATCCTTCTTGCTTCCACTTGAGCACTGTGTTGGTTTTCCCTTGAAGAGGAAAGGGTGATGCAGCAAAGTAGCGTAAGTATTTCCCTCGCTTTTTGAGAACAAAGGTATCAATCTAGTAGGAGACTACACGCAAGTCGCCTCGTACCTACAAAAACAAATAAGAACCTTCCAACCAACGCGATAAAGGGGTTGTCAATCCCTTCACGGCCACTTGCAAAAGTGAGATCCTGGCGAAGATACTAAGATAAATATTTTTGGTATTTTTTATGATATAGATTGAAAGTAAAGATTGCAAAGTAAAAATAGATTGCAAACTTATATGATGGAAAATAGACCCGGGGGCCATAGTTTCACTAGTGGCTTCTCTCAAGATAGCATAAGTATTACGGTGGGTGAACAAATTACTGTCGAGCAATTGATAGAAAAGTGCATAATTATGAGAATAACAAGGCATGATCATGGATATAGGCATCACGTCCATGACAAGTAGACCAAAACGATTCTGCATCTACTACTATTACTCCACACATCGACCGCTATCCAGCATGCATCTAGAGTATTAATTTCATAAGAACAGAGTAACGCATTAGGCAAGATGGCATGATGTAGAGGGATAAACTAAAGCAATATGATATAAACCCCATATTTTATCCTCGATGGCAACAATACAATACGTGCCTTGCTGCCCGTGTTGTCACTGGGAAAGTACACCGCAAGATTGAACCCAAAGCTAAGCACTTCTCCCATTGCAAGAAATATCAATCTAGTAGGCCAAACCAAACTGATAATTCGAAGAGACTTGCAAAGATAAAAAATCATACATAAAAGAATTTAGACGAGATTCAAATATTGTTCATAGATAATCTTGATCGTAAACCCTCAATTCATTGGATCTCGACAAACACACCGCAAAAAGAATTACATCGAATAGATCTCCAAGAAGATCGAGGAGAACTTTGTACTGAGATCCAAAGAGAGAGAAGAAGCCATCTAGCTAATAACTATGGACACGAAGGTCTGTAGTAAACTACTCACACATCATCGGAGAGGCTATGGTGTTGATGTAGAAGCCCTCCCTGATCGATTCCCCCCTCGTGAAAGGCCGAAAAAAAGGCCCCAAGATGGGATCTCACAGGTACAGAAGGTTGCGGTGGTGGAAATAGGGTTTCGTGGTGCTCCTGGATGTTTTCAGGGTATATGGGTATATATAGGACGAAGAAGTAGGTCGGTGGAGCTGCGACGGGCCCATGAGGGTGGGGGCGCGCCCAGGGGGGCAGGCGCACCTCCCTGCCTCCTGGCCTCCTCGCTTCTTTCTTGACGTCCACTCCAAGTCCTCTGGATCACGTTTGTTCCAAAAATAACTCTCCCGAAGGTTTCATTCCATTTGGACTCCATTTGATATTCATTTTCATGTAAACACTAAAATAGGCACAAAAACAGCAATTTACCTTTGGGCCTTCGGTTAATAGGTTAGTCCCAAAAAGAATATAAAAGTTCTTAGTAAAGCCCATTAAACATCCAAAACAGATAATATAATAGCATGGAATAATAAAAAATTATAGATAGGTATCATGCATTAGCCTCGGCATCATGCTTGGCCTTGGCCTTTTCTCTCTTTTCCACTTCCTTGGGGAAGTCAGCAGTTGTCTTCGATGAGTCTGCATGAGCATTGGAGGGAGGAGCTGGCCTAACTTTTTCATCATTTGGACCTAGGCAGCCCTCCGCAATGCAGTCATTCCAGGGTGGAGTGAATGCAAATAGGATCTGATATTTCCTTCGGATGTTCTCATAGTTGAACCACTTCTTCGCCCAATGATGGTGAATTTTCTGTAGTCTGTTATTTCTATCATTGGCAGTTTCAACTCTAGGTGGAGTTTTGTAAGTTTCAGGATCAGACATCTCAGCCGCGGTGCTCTTTTCTCTACCTCGAAAACCATTCTTGGGATTTCCATCAGAGAACAGGGTCTTGGAGTCAGTGACTAGCTCATCCTTTGGCTGACTGTGCGCTGAGGGAATATCATCATCTTCTTTAGCAGATTCTGACTCGTATTTTCTTCGGCACTTTTGGCGGCTTAACTGATTTTCTTTCAGCCACCTTTGCTTTATCAGCCACACGCGGCTGCTGTGGAATTTCTTCCTCGGACACAGAATGATCTTCCAAACTGTTTTCCATGACCACTCATGAGAGAAAAACAATAATGCGAGGGAAAACATGAAGAGGTAACAAACATGCACAAAAACATTTTTGACTCAAAACGGATAATTTCGGAAGCAACAAGGAATCCATGGCATACGCTTTGGAAGATATTGTTGAGAGAATTGCAATATGCCCTAAGATAGAATAACAACTCCTCTAATCTTTCGATGTATACCTTAAGAACCCTAGATCGAAATAGACTGGTACGAGGAACTACTACAAACCATACAAGTCATGACTTAGTGAAGCCTAAAGATCTACCACAAGAAAATAAAACAAGATAAATGGCATCAGGACGAACAACCCTAGAACAGAAGAGGGACAGGGCTCATTCTAGATCTATATGCCCTAACTTGGCAGTATAGATCACCTACGACAGTGCGAGAGAGAAGAAGTCTTGCACTAGCGCGACCAACAACGGCGGAGCTTCACCGGAGTTGCACGGCGAAGCACGACGTCGATGCTACTTCGATCTTGGGCTCGGGCGGGGAGAGAGAGGAAAGGTATGAGGCTGAACAAAGAAAGAAACTAAGGAAGAAGACGCCTGGAGAGGGGATTTACATAGCCCGAGGGTGAAACCGCTCCCTCCGAAATCTACGGCCGAAAAACCCGGGATGTTCCACATTCGACGAATGAGATCACGAACGTGAGATCGTGGGCATGTGTCAGCCATTTCCTACGAGAATCTCGATAAATGAACAGAATGCCAAAGGGTTTGAGGAAGCGCAAGTGCCAAAGCAGATGAAATTTCGAAGCTGATTTCATTCGCGACCAAGGACGTCAGATTGAGATCTTATTTTGAACAAGTTGCATGTTTATGACAAGAAGGAACCGGGGAAAAACTCATAGAAGAAACGGACTCAAGGCACAAAGCCAAACGAATGAAAACACAAAACACAAACACTTCGAACGAAAACACAAAAAGATAAGCACCAACAATAATTGATCTCTGGGCTTATGATAAACCTGAGATATCCCTGAGAGAATTTCCTGCATGAGATGATTACTTCTTCTTCACAACCCACACTTGTGTGGAAGGTGAGGATCTCATTTGCTTGGACTAAATGGGGGTATTCCTTTGGTGAGGCCTATGAGACAACAGTGCACTTTGATGATAATCATATGAATAGCATTGAAGTTATTTCTAGATACATGAATGTAATGATTTGAAGATGTATGCATGTACTCCTTCTGACGCAGGTTAGGAAGATAATCATTCGAGAATAATACTCGAGTAGACTAAGAATGATAACCATTTCCTCGTAGAGAGTTATCCTACATAGTCAGGTTAGCGATGACACACAGATTTTCAATAGTGCACTTCTTTACCCAGATTTGCTTCTTTGGTGAACATGTCATGTTGTTAGTTCCAACATATCGAGCAAACACCTTACCATTCTGTTGTTTGAAGATTTTGTAATTCGAGTCATTAGACTCGTCAGTATCAACGGAAATGGGCGAAAGATAACCACTTAAAGTTGCAGGTTCGAGGGTTTTACTCTTTGCACGAACCCAAGTCGTTCGAGTATACTGCTCGGGAGTCCAATAGGATCCATCCACATTGAGTTTCTTTTCAAAACCTAATCCTTCCTTCTGAGGATTTTTGTGCATTATGGACTTCTTGAGCACATCACATAGGGTTTGATGCCCTTTTAGGATCCTTAGCATTCTAGTCTCAAGTAAGCCCTTTAACCTGTAATTTTCTTTAGTGATAGCAGCAAAATCCTCGGAAGAGGGGTTAGCAGTACCAACTTTAGTAGTAGCAGTATTCTCTATGATAGCATTAGAGGTTTCAGCATGACAATCGGCATTGCTACGTTCTAAGCATTTTAAGCATGGAGGTACAAAATCATCAGGAAGTCGAACAGATTGCTCGGCGAAGAGAGAAGCTTTCTCTAACACCAGCTCGTTATGAGATTCTTTCGGTGACACAAGTTCTTGATTCCTGTTAAGGAGTTCATTTGATAAACTCTCGTAGTCAATTATAAGTGAGTCATATCGATTGGTAAGATCATCAACACTTGATGAAAAAGCATCTTACTCTTTGATCAACTTTTGATTCTTCTCCATCTCTTCGACCAGTAATCCTTCAGTCTTCCTGAGATTTCTCTCAAGCATTTGAAGTTCATCATGTTGGGATTTAGCGATCTTGAACAGCTTGGCATAGGAGATATATTCAGGTGAATATTCATTCATGGATCTTTGATGTTTAGTAGATACCTGATCCTTTGCTGATTTTTCCATGAGACAAAAGGTGATTGGTTCATCATCGCTTGAATCATCATCACCAGTGCTTGATTCATATGATTTCTTCGATGATTCAATGGCAACATATGCATAGCTTCTCCCAATTCTTCTGTAGAATTCTTCATCGTTTGATTCAGTGTCAGTTGCTTCCTCTTTGGAGTCCAGAGTCAGATCAGCACGCGCTCTATTCAGTCGTGACATCCTCTTCATATTTGATTCAATGATAGATCTGGCTTTCAAGCCAGTGACTAGTCTCGTCGAAGAAGATGATGAGGGAGATGTAATTTCCTTCGAGAGCTTAGTATGACAATCCACTCGTGTAAAACCACTGCTGTGAAGATATTTCCATCTGTTGCTAGGTTTTCCTTCCCATCTAGGGCAATCAGCAATGAGATGACCATATAATTTGCACTTGAAGCACTTCATATCTTTCGGAGGCAATCTTCTTCTTGATGATTCTGGTGCGTCAAACTCGTCATCATTTGTGAGGAAGAGATTTTTCCTTTTGAGATCACTTGCCTTTGTGTGAGCATTTCAAGTTCTCTGGTGATGGTGTGTTAATTTTCAACATCTTCTTATTTAGAACTGCCATAGTGTGAAAGAATTTCTCCTTCACTTTCCCAAGAAGATTCTTGATTGGCATTTTCCAGTTCCATCTTTTCTTCATGAATTGACAGCAGTGTCATGACCTCAACATAGTGAAGCTCTTCATAGTCTGGTCTTTGTTTGATTTCAGCTACAATAGGATTGAAGGATTCATCAAGAGCACTCAGAAGCTTGTTGACTACATCTCTATCGGTGATATCCGTTACTCCTCGCTGATGTAGTCTTTCGATAATGTTTGGCAGTCGATCAGTGAGTTCCATATCACTTTGTTTTCGGAGAATTCTGAATCCAGTGAACATGGCACGAAGCATTTGAATGTGGGGATCTAATCTAGCAACAAGTTCTTCATGAGCATTGTTGATGGAATCCCAAATTTGCTTTGTAGTATTGAGCCTTTGGAACCGAAAGAAAATGTCTTTTGATAGACTGCTATAGATGATATCTTTTACTTGAGCATCCAACTGCAGATTTGTTTTACCATCAGAAGTCAGATCATTTTGTTGATAAATGGTGTAGCCATCTTCCACAATTTGCCACAGATCATAGTTGACGACTTGAATTCTGAATCTCATTCGTTCCTTCCAGTAGAGGTAGTCATTTCCATCAAAGATAGGAAATCTTTCAGAGTGCGAGGATCTACCTGCATACGACATACTCATAACTCCAAGGACATTAGACCTTTAATAAATAGAGACAGGGAGTACCTGCTCTGATACCAACTATTAGGACCGAGAGTATATCAACCAAAGGGGGGTGAATGGGAGATTCAAAATTTCTTTCAAAAGTTTTGGAACTTATCCCAATCACAGCAGCGGAATAGAGTATCGAAGGAAATGAACTAAATCAATCTTCTTCGTCAGACGCATATTCATCAATGAAAGCATTGATAACAGTACGAGCTGGGGAAATCACATGTTTAACTACAATGAGAGTTATACAACATGCAGACAGATGTAGTAGAATGAGACACAACATCGTATGCACTGAAAGAAAAGACTATGGAGTGATTTCACAACTGGATCCGAGGAATATGATGATAACGAATGAATACAGGCGATAAAAATGAAACAGGATGAACATAGATACATAAGACGATGACAACAGAATGAAATGATCACATAAATTGTCGGCAAAGAGCATGAACAAAAACTGCTAAAGGAAATGCAGTAGAGTAGATTGAACCAGTGGTGCTCGATGGTGACATAGATTTGGTAGACTAGTTCACCCTTCTACCAAAGGGCTACGTCTGGTTGGAGGGGTTGTGACTTAACACAGAAGATAAACTCTCTTCACCCTATTCTCCTTCAATGCAGAGTTGGTCAAACTCAGGTTGATTTCACTCATGGTAGATCCTTGTCAGCGATCTCCAAACCTTCGGTCGACCTTCACGAACCACAGTCACTCTTGGTTGCTGAAGATCAGGCTCGGTGAAGACAACAAATCTTCAACACTCGAGCCGAAACCTATCCGTCTAGAGAGTGCGCAGCTCTCAAGAGTAATAGGTACAAGAACTCTCACTCAGAACTACTGTGATGCTAAACCACTGTCTAAGTTTTGGCTCTTGGGTTTTCTCTTGGTGGATGTTAAACTCGAATCACTCGGAGAGGGGTTGCTCAAATCAATCTTCTCAGAAATCTCAAGCAGAGCAGCCGCCAGACAAAGCCGGCGTGGGGTGGCTATTTATAGCTGCAGCCGTCCCAGATAGGAAATGACCAAATTAGACATCGGGTTCAGCCAATGACGGAATGACACGAGTCCAACGGTCGGATTTGAGCACAACGGTAACATTTCTTGCGGAGCAAGTAATGCTAACTCCTCGGTCCGAGGAAAATCTCTCGCAGCGAAGAAGATTACCGTCTCTTGCTGGCAAGTATTTTCTTGGAACCCAAAGATATTTCTCTCACAACTTTCATAGGTTTTGGCTAAGCATCACAGCGGATCTAAGCATCGAGAACCTATACCCCTCTTAATAGTACGGAGGTCCTATGAATCAAGAGAAAGAAAGAAGAACAATGAAATGAATACTATGTCTTCACCTTGTCTTTGACTTCCATCATTGCAGTCAACTTCTTCAGACGACGGTACCGAATCAAAAGCTTTGCTTCCGCAGTAATCTTTCGAGGGGTCGATTTCTTCACATCAATCTTCTCGAATAAAAACCAATGATGTCTTTTTAGAATATAATGGATAAAGAAAGTTATCCCTACAAAATCATATAGTCTTGTCATGCTCCATCTTCTTAACAAAAATTATTTATCATGCACAACCCTGATGACGAGCCAAGCAATTGGTTCATACTTTTTAACATGCTTCAGCTTTTTCAACTCTCACGCAATATATGAGCATAAGCCATGGATATAGCACTATGGGTGGAATAGAATATGAAGTTGGAGGTTGTGTGGAGAAGACAAAAAAAGGAAAAAGTCGCACATTGGCGAGGCTAATCAACGGGCTATGGAGATGCCCGTCAATTGACGTCAATACAAGGAGTAGGGATTTCCATGCAACGGATGCACTAGAGCTATAAGTGTATGAAATCTCAAAACAAAACTAAGTGGGTGTGCATCCAACTTGCTTGCTCATGAAGACCTCGGGCATTTGAGGAAGCCCATCATTGGAATATACAAGCAAAGTTCTATAATGAAAAATTCCCACTAGTAATATATGAAAGAGAAAAAATAGGAGACTCTCTATCATGAAGAACATGGTGCTACTTTGAATCACAAGTGTGGAAAAGGATAGTAACATTGTCCCTTATCTCTTTTTCTCTCTTTTTTTATTATTTTTTCCTGTTTTTTAGTTTTGGGCTCTTTGGCCTCTCTTTTTTTATTTTCATCCGGAGTCTCATCCCGACTTGTGGGGGAATCATAGTCTCCATCATACTTTCCTCACATGGGACAATGCTCTAATAATGATGATCATCACACTTTTATTTACTTACAACTCAAGAATTACAACTCGATACTAGAACATGCCTCCGGCAGTGTACCGGGAAGTGCAATGATCTAGCGTGACATGTATAAAAAATATGAATGGTGGCCAAGTCACAAATACTATGTCAACTATATGATCATGCAAAGCAATATGACAATGATGATATGTGTCATAATAAAATGGAACCATGAAAGTTGCATGGCAATATATCTCGGAATGGCTATTGAAATGCCATAATAGGTTTGTATGATGGTTGTTTTGAGGAAGATACAATGTGGCTTATGTGTGAAAGAGTGTATCATATCACAGGGTTTGGATGCACCAGCGAATTTTGCCACCACTCAAAATAAGAAAGGGCAATGCACGGTACAGAAGAGGCTAGCAAAATGCGGAAAGGTGAGAGTGCATATAATCCATGGACTCGCATTAGTCATAAAGAACTTAGATACTTATTGCAAAAGTTTATTAGCCCTCAAAGCAAAGTACTACTATGCATGCTCCTAGGGTGATAGATTGGTAGGAGAAGACCATCGCTCCTCCCCGACCGCCACTCATAAGGAAGACAATCAATAATAAATCATCCTCCAATTTCATAGCATAACGAGAGACCATGCGTGCATGCTTCGGGAATCACAAATCTTAACACCAATATTCTTACTAAACCACAATTGCTCACTAGCATGACTCTAATATCACCATCTTTATATCTCAAAACAAATGCAAGGAATCAAACTTCTCATATATTCAATGATCTTTATGAAAGTTTTGTTATATCCCTCTTGAATACCCATCATACTAGGACTAAATTCATAACCCAACAAAATTGCCATACTATTTATAAGACTCTCAAAATAATATAAGTGAAGCATTAGAGTTCATCAATTTCTTTAAAATATAACCACCGCCATGCACAAAAAAGATATAAGTGAAGCACTAGAGCAACTACCTAGCTCAAAAGATATAAGTGAAGCACATATAGTATTCTAACAAATTCACGATTAACGTGTGTCCCTCTCAAAAGGTGTGTCCAACAAGGATGATTGTGGCAAACTATAAAGAAAATAAAGCAAAGACTCATATAATACAAGATGCTCCAAGCAAAACACATATCATGTGGTGAATAAAAATATAGCCTCGGGTAATTTAACGATGGATTGTAGACAAAAGAGGGGATGCCATCCGGGACATCCCTAAGCTTATATTCTTGGTTCTCCTTGAATATTAACTTGGGCTGCCTTGGGCATCCCCAAGCTTAGGATCTTGCCAGTCCTTATTGCGTAGTCCATCGAAACTTCACCAAAACTCACAACACAAAACTCAGTAGAAAACTCGTGAGATCCATTAGTGAAACAAAGCAAATCACCACTTTTAGGTACTGTTGTAAAATCATTCCGATTTTATATTTATATTATATCTACTATATTCTAACTTCTCCATGGTTCATACCCCCCGATACAACCCATAGATTCATCAAAATAAGCAAACAACACAATGAAAACAGAATCTGTAAAAAACAGAACAGTCTGTAATAATGTGGACTTTAGCCAAACTTCTGCACCTACAAGAAGTCCGAAAAAATAGGAAAACATGGGAAATTTTATATCAATAAAGTGTAAAATGTTCAGAGATTTTTGTCACTCCAGTGATTTTTAACAATTCTGCTACTAGACATAAAAGTTTCTCTTTTTTCACAGAATCAAATCAACAATCTTCCAAACCATCTCAAAGGTCTTACTTGGCACAAAACTAACTAAAACACTAAAACACAATCATAACAGAAGTATAATTGCATATTTATTAAAAAATAGAAGAAAAAGCAAAAATATAAAAAATGGGTTGCCTCCCAACAAGTGCTATTGTTTTTTTTTTTGACCAAAGAACAGTAGGGTAAGCCCCCTACTGTGAGTCATTTTCATTTATTAAGAGAGTATCCAAATTAAATAATCAAGTGGTTGTTGGGGGGACAACCAAGTAGGTACAAACTAGGGGGAGGAAAGTAATGAAATTATTGAAAAATCAAATATTGTCTATCCATGAAGACATGCCCTCTTTTAGAGTGGGTTTAGCCCTCAAAGATGGTCATTTTGAAATATCTGACAAAGTCATTCTTGCAATCATTTATTGAGCAAGGTATCCCTTCAAAAATCATCCCATTCCTTTGGTTCCATATGCTCCAGCATCCAAGAATCATGATTTCCATGAAGTGGTCAATTTTATATCTGTGTTTAGCATCAATAATCATATTGTTGATCTCCATATCCGAATTCCATTCAAATCCAATGTTCCACCAGAAACCTTGACTAAATGGACAAGTGAATAGAAGATGAGTCCTGTCTTCATAGTCTTCATTGTTGCATAGGACACATATAGTGGAATCTAGGTGCATGCTTTTCCTGATCAAAAGATCGCATGTATTTATTCTGTCATTTAGCATGAGCCAATGGAAAAATTTGTGTCTTGGTAGACAACATGATTTCCATATCCATTTAAAGGTGGCAGCTGCATCTTCACCATTCATAAGGTAACCATAGATCTTCTTTTTAATGTTCTTATTGTTACCCCAGTTGAAGGTCCATTTGTCCTTGTCATCTGAGTTCTGATATTGTTTAGTTCTCCTGATAGTAAGTGGAATTGTTGGTGGGCTTGAATGGAAAGAGGAAGTTGGAACATGCTGTAAAGGTTCTCTAGTTCCTTGGCTTCTTTGATTGATATGCTTTCCTTTTGGGTAAAAGAGTGAAGCTCAAGGTATTTGATTTTCCTAATATCACCATTCCATATGTCATCCCATAGCAGATTAGTGCAACCAGATTTGATGTCACAAGTAGTCATTTCCCTGAAAAGGTCATACATTTTCATGCAATCTTTCCACCAAAAGGATCCTTTGCTTCTGTTGTAATGAGGGACATCATTGTTATGGTAGTGAGCTTCCCATATTAATTTAACCCATGGGACATCCACTTTATTATAGAACTTGAACAAGTGCTTTATGAGAAGGGCTTTATTTTGTTCTCTAAGATTCAAAACCCCAAGACCTCCTTGCTGTTTGGGTTTGCATATCATCTCCCAGCTGGCCAGGCATTTACCACCTTTATTGATTTGATTTCATTTCCATACCAAAGGAAATTTCTGCTTGATTTATCCACATGGTCCAGAATGGTAACATGGACTTTAAGAGAGCACATGGCAAATATAGGCATGGAAGCAACAACAGAGTTGACATAAGTGAGTCTCCCAGAATGGTTCATGAACCTGGCAACCCCTGATAATCTTTTATCAATCTTAGATATAACTGGGATGAGGTCATGAACAGAGGGTTTGGTGGTGCCCATAGGTAGTCCAAGATAGGTGAAAGGAAGGCTTTCAACTTTACAACCAAAAGAGTTAGCAAGGTTGTTGATTGATTGTTGATCCATATTTATTGGGATCATGGATGATTTGCTGTAATTAACAAATAGCCCAGTGGACATACTGAATAGATTAAGCAGGTATTTGAGATGGCTGAGTTGCTCTTCGTCAGCAGGCATGATCAATAGAGTATCATCAGCATATTGAATAATAGGGTAGTCAAGACCATATGCCTGATTTGTGGGGAGAGTGAATTCACCATTTGCCCAAGCAGCATTGATAATAGACTGAAGTAGATCAGCAGCAATGATATATAGAAGAGGAGAGTGAGGATCTCCTTGTCTGACTCCTCTTTTACATATAATTTTTTTCCCAGCAACACCATTTAACAGGACAGATGTTGATGCAATATTGAGTATATTGGTTACCCAATTTATCCATCTTGGACCAAAACCCTTTGCTTTCAACATGGCAATAATTGCATTGTATTCAATCTTGTCAAAAGCTTTCTCAAAATCAAGTTTGAGTATGATGATAGGTTTCCTTGATTGATGACATAGATGAATGTATTCAAATGCAAATCCCAAGCAGTCCTGGATATTTCTCCCTTTTATGAAACCATATTGATTCTGATGAATGACAGAGGTAATGATTTTCTGAGCTCTATTGGCCATGAGCTTTGTGATGATTTTGAGAGGAAGGCTGACCAGAGAAATGGGCCTGAAATCATTCATACCAATAGGGTTTGTAATCTTTGGGATGAGTGTAATAAAAGCAGTATTAATACTTTGAATATCAATGTTTCCTTCAAAAAAATCCCAAATCATAGTGTAAATATCTTGTTTGATGATATTCCAACATTTCTTCAGAAATAGGCCATTAAAACCATCAGGTCCAGGTGCTCTGTCAGAGTGGATGTCTTTAATAACTTGGTCAATTTCACCCATGGAAAAAGGGGCCTCAAGCTCAGAAAGATCTTTAGGCTGAATAATTTCCTCAAGATTGAATAGCATAGGTGGGTTGATAGCTTTTCCCAGTCTATCTTTCTATGATTTCCAAATAATGGCAGCCTTGTGGTCATGATTTTGGAAAGGGGTCCCATCTTCATCTTGTAGAGAAGTTATGAAATTCTTCCTGTAGCTTTGGGTAGCCATGGCATGAAAAATTCAGTATTTTCATCATCAAGCTGTATACTTCTCATCTTAAACCTGGATTTCCAATACATTCTTTTTACTTCCAATAGCTTGGCTATGTGATTCTTGATAATAATTCTGAAGTTTGCTTCAATAGTGCTCAGATTTCTTTGATCCTCAATGCCATCAATCATAGATAGAACATAGTTACATGCGTATATATTAGTGTTAAGTTTTGACAGGTTTTGCTCCATTTTTTAAACCCATTCTGAGACATTTGAACCTGGCAGCAGTATCCTTGGCAGAGTTTGTCAATTGTTGATTTCTGCTCCAACATTGAATAACACTCTCATAGAATCCATCGAATTCAAACCAATAATTTTCAAATCTGAATATAGAGGATTTTGGAATATCACTGCCAATCTGAATGTGAATAGGAATATGATCTGAAGTGACTCTAGCAAGTGAGTGTGCCAAAGTATTTAGTAAAGTCAGGGTCCAGTTGGCAGAAGTAAAAATCCAGTCAAGCTTTTCTAGAAGTGGAGAGTCCTGCATGTTGGACCAGGTGAAATTCCTACCCTTGATAGGTATTTCCACAAGATCCTGTTGTTGGAGTAGGCTGTTAAACATAAGCATATTGTTGGTGTCTCCTCCTGACAGTCTGCTTTACATCCAAGTGGGCTCCTTATTAGATTGAAATCGCCCATTAGAATCCAATGATCCATCCGAGAGGCATCTATATTGCTTTCGGCCAATCAAAAATTCAGTTCTGTCATCATTGTGGCAGGGTCCATATATATTGCTAATGTAAAAAAATGTTGCCAGATAGATTGCATGATAACCTCACAGTGATTTGGTATGTATTTTGGCTGACAACAGATCCTGAAAAAAGACTGCCATTCCATATAGTAATCATTTGTGGCAAAGTGTTACTGTTTTACGCCCCTAGCTGGGCATATTGCATAGATCTAGGTATTAGTAAATGTGAGGGAGATCATCCATGCTCATCTCATATTCCCTCCTTTCAGGAGCAAGTTTCCTTTGTGGCAAACAAAAATAATCAAAAGGGCTAAATTTAATAGCATACGGATCTATAAGATCAAGTTGAGGAGAAAGATGTTCCTCCTTTGGCCCTTTATATGTGATTACTATCTCTTTATTATAAATGTTCCTTTGATTATGATCTCTAAGCTTTTCTTGAAGAACACGCCCTAGCCCATTATTTTGCATAGCAAAATTACCATTGGGTTCAGAAATTTTATCAATTAACATAGATGGGGGAACTTTTTTCCTTAGATTTTCAATTTAAGCAACATAATCTGGAGATTGTAATCTCCTTATCTCTTCTTGATTAAAAAGGATCTTCTCTGTAGGAGGGCAACCACAATTTATATTGTAATGAGCAAATATTTCACGTGCTTCTTTCATAATATGTCCAAATTCATAAGCTAGAAATATAGTGGTAACACGCTTAACGGAAGGATCATGAATATTAGAGAATTCTAGAAGGATCCTTTTTATGGATGGATGCATGTGAACAAATTTTCTTTCAACTTCAACTATAAGCAAAGATATTGCATCCGCAAGACTAGAAGTTTTGTTAAGAATTGACCCTCCTAGCATAGGTAACGTACCGGCACAAGTAAAGAAATCCTGGATAACACCTTTTCCAATAATATTACCGCTACCTACACGGAGTTTTTTAGTGTGCATGATAGTAGCTTCTTTCTCATAAGGATCATCCTCAACAAAATCATCAAATTTTTCCTCAAGATTACTACTAGTTTTTTCAACGATAACCTCCTCAGATTCAAACATGATGACAAAGCACACAAACAAACGTAAAAGTGAATGGAAAGAAGGCGAATAAAAAGGCAGATATTTTTTGTGTTTTTCTGAAAATGTTTTAGAAGTGGGGGAGTGGAAAACAAGAGGCAAATGGCGAATAATGAAAATGCAAGAGATGAGAGTTTATGATGGGTACTTGGTAGGCTTGATGTAGATCCTCCCCGGCAACGACGTTAGAAATTCTTCCCGCTAATTCTTGAGCTTGCGTTGGTTTTTCCCTTGAAGAGGAAAGGGTGATGCAGCAAAGTAGAGATAAGTATTTCCCTCGGTTGAGAACCAAGGTATCAATCTAGTAGGAGGAACACACAAGTCACCAATGGTTGCACCTACACAAACAAATAAATACTTGCACCCAACGTGATAAAGGGGTTGTCAATCCCTTCATGGTTACTTGCAAGGATGAGATCTGATAGTGATAGATATAAAAGATAAGTAAAAGTGCAAAATAAGATAAAAGTAAATAAATTGCAGCAAGGTATTTTTGTGTTTTTGATATAATAGACCTAAAAATAATATGATAAAAATAGACCCGGGGGCCATAGTTTTCACTAGAGGCTTCTCTCTTGACAGAAAGCATACAGTGGGTAAACAAATTACTATTGAGCAATTGATAGAAAAGCGCATAGTTATGACAATATCTAAGGCAATGATCATGAATATAGGCATCACATCCGTGGGTAAACAAATTACTATCAAGCAATTGATAGAAAAGCGCATAGTTATGACAATATCTAAGGCAATGATCATGAATATAGGCATCACATCCGTGACAAGTAGACTAACTCCTTCCTACATCTGCTACTATTACTCCACACATCGACCGTTATCCAGCATGCATCTAGTGTATTAAGTTAACAAGAACAGAGTAACAACTTAAGCAAGATGACATGATGTAGAGGGATAGATCCAAACAACATGAAGAAACCCCATCTTTTTATCCTTAATGGCAACAATATAAATACATGTCATGTCCCTTTCTGTCACTGGGATTGAGCACCGCAAGATTGAATCCAATACAAAGCACCTCCTGTAACATCCCAAAATTCTAAATTTTGGAATGTTATATTAAATAAATAGTTCTGATTTTTTTTGTTTGATTGTGGTATGGTTGCTTGTGTGAAATTGAGTGAAATTTGAAACTTTTGAAAGTTGAATGAGAGGGAATAAAAGGACTTTCCCAAACTTACATTTTGCAGTTATGATCTCCATGAATTCAAATTCATTTCATCAAAAAACCCTGGAGTGAAGATAATATGACTTCTTCCATTTAAATAAATAAAAAAGGTTTTTTTTTATATTTGAATTCCATTTGGAAATATTTCAAATTCAGAAACTTTATGCAACTCAATGATTTTCACGAGAGAAGATAAAATGACTTCTTCGAATGCTAAGAAAGAGAGTTGGAACTTTCAAAGAATCAAATTGAAAGTCCCTTTGAAGTTATTTTGAAACCCACTTTCAATTTGGAATTATTTGGTTCTTATACAAATTATTTTTCTCCAAAAATAAAATATATATGGAAAATAGGTAAAATGATTCCCTACAGTAGAAAAGTGGAGAAAAATGAGTTTGAAATCATTTTGGTATTTTAAAATATTTTTATTTGGTTTTTAAATGAAACAGTAGCACTGTTCACTTTATTTCAATTTTTTGCAGAATTTATTTGCCACTGAAAATAAGTTCATCCTTTAGGAAATCTTTTTCTGAAATTTTTGATATATAATATGCCTATGTACAATTTTTTTTTTACTTTCGTTATTCAGTTTTTCCTTTTCTGTTTCTATTTAACAAAAAAATCTGTGCGTGCGCCTGGAACTAACTGCCGCCCACGTGCGTAGCATAGTGGCATCGGGCACCCTATCATTTTTTTTCTCCCCTACATGGGCCAGGCCTAGCCAACAATTTCCTTCTCAGTTTTTTTTTCTTTTTTTATTTTTTTCCTTTGGCCGAATAATAAAATCAGATTTATCTGCGGCCATCTGTAAGTGGCGTGGAAGCCTTTTTGCCCATGGCGCACGTTTCCCGTATTTCTTTTCTTTTCGTCTATATTTAGTCCCACATTGACTTCGATCTTTAAGCCTCTTTTCCACCTATAAATATAGACCCATAGAACCTCCAAAAATTATCCGATTCGGGTTAAATCAATATTTAGTTTGACTAGATTCACTAAAGAAAAATATATTTCTCCTCTTCGGTGGGACTTCTGTAATTTGTCTCCTCTCTTCGAAGTCGTCTTTTCTCTACCTTATAAAGGTATCTTTCTTCGTACTTTTTTATAAATACTCTCATAGCTTATTATTTCTCGACTAGTACGATAGGCGTAGAAATCTTTTAGAATAACTCTTTTTCTTCCGTAAAACAGCTTGGCCCTGATTTTCTCAAATAGCCATAACATTTTACTCGGTTATCCAAATTAGACGAAACCAATGCCAAATTCTTCGTCTTGATCCCCTCTATCTAGAGAACATATTAAATCAACTTTTTTGAAATTTTAAAATTAGAATTAGGTCAGATTCAAATTCAAACTTGTTTTGGCTATAACTTGAGTTTTATAACGCCGATTTAATTGATTCTTTTTGAAAATCGTATCTCTTGACATGTATATTCTGTTAAGATCAAAATCACATAAGTTTGCTGCTGTTAAAAATATGTTTGTGTTCCTGAGTTTTATTTGATGGTTTTGAAGTTTTCCGAAGTGTTTTGTGTGTTCTTTTGGATCTTTGAGTGATTGCTTATGTGTGGTTATAATTGATTGCTTATGATAGATTGAATGGATGTGACGAGTAGAACTATCAGGAATTGTGAGTGCGTCGAATCTTCATCAACGGTACAAGGCAAGTTCACACTTTGATCATATTTTTTTCATACCCAGTTTTTATGCATTAGTTTCACCCTCAAAGATTTGCATGAGTAGGATTGGGAATTGGGGCATTGGTATGTAGTTCATGAGGTAGGAACCTATTACCTTTGATCACCCCGGGAATATACGCTTTGTTACTTATTGCTTAGCCATGCTCGTAGACGTGGATTGATATGTGAGATTCATGAAAGTTGCGAGAGTAACATTAACTAAGGGAAACTTATGGTGACTACTTTAATACACATCTAAGTGGAATGGTTGGGGCACCCTGAAGCACCCGGTGGTTTGCCCAGCACCGGAGAACCCAAAGGTTTGCCCAAGGGATCCTGAGTACCCGTGTGATCATCCTATGGAATGCCACCCAGGCTCAAAGGGATCATAAGATTATTCATGCTAGAAACTTCCGTGTGTTGCCACAAGCCATTATGGGCTCTGACATAGTTGAGTATGTTGTGTGACCTCTTTCAGTGGTCGTGCTGTCTACCCAGAGTAAAGAGTTAGTGCTTCAAAAAGACTGTGTCTCGATCATCCGTTTCTCAAACATAATGTAGTGCGAGAAATTCAACGGAGTAGATCGAGTTTTGTAGGGAAATGTGCGCAAACCTCTGCAGAGTGTACAAACTAATCATGATTAGCCGTGTCCCTAGTTATGGACATTTTGAGTATCTGGTATATGAATTGTTGGTTGATCTCATCACTTTACTTAATGAATTTGTTGGGTTATTAATATTATTTTGGGATTGAGTTGGGGGAATGTCGGTGTCAAAACCGGCGGATCTCGGGTAGGGGGTCCCGAACTGTGCGTCTAGGCGGATGGTAACAGGAGACAAGGGACACGATGTTTTTACCCAGGTTCGGGCCCTCTCGATGGAGGTAAAACCCTACTCCCGCTTGATTAATATTGATGATATGGGTAGTACAAGAGTAGATCTACCACGAGATCGTGAGAGGCTAAACCCTAGAAGCTAGCCTATGGTATGATTGTTGTTCGCCCCACGGACTAAAACCCTCCTGCTTATATAGACACCAAGAGGGTTAGGGTTACACAGAGTTGGTTACAATGGTAGGAGATCTACATATCCAGACGCCAAGCTTGTTTTCCACGCCAAGAAAGGTCCCATCCTAGGACACGAGACGAAGTCTTCAATCTTGTATCTTCATAGTCCAGAGTCCGCCAAAGGTCATAGTCCGGCTATCCTGACACCCCCTAATCTGGGACTCTCAAGATCCTCGAACCAGGCTTCAATGACGATTTAGTCCGTACAAGGCATATTGTCTTCGGCATTGCAAGGCGGGTTCCTCCGAATACTTCATAGAAGATTTTGAACACAAGGATAGTGTCCGGCTCGCAAAATGATTTCCACATAACACCGTGGGAGAATAATATTTACACAAAATCAATCTGGCCGATGTATTCATGGCGTGCTATCACGCCACGGCCAAGTCTTTATTCGAATCGTTTTCACTGCACCACCTCGGTAGCGTTTAAAGGCGGTTTCCAGCACGTCTTGTCAGCAGTAGATCGTGGTCCCCTTATTCCGGGATTCTCATCAATACGGACGCAGTAACCCAACCGCCATCAATTTACTTCGGCGCTTGGGAGATAAGCGGAGTTTTCACCGGGCCGGTAGGGGCGCTTAGTTACATCGCCCATATAAGGATAAGGATCCACCTTTTTCCATCTACGCCTTTCTTCCTCCTTTGCTTATCCATTCCTGCAAGACTCAAGCTCCAAATACCAAGTTCGCACATCTCACCTCGACCTCCTCCAGCCATGTCCGAGCGGGAGGCAATGGATGGTCTCCTCCACACGGAGGGACACATCAAGAAGCTCGAGAAGGCCGGATACTTGTCTAATGACATCGAAAGTAACGGGCTCCCGAGAAAGGGCAGCTCATCCCCACCCCTGTGCCCCATGAGAGGGTGGTGTTTCTCACCCATTTCCTCCATGGACTAGGTTTCCCACTCCACCCATTTGTCCTGGACTCATGTTCTACTACGGCCTGATTTCCACGATCTGGCCCCAAACTTCATCCTCAATATCTCGACGCTTATCGTCAGGTAAGGCTTTCTCTCGCATCCAGCCCCACTTCACTTATGGTTGAAGACCTTTAGTGTCAAGCCAAAGATAGTGGGCGCCAACAAGCGGAGGCGGAGGCGCCATGGCGGGCGGGATGCCCAATGTTACATGGCTCGAGGGCTTCTTCGTGGAGACCATAAAGAAATTGTGGCAATCGGGTGGTTCTACATCACCGAGTCAAGCGACCCTAAGTGGGCGGGGCCGCCCCGAATTCCGATCCGCTTCCCTACACGGCTCACCTCACGGAAAGAGACGAGCTTGTCGGGGCGATCCGAGGAGCTGTCCGGACTCCAAATTTGCGCCCAAGACCTGGTGAGCAAGAAGCTCAAACTCGTCAATGTAGTCCAGTCATGGTTATCCGCCGGATCCTCCTGCAGCGCGAACGAAGCCACCTTGTGGGAGTTTGATCCGCAGCAGCACCAAACCTCCGAGCGTGCTCTTCGACACTACATACGAAGACGCCTGGAAGGTGCTGTTCAAGGGCGCCGAGGCTCCCGCATCCGCTACCGAGGATCGCGGATTCAGCGCGCGGCGTCAAGCCAACGCGGTAAGTTATTTTGCCCTTTACGGGACGCTTGTTTTCATAGTTTGACTCTATGCGGGATCTAAACTCCCTTACCTTTGACAGATTGGCGTAAGACGGCCGGACAGATCAGCTGTCCGCCTTGCCTAAGTCCCAGCGGATGCCCACTTGACGGGAAGCCGGCTCGCAAGACTTACGCTGTGATCTTAGGAGAAGAAGGCCAAGAAGGCCACTGAAACTCGAAGAGTTCCAGACGCCAGCGGTGCCGGACTCACCGTCCCGATGACCCCGAGGCGGACTCCTCCCATGAAGACGAGGAGAAGGAAAAGAGGTCTTTCCCCAGCAGGGGAGAGAAGAAAGAGGAAGGCCGACCCAATCGGGAGGCCGTGAGGGTCCAAGAAGGAAGGACCCTCCTCCGGACTACTTCCACCAACGCCAACGACGGCCGAAGAAGAGTGGCCGCTAGGGCCAAGCCCTCGCAGAAATCGTAAGTTTCCTGGATACCGTAATAACTCATAACGTTCCTTTGTTGCACAGTACCTTCTGACGTCGGATATAATCATGCAGTCTGCCCAAGGCCGGGCTCGACACTTCGTCGAGCGGTTTGCTGGATCCGTCGGATGTGAACAACACTTCACTTCCGGCCGCCTCTTCTCCTCGCACTGCGGATGATGCCGAGGTGGCATCCCAAAAGGGGCAAGCCAGGAGGAGATGGTCTCGAGGCGCCGCAAGGCGCACCTCCTGCACCTCGGCGGAAAAGGATAAAACCTAAGGGCTTTAGGTCCAGCCCTTAGGTCGGACATCGCACCGAACCCCCAATGGTTCCAAAGATCCGCTAAAGCGGCCCTCTACTAAGAAGGACAAGTTTACGACGCCGGTGACCTCCGCCCAACCGGAGGCACCGGATAATCATTGGAGGTGCTTAACAGGCGCTTCCATCGACGAGGAGCACCGTACTATTATGAGTGCGGTGATCCGTATGTTCAAATTCGCCAAGAGCGGGTGACTGATCAAGTTCGTGCCTTCTAACAGGCTTTGAGGTACGTATTTAAAATATGTAAAAATATAAACGCATAGACAGTAGCCCCTGATGCTCAATTTGGTGTTCGGAAAGAAAAGCCGAACTGAGGATCAAAAAGATATACGCAAGAGTCTAACATAAATTTTTCAATATGGGAATGCAGGCTGTGCTGCTGACCTCTGCCGCACTGACTGCGGAGGTCAATGAATTGAAGTAGGGCCTCGAGCGGTACGAGAACAAGCTCGACCTTGCCAAGAAGCAGCTCGAGGACAGGGAAGGTAAGTAATACCTTATGTAAGTATATATATAAAAAAAGGTGTGGTTGCGAAAAATGACAGGAATAACGTGAATATTGCAAGGGCCATAACGAGGTGGCGACCCTAAAGGAAGCGGTGTCCAAGGCCGAAAGTACGCGGCATGAGCGCACCGAGCGAGAGAAGCAGGAGGCGCGGGTGGCGGAGGTGCGGCAAGAGCTCCAGTGCTCGTGGAAAAACACGAGAGTTTGGAGCGTGACTCAAAGACTCAAGAGTCCGAGCTCGCCTGCCCTTGAGAGCGCCTAAAGCCGCTAAGACCAAGCTTCCAAAAGCCCTCTAGGAAATTGAGGCGATGAAGAAGATAGCGGCGGTAAGGCATACTTTATGCAAAGCAAGCATGTGAAAGTGAATTATCTGTTACTTACCCGAATCCGAAGCTCTCCAGAGCATTCGCAGATTCTGCCCATGGGCAGGTGTCCGATCTCTGCCGCTTTCTACCGAGCCGAGGAGGGAAGCTCGACGGAGAAGGTGTTCTCGGGTCCCAAAGATGTCGAGGCTGACACCCGTGCCCTAGAGCGACCAGCCTGAAGCAGCCGTTCGAGCTCCATAAGGTGGCCGAACAGGCCATGAAGGGTCTCATGCAGTCTCGGCCAGGCTCGGGAGGCCATGCCTGGAAGCTACTTCGGGCTGGTAAGGCGGCTGGTGAATGCCTGTCCGAGGCTTGAAGTCATCAAGCGCTCCGTCTGCATCGAATGTGCCCTTAGGGCCCTTGCCCGTGCTAAGGTGCACTGGGGCAAGATGGATGTTGAGAAGCTTGTGAAGGACGGACCACCACCGGGCAAGGAGCATCGCAAGCCTGAAATGTATTATGAGGGCGTCTCAAGGGTGCCCGCCTTATAGCGGAGTGAATGCTCCAAAGATGTAATTTTTGAGTACACTCGCATTTGTTATCCTGTACGCTGAAAACTTGTTCATATGCGCTAAGCAACGCTTTAGAATTTAAAATATTACCTTCTGTGCGGCCGTTTAGTAAATTTGAGAGATGGCGAGTCGTCGGCTTCAAATTTCATGCCACGAAAGTGTTGGGGTGTTTGGGATAAACTTGAGCGCTCTTGTTCCCATTCTTGGGTCCTTCGAGGGAGGCGCCAACGAACGGTAATCGAGGCAACCGGACTATAATGCTTGAACACTCTCACTTAGCCATAAAATTCTATAATTTTAAATTTCTAAGAAGCCCTAGTATTCTAAGACCGAGTTCGGGCGCTATCCACGCCTAAGGCCGGACAATGCCGACTCCTCGCCTAAGCGGCATAAGTCTTTAGGGACTTGAAAACCTTCTCGAACAAGCTGACCGGCTCTCGCCCTATCATGACTCGGCCAGTTTAGCTTTCTCCACCGAGGTGCTTAACCCAGCTCAACCGGGCACAATCGCAGTGATGGTTCTCCCAAGCGCTACCTTAGCCGATATAATCTAACATAAGGTACCAAAACATGGGAGCCAAGCAAACCCAACTATTGACCCAAGACATGATTCTGAGCCGATGCATATAATGCTATAAGTTCGGGTGCCGCACTTGTGAAAGTGTTCGGACTTATCACACCATATTGTGGGGTACTTAAGCCTCGGTGTATTGCCTGCACTAAAATGTACGGTTGCACAATGTCATAACTGAACATATATATATATATATATATATATATATATATATATATATATATATATATATATATATATATATATATATATATATATATAAAGGAATTCAATAATAGGCGTAAGCTATGTATTGTTTATTCAAAAGGGCTGCGCAGAAGAGCGTAATCGATACAAATAGTGCGATAAGCAAGGGGCGGGACTTTAACATGTCCCCTCCGTGGGGTAAGTCATGGATGGTATGTAAAAGCAGAATTATCTGCTCATTAACGTAGACCACCTGGACACTCGGCGTAGCTTCGGCTTCCCCGGCTGTTGCATCGTGTGTTCGGGCGATTCTACTTGCGGATAGGGCTTCGTGAGAACTGAGTCTGAAAAAAAAGAATGACACAATCGGAGCCCCCGAGTGCGGTTGAGCCGCGTGCAGGCATGCCGTTGTCGTGCCCCTCCCCTATGCCCATGGTATTTCCAGAGCGTGGTTATGTACGCAGCGACCTTGGTTTCGCAATTTCGCGAGGGTCAGTTAAGGCCGCATTGCTACGCGTGCTCGAAACATGCCAGCGGTCTGGTTGTGGGTTACTCTGGTGCGCTTAGCGGTGTCCTGGACGTTTAATGGCCGTCTTGGAGAATTGCCTTGACGGGCTGCTTTGTACTTCCGCCGCGAGGGTCAGCCAGATGCTCCTCCGTCCGGAGAGAGCGTTCGGTGTTTCGCATTGACCGTAATGACTCCTCGAGGGCCCGACATCTTGAGCTTGAGGTATGCATAGTGCGGCACCGCATTGAACTTTATAACGCTGTTCGTCTGAAAGCAGCGTGATAGCCGCCGCTGAACGGGACTATGTCAAGATTAACTCCTCGCTTGAAGTTATCCGGGATCCAAGACCACTTCAAGTGTAATCGAGCACATAGCTGGTTGGCCTCTACACTGGTATGACGCCTTTAAAGGTCGTCTTCGTGGGTTTAATCCTTGATGGGTCTATGCCCATTTTGCGCCTTTGTATCCCGATAAAAGCAGGTTCAGCTGCCGCCCGCCCATTAGGACTCTAGTGAGGTGAAATCCGTCAATGATTGGGTCTAGAACCAATGCGGCGAATCCGCCATGGTTGATGCTAGTGGGTGGTCCTTCGATCAAAAGTGATCGGGCAGGTGAAGACCACGGGTTGAACTTTGGGGCGATCGCTCCATCGCATATCGTCCCTTTAGTGCACGCTTCCGCCTCCCTTTTGGGTATGTGGGTTGCATATATCATGTTCACCGCTCGCACTTGTGGGGAAAGCCCTTCGTCCTCTATTGTTCGGGGCAGGCTCCTCCTCGTCATCGCTTGTGCAGCCCCTTGTCATTGTTTTCGCATTTAACTTGCTCGCTGCTTGAACACCCAACAATCCTGTTGGTGTGGTTGGCTGGTTTCGGGGTGTCGTGTATCCGCACGGCGATCGAGTATTCGGTCCAAATTGATGGGCCCGAGTATTTCTTTTTAAATGGCTTTTTCACCGACCGGTTTAGAACCTCTGAATCCGGCATTGATCGTCAGATCTCAAAGATTATCGCCGTTAATGCGGCGCTTGTGCTTGTTGCGACGTGACCTGCCATTGTTGTCCTTGGTATCCGAATGACCGGGGCTCTTGGTCATGTTGTTACTACGAGCTAGCCAGCTGTCCTCTCCCGCGCAAAAGCGGGTCATGAGTGTTGTGAGGGCTGCCATGGATTTCGGCTTTTCCAGTCCTAGGTGCCGGGCAAGCCACTCGTCGCGGATGTTGTGTTTGAAGGCTGCTGAATTATGTGGCTTAGGTCATCGGCGTCTAGTGGTCGCACATATGTTCCCTGGAAATTGTCGAGGAATGCGGCTTCCAGGTCTTCCCAACAACCAATTGACTCTGCTGGCAAGCTGTTAAGCCAATGTCGGGCTGGTCCTTTAAGCTTGAGTGGGAGGTATTTGATGGCGTGTAGATCGTCACCACGGGGCATGTGGATGTGAAGGAGATAGTCCTCGATCCAGACCGCAGGATCTATTGTGCCATCGTATGATTCAATGTTTACGGGTTTGAAACCCTCGAGGATTTCATGATCCATCACTTCATCTGTGAAGCATAGTGGGTGTGCGCGCCTCAGATTGGGCTATGTCACGACGCAGCTCAAATGAGCTTTGTCTCTGTGTTCGCCCGGCCCGGCGGAGTTGTTATATTCGGCGTGACGGTTATCGCCACGTGTCATGGGCGCCCATACGCGATCCGTAGATCGATCTTGTTTGCCTTGCCTTGTCCTCCAATATATCTTTGCAGTGCAGGGCGCATTTCCCCGCGCCTTGGTATTTTTTGAGCGGCGCCGGGGTGCGGCTTTAGTTGAGGGCCGAGAGGCCTCTCTATCGCGGCCACGAGGTGGCCGGTCGGCCGTATCATGCGCTGGTGATGTAGGTTTGGGTGCTTCCTCCTCTAATCGGGGTAGCAGCCTGCGTTTTGGGTAGCTCTTGGAGGCGCTTCGAGTTCATACTCTTCGCCGCAAGGACTTCTCAAACCCATCCGCTGCCTAGCAAGTCTTGGTCAGCTCTAATTTGTTGCTACTTTTCTTGAGGCTGCTTTGTCGTGGCTATAAGCCCCGTTTGAAAACGCTTCTTGTTCACGGATCCTCGGGCACCCATTTAATTGTCGTCACGAGGCTTGCCTCATCTTCTGAGAGGGGGGCATGTAATTATCGTCCTCTACCTCTCTTTCTACCGCTCTCTCATGAGGGCTGGCTTCTCCATCCTCTGTCTTTGAATCCTGCCGGAGGGGTTGTCTTCGCACTTTCCCGGGGTGTTATTGTCTCCGTCTGCTGGAATCACCGTTTTCTTTGTGGCGGGATTTAGAGCGGCGCCACGACGGCCAGCGCTTAGGCTGTTTCTTGGAGGGTCATCCTCCGCTATTCCATCGCCGTTCCCATCTTTTGGGATGTCCACCATGTATATGTCGATGACGAGGTGGCCTTCCAGTGCCACAATGGGCGCTTGGTTCTTGTAAATCCCTGCATCGTCGTCCATACCGTCGATGTCTTCGGAGTCAAAGTCGAGTGAGGGAGTCCTGGATTAGGGGGTGTCCGGATAGCCGGACTACCATCATCAGCCGAACTATCACCTACCGGACTATCATCATCGACCGGACTCCAAGACTATGAAGATACAAGATTGAAGACTTCTCCCCGTGTCCGGATGGGACTTTCCTTGGCGTGGAAGGCAAGCTTACGATACGGATATGTAGATCTCCTACCATTGTAACCGACTCTATGTAACCCTAGCCCTCTCCGTGTCTATATAAACCGGATGGCTTTAGTCCGTGGGGCGAGAATCGTAACATCAACAACCCTTACAATCATACCATAGGCTAGCTTCTAGGGTTTAGCCTCCTTGATCTCGTGGTAGATCCACTCCTGTAAACATCCACAATATCAATATCAATCAAGCAGGACGTAGGGTTTTACCTCCATCAAGAGGGCCCCAACACAGGTAAACATCGTGTCCCTTGTCTCCTCGTTACCATCCGCCTAGACGCACGCTCGACCCCTACTCCGAGATCTGCCGGTTTTGACACCGACATTGGTGCTTTCATTGAGAGTTCCTCTATGTCGCCACCGATAGGCTTGATGGCCTCTTCAATCAACAACGACGCAGTCCCTGGTGAGACTTTTCTCCCTGCATGTATCTTTTGTATTCGGGCGGCTTCAAGATCGCGCTGCCAACCACTGGCCATTATCTGGAGCAGATCGAATGCTACGCCCCGTCCGCTGTGTCAGGTTTGAAGCCTAAACTTCACGGCCGATATCCGCGGGGACTTGATCTTCGACGGATCTGAGCCATGGCCGAGTGTGCCGTGGTCACGATGGCATGACCTTAACTCTCTGCCACGGGACAGCACCTTGAAGGTCGCATCGAATCCGCTCCGACTCACGGTCGAGCCGATCGCTCGAATCGAGGACGGATGGCTGGACACCGCCTCGGAGCCGCAACTTCTACGGCGATAGAGCCGAACACTTACCTTGTCCCGCATAAAGCTCGCGACTCCGAGGTGCCGACTCTCTGCCGGGACTCCAACCTCCTGCGCCCTGCCCGGTCCGAATCCGATTGGGCGCCGATCATGGAATTCACCGCTGCGGACATCTTTTCAAAGACTCGCTTCTTCCTAAGAATATCATAAATTCATCAAGCATCTCTGGCTATCTCGAGAGCCCTGGCGAGCTACGGCCGGGGCCGGTTGGGACAGCGGACGATGAAGAAATTGAGCTCACCACCACCCACTTTCAGAGCCACCGTCGACGATTTAACCGACGATTCGACCACGACTCCGAAGACATCGACGGTATGGACGACGATGCCGGAGATTACTAAGAACCAAAGGCTCACAGGACACCGGAAGACCACCTCGTCATCGACATATACATGGTGGACACCCCAAAAGATGGGGACGGCGAAGAAGCATGGAGGCCGATTCCTTAAAGAAACAGCCCAAGCGCCGACGCTGGGCAAGGCCAGCTTAAATCCGCCATCAAGAAGAATGGAGATTCCGGCACAGGAGATAATAACACCCCAGAAGTGTCGAAGACAACTCCCTCCAAAGACGATCCAGCGCAGGAGGGTGAGAAGCAAGCCCTCACGAGAGGGCGGCGTATTAAGAGGTCGAGGATGACAATTACTTACCTCCTCCCGAGACGAGGCAAGCCTCGACGACGATTTAATTCGTCGTGCTCGAGGATCCCGTCGAACAAGAGCTGCTTTCAGACGCAGGCTAATGGCCACGCTAAACAGCCTAAAGAAAAAGCAAAGAATAGCTTCAAGCTGATCAAGATCTGGCGGGCCGACAGATGGACCGAGGTCCTCGCGGCGAAAGAGTATGAACTCGAACGCCCTCCAAAAGTTACCTAAACGCAAGTTGCTCCCCGATTAGAGGAGGAAGCATCACCAAAGACAATACGGCAGACCGACCACCTCGTGGCGCGATTGAGAGGCGTGCAAGCCCTCCACTGAAAACCGCATTCTCGGCATCGCTCAAAAAGCAGGAAGCCACGGGGAACGCGCCGGACTTCATAGATATATTGGAGGATAAGGCAAGACAATCCAGATCTATCTATGGATCACGTATGCCTTCTATCGACCCATTTATTTAATACCGCCGCGCGGATACATAACTACTCGGCCGGGCCGAACACGTTATGACAACGCTCTCTCGAGCTACGCCGCGATATTGCTCAATACAGGCGCCGCACACCCGCTTATGCTTCAATCGACGAAGTAATGGATCATCAAATCCTCAAGGGTTTAAACCCGTTAATATCGAATCCTACGATGGCACAACAGACCCTGCGGTTTTGATTGAGGATTATCTTCGCCATATACACATGGGCCATGCGCGACGATCTTCACGCCATCAAATATCTCCCGCTCAAGCTTAAAGGACCAGCTCGGCATTGGCTTATGTACACGCCCTTGAAGTCAATTGATGTTGAGGACCCGGAAGCCGCATTCTCGACAACTTCCGGAGACGCGTGCTAAAAGCGACCACCGGACGCAGATGACCTAAGCCACATAATCCAGCAGCAGACGAATCGCCGGTGCACTCGACACGGTTCTTAACAAAGAAAAATCAAATCGCCGACCGTCCGGATGCGTAGGCACTCGCTGCCTTCAAACATAACATCCATGACGAGTGGCTGGCCCGGCACCTAGGACAGGAGAAGCCGAAATCCATGGCAGCCCTCACATCACTCATGACCCGCTTCTGTGCGGGAGAGGATAGCTGGCTAGCTCGCAGCAACAACACTCCGGATACCAAGGACCGCAACGGCAGGTTGCGTTGAAACAAAAACAAACGCCGCATTAACGGCGACAGCAATGAGGATACGGCAATAATGCCGGATTCGAGGCTCCAAACCCGGCCGAAGAAGCCATTCAAAAGAACCACTCCGGGCCCGTCAATTTGGACCGAATACTCGACCGCTCTCACAAATACATGGAACTTCAAAAGCCAGCTAACCACACCAACAGAGATTGTTGGGTATTCAAGCCAGCAGGCAAATTAATCGCCGAAGCAAAGGACAAGGGGCTACAATGATGACGAGGAAGAGACCGGCCGCCCGAACAACAGAGGACAAAAGGATTCCCCCTCAAGTTCGGACGGTAAATATGATATACGCAACGATATTCCCAAGAGGGAGCGGAAGCGTGCACTAAGGGACGATACGCGATGGAGCCTCACACCCAAAATTCAACCCATGGTCCTCTTGCCCGATCACTTTCGATCAAGAGATCATCCGACTAGTATCCGCCATGGCGGATTCGGGCCGCATTGGTTTTAGACCCAATCGCTGATGGATTTCACCTCACGAGAGTCCCGATGGATGGCGGCGTGCTGAACCTCGCTTTATCGAGGATACAAAGGCGCAAGATGGGCATAGACCCTTCAAGGATTAAACCTACAAAGACAACCTTCAAAGGTGTCATACCAGTGTCGAGGCCAATTGTACAGGCTCGATTACATCGAAGTGGTCTTCGGATCCCCGGATAATTTCGGCGAGGAGTTAATCTTCGACATAGTCCCGTTCAGCAGCGGCTATCACGCTCTGCTTTCGGACGAACAGCGTTCAAGAAAATTCAACGCGGCCGCATTATGCATACCTTAAGCTCAAGATGCTAGGCCCTCGTGGAGTTATCACGGTCAATGGAAACACGGAATGCTCCTCCGAACGGAGGAACATACAATGGCGGCTCTCATGGCGAAGTACGAAGCAGCCTTTTAAAGGCAACTCTCGAGTCCGGCCGTTAAACGACCCGGACACGCCAAACGCTACCGGAGCAACATCAACAAAGACCACAGCACGCTCCGAAAGCACGCGTAGCAATGCGCCTCAACCCCAGCCCTCGCCAAAATTGTAAGAGAAACTCTCCGCGTACATAATTACGCCTTGGAGATACCATGGGCATAGGGGAAAGGCACAACCACAACAGAGACCAGTGCGGTTCGACCACACGGGGGGCTCCCAAGTGTGTCGCTTTTTTTCTTTCATTTTTCTCTTTTTTATCTGAGAACTATGTTCGTTGGCGACCTACTTAGAACTCATGATGCAACAGCGAGGAAGGACAAAGGCCGCGATTTAACACTCGTGGTCTCCATCACGAGCATTAAATTTGTTAGATACAACATTCCATGACCTACCCTGGAGGGAGACGCCTTTAATTCGTCAATCCCTTGCTTTCCGCACTATTGGTATCATTCCGCACTCATAGCATATCTTCTCCTAATAAAATGCAGCACCTTTTGCCTATAATTGCATTACCTTATATATACATATATGTTTATTTACGACATGTTGCATCCAGACACTTTGGTACGGCCAAATACACCGAGGGCTTATGTTCTCCGGATTATGGTGTGATAAAGTCCGCACACTTTCACAAGTGCGGCACCCCAACTTATAGCATTATATGAATCGGCTCCGAATCATGTCTTGGGTCAATAGTTGGGTTTGCCCGGCTCCCATGTTTGGCACCTTACGTTCCGTTCTATCGGCTAAGGTAGCCTTTGGGAGAACCACTGCGATTGCGCCCGGTTGAGCCGGGTTAACGCCTCGATGGAGAAAGCTAAACCGATGTCATGATAAGGCGAGAGACTGATCGCTGTTCGAGAGGTCCTTTCGGTCCTTAAAGACCTCGCCCGCTGAAGCGAAGTTCCTGGACAATGTCCGATGAAGGCGTGGATAAGCGCCCAATTCGGTCCTCCGAATACTAGGGGCTTCACTAAATTTAAAATTTAGAATTCTATGGCTAAGTGAGAGTGTTCAAGCACTATAAGTCCGGTTGCCTTGTTCGTTGTGTTGAGCGCCTCCCTCGATGGACCCAAACATGGGAACTAGAGCGCTCAAGTTTATCCCAAACACCCCAAAGACTCGTGGCATGGGGGCTGAAGCCGACGACTTGCCATCTCTCGTATTTAATAAACGGCCGCACGTAAGGTAATATTTTAAATTAATAAGCGTTGCTTAGCGATATGAACAAAGTTTTCGGCGCGAGTGATAACACATTGCGAATTTACTCAAAAATTACATCCTCGGGGCACTCATCCGCAATCTTATGGGCACCCTTCAGGACAGCCTTATAGTAGATCTCGGGCGTGCGATGTTCCTTGCCGGCCCGTGGCGCGTCGATGATTAGCTTCTCCGCATCCAAATTTTGCCCCAATGCACCTTTTGCGCTGGAAGGGCCCGGCGAGCACCTTCAATACAAAGTGAGCGCTTTGATAACCTCCACCCGAGGCACGCATCCACCGGCCGCCAGACGAGGCAAGTAGCTCCTGTGCATGGCCTCTCCAGCCACAAACGACTATGAGGCCCTTTATGGCCTGCTTCGGCCACCTTAGGAAGCTCGACCAGCTGGCTTCACCGTCGCTAGGGCACTGGATGGCCGACCTCAGATATCGAGACTGTAAGACCTTCTCCGTTGAGCTCCCTCCTCGGCTCGGTAGAATGCGGCAACATCGAGACACGCCGAGGCAGATCTGCAAACCCCTTGAGAGCTCGAATTCGGGTAAGTAACACGTAATTTACATTCACATGCTTGCTTTGCATGAAAAATGCCTTACCCGCCGCTATCTTCCTCATCAACTCAATCTCCTGAAGGGACTTATGGGCCTCGGCCTTGGCGGTTTTGGCACTTTCGAGGGCGAGGCAAGCCTCGGACTCTCGAAGTCTTTGAGTCACGCTCCAAACTCTCATGCTTCTCCACGAGAGCCCGGAGCTCTTCTTGAACCACCGCCACCCGCCTCCTGCTTTCTCGCTCTGCCCGTTCCGTGGCCGCATTGCGTTCGCCACGGACACGGCCTCACTCCGTGGTCGCCACCTCGTTCGTGGGCCCCGGCAGCACCCATGTTATCCTTGTTATTTTTGTTGCAACCTAAATCCTTTTCTCATGAAGGTACAAGTTCAAAGTGGTGTTACTCACCTTCTTTGTCCTGGGCTGCTTCTGGCGCTTGGCCGAGAGCTCTTGCTCGGACCGCTCGACTCTGCTTCAAAGCACCGACCTCCATGATCGGTCTGGCCGAGGTCGGCGGCGTAGCCTTTGCAACCCATATTGACATAATTTTTAGCAACCTGCGTATATCTTTTTTTCAGATGCTCAGTCTGGCTTTTCTTTCCAAACACCGAACCGAGCATCGGGGAGCTACTGTCTATCTTGGTATTACATTGCATATTTTTAACTTCTTACCTCAAAGCCCGATAGAAGGCTCCTGCGAAGTTTTCGGTCAGCCCACCCTTGGCGAAGCCCACCTTGAATCACCGCACTCATAATAGTGCGGTGTTCTTCCTCGATGGCGCTCTGCAGGCGCCTCCAACAATTGTCGGGCGCCTCCGGTTGCACGGAAGCCGCCCGGCGTCACGGTCTTGCCCTTCGCTCGAAGGGCACCCGGCGGACTCCGGAACCACTGCGGGTTCTGATGTGGAGTCCGCGCGAAGTCCGGGAGGGCGCCTTGTGGCGCCTCAAGGCCTCCCACGATGGGCCCCTTCTTGGGATCCCACCTCGGCGTCCTCGGTGTCGCGAGGGTGGAGGCGGTCGGGATGGAGTCTACATCCGGCAGACAACCGACCCTTTCGAAAAGCGGGGAGATCATCATCGGCGGACTACGAGCAGCATGCGGCATTAGAATGACACTATGTGGCCGCGAAACGTAAATTATAAATCATTGAGGAATCCGGATACTTACGATCTCGCCGGGGCTGGCCCTCGAAGCCATTCTTCCTGCCAACGTTGATGTTGGCGGGCTGTCCAGGAATAGTCCTTCCCTCTTGGACCCTTCGGCCTCCTGTTAGGGAAGCCTTCCTCTTCCTCTCTCCCTCCTCTGGAGAGAGTCCTCTTCCCTCCTCGTTTTGGGGGAGAGTCCGCCCGAGTCGTCGGACACCTGAAAACGGGCACTCTTTCGAGCACCCGTGGCCTCCTTCTTGGCCTTCTTCTCCGGCACCACGTGCGGTGCCGAACCAGCGTCCCGCTAGAGCAGGCGTCCACTGGATTTTTCTAGCATAGGAGCCGACAGATAACTCTGTTCCGCCTTCCTCATCCAAATCTGTCAAAGGAAAAGAAATGAAAACCGCATAAAGTCAAACTATGAAAAAAACAAGTGTCCCGTAAAGGGGTAGAATCACTTGCCTCGTCTGGCCTAAGCCCGGCGTAAGCGAAATCCATGATCTTGATCGCGAGGCGGGGCTTGCGCCCTTGAACAAGCACCCTCCAGGCGCCCAGTATGTCGTGTCGAAGAGCTTGCTCAGCGCTGGTGCTGTTCGAATCGAACTCCCACAGATTGAATGCCGCTCTTGGCATGGGAGGATCCGCCCGGACGAGCATGACTTGGACCACGTTAACCAGCCGAGAGCTTCTTCACGGCAATTCTTGATACAGGCTTGGAGTCCCGTCGGCTCCTCGAACTACCCCACAAGAAGCCCTTCTCTTTCCAGGAGGTGAGCTGCGTGGGAATACCAGATCTGAACTCGGGGCCGCCGCCCATGTAGGGTCACGCGGCTCGGTGATATAGAACCACCCCGATTGCCACCCCTTGGCCGGATTCCACGAAGGCCCTTGAACCAAAGGGGCGTTGGGCATCTTGCCCAACATGGCGCCTCCGCACTCCGGCAGAGTGCCCTTCACAACCTTCGGCTTGACATTGAAGGTCTTGAGCCACAAGCGAAGTGGGGCCGGATGCACGGAGGACGGCCTCGCACACGACGATAAATGCCGAGATGTTGAGAATGAAGTTCGGCGCCAGATCATGGAAATCCAGGCCGTAGTAGAACATGAGCCCCCGGACAAAGGGGTGAAGTGGAAAGCCCAGTCCGCGGAGGAAGTGGGGAAGAAAGACGACCCTCTCATGGGGCCTGGGGGTGGGGATGAGCTGCCTCGTCGGCAGCCGGTCTGTGATATCGCCGGAAAGGTATCCGCGCCGCTAGCTTGGCAATGTGCTCCTCCTTAGCGGTGGAGGCCAACCATTTACCTCCCGCTCCGGACATGGTCGGAGAAGGTTGAGACGAGATGCTTGTGAACTTGGGCGCTGGAGCCTGAGTCTTGTGAGGAGATGGATAAGCAAAGGAGGAAGAAGGCGTGGGTGAGAAAGGTGAATCCTTATCCCTTATATGGGCGGCCGAAGTCTTACGCGTCCCCCACCGGCTGGTAAAACTCGCTTATCTCCCAGCGTCACCATCAATGGCGCGCCGGTTGGGTTACCCACGCCTGTATTGATGAGAATCCCGGATTAAGGGGAAACACGATCTCTGCTCGACAAGACGTGCCAAGGAAACCGCTTAGCTAAATCTTACCGAGGTGGTAAAGTAAAAACAATTCGAGTAATGGCTTGGTAGTGGTGTGACGTCATGCCACGAAAAACGCCAAGAGATTGAACTTGTGTATATTATTATTCTCTCTCTGATTGGAATGTGGAATTTATTTTGCGTAGCGGACACTATCCTGTGTTCACAATCTTCTATCATTTGGAGGAGGAACCCGCCTTGCAATGACAAGCAATATACGCTACCGGACTTATCGTCATTGAAGCCTGGTTCAGGGGCTCTTGAGGAGTCTGGATTAGGGGTGTCCGGATAGCGGACTACCATCATCGGCCGAACTATCACTGCCGGACTATCATCATCGACCGGACTCCAAGACTATGAAGATACAAGATTGAAGACTTCTCCCGTGTCCGGATGGGACTTTCCTTGGCGTGGAAGGCAAGCTTGGCGATACGGATATGTAGATCTCCTACCATTGTAACCGACTCTATGTAACCCTAGCCCTCTCCGGTGTCTATATAAACCGGATGGCTTTAGTCCGTAGGGACGAGAATCGAGCATCAACAACCCTTACAATCATACCATAGGCTAGCTTCTAGGGTTTAGCCTCCTTGATCTCGTGGTAGATCCACTCTTGTAAACATCCACAATATCAATATCAATCAAGCGGTGACGTACGGTTTTACCTCCATCAAGAGGGCCCGAACCTGGGTAAACATCGTGTCCCTTGTCTCCTGTTACCATCCGCCTAGACGCATAGTTCGGGACCCCCTACCCGAGATCCGCCGGTTTTGACACCGACATCGAGCATGTCGGTTAAATCATCGACAGTGGCTACAAGTGGGTGGTGGGTGGGTTTTGAATTTCTTCGTCGTCCACATCCCAACCTTCCTGGCCATAATCCGGCAAGGGCTCTCCTGATAAAGAGAGAAACTTTAGTGAATTCAGGATGTCGCCAAAGGGCGAGTGCTGAAAGATGTCCGTGGCAGTGAATTCCATGATCGGTGCCCAATCGGATTCGATTGGCGAAGCGCGTGAAGGCTCGAGTCCCGGAGGAGGAGTCCGGCACCTTTGGAGTCACGAAGCTTCGAAAGGACAGGTATGGTGTTCGGCTCGATCGCCAGATAGATTGCATCCCTGAGGCGGTGTCCAGCCACCGGCCCTCGATAAGCGCAATCGGCTCCGGAAGCTAAGGGTCGGAGCGGACAACTGGCGCGCACCTCCAGACAACTGATACTGCGGCGAGCTAGATCATGCCCATCGTAATAGTGCGGCGCGCTTGGCTGTGGCTCAAACTCGTCGAAGATAAAGTCTCTGCGGACGTCGGCCGTGTAGTTCAAACTTCCAAATCTGACCTGATGGCCAGGGGCGTAGCTTTCAATCTGCTCCAGATGGCCAAGCGAATTGGCCCGCAAAGGTAAAGCCGCCGAATCTGAAAGATCTGTCAGGGAGAAAAGTCTCACCACAGAGCACATCGTTGTTGATGATCGGAGGAGCCATCGGGCCTAAAGATGACGACAGAGGAACTCTCAATGAAAGCACCAATGTCGGTGTCAAAACCGGCGGATCTCGGTAGGGAGTCCCGGAATCAGGCGTCTAGGCGGATGGTAACAGGAGACAAGGGACACGATGTTTACCTGAGTTGGGCCCTCTTGATGGAGGTAAAACCCTACTCCTGCTTGATTAATATTGATGATATGGGTAGTACAAGAGTAGATCTACCACGAGATCGTAGAGGCTAAACCTAGAAGCTAGCCTATGGTATGATTGTTGTTCGTCTCTACGGACTAAAACCCTCCGGTTTATATAGACAATCGAAGAGGGTTAGGGTTACACAGAGTCGGTTACAATGGTAGGAGATCTACATATCCGTATCTCCAAGCTTGTCTTCCACGCCAAGAAAGGTCCCATCCCAGGACCGGACGTAAGTCTTCAATCTTGTATCTTCATAGTCCAGGAGTCCGGCCAAAGGTCATAGTCCGGATATCCGGACACCCCCTAATCCGGGACTCCCTCAGGGAACCTTCTCAATAATGGCATAAACTTGGTAGTTAAATAAAATCTATTCCTTTTGTTGTAGGAAAAATTTAGCTTTATACTAAATTAAACTTAGAGCCTCCACCAGCTAAATATGCATATAGAGATAGACAATTCTCATTATTGTTCTATGATGTGAAATTGCCAGTACATTCAATGTACTGACCTACATGGCTGCAATGTCTCATGTTGCAGGATCCTTACGACGAGTAAGTGATACATTAGGGTTACGATGTCTACACTCAACTTTGCCGTTGGCGTTGTTGGGAAATCCACAACTTTGTTGTTACTTCTGCTATATGGATTGAGGTAATAGTATTTATGTTACTTTATACATGTGATTTACCTATGTTATAAATCCTTGAGTATTGTGTGTGTCAGCATATCGATCCAGGGATGACAGTTAAGCACAGAGACTTGATCCATTCGGGTCGGGTCGCTACAAGATGGTATCAGAGCACATGTGGACTGTAGGACGTCACCCCTAGAAACTGGCAAGCCCTTAGGAAAATATTTTCTGAAACTTTATTTTCAAAAGAGATCCCTTAACTCTCATATTTTCTAAGCTTTACCAAGTATTTCCTCTCATCTCAAATAGTTAGACTATACTCTTTCCCCTTTTGACCACGCGAAGATTCGACTGATGAGACCACTCGAAGAAGTACAAGATATCAGACAACTAAGACCACTTCGGAACAAAGAGGATTTTACCGTGCATCTTAATAATTGAAACTACAACGGTTGAAGACTTCGAAGGCTCGGAGAATTTTAAGGCTCTGAAGAATTCCCAGATTGGTATGACCTAGGAAAGCTACCCTTATGGAACTTGTCAGACTATTGAAGCTGCCAATACCTGAGATCAAGGTGTGTCGGCGAAAGATCGGAGCATGGAGTGTTAAAACTCAAAGTTTTTGTCAAGAAAACCCTAAGGTAGGAGATATCAACTATGGAATGATAGACCATGGCAATGACATGGGCATAAACACGACTATCCATGATGTTATCGGCCGCTTATGCTATTGTCACCATGCTGAGTTAAGCATGCATGTCTTCGGATGGATTGGATGACAAAAGGGCTAATGGAGCACCTATCAGAAAAAGATGAAGTTTTAACCTTAGCTTGTGTATCACCAGGATCTAGAGTATTACATCAAGAATTTTAAGATGGACCTTCAGGAAGCTGTATTTGACTAGGAAGCATTTCGTGAAGAACTCAGGACCCAGAATCAAAAGTAGCCAAGCCGAGGAGCAAAACCTCGAGATACGTGAGATTCATCAGAGGCGAAGGACAAGTAGGACCATGGTTCATGCCAAGGATGTTGAAACCCGTAAGTTTGGAACGCAACTCTAGAATATTAAAGGACGTCACGAGAGACTTAGCGTCAACGTGAAATGACTGGCGAAGAACTTGAGAAGATCGTAAAGCCTGATCGTAAGAAGACCAAACCCCTATTATATACTTACGTTAGATGTGACAATTATGAGTTGTCATTTGTTTGATGTTTTCCCGACAGCCACAAAATAAAATTTGTCTCTTCAAAACTATTGTTTGTATTGTGTGTATCCCTCTCTATCTCTCTTATCTCACCCTAAAACCCTTGGAAACAATAGAGGATGAATGGAGATGAACTCACATTTCCGGGACCGACAAGTCAATTGGAGAAGGACCGATGGATTCAGAACATGGAAAATCACATGAAGAATAACACTATAGCCGAAAAGGATATGGCCCAGCATGCTCTTCAGTGCTTTGAAAGAGGTGCTGCTACTTGGTGGAGGAAGTACCAAACCATCAATGGATGGCAGGGCGTAACCACTTGGAAAGAATTTAAGTTGACTCTGCAAAGGTCTCGTCTTGTGTCTCAGAAATTGAAGCCTTATGGAAATGATATGAAGAAACCTTGTGCCTGCAAGCTCTATGGAGAAATAGGACACAACCATAAAGAACACAAGGAAGAATGCCCTCATTGTGAAGAAAGTCACCCAGCTGAAGAATGCCCAACTAGGCAGATTTTTTCTTGTGTGAAGGGACTACCCACTACCCTGCTTAGTGTCACATTTACCCCGTGGTTCAAAGAACCATCCAGCAGAAGAAAGAAGTAATGAAAGGAGCCGTCATGGAAATTTTAGAAGAACCTGTGATGAAGGAAGAGGTGGAGGACACACCCGAAGAAGACCCAGTTGAACCCTGCACCAAGTCTTGCTATTCATGTGGAGAAGAAGGACACATCTCCTGCACTATCTGAAGGGGGATCTAGTAGCATTTACAGCGGTGGAAGTAGAGTAAGACCCACAGGAAATAGAAGCCCTGATTGGCACACGAAAGTCCAGGAAGAGAAATAGATGGGATTCCAGGAACAACCCAATTTCTACAAAGAAGGACCTGAGTCATATCACATGTTTCAGGTGTAAAGATTCAGAGCACTACTTCAGCGGTTGCCCAAAAAGGAAGCCGAGGACCCAAGGAGGCTATGTAATCACAAGGAACCCACGAGACTAGTTAGAAGTAATATGTTTTCGTTGTAACGAAGCAGGGCACCTTGCCAGAGATTTTCCCAATCAGAAGGAGACTTGTGCTAAATAGTTGAGCTGAAAAAGAAATATAGTAGTAGTAGTGGGAACATTTCTTTTATTATTGAGGTGTTGAGTTGAGGCATGTAATGGAAATGCAAGAGATTGTAATAAATTCATGAAATCAATGAAGTTCATGTGTCATGATCTCATACGTTGAATTTTATGAGTTGTTACTCTATGAAGAAAGATTTTAACCATTTTCGAGGATATGAGAAATACGTCTATGGAAGAATTTGTGCATTTCAAGGGTGGTAGTACCCTATGAGGACCCTTGACCCCTGGAAAAGATAATGATATTCCATGGGGTGGACTTCGGACAAAATAAGCACAAGTTTTAACACGTTATGTGGGATACCCCAAGAATAGGAAGGGAGATAGTACTATTGGATGGATTTAAGAATGCTAGGAAGTTGGATGTTGGAATAATGATCAGTTGCCCCGATGATGAGTTCAAGGTTTACAAGTGATGATATGGGCCATAACACACAGGCTCCAGGACCTGCCAAGAAGCCAGCACACTCTTGTTGAAGGAAAAACCTTGGAAGAAGTTACGACTTTATCAACAGACGATCTTATAGGAGTTACGCAAAAACCTGAGAGTTGTGAAGGAACGATAGATGTTTGTTCAGCTTGCAGAAGTAATGGATATATCCGGATTCAGTTCGTGGACAAGAGAAATTCTGCAATGCTTGTGAGGATGACCGAGTGTTAGAATGCGAGATTTGCTAAACCATATACAAGGTAATGATTTGGGTGCGGAATGGATTGATCACCATGCCGACTTACTCTTATTATTCGCCTTTGCTATATGGGATGGTAAATCTGGAGTGACTTACCTATAGTAGAGAGACGGAGATATTAAGCCTAATTGAACCTTAGAATGGTATGGCAAATTTTTCCTTGTACAAGGAAGCTGTTGCCAACCGTAGGTCATACGATGAGGATGAAGCCTAGACCCGTTTTCTGCAGGGACCCAGTCAAATTGTTTGATGACCACCATGAGATATCGATACTTGTTTAGTATTGGCGCCAGACCTATCAGCTAAGAAGACACAGTCACAGGAGGTTCGTACCAAGATAAAAGGACAGAAGAATTGAGGAAAATGTTATGCCACTACTGGAAGAGCCAGAGTAGGAATAGTTCCGAGAATCTGAGAAGACTGACCCTATCAACAATAGGGATGGAGTATATGAGTTTTGATGGACCCGTAACCATGCTTCTAAGGGTGGTATCTCCCCAGACCCCCTGTGATGATCGATGGCTCTTGAGGAGACCCCTGAACCCAACCTAATTCTTGCTAGCCTCTCCGAATCTCGCGGACGAGATTCATTTTAAGGGTGGTAGGTTTGTACATTCCAAAATTCTAAATTTTGGAATGTTATATTAAATAAATACTTTTGATTTTTTTGTTTGATTTTGGTATGGTTGCTTGTGTGAAATTGAGTGAAATTTGAAACTTTTTGAAAGTTGAATGAGAGGGAATAAAAGGACTTTCCCAAACTTTCATTTTGCATTTATGATCTCCATGAATTCAAATTCATTTCATCACAAAACCCTAGAGTGAAGATGATATGACTTCTTCTATTTAAATAAATGAAAAAGTTTTTTTTTTATATTTGAATTCCATTTGGAAATATTTCAAATTCAGGAACTTTATGCAACTCAATGATTTTCATGAGAGAAGATAAAATGACTTCTTCAAATGCTAAGAAAGAGAGTTGGAAGTATCAAAGAATCAAATTGAAATTACCTTTGAAGTTATTTTGAAACCCACTTTCAATTTGGAGTTATTTGGTTCTTATTCAAATTATTTTTCTCCAAAAATAAAATATATGGAAAATAGGGTAAAATGGTTCCCTACAAGAGAAAAGTGGAGAAAAATGAGTTTGAAATCATTTTGGTAATTTAAAATATTTTTATTTGGTTTTTAAATGAACCAGTAGCAATGTTAGCTTTATTTAACCATTCTTGTGGAATTTATTTGCCGCTGAAAATAAGTTCATCATTTAGGAAATCTTTTTCTGAAAATTTTGATATATAATAAGCCTATGTACAATTTTATTTTTATTTTGTTATTCAGTTTTTCCTTTTCTGTTTCTATTTAAAAAAAATTGTGCGTGCACCTGGAACTAACAGTCACCCACGTGGGCAGCATAGTGGCATCGGGCACCCTATCATATTTTTTCTTCTCTCCTGCATAGGCCAGGCCCAGCCAGCAATTTCCTTCTCAGTTTTTTTCTTTTTTATCCTTTGGCGAATAAAAAAAAGCACTGCAACGACACATCTGTACTGACCGGCCGTGAAGCGGAAGCCTTTTTGGCCCATGGCACACCTTTCTCGTGTTTCTTTTCTTTTCGTCTACATTTAGTTCCACATTGTCTAGCCTTCGACCTCTAAGCCTCTTTCCCACCTACAAATATAGACCCATAGAGCCTCCAAAAATTAGCCGATTCGGGTTAAATCAATATTTAGTTTGACTAGATTCACTTAAAAAAATCTCCTCTCCTAGGACTTAGAATTTGTCTCCTCTCTCCAAGTCGTCTTTTCTCTATCTTATAAAGGTATCTTTTCGTATTTTTTATATATACTCCAGTAGCTTATTATTTCTAGACTAGTACGATAGGCGTAGAAATCTTTTAGCAATAGCTCTTTTTCTTACGTAAAACAGCTTGCCCCTGGTTTTTTCAAATAGCCATAACTTTTTACTCCTTTATCCAAATTAGACAAAACCAATGCCAAATTCTTCATCTTGATCCCCTCTATCCAGAGAACATATTAAATCAACTTTTTTGAAATTTTAAAATTAAAATTAGGTCAGATTCAAATTCAAACTTGTTTTGGCTATAACTTGAGTTTTATAACTTCGATTTAATTGATTCTTTTTGCAAATCGTAGCTCTTAACATGTATACTCTGTTAAGATCAAAATCACATAAGTTTGCTGTTGTTAAAAATATGTTTGTGTTCATGAGTTTTATTTGATGGTTTTGAAGTTTTTCGAAGTGTTTTCTGCGTTCTTTTCGATCTTTGAGTGATTGCTTATGTGTGGTTATAATTGATAGCTTACGATAGATTGAGCGAGGTGACAATGAGTAGAACTATCAGGAATTATGTGTGCGCTGAATCTTCATAAAAAGTACAAGGCAAGTTCACACTTTGATCATATTATTTTCATACCCAGTTTTTATGCATTAGTTTCACCCTCAAAGATTTGCATGAGTAGGATTGGGAATTGAGGCATTGTTATGTAGTTCATGAGGTAGGAACCTATTACCTTTGATCACCCCGGGAATATACGCTTCGTTACTTATTGCTTAGCCATGCTCGTAGATGTGGATTAGTATGTGAGATTCATGAAAGTTGCGAGAGTAATATTAACTAAGGGAAACTTAAGATGGCTACTTTAATACACATCTGGGTGGAATGGTTGGGGCACCACAGGTACCACAGTGGTTTGCCGGGCACTGGAGAACCCATTAAGCTTGCCCAAGGGGATCCCGGAGTACCCGTGTGATCATCCTATGGAATGCCACCCAAGCTCAAAGGGATCATAAGATTATTCATGCTAGAAACTTCCGTGTGCAGCCACAAGCCATTATGGGATCTGGCATAGTTGAGTATGTTGTGTGACCTCTTTCAGTGGTAGGCTAGCAGATGTAGGGGAAAGTAGGTGGTACTGTCCACCCAGAGTAAAGAGTTAATGCTTCGGAAAGACCATGTCTCGATCATCCGTTTCTCAAACATCATGTAGTGCGAGAAATTCAACGGAGGAGGTCGAGTTTTGTGGGGAAAAGTGCACAAACCTTTGCAGAGTGTACAAGCTAATCATGATTAGCCGTGTCCCCAGTTATGGACATTTTGAGTATCTAGTATATCAATTGTTGGTTGATCTCATCACTTTAGTTAATGAATTTGTTGGGTTATTAATATTTTTTTGGGACTGAGTTGGGGGAACCTTCTCAATAATGGCCTAAACTTGGTAGTTAAATAAAATCTATTCCTTTTGTTGTAGGAAAAAAGTAGCTTTATGCAAAATTAAACTTAGAGCCTCCACCAGCCAAATATGCATATAGAGATAAACAGTTCTCATTATTGTTCCGTGGTGTGAAATTGCCAGTACATTCAATGTACTGACCTACATGGCTGCAACGTCTCATGTTGCAGGATCCTTACGACGAGTAAGTGATACGTTAGGGTTACGATGTCTACACTCAACTTTGCCGTTGGCGTTGTTGCGAACTCCACAACTTTGTTGTTACTTCTGCTATATGGATTGAGGTAATAGTATTTATGTTACTTTATACATGTGATTCTGTCGGTGTACTAAAGTAGGGGTACCCTAGTATCCCGAACTCGTGCACGGGCGTCATGAAGACTGCCAATGAGGCTTGCCAGATGATCACTAAGGCTCTTAGTGGCTCCTTTGGAGCCATTCAAGAACAAAGTGTTCTCGATCAAAGAGACAAGACCCGGCAAGAGGAGCTTGCCGGAAGGCACTGAGAAGGCCCGGCAAGAGGAGCTTGCCGGGAAGACTACTTGAGGCACGAAGGAAACAAGGCCCCGGCAAGAGGAGCTTGCCGGGAAAGCTTGGTGAGCGACAAGCTCCCAAGCACGACAAGAACCTTGCCGCGGCAGATAACCTCTCTTCCTCTCCGCTCCAGCTCATCCACCAACGTGTCGCCATGGGGCTTCCCTGTAGCGCCACAGGTCGACGGGGTCAGTGCAGCCGGGAGCGGCGACAAGCTTGCGCCGACAAGCTTGCTGTCGTGGCAAACGGAGGCGCACTTGACGGCCCCTGCTGCACTTTTCAGCGACAGATTCGCATTTATGGCTCTTGTCCCTTGCCGTCGAGTTAGGTATAGACCATCAGACCTTGGCACAAAGCGGTGTACCAACCTATGTTTTTCCCATTCTACCCCTGTCTACTTGCCACCTGTGGTGACCCCTTGTGCCTATAAAAAGGAGGCCCGAGTGCAACGTAGAAAGGTGTTCGGCTCGTTCGGTTCAGCTCGTACGAGGCCACAGACTCTCAAGCTAGGTTTTGTAGCTCTCATTGCTCCCTAGCAAGAACACAATACAACCGCATAAGCAAGCACGAGGGAGTATTATCTCTCCCGAGAGCTCCGGCTGGGTAAATCTCTCGATGTGATCGCCTCGATCTGCTCTTTGTGCATCCTCCGCCGCCCGAACCGAAAAAGGGGCTCCGGTCCCATAGGTGTGCGTGGTGGCACGAATTTCCCCGACATCTTTGGCGCGCCCGGTAGAAGTGCGTCGAGTTTGTGTGAACCTGATCCGGCGTTCACGAGCTGCATCTTCATCGTCTTCATCGACATGGCACCGAAGAACAAGACTTCAAGCGGCAGGAGAACCGTCCGTCGATCCCACCACCTCCGGAGCAAAGCGGGTGGTGGGGCGGATGCCGGCGGAGAAGATGGGCGTGGGCGAGGGAGCGCATAACGCTGCCAGTTCAAGGACAAGGCAGCGCAAACCTCGGCGTCAAGACACTCACCACGACCATCTTTAGAAGCGGCAGGACCCGACAGCGTCTGGCGTTCCTGGCGCTATACGCTTCGTTGGGCCCGACCGAGATGATGGGTCACGCGACGCTTCGAGACCAAGAGTGCACGCCCGACATGTTGGCGAAGCGAACACGGTCGCCGGACGGGACTGCTTCCTTCTAATATAAAGCAGTCCGAGCATATCCCGCTCCTCGCACCGCTCGCCACCGCCGCCCACCACTCGAGAAGAAGCTCTAGCGCCGAGCTCACCGCTCTTGGATTACCCTCCGGCGTCCGACAAGGTCGACGAATGGAGGGCCACCATCCAGAGCCTCATTGGCTTCGCCAACGGCGACGTTCCGCGGCAAGCAACCGCATCGCTGCCGCGGCAACACGACAAGGCACGAGCCGGTGGCAACGAGACCTGCGGAGGTGCAACTACCATGCACTCTCCACCCCGAAGGCCAAAATCGCCAGCTCGTCGGATCAACATCGACAGCGACTCCACTGCGTCGTCGGATCCGCGAGCGCGTCACGATCAGCGCCAAGTTCTCCAAGAACAACTGCAAGAAGATGCTCGAACTCGCATTGAGCGCCGAAGAGAAGCGCGACGTCAATCAGACCATGGCTACCTGGGCCCTCTGTTGATATGCATGCGCCAGGGGAACCAGCGGCTTACCGTCTGTGATGGTAGGTTGTCCCGCGTTTCCCGTGAGCTGCGGCAAGTCCAAATGACCCAGCACCAAGAACTTTAAACCGGACGTACCGAGAAATGCGATGGGCGGACACATCCGTCGAAATTCCTTAGCATCTACACCATCACGCAGTGCAGGCTGCCGGGGACGACGACAAGATCCTAGTCAACTACTTCCCGTTGGTACTCAAGCCCAACGTCGGATCTTGGCTCATGCACTTGCGGACAACTCCATATCTTCTTAGGCTGACTCGTGCCATCGGTTTGTTGGCGCCTTCACCGGCGGCCACAAGCCACATGGCGAGAGAGCGATCTCCATCTGCCGCCCAAAAGGAAGGAGAATCCCCTAGCAAGTATATCCAAAGGTTCAGTTGTACAGCGCACCATCGAGACATTCACCCCGCTGCGGTGATTAAGCGCGTTCCATCGTAACGTCTTGAAACCGTGAGGATGCGGGAGGAGATGGCGATGTGCAAGATCGAGTAGATGTCGATGAGCTCTACGCCCGGCCGACAAGTGTGCCTTGTATTTGAGGAAGGAGAGAAGATTCCTGAGAGAGAAGGCGAAGCAGAATCGGCGGTGAGGAGACCGCTCCGGCAAAGAAAGGCCGGGCGGAATAATGTAAAAAGAAGGGCAAAGATGTGCTAGTTGTCGAGCGATGCAACGGAGGTGCCGCCATAGGTTGTGCGGCTCCGGCAAGAAGGTTGCCGGGCGCCAACAATCGGCGATGGCGATCGCCGACAAGCGAGGACAGCTCCAACAAACAGTATTGCAAGATCCACCGCACTAAGGGCCACGACCTCCGGAGCTGTAAGAAAGTCGAGGCAGCTTGTAGAACAAAGCAGAGAGTGAATACTGGCGGCGAGACAAGGAGAAAGCCCAGGAAGGTGCTTTGGAGGAGCTGGCAAGAAGCGCCTCGCGAGGGGGGCGCCCAGCGGCAAGGCCAAGCAGCGGCAAGGGACAGACCTCCCGTGGCCGGCGACAAGAGATGAAGACGAAGACAGCGATGAAGACATAGATGACGATGAAGCCGACAACCGGGAGTTTCGAGAAACCCTGAGAGGTCCTTTGCGTTGTGGTGGTGCTTCTCTGCGCCGCACCGCCAACTCAAGCGATGGATGCGGGAAGTAAATGCAGCAGAATCCATCCGTAGGAGTCACGCAAGCCTCCGAAGTGGTCCAAAGACGCCTATCATCTTTGATATTGAGGACCACCACGATCGCATAACTGCGGTGGTGCTTTGCCGATGTTGGTCTCGCCAACTATCCGCAACCTCAAAGTCACCAAGATGTTAGTTGACGGCGGGCGGCGAATCTGATCTCCTCTGCGGTGCTCCAAAAGCTACAGATCCTGACAATGAAGCTCGAAGAAACCGCACATTCCAAGGAATCAACCCGGAAGGAGCAAGCGAAGGGAAGAATCACGCTGCCGGTGACATTCGGCAGCGAAGCTAAACTTCAGGATCGAGAGGGTTACGTTCGGCGTTGCTGATTTCCCGTTGCCTTATAATGGGATCTTTGGGCGATCGGCCTTCGCCAAGTTCATGGCAGCCTCTCACTACGCTTACAATGTGCTCAAGATGCCAGCCCGATAAGTGTTATCTCTCGCCCCTGGCGACAAGAAGGACGACTTATCTGCGGCCGACAAGATCTACTGGAAGCGACAGCCGTGGCGCAAGTGCAAAGAAGACACTTGCCGTGAAGCTCGGGGAAGAAAGAAGACCAAGTCGGCAAGAGCTCGATGCCCACTCCGCAAGCGCACCTCTTGGAGTGCTTGCGCTACCGTCGAGGACGCACCATCGAGCTCCACCCCAAGTGCAAGAAGAAGACAATGGCAGCTCCGCCAGCAACCAAGAAGGTGTCCGCCAAGGAGGGCGGCATTGGTGGTACCTTCACCATCAGCGCCACGCTTGACCCTAAATAGGAAAGCGAGCTCGTTGCTCTTTCTGGCGAATGTCGATGTGTTTGCATGGCAACCGTCGACATCCCGGTGTTCCCAGGAAAGTAATTGAGCACCACCTTAGCCGATCCTCACGCGGCGACCCGTCAAGCAAAAGGTCGGGAAGCAAGCGGGTGGAGTGCCAAGAATTCATAGCGAGGAGATCAAGAAATCGGAAGCAAAGAAAGCCTTGTCGGAGGAGTGCTCCATCCCACGTGGTTGGCCAATCCTGTAGTAGTGCACAAAGCAAATGGGAAATGGAGGCTTTGTATAGACTTCACCGATGTCAATAAAGCTTGTCCCAAAGACCCATTTCCCTTGCAGCGCATTGACCAGATTGTTGACTCCACACCGGATGTGACCTGCTTTCGTTTGTTGGCGCATACTCGAGGATATCATCAGATCTTCATGGCGTAAGAGGATGAAGAGAAAACCGCATTCATAACTCCATGTGGCACATACTGTTTCATATGGATGCCTTTTCGGATTAAAGAATGCTGGTTCAACATTTGCAAGGGCAGTCCACGACGCTTTTGAGCCGCAGATGCACGTAAATGTAGAAGCCTACATGGATGACATAGTGGTCAAAAGCAAAGATAAAGCAACTCTGATCCAAGATTTGGGCAGAGACCTTTGCAAATCTGCGCAAGATCAACCTCAAGCTTAACCCCGAGAAGTGTGTGTTTGGAGTCCCTTCCGCAAGCTTCTCGGGTTCTTTGTCAAATCTCGGGAATCGAAGCCAATCCCGACAAGATCAAGGCCATTGAGCAGATCAAGCACCAAAGCGTGTCAAAGATGTGCGAAGACTCTGCGGTTGTGTGTAGCTGCTCTCAGTAGGTTTTATCTCTAAGTCGATTGAGCGCATACCGCCATTTTTCAAAATCTTGAAAAAGGCAGGGCCAATGAAATGGACTTCGAAGCGGAGGCTGCGCTGCAAGACTTGAAGAGGTACTGTCCTCCCTCCAACACTTGTCGCACCTAAACCACAAGAGAAGTTGTTGCTATATTTAGCGGCAACCAATCAAGTAGTTAGTGTTGCGTTAGTAGCGGAGAGGGAGGCGGATGATGAGCTAACAACCACGGCAAGTACGCCCAACGACAAGCGGGGGCTTCTCAGGCAAGCTCTGGTCAGAGCAAAGGATAAATCTGCCTTGAGATTGCGACAAGATTCAGAAAGGATGGTGCAGCCCTTGATCTACTTTGTTAGTTCCCTTTTGCGAGGAGCTAGATCAAGGTATTCGGTGTGCGAAGCTGCTTTCGGGCTCCTCATGGCCTCGAGAAAGCTGCGCCATTACTTCCAAGCGCATGAGATAACAATTGTCACTCGCTTTCCGGCGAAGAGGATATTGCAAAATCCGTGCTTAAAGCGTGATAGTCGAGTGGGCACCTTTGGGAACTATCAAGCTTTGGTCTCAAGTTTGAAAGCACTTCAACTATCCAAAGCGAGCATTGGCGGAGTTCATAGCAGAATGGACGCCGACACCAGACCAAGAGATTCCAGAGACGAGCATCCCCGTCAAGGAAGCAAGTAAAGAGTGGCTGATGTACTTTGATGGTGCCTTCTCGCTGCAAGGCGCCGGTGCCGGCGTGCTGCTTATCGCACCCACCGGAGAGCACCTCAAGTATATAGTCCAGATGCACTTTCCCAAGGAACAAGCAACAAACAACACTGCAGAATATGAAGGTTTGCTTGCCGGTCTCAGGATCGCGGTGGACCTTGGGATCAAGAAGCTCATTATCGGGGTGACTCGCAACTTGTCGTCCGCCAAGTAGATAAAGATTATCGTAGTCCTTTGATGGAAGCCTCGTCGATGAAGTGAGGAAGCTAGAAGAGCACTTTGAAGGCACTGCAAATGGAACATGTTCCAAGAGCTCGTAATGATATTACGATGGTCTGTCAAAGTGCGCCGCACTCAAGCTACACGTGGAACCGAGGATCTTTGTGCTCAAGCCGACTCAACCAACCGTAACACCATCAATGGGACGGAATAAGAAAGAGGAAGTTGATTTCGGCGACTACTTTCCGTGAGATCTTCCCAAAGCCGCCGCCAAGAAGGTCCCCAAGATCAACGCCAAGAGTGCTTTGAGGCAGTACGCTTCTCGACAAGCCCTAGGGTTTGTTTCGTTGAAGCAAACGCCCCGACAAGTTTTGCTCCGGCAAGCTTGCGGGGAATGTCAAGCTCCGGCGAAACTCAGGTTCTTGCCATAGAAGCTAATGTTCCTTGGCGATGGATGTGCCTTTAGTCCTTGTTAGCCGAACCACGTGCTCCAAAGATGGGCGGCAGATTGTTCATTTCCTTGAGACAGAGAACTTCCCAAGAGCAAGAAGCGCCGGAAAGAGTAGCCCGGCGGTCAAGTATGTACCAGTTTGTTGACAACATCTTATGCATGAAGAAGACTCAACGGTGTGAAATTGAAGTGCATTTTCGGGAAGATGGGCCGAAGTCGTTGGAAGAGATTCACGGAGGCATATGTGGTCACCACATTGGCGCGAGAGCTCTTGCCAAAAGCTTTCACGGCAAGGTTTCTTACGCCGAAGCCCTCCAGATGCAATCGCACAAGTAACCAAGTGTGAAGCGTGCTGGCCCATTCCAAGCAGATACACCAGCCGGCTCAAGCTCTCCAGACGATCCCTTTATCCACGGCCCTTTTGATTAGGGGCTCGATATCTCGGCCCCTTCCCGAAGCTGTCGGGGCTTTGAGTACTTGTACGTAGCAATCGACAAGTTCACAAAGTGGCGGAAGTGGAGAAGCGATGAGGAAGGTGACAGCCAAGTCGGCGATCCAAGTTCTTGAGTCAATTGTTTGCCGTTTGGGATACCCTAACGGGATCATTACCGACAACGGCACACAATTCACGAGCCGCACCTTCATGCACTACGTCCAAGATCTTGGCGCCAAGGTTCCGCTTCGCTCGCCATTGCTCACCCGAGAAGCAACGGTCAAGCGGAGAGGGCAAATGCTGAAGTGCTGCGTGGACTCAAGACCAGGACTTTCGGCGAAATTTGCTGCACAAGTGCGTGAAGAAACTGGATCGAGGAGCTGCCGGTGGTTCTTTGGTCGATTAGGACGACACCAAATCGAGCCACCCGCCGTACACCTTTCGCTCCTAGTCTATGGAGCAGAGGCAGTTCTCCCCACGGAACTCAGATAATGGATCGCCTCGAGTGCTGCGCTTATGATGAGCTTGAGCAAGAGCAGCTGCGACAAGATGACGCTACCGCTCCTTGAGGAGGATGCGTCTTGAGGGCTCAGATGAGCCGCCGTTACCCGACAAGCTTTGCGCCCGCTACCATAGCCGCAGTTAATGCCGGAAGCTTCGAGGAAGGCGACCTTGTTCTTCGGCGCGTTCAATCCGCCAAGAATTCAAACAAGTTGACGCTGGCCAGTGGGAAGGCCCTTATCGGGTGAAACGAGTCACTAGGCCCGGCGCTGTCCGCCTTGGAGACCGAAGATGGCATTCCGGTGAGCAACTCCTCGAATATAGAGCATCTTCGTAGTTTTACCCATAAGCGCTGTTGTCGGAACCTGCTCCGGAGAACCACCCTTTTGTACAAGTCTTGTCACTGTTGCATGTAATCCTTTGTACAAAGCCGGGCGCAGACCCGTGCATCAAGAAAGCCTATGTGTTGCAAGAAAGATAGTCAAATTCATGATTTCATAACCTATTTGCATGTATTACCTGACATTTTTGTGTAGCCTCAACACCCGGTAAGCGATAACGAGCCACTAGGCTCCATGACTTTATTTTCTCTTCTTTCTTCTTAAAAGAAATAAGGAAGGTTCATCCACCCACAAGTTAACCGGGGGGGGGAGGAGAAGATAATGACATGGACCGCCAAGCGTCGCTCGAGGAGATAATGCCTTGCCGGAAGCAAACGATGTAAAAGCTAAGTTGCTGTAATTTGTGCAATCAGTTTTAAAATTCCTAAGTTATCTTCCTCGAACGATAAGTACTTTCTATGGAAAACCTGCGGAGGAACCAACTCAGTAGCTAGTTCGGCGCCCTTACTTTGTTTCGAGTCCGCAACAACAACTTAAGTGAGTCTGCAACTAGTTGCGACAAGGTTGCTTGTCGGAGGCGGCATCGCCATAAGAAGCTGTTGAAGTTCCGACTCGGCCATGCAAGGGTGCCTCGACAAGTTCCCTAAAAGCGTACGGGTACGTAACATACAAAGGAAGAAATCAAGTAGAGGAAATAACATTGCATTCGATTGCCTAAGATAGTGTATATTACAGGATAACATGTCACGGATCTAATAAAATGTTTTCCTAAATATGATCTGCAGCGACAAGGGAAAGATAAACTTGGCGGACTAGCCTACACGATCGCCCTCAACCCTCTTGACCTTGTGGACCCTGCTCACGATGGGGGCGATAAAGGCCTTGAGCGCCTCTACGCCAAAAGATCTGGTGGCAAGGATTTGAGGACGTTGGTGAGGTCGAGGCCTGGGTTCTGTAGGCCACCTTCATCGGCCTTATGCGGAGAACCTCCGAGCAGATTTGGCACGACTCCTCGGCGATCGGCTTGAGGATCGCCGCCCAAGTCGCCGGAGAGCCGTCAAGACGCCATTGAAGAATAAGCTGAGCTTGGCGCTGAGGTGGAGGTGTTAAATTGAGGAGTATCCGAGATCTTCCATCCCAATTCCGCCGGCTCCTTGTCGATGGTGGCGGCAATGTCCACAAGGCCTCTGTCGATTGCATCACGCTTTCTTTGAAAGTGTTATGGGCGTTCTTGGCGGCCGCCGGCAGCTCCTCGTTAGCCTTGATCTTCTCCAATGAGCCGCTTCCCGCCTCCACAGCGGAATCCGGCTGACTCAAATCGTCGAGGTGGTCGATTCAGCTCCAGTCCGCTCGGCTTGACATCCTTGGCGGCGTCGATCTCTTTGATCCTCTCAACAGACGGCCTCAACTTCGCCAAGAGTGTAGGCGTCCTTCTCGCGCTCGTGCTTCAGCGGTGACCTCCTCGCCGGCTCTTAAGGAGGTGGCCTCCAGCTGCGCCACCCTCGTTTCCAATTCCTCCTTGGCGGCCTCGGCGGCCATGCGGCGGCGTCCTTTGCCTCCCGGAGTGCCCGCCAAGTGATTGCTGCGTAGATCTTCCTCATAGCCGCCGAGGTTGATCTTCCGCTGCGCCAGCTCTCCTTCTTGTCTGAAGAGCTTCTCGCGGCAAGCCTTTTGTCGTCGACCTCGGCCTTCTCCAAGATGAAGGCCATGCGTTCTCTCAAGAAGCTGCTTCCCGCCTCGCTTATGTCCCGGAGGGTCTCGCTTGTTGGCGGCTTCTCCCATATCAGCTCCGCCCTCGCGATAAGAGCTTCCCGCGACTCCGGCTTAGCTTGTCGGGCGCGGTAGCGGCAATGACTTCTTCAAAGAATCACTTCCTCTTCCAGACTCGCCATCGCCGCTGCTTTGCCACGTTGACCAAATGACAACCCAGCAGAAGCAGCTCTCGTCGAAGGTCTCTCCTCGACGGCTAGCGCCCTGAGCTCGGCAGCCCATGGGAGCTCGATGAAGAGGCACGCCTTCGCCAGCGGCCTTGAGATAAAGCGCCCGGTGGGGCTCTTGGTCTGGTCTCGGCATCGGTGTGAGGATCGGGCGGTCGGCAGCGCAGCCTGGCGCCTCTGCGGCCTCGGGGCCGTCGGTCGCGATCACCAGACCCTCACCGGCTCTGCCAGCAGCCTTGGCGGCCTCTCCGCTGGCGGACCGTCATTATCGCCGGACCTCCTCCTCCATGTTGGCGGCGTTCGTCATTGTTGCCGCGAGCGCCCTCCTCGCCGGCAACCTCAGTCTCCATCGGCTCTCCGGCGGATGGATCTGAAGACCAAAGAAAGAAAAAGAAAAGAACAAGTAATGGGATCTGTTGCCGCGGTCTCCACCACCGGAGGGTTGTCGGCGCTGCCCCTTACCGGAGAAGCTCCCCTTGGCGGAGATCTCTCCCTTGGCGGCGTAGTTGAAGCAGGCTGGACTTGAGGTGACCTCGGGGCCTCCTCGATGAGGTCTGCTGTGCTCCTACACATCAACAAGTCGAGATATCGATAAAAGCACCCAAGCACACCAACCGTAAGATGCAATCCAAACACTTACGATGGGGGCTGTGCTTTCAACTCTTCTGCGTTGAAGGTTGCGGATCCGGCAAAGGAGTCTCGAGACGTCCCTCCTGCCGCCATTAGGGAATCGTCTTCGACAACGCACCAATGGAGTCTTGGCCCTCTTCGACGCCCTTTGAGCCAGCGTCCTAAAAAAGGAAGAAATCAGAATGAAGCAAATCAGATTCAAGATGAAGCAATGGAATTGAAGAAATGCAAATGCAAGGTGGAAGCTCACTCTTCTTCTTCCTCCTCGTCGGAGCTGAGCGCGGAGAGATCAAACTCTGGCTCGCCTCCAAAGGCGAAGAGGTGGAGGTGGGCTCCCTTGAGCGCTTGGCGGGGAGCGTGGCCCGAAGATTCCGCCTCGGTTGCGGAACTGTGGGGCGCTCCTTGGCAACCCGTGTTGCAGCAGTAGAGCTTGTCGCCTGGCGCTCATGATTGTTAGCCCGCTTTGTCGTCTCGCCTCGTCTCCGCCCTCCAAGACGCCTCCTTGCGGAGCTGGGGGTTCCAGCTGCGGCAAGTCTTTGGATGACGGGCGGCGTCCCCAGGCCGGGCTCGGCTGGGCTCGGCCGGGCTCGACCTCCGCCTCCTCGCCGGCGAACTCTTCTCGGTCGGCAAGGCTCGCCGCCTCGGCTGCCTCTGCCTCTTCCACAAGAAACCCGAAGGCGCCAACGGTGAGCGTGCTGCCGCCTCCTCCAACCTTGTGGTAATGCGCGCTTATCTCCTGGTCGGTGGTGTCACGGGTGAGCCACCTCTTCGTCGGCGCGGACCGCGACTTCCTCCAAGCCGTCGAAGAACTGCGACGACGCTCTGCCGGAGGCTCCTCGCCAGGTCGGAGCGATTCCATGGGAATCGCACACCGGCATCATGGCGCTGGATCACGGTCCAACGATGAATTGTTGCACAAGGGCGACTCCTTCCGGCAACATGAACCACTCGGGGTGCTCGGGATCATGCTTGAACAGCTCTGCGGCATCGCCGTCGGCTCAAAGACTGTGAAGTTCCAATTGAGGCCGGCGCAACCTCGCGATGTCTGCCGCGTTCTTGAATTCCCAAGCAGGTCTCCCCTCTCCTGCAAGGGGTGCGTCTCGCGCGGAGGAAGTTCGCGCCAACCGCGCTTTACTGGGTCCGGCAAGCCTAAAGGCGCAAAAATCCAGTCACAAAGAATCTGCAGCCTCTCGTCCTCCGGGCGCCAAGTTACTCCAGTCATTGCCGCGCACTATTGGGGTTGGCGCCGGCAGTGAAGGGCTGCGGGTTCTCCTCAATGATCCAACACCGCTGCCTCTCCACTCATCCCACTTACTAGGAACTCCCTCCCAAGTAAGCGTCTTTTCTTGCCGATCCTAGAGACCCAAGCTACTCCTCCCAAGCAAGTGGCTTTCTCCTCTCTCGGCGCGAGGCATAAAGAAGTGACGGAAGAGGCGACATTTGGGTGGACCCCGACAAAATTCTCACAAAGATGGGCGAAAACCGCCATGGTGAGGACGGCGTTGGGGGTGAAATCAAGGAGGTGGAAGCCATAGGTATTCATGATATCACAGAAGAATTCGGAGAAGGGCGGGCAGAGCCCGCAGTAGAAGAAAAGCGGGAAGAAAGGGTACCCGACGGAGACCTTCTCGGATGGCTTAGCGGCGGAGATCACCCTTGTGCTTGGGTGTGCCCGCCTCTGTCGCCCGTGAAGAGGTAGAACTCCCTCCGCAACGCTTTGCGTCGAGCTTCGAGAATTCGAAGGGCCGTTCCTTGCGCATTGTAATGGCCATGCGCCCATATCGGCCGATTTCACGCCTCTTCCCTTGTCGGCCTTCGGAGCCATGAGGAGGAGGTGGTGGAGGAGGTCGGCGGCGTTGATGGTGCGGTGGCGATGGAGGGACGGCGTCGCTCTCTTTGGGCTCGAGGAGAAAGGGGAAGCGGCGGGGGTTTCGATGTGACAAGCAATGGCGAAGTGGGCGTTCCTTGCCTGATATCCTCTGCTTATAAAGAGGGAGGGGCGGACGTTTGCCGCCCCTAGCAAAAAGATTCCCCACGATCTCGCCCACGATTTCTCCCCATAACGCGCTTGGCGCTCGTAGCGTGCCGTTAGTGGGGGCGTGGTGGAGTCCGGGTGAGTAACGGTGTGATTCAGGGCGGCCTTGCAGGTACCTTGTTTGGGCCTGGCCAACAGTGCTCGGCACCGTGTATGGCGGCGGGCCGGGGCTCCTCTCGGTGTACTAAAGTAGGGTACCCTAGTATCGAACTCGTGCACCTGAGCAATGCAGACACCACGCAGTAAGGCTTGCCGATGATCACCAAGGCTCTTAGTGGCTCCTTTGGAGCCATTCAAGAACAAAGTGTTCTCAGTCAAAGAGACAAGACCCGGCAAGAGGAGCTTGCCGGAAGGCCACTCTAGGCACGAAGAAGGCCCGGCAAGAGGAGCTTGCGGAAGACTACACTGAGGCACGAAGGAAACAAGGCCCGGCAAGAGGAGCTTGCTGGGAAGGTTTGGTGAGCGACAAGCTCCCAAGCACGACAAGAACCTTGCCATGACGGCAAGGCGCTTGCCAAGCGGCAGATAACCTCTCTTCCTCTCGCTCCAGCTCATCCACCAACGTGTCACCATGGGGCTTCCCAGTAGCGTGTCGACGGGGCTGCGGCACCCGGTGAGGGAGCGGCGACAAGCGGCCCGACAAAAGCTGTCGTCATGGCAAACGGCGCGCCTTGACGGTCCCGTTGCACTTTTCAAAGTGACAGATTCGGGCATTTATGGCTCTTGTCCCTTGCCGTCGAGTTAGGTATAGACCAACGTACCTTTGGCCAAGCGGTGTACCAACCTCTGTTTTCCTATTCTACCCCTGTCTACTTGCCACATGGTGACCCCTTGTGCCTATAAAGGAGGCCCGAGTGCAACGTAGAAGGGGTTCGGCTCGTTCGGTTCAGCTCGTACGATGCCACAGACACTCAAGCTAGGTTTTGTAGCTCTCATTGCTCCCTAGCAAGAACACAATACAACCAGACAAGCACCAAGAGAGTATTATCTCCCGGAGAGCTCGAAGCTGGGTAAATCTCTCGTGTGATCGCCTCGATCTGCTCTTTGTGCATCCTCCGCCCCCTGCCGAACCGAAAAGGGGCTCCGGTCCCATAGGTGTACGTGGTGGCACAGATTTCCCCCGACAGATTCACCTCTGTTATAAATCCTCGAGTACTGTGTGTCAGCATACCGATCCAGGGATGACACTTAAGCACAGAGACTTGATCCATTGAATTCGGGTCGCTACACCTCCCATGGCAAGAAAAATCAATCTAGTTGGCCACAACAAATCAATAGATCGGAGAGAAATACAAATCCATCTTAATCATGGATAAAATAGTTGTGACACCCCCGATTCAATCATACACTAATCATGCACGCAAACGTGTACGATCAAGATCAGGGACTCATGGGAAGATATCACAACACAACTCTAAAACATAAATAAGTCATACAAGCATCATAATACAAGCCCGAGGGGACCCTCGAGGGCTTTCGAATACAAGTGCTCGATCATAGACGAAGTCGTGGAAGCAACAATATCCTGAAATCTGCATATAAGTTAAACAAGTTTGCCTTAAGAAGGCTAGCACAAAATGGATCTGAGATCAAAAGAAGCGCAGGCCTCCTGCCTAGGATCCTCCTAAACTACTCACGGTCGTCGCCGAGGGCTGCACGTAGTAGTAGGCACCTCCGGTAGTAGTAGGAGTAATGCCGTCGACAGTGGCGTCGGCTCACAGGCTCCAACATCTGATTGCGGCAACCAGGTAGAAGGGAAAGGGGGAAAAGGGGAGAAAAGCAACCGTGAGTACTCATCCAAAGTACTCGCAAGCAAGGAGCTACACTACATATGCATGGATATATGTGTAAAGGGCCATATCAGTGGACTGAACTGCAGAAAGCCAGAATAAGAGGGGGATAGCTAATCCTGTCGAAGACTACGCTTCAAGCCACCTCCATCTTGCAGCATGTAGAAGAGAGTAGATTGAAGTTCTCCAAGTAGCATCGCATAGCATAATCCTACTCCCGATCCTCCTCAAGCCGCCTCAGTTAGAGAGCGATCACCCGGGTTGTATCTTGGCACTTGGAAGGGTGTGTTTATTAAGTATCCGGTTCTAGTTGTCATAAGATCAAGGTACAACTCCAATTCGTCCTGTTATCAAGATCATGGCTATTCGAATAGATTAACTTCCACTGCTAGGGTGCACCACATTACCCGACACGCTCGATCCCATTTGGCCGACACACTTTTCTCGGGTCATGCCCGGCATGAAGATCAACACGCCGCAGCCCCACCCTAGGCACACAGAGGTCGACCGACGCCGGTCTAAACCTATGCATAGCCGCAGTGCAGGCCCATCGCCCTTAGCACACCTGCATGTTGCGTAGGGCGGCCGAAGTAGACCTAGCCTAGCAGGCGTTCCAAATTAATCGTGGCCAAGGCCGCCGCCGACGTCACGAAATGCTTCTTTACCGATACCACGACGCCGGTTGCCCATATCTTGTCCCACGTGGCGGTTAGTGCGTATAAGGTCAATTCGACCCAACTCCTGGATCAAATACCAAGATCTCGTTAAGCGTGTTAGAAGTATCCGCATAAGAACGCCAAATGTGGGCCAGGCCACCTCTCTCATAGGCGGTCTCAACCCCTTTGTCGCCCACCACCACACAGATCCACACAGAGGGCCGTTGGGACAAAGGTCCTTTCAGCCCCCAATCCGTGAATCACTCGCGGGTGCTCCACAAGCCGACCGACTTTAGTCACCACATGTATCATGTATAAGTATATAATATATACCCGTGATCACCTCCCGAGTGATCACGACCCGATAGTATAGCATGACAGACGGAAAAGAATGTAGGGCCACTAATGGAAGACTAGCATCCTATACAAGCATTTAGGATTGCAGGTACAGGTAACAACAGTGGTAGCAAGGACAGGTTATGCATCGTGATAGGAATAACGGAAAGCGATAACATGCTACACTACTCTAATGCAAGCAAAGATAGAGAAGAATAGGCGATATCTGGTGATCAAGGGGGCCTTGCCTGGTTGCTCGACAAGAAGGAGGGTCACAACACCATAGTCGTCTTGGGTAGCAGCGTCGGTCTCGAGGTCTACCGGAGAAGAAGAGGAGGAAGAAACAGTAAATACATTGCAAACAGATGCATGACAAAGCAAACAATGGCTGGGTGTGCGCTTAACGCAGATTTAGGTGATACCGGCAAAGGAGGGAAACATCCGGAAAAGTATTCCCGGTGCTTCGCATTTTCGGATAGATGGACCGGAGGGGAAAAGTTGCGTGTTTGCTATGCTAGGGATGTGTGGCGGATGAACGGGCTGCATATCCGGATTCGTCTCGTCGTTCTGAGCAACTTTCATGTAGAAAGTATTTTCATCTGAGCTACAGTTTATTTTATATTAATTTTAAAAGATTTTTTTCGTTTTTAGGATTTATTTAATTATTTTAAGACAACATTATCTGTAAGCAGTGTTTCTTGGCGTCATCATGACGCCAAGATGACCATGCGTCGAGTCAACAGAGGTGTTGGTATTCAAGCGGCGACGCAGGGTCCTGCGTTCGGCATAGACCTTTAGACTAATTAGCGTCTAACTAATTTAATTACTATTTAATTAAACTAACTAGTTAATTAGATTAATTAAATAGGATTAATTAACTTAATTAATTAATTATAATTTTATAATTATTATTTTAAAACTTTTTTTTCTAAAAAACATTCTCATGCGTGGGGCCCACTGTTATAGGCCCTGTGGGCCTTAGCGATTCTTGAAGGGGCAACGGGCATCTGCGCGACCAGACGGCGCCAGACGCCAGACGCCTGTGTGAAGTGACCTGAGAGGGCACGGGAATGAGGCGGTGGCAGAGGTATGCACATGGCGGGCCAGTGACAAGGCCGCTAGCTGGTGGCAAGGCTGACACGGAGGTCAGTGCGGTGTTAGCCGGAGGCGGTGCTCAGTCATGCCCAAGATGGGAGTCATGAGGAGGGCTCACGAAAGCAGTTAGGGAAGGCGCGATGACCGAGTCGGGCCAGTATGGGCGAGGGTCACCGTGGCGGCACGGGCGCTGCAGCCCGACCGGGGTCCCTTGGCTGGGGGCGGAGGAGGGCGGTAGGGCGCGGTTGGGCGTGGCTTGGTCAAAAGTGGAAGGAGCACGGACGCGAGGAACGGTCGCGTGGAGGCGAACGCTACCGGGGTAGGGGAAGGATCGTGGCTGGGCGAGAGGCCAGGACGGCGACGGGTCTTGGCCTTGCAAGCGCAGCGGCGAAGCGTGATGACGGCACTGGTGACCGTGGAGCCGAGAGGAGGCGGGCCTCACCGCAGATTCGCAGGTCAAGGCAACAGGCGCGAGGGAGGGGCGACGGACGACGGCCCGGGAGGAGAAGCAGCGGGCGGGAGCGCCTCCGATGAGGCGGCGATCAACCATGAGGCGCAGGGCGGTGTGGTTGAGGCAAGCGGCCCCAAGCGGCAAATATGTCGGCTGCCAGCGCCAGACGATTCGGGTGAGCGTCGGCGACGGGTTGGGCTCTGTGCTCGAACCGATTCCGCCGTAGAGGGAGGTGTGAGAAGGGGAGTGGGAGGGTTTGCCTCGATCCAGATTGGATCGGGAGCGTGGGGAAGGTGGCGACATGGGGGTGGGGAGCGAGTGGGTTAGGGTTTGATCGGGTTGACCAGGTATAGGCCGGGAGGGGGCAGTTGGGCCAAATAGGCCGATCGATGGGATGGGCCGAGGCACATGGGAGGGGGCTTCATTTGTTTTGTTTTGTTTTCACTCTTTTCTTTTATTTATTTTCCTTTCTATTTTATTAGATTTTAGTTTTTTATAAAATACAAAAGTTGTATCTAAAATAGTATTAATAAATATGTCTAATGCTTACGATTATTATTTTAAAAGCATTTAAATAATTGTCCTTGCTACGTTTTATTCATTTTAGAATATTTAAACATTTTATAAAAGTTTGATCCTCCACCATAATTACCTATGCATTATTTGGCACAACTTGAACATTTTAGTTTTATTTGAAAACTTTTATTGTTTATCTTTAATTTGAAGATGAATTCCTAATCGGTTTGAACTAACGTGGGATTATCAACACTAACCGAGGTGACATGGCATCACTTCCGTAGGGTTATCAGAGCTTAATTACCCCAAGGCGTCACAATTCTCCTCCACTACAAGAAATCTCGTCCCGAGATTTAGGAGCGGGAGTAAGGGGGAAAGGTCTGGCTACGAGAAATCTAACGGATCTTCTCGGTCTTGGTTGCTCTTCTCGAAGAGGTCGATCCATTACTTTGATGTCTTCATTTCTCTTCTTCAGGTCATCGTGATGAAGTCGGCATCCTTTCTTCGGGAACTCCATCGTACGTACGAAGGTCAAGGGGTAGCCTCGGAAGAACGGACCGCTACAATGTTGCTTATCTGGTAGATACCATCAGGAAAAGTGGCGGAAAGTAACTCTTGAATTGATACTTAACAAATTATCGAGAGCAAAGTAAGGAGGTGCAAAATGTAAGTTTCAAGCGCATAGGCATTCGTTTGTTGTTATGCGAGACGGAAGTGTGGAAGGGTTTAGAGCAATGGGAATAAGCATTACTTTGATACAAGAATAGATCACTAGGCGGTGGCACATGAACTACATACGAAGTCAAGCTCTAGGAATAACTTTGGCAATAGGTTGTACAGGAGAGTCAGGTTTCGATCCTGTGGAATTGTGGGTTATGGGCCCACCATGTGGTTTAAAGTAGAAAGGGGGCTGACTTCTTGCACGGCCACGAAAGCAAAGCATGTCAGAAGGTACCATGTCAGTTATGTTGGCAACAACGTTGGTACCAAGGGCTTAGGACCTAAGAGAACCATTTTCCGCTTTCGTTGAACGAGGCGGGCCATTAGGCAAAGTTCTCGCCCATCGGTGCCTCACCGAATATCATCAACAATAATGTAAAGGTCTTCTTTGCCGTAATTGTACACCGAGGTGTTCACATAAGCAGGAGAATATTACTGCTTAGATCATATAGATCACAAGAAACGTTAAACCAACCAATGGAAAGGAAAATATGATTATCAGTTTAAACAGAACAATGGAAAGAAAATGTGTTTAAACACATATTTTAGGGGTATATCCTTTCCAAGGACAAACAGAACATGATATCCATGACAGGATACAAAGTAGAAAACCAATTAGGTAAGGGGGGAATATCATGATATTAGCCATACAACGGTGTTTGGATAATTGATAAAGAAAATTTAGCATGGTGCTTCAGATGTCCTTATTGAAGATCGGAGTACCATAGACATGCTTCGAGATAGCATTCAGATGGTCTTCAAGCAAAGGTCGGACTTTGGATACATAAAGGATCCATCATGATAAACTTATTAAACAAGGCATTCAATTTCCTCATGGAAAAATGGTTAACCTTGTTAAAAAGGAAACTATAACACTAGGTCCTTGACGGTGTGCTAGGAATGACATCACCTTACCGGGTCATAAAAGACCAATGTTATAACTCTTGGAAATATGTTCCAACCATCATATCTGACCGAGATTCAGATTCGATTGGCGTTAGGATACCTCGGGCTTAGGATGCTTGAGAAGAAAAGGTGCAACACCAACTGACGAGATAACAATGTAAGATTCTCGGGAAATGACTATGGGAGCGAGTTTCAACACAAGAGTTTATCATTTAAACCAAAGAGAGGATGACGGGGTAACTGATGGAGTCAGTGACAATCCTTGAGATTTCCAAAAAGGTGGATTTCCACAATTAGGTGAACAAGGAGATAGCATTTGTCAAATCAAATGGTATAATGATGTATGTTCGAGGAAAACATACACAATTAAACATTGGTTGAAAGGTGCACCCGAAATATGGGCTGGGTTGCACGGCCAACATTGGAATGGTGATTCAATAATCGATAGTCTAAGAATGAACGACCGACCATTAACTTCAAAGCAATAGGGTTGCTAGAAGGGCGGAATCCAAACGGCACCGCTCACTTGTTGGTACCCTGGTTGGAATCAACACGACGACCAAGAAATGAACGAAGATGGAGAGAAGCATTTCTATGTCAAGAATTCTCAAGAGGTGGAACAAATCTCAGAACATTCTTGACATAAAAGATGGTAATACTCCAAGGTAAAGAAGAACAATTGCTGGATAGCAAGGAACTCAAGGTATAACACCAAACATGAACAAACTTGTGTTGGTGGGAAGGCAAAAAAGTGGTCGATGATAATACAATTCATCGAGGGCAAGGATGGTATTTCTCATCATGAATTTAATTGATATCCTGGAAGAGCTCAAAATGTTGATGATGATCACGACACAATTGTCGAGAGATTTCACGAAGAAGCAATCGAACAACGACGACATCAAGAAAAAGCAATGGTGAAGCGAAGGGTCATTGGGACCACGGATACGACACACACTCGGAATCAAGCTTGATGTTCAAGGCGAAATGATAAGACGAGGAAGATCGGCGTATTTAAGCTTGGCTCGTCGTCGAAAGTTGTGCTCGGGAATAAGGACCGGTATGCAGTTAAAATTTAGCACGATAATGATGTAGCCAAACAAAGCTAGGAATGGCGTGATTGAGTTCAAACTTCGTAAGTAATGAAGGTTACCAAGAGTTGCTTAATCGCGATGTGGTCTCGAGTCAGTTATCGGTGTCTTTGAGTGTTTAATAACTCAGAGCCCGTGAAAAATTGGAATCAATGAGAATGTAGCACTTGATGAAGAACTCATAAGAAGTTATGCAGTTCCGTGATAATCTTGAGATATCAGGAGGGTAATACTCGAAGACGGATCAAAGTAGAGGTTGGACTGGGGTATTGATCCGCAGAAGACAAATGTTTAAACTTGCCCGAGAAATGGGAACAAAGAAGAACAATATGGTCGAAACCATAACTAAAGGGGTCCAATTTAATGACACCAAAGGAATTACTCGAATGAGTAAATATTTGGCAAGAAGCTTCCATGATAAGTTCCACATCGGGTCCATGGGCATGAACACAGAGTTCAAGGTCGACTCCCACTTCTCCAATGCATACCCTTTCATTCACTTCTCGCTTTCGATGAAGTTGTAGTGTTGAAATATTATCTGGCAAAACACCAGAAGAGTATGACTCATGAAAACTCTCGGGTGCATACAGTTAGGGAAGGCATAGGTTCAACCCATAGGGGCATCTTAGGAACATATACCACAAACATCGGGAGTAATTATCACCATTTCGAAAGTAGAGCATGGTTGTGACGGAAGGATATAATTTACCAAAGGCATTATGTATCGTAGAGAAAGAACTACGCAAGGTGATTAATTATGAAGAACAACGTGGGATAATAATCCAACAGTGGATATGGCGATCCACAATGGAGCTGATGTGAGTATCGATACCCAATCAGAGGAAGAAAGAATGCAAATGCATCGGTTTATAGAACATCTGAATAATTCAACGTTTTAAATAGCAAAGGAATTATGATTTTCAAATAAAGGGATCAGGAGAAACGCTCTAATCAAGGATGGATAAGTTGGATAGACCAGAGGCAGAATTGACGAAAAATAGTTTGGTCGAGAACCAGCTCATGTTCAAAAATGATGTCTGAGCCGGAAAGATAATTTAGAAGGATTGATAGATGATTGTGTGCATTCGCACACATGTTGAATCAATAGGATCAAAATGATGGTGTCAAAAGATACTAGTGAATATTGCGGATATATGGGAAGCATCCATAATGCAAGTAGACAAGTATTTGCAGAGCAATAAAGCTGCTAAGGATTTTCGGAGGATTGAATAGTATTTCAAAGACTTATGTGAAACATCCCGAACAAGCTGGGGATGAGCGGATACTCCGGAAAGTGCGAGAAATTATTCTTAGGGGTATTCAGTGGCAAAGAACTGCAAGGCAGTAGGCACAAAATATTCTCGGGGTATCTTGTAATAACAAGATTGACTGGGAATAAAAGTAAGCACGACAAGTGTAAGTATTTATCCATAGGGATATTTCGGTGGAAGGGAATTGCAAAAGCAGCGGGCACAAGGTCTCGAGAGAAAATCGGAGAGTATCTTTGAAATCTTCTGGGGCAGCCGGCGATCATCTGGACTGAAGGGGCTCTCCGGGAGAAAGTATTATCGAGAACCTAGAGTCCGTTTTAGTAAAATCATTTAACCCGAATAGAAGAGAGATCAGAGTCCCAGAGTATAGATCGAGGAATAAAAGATCCTAATACCACCCAATGGCGACGTGGGCCTGTAAGGCACACATCCATGTTAGTAAAAGTCTTGTAATGTCTAGACTCGACTTCGGCCAAGGAGTGTGGAAGGGGGATTCCTACAGGCGATGTTCACGATACCAACTTGTGATGCCCCGATTCAATCGTACACTAATCATGCACGCATAAGCATTACGATCAAGATCGAGACTCACGGGAAGATATCACAACACAACTCTAAAACATAAATAAGTCATACAAGCATCATAATACAAGCCCGGGGGCCTCGAGGCTCGAATACAAGTGCTTTCGATCATGAGACGATTCAGCGGAAGCAACAATATCTGAAATGCAGGACATAAGTTAAACAAGTTTGCCTTAAGAAGGCTAGCATAAAGCCCGGGATACTGATCGAAGAAGAGGTGCAGGCCTCACGCTGGGATCCTCCTAAACTACTCATAATGGTCGTAAATCGGTGAAACTGCGTAGTAGTAAAGGCACCTCCAGTAGTAGTAGGAATTAAGTAAATCGACGGTGGCATCGCTCTGGGCTCCAACATCTGGTTGCGGCAACCAGGTAGAAGGGAAAGGGGAAAAGGGGAGAAAAGCAACCGTGAGTACTCATCCAAAGTACTGAAGCAAGGCGAGCTACACTACATATGCATGGATATATGTGTAAAGGCCATATCGATTGGGATTCGAACTACGTAAAGCCGAATAAGAGGGGGATAGCTAATCCTGTCAAAGACTATGCTTCAAGCCACCTCCATCTTGCAGCATGTAGAAGAGAGTAGATTGAAGTTCTCCAAGTAGCATCGCATAGCATAATCCTACCCGGCGATCCCTCCTCGTCAAATCTGTTAGAGAGCGATCACCGGGTTGTATCCGCACTTGGAAGGGTGTGTTTTATTAAGTATCCCGTTCTAGTTGTCATAAGGTCAAGGTACAACTCCAAGTCGCCTGCACATTACCGAAGATCACGGCTATTCGAATAGATTAACTTCCTGCAGGGTGCACTACATTACCCGACACGCTCGATCCCATTTGGCCGACACACTTTTACGGGTCATGCCCGGCATGGAAAGATCAACACGTCGCAGCCCCACCTAGGCACCTGTGAGAGAGGTCAAGACGCCGGTCTAAACCTATGCGCACAGGGTCTCGGGCCCATCGCCCCTTAGCACATGCACATTGCGTAGGGCGGCCGGAAGGCACTCAGCCTAGCAGCGCTCGATTCAATCCGCGCGCGCTACGCCGGCCGACGTCACGCGAAATGCTTCTTTGATACCACAACGCGGTTGCCCATATCTTGTCCCACGTGGCGATTAGTGTACGTATAAGGTCAACGACCCAACTTCGGATCAAATACCAAGATCTCGTTAAAAGCGTGCGGTTAAGTATCCACGAGCACGCCCGAACAGGCCGAGCCCACCTCTCTCATAGGCGGTCTCAACCGCCCCTATCGCCTCCGCCACAAAAGATCCACACAGAGGGGTTGGGACAAAGGGCCTTTCAGCCCCCAATCCGTTAATCACTCACGGGTGTTCCACAAGCCGGCCCGACTTTAGTCACCACATGTATCATGTATAAAGTATATAATATATACCCGTGATCACCTCCCGAGTGATCACGGCCCGATAGTATAGCATGGCAGATGGAAAAGAATGTAGGGCCACTAATGGAAGACTAGCATCCTATAGAAGCATTTAGGATTGCAGGTAAAGGTAACAACAGTGGTAGCAAGGACAGGTTATGCATCAGGATAGGAATAACGGAAAGTAGTAACATGCTACACTACTCTAATGCAAGCAGTATAGAGAAGAATAGGCGATATCTGGTGATCAAGGGGGGGCTTGCCTGGTTGCTCTGACAAGAAGGAGGGTCGTCACACCTTTGTGAGTCGTCTTGGTAGCAAGGCCGGTCTTGGGGACTACCGAAGAAGAAGAGGGGGAAGAAACAGTAAATACATTGCAAATAGATGCATGACAAAGCAAACAGCGGTGCTAGGTGTGCGCTAATGCAGTAGTAGGCGATACCGGCAAAGGAGGGAAACATCCGGAAAAGTATTCCCGGTGCTTCGCGTTTTCGGACAGATGAACCGGAGGGGAAAAGTTGCGTGTTTGCTATGCTAGGGATGTGTGGCGGACGAACGGGCTGCGAATCCGGATTCGTCTCGTCGTTCTGAGCAACTTTCATGTAGAAAGTATTTTCATCTGAGCTACGGTTTATTTTATATTAATTTTAAAAGAATTAAATCATTTTTAGGATTTATTTAATTATTTTAAGACAACATTATCCAGAACAGTGTTTGCTGACGTCATCATGACATCAGCAGTCAACTGACGTGTGGGTCACGTTCGGCATAGACTGTTTAGACTAATTAGGGTCTAACTAATTTAATTACTGTTTAATTAAACTAACTAGTTAATTAGATTAATAAAATAAAATTAATTAACTTAATTAATTTAGTTAATTAATTAATTATAATTTTATTATTATTTTTTAAAACTTTTTTTTTCTAAAAAACATTCTGGGCGTGGGGGCCCACCTGTCATAGGCCCCAGGGGCCTTAGCGATTCATGCACGGCAGGCGCAATCTTGCTTGACCCATCTGAGCATGCCAGTGCAAAGTGTGCGACCCGAGAGGTCACGGGAACAGGGGAGGCCGGTGGCCAAGGCGTGGCCATGGCCGGAGCGGGACAAGGCCGCGGTGGTGCGCGGGCGGCCACCGGAGGTCGTCTGGTGGCAGCCGAGGCGGTGCTCAGCCGCGCCCGCAGGAGTTGCGGGAGGGGGGGCTCACGAGCAGCGAGGAAGGCGGGCGATGACCGAGTCGGTCTGGAGGCGAGGTCACCGTGGCGACGGGGCGCTGCAGCCCGACTGGTCCCTGGCTGGGGCGGAGGAGGGCGAGGTAGGGCGCGGGTTGGGCGTGGCCGGTGCGGGAAGGGAGCACGGCGACGGGCAGGGGGTCGCGGTGGAGGCGACGGCCGGTCGGGGTAGGGAGGATCGCGGTAGGCGAGAGGAAGCGGGGACTACGGACGGCGCCTTGGCCCCAAGCGCGGCGCAGCGGCAGCGCCGGCGACGCGGTGACAAGGCGTAGCGAAGGGAGGCGGGCCTCACCGCGGTTGGCGTGGTCAAAAGCGGCGAAGCGCGAGAGGGCGACGGGACGATGGCGCCGGGAGAGAAGCAAAGCCGGGAGCGCTCCGGTGAGGCCGCGTCCAACGGCGAGGCGGTGTGGTCGAGGCAGCGCTCCGGGCGGCAGCGTCGTTGTCCAGGCGCGACGGGACGGGTGAGCGTCGGCGACGGGGTTGGGGCGCTGTGCCCGAACCAGTTCGGGCAGAGGGAGGGTGCGAGGAGCGAGGGGAGTGGGGGGGTTTGCCTCGATCCAGATTGGATCGGGCGGTGGGGAAGGTGGCGACGTGGGGGGGAAGTGGGAGCGAGTGGGTTAGGGTTTCTGTCGGGGTTGGCCAGGTATAGGCCAGGGAGGGGGCCGGTTGGTCCAAGTAGGCCGATTGGATGGGATGGGCCGAGGCCCATGGGGAGGGGGGTTCATTTGTTTTGTTTTGTTTTCACTCTTTTCTTTTTATTTATTTTCCTTTTCTGTTTTATTAGATTTTAGTTTTTTATAAAATACAAAAGTTGTATCTAAAATAGTATTAATAAATATACTCGCCATTACGATTATTATTTTAAAAGCATTTAAATAATTGTTCTTGCTACGTTTTATTCATTTTAGAATATTTAAACATTTTATAAAAGTTTGGTTCCTCCACCATAATTACCTATGCATTATTTGGCACAACTTGAACGTTTTAGTTTTATTTGAAAACTTTTATTGTATGTCTTTAATTTGAAGATGAATTCCTAATCGGTTTTGAACTAACGTGGGATTATCAACACTAACCGAGGTGACGTGGAATCACTTCCAGAGGGTTACTGTAGCTTAATTACCCGGGCGTCACAATAGTTCAAAGTAGACTCAAATAATATCATAGATTATCTTATCATAAACACTCAATTTATCGGATCTCAACAAACGCACCGCAAAACAAGATTACATCGAATAGATCTCCAAGAACATTGAGGAGAACATTGTATTGAAGATGAAAGAGAGAGAAGAAGACATCTATCTACTAGCTATGGATTCGTAGGTCTGTGTTAAACTACTCACACATCATTAGAAGGGCGGCAAGGTTGGCGTAGAAGCCCTCCATGGTCGAATCCCCCTTCGGCAGAGTACCGGAAAAGGCCTCCAGATGGGATCTCGTGGTTCTGGACCTTGCTGCGGCAGAAAAGTATTTTTGGTGTGCCCTCCGAGCTTTTAATTGACTCGTGGCACTTTTGGCCTCCTCCCAAATCTTCTAGGGTGTCTTGTGGTCCAAGAAAAATCATCAAAGTTCTGTTCCGTTTGGACTCCATTTGGTATTGATTTTCTGTAAATACAAAAACAAGGAAAAAACAACAACTGGCACATGGCACTAGGTTATTAGGTTAGTCCCAAAAATATATATATAATAGCATAATAGTTCATATAAATATCCAAGATTGATAATATAATAGCATGGAACAATAAAAAATTATAGATACGTTGGAAACGTATCAATTAGCCGCGTTGATGTGAGACTATCTTCCTTTTTTGTCTTCCCCTTATTAATCTCTACCAGCACATTCTATTCCACCCATAGTGCTATATCCATGGCTTGTGCTCATGTATTGCGTGGGGGTTGAAAAAGCTGAAGCACATTAAAAAGTATGAACCAATTGCTTAGCTGACACTGTGGTTGTACATGATTTATATTTTTTGTTAAGAAGATGGAGCATGAAAATGCTATATGATTTTGAAGGAATAGCATTCTTTAGCATTTTTATTTTCAAAGGCATGATTGTTTGTTGGTATGCCTCAGTAGTGATGTCTTTATGTCAAACTGTAGACTATTGCTTTGAATCATATAGATCTTAATATTCGTACCATACAAGAAAGATTACATGATAGACATGTTACGTAGCATTCCACGTCAAAAATTCTATTTTTATCATTCACCTACTCGAGGACGAGCAAGAATTAAGCTTGGGGATGCTCGATATGTCGCCAATGTATCTATAATTTGTTTTGTTCGATGCTATTATAGTATCAATCTTGGATGTTTTATATGCATTTATATGGTATTTTATATCTTTTTTGGGACTAACCTATTAACCTACTGCCCAGTGCTAGTTGTTTTTTGCTTGTTTTTGGCTTTCCAGAAAACCAATATCAAACGGAGTCCAAATGGAGAAAAAACTTTGTATTTCTGGACCAGAAGGGAACCATGAAGGTTTGGGAGAAGACCAGAAGAGCCACGAGGGAGCAACAAGATCGCTAGGCACGCCCCGGGGGTTCCTCCCGGGCTGGTAGGCCCCTCGTGACACCTCTTGACGTAATTCAACTTCTACAAATTCCCAAATATTCCCAACATACCGGAGGGCCACGCGAAACACTTTTTCCGCCGCCGCAAGCTTCTGTTCTTCCATGATCCCATCTGGAGGCCTTTTCTAGTACTCTTCCAGAGGGTGAATCGACCATGAAAGGATTCCACATCATCCTTGTTGCCCCGATGATGCGTGAGTAGTTCACCATGCACTCCACGGGTCCATAGCTAGTAGCTAGATGACTTCTTCTGTCTCTTTGATCTTCAATACAATGTTCTCCTTGATGTTCTTGGAGTTCTACCCGATGTAATCTTCTTTTGCGGTGTGTTTATTGGGATATGATGAATTGTGGGTTTATGATCTGAATATTTATGAATATTAATTGAGTCTTCTCTGAACAGTTTTATGCATGATTATTATAGCTTTGTACTTCTCTCTGATCTATTCATTTAGTTCGACCAGCTAGATTGATTTATCTTGCAATGGGAGAGGTGCTTTGTAATGGGTTCAATCTTGTGGTGCTCTATCCCAATGACAAAGTAGGGGACAAGACACATATTTGTTTTGTTGCCATTAAGGCTAAATTGACGGGGTTTATTCATATTATTTGGGTTTACTTTGTCTACATCATCTTGCTTAAGGTTTTACTCTGTTTTATACTTAATACCCTAGACGCATGCTGGATAGAGGTCGATGGGTGGAGAAATAGTAGTAGATGCACGCAGGAGTCGGTCTACTTGTCTGAGACGTGATGCCTATATACATGATCATTGCCTTGAATATCCTCATAACTATGCGCTTTCCTATTAATTGCCTAACAATAATTTGTTCACCCACCGTATGCTATGTGCTCGAGAGGGAAGCCTCAATTGAAAACTATGGTCCCTGGTTCTACTTTTATCTTATATAAAAACACAAAAATACCTTGCTGAATTTTTTTGCAATTTATTTATGGGAAACGTTTCCCCACGTGCAAGGCCCGGCGAATCATTGGGCAGTCGCTTCCGCCGCCTCCGTGACTCGCTTCCTCTGCAAGTAGGCCCACCACCGAATGACCACCTCCCACGTTATCTTATCTGTTCAGGAACAACGCCAACCGCTCATAACGCATCTCGTCTACATCGCAACCTCCGCGCTCTCCCTTTTCTTCCTCTCTGTAGATGCTCACGCCTCCCCCACCGGCGACTGGCTGTGCCGCCAGCCATGGCCATCGCGCCTCCCCCACCGGTGACTGGCTGTGCCGCTAGCCATGGCCACCGCGCCTCCCCATCGTGGCTGCCCCCACCCCTCCCCCTCACTCCCCACCAGCGACTAGTGCTGCCAACCAATCCCCACCAGCGCTGCCGATGATGGCGACCAGTGATGGAGAGCCGCGGCGGCCGGTGTTGGAGCGTTGCAACCACGGCGACAAGTGATGTAGATCCAGCCTTTCTTTTCTTGGAAGCAGCCCCAGTTTTTGCTACCAACGCCCTTGCCTTTTGCTGGAACTAGTGTACGATTTTGCTACCACCATGTTTGTTTTTTGATGAAACCAACCCAAGTTTTTGCTGCCTTGTCATTTGCTTTTTGGTACAACCAGTGTACAATTTTGCTACTACTATCTTTAGTTTTTGTTGGAACCAATCAATTTTTTTGCTACCACCATGTTCTTTTTTTATGGAACCAACCCAAATTTTTGCTACCATGTCATTTGCTTTTGGTACAACCAGTGTACAATTTTGCTACCACCATCTTTGGTTTTTGCTGCAACCAGTCAATATTTGTGCTACCATGTATTTTTGGTGGAACCAATTGCATCACTTTTCTTGCTACCATCGTTTGAGTTTTTGCTACAACCAATGTTCTCAATTGCTACATCCATTTACATGACACACATCACGCAGCGTCATGTATTTGCTAGAACCAGCAAACATTTGTTAAAGCGGCATGATTTTTGTTCGAATGGCGTTTCTTTTTGCTGGAAGTAACTAATTTGTTTGCTACAAATCGACTCTTTGAAGTTTTTTTGCTGCAAAAGATTTTTCTTTGGAACCATTGTTTTTTCTTGGGAACCGCAAATCTTTTTGCTTCAACCCAGCACTTCAGGTTTTTGTTGCTTTTTTTGCTAGACATGGTAGTACAAGTCAACAACGGCGGCGAGCCGGAGACGGGGGCGTCGAGCCGGAGACGAGGACGTCAGGGGACGCTGCAACCATGATGACAGCGCGCTGGAACCCTCCTATGTGTGAGTTGCAACCATGGCAAGCGGAGGTAGCCGAGGTAAGTGCCGTGCCACGGACAAGCGAGCGGCAAAGTAGCTGGTGACGGCGCCGGTGGCAAGGGTGGCAAGCAAGCACGAGAAGACGAGGAGAAGGGCGGGCGGCGGCGAAGGCCGGGATCCGCATGTCTTGCACAGCCTTTTTTCCTTGTTTCCTGTGTGTTTGACTTTTGAAACGAAGTAATCAGACGGTTGGAAAAGTATGTATCGGATGGCTGTAGCTTGACCGGCCCAACTGTTCGGCCGGTGCGCCGGCGCCTATCAGCGCCCTTTATTTATTTACCTATCACTATGAGATTTAATCCTTGCAAGTAACCTTTGAGGGGATTGACAACCCCCTTGTTTACGTTGGGTGCAAGTATTTTGCTTTTGTGTGTGCAGGTGCTGCTAACGAGGTTTTGTGTGTTTCTCTTATTGGATTGATAACCTTGGTTCTTAACTGGGGGAAATACTTATCTCTACTGTACCGCTTCATCCTCTTCTTTTCAAGGAAATCCCAGCGGAAACAAAGAACAAGGAAGAACTAAGATTAACAATATGGATGTTGTGAATTAAGATGAAAGCTTTATGGGTGAAAGCTTGAGATTCCATGACGTCTTGGCCTGCTCATTGGACAGAAACGGCAAAATGAAGTTGCAACTATGATGAACTTTTATCTAAACAAAACCCAAGTCTTAAATGACTCTCTAAGAGCTCTATACATAGGGAGGCAGAGGGGAATTTCATCCATCCTTGGCAAGGTGGGGCTGAAATCCATCCTATGTGGTTTTCCCTACATATACGGATTCTAAAAATAGCCTCTTAAGTAGTATTTCGAAATTACATGGGCCAGGCCCAAACACAAGGTGGTGCAACACCTATAGAAAATTACATGGGCGAGGCCCAAACACAAGGCCGCGTAACATCTTGTATATTTTTTCATGTCCTTATATGTCGTCATGGTGGCTCCAAAGTGCTGAAATCTCCACTAGAAACTTCGTTCTTGTACCATGCGCACTCGCCTTCATCTCCATGCTTGACCATGCTTCAATGTTCATCCTTCTTGCCCGTGCTAGGCCCTTCATTCCTAAGCAACACAAATATACCCAATTTAGGCATCATCATATTCTCATGAACATTAGGAACATTACAAACAAATGAAAGTACCTAATAATTTAATAGCATGCGCGAGCTCTAAGAATTGGTCCAATATGTGTGGAGTGTAACTATGGTAGGGATGTACTCATCATCACACTTCTTCAACTGTGTGCACATTTTTGTTTTTCCAATTTTGCTTGCCTAGGCAATTCGGTCCAATCCAACGCAAAAAAACTTGTTCAATGTTAGCAAACATATATGTGAGCATGCTTGGTTCATGATTAAATCTGTGGCATTGGCAAACTGTGGCTACCACAAAAAATTTGTCGGAGAAAATGGCCACCACAAATGTGGCAAGAAATGGCAAAACCGTATGTATGACATGTGGACCTTGTAACTAGAAATGTGTAGCAATGGTCCAAACACATGCGTACATTGTTGTGGCATGACTATACTTAGGTGTGGCAACCTTAGAGTACAAACTAAACATGACTGGACTTAGGTGCGGCAACCTTAGGCTACAGCCCAAATATGCCCATACGTTGTTGTTTCTTCTTGAAATATTGTTTAACTGTAAGGCATGGTTTATGGCGCTCGACGAAGACATGTGGGTTATGTTGTTGTCTTCTTTTTTTGTGGTGCGCTATGGTGGCTTAGGGATTTGGGGATTGTTTGTGGGCTCCATTTATAAAAGTGTGCTCATTTCTACCATAGCTTGATAGATGCTAGCCCCATGGTGGGGTGCCAACTGTCATGGTTATTTCGCTGACAATATGCATAGGAGTGTGTTTGGAGGAACGCACACCTATCAAAAGATGAAGATGAGAATACACACAAGGAATTTAGACAGGTTCGGGCCCTCTACTTTGGAGGTAATACCCTAGTCATGTGTGTGGTGTTCTTACTCTTGTATGTAAAGTATAAAAGGATGTTCAACCCCCCCCCCCTCCCGGCTTATATAGAGTGTGCCACGAGGAGTGTCATAACAATCGGGTATTAATATTAGTAGTAACAACCATGCTTGATGGGTAGTTTCGTAGCCATGAATCAATAGTAATGGTCGGAGTTAACTAGATATAATAATGTTGGGTAACAACCACACTTAATGCATATGAAGACCGTGGGAAAAGCCTCCGGTAGCTGACTGGATTTGTTGCCTTCCATAAATCAATGCGGAGATCTTTTCTGATGCGAGGAAAAGATGCTGACTAGAGGGATGACACTGATTGTATGATGACCACTTATTAGGCCACCTCATGGACAAGTGATATTCTTTGGCCCGGGCCTTTAGTTGGGCCTTATGTCACCGTGGGCCTCCACAGTGGGTGTTCCTCGCCACAAGTATTTTGTGTTTCGTTTGGAATCCCTTTCCCTTATGGAATACCACTCTGTTGTGAAAACCAATGTATATAGCTAGTGAAGGAAATATGCCCTAGAGTCAATAATAAAGTCGTTATTTATATTTCCTTATATCATGATAAACATTTATTATTCATGCTAGAATTGTATTAACCGGAAACTTGATACATGTGTGGATACATAGACAAAACACAGTGTCCCTAGTAAGCCTCTACTAGACTAGCTCGTTAATCAAAGATGGTTAAGTTTCCCAACCATAGACATGTGTTGTCATTTGATGAATGGGATCACATCATTAGGAGAATGATGTGATGGACAAGACCCATCTGTTAGCTTAGCATAATGATCGTTAAGTTTTATTGCTATAGCTTTCTTCATGACTTATACATATTCCTCTAACTATGAGATTATGCAACTCCCAAATACCGAAGGAACACCTTGTGTGCTATCAAACGTCACAACATAACTGGGTGATCATAAAGATGCTCTACAGGTGTCTCCGAAGGTGTTTGTTGGGTTGGCATAGATCAGGATTAGGATTTGTCACTCCGACTATCGGAGAGGTATCTCTGGGCCCTCTCGGTAATGCACATCACTATAAGCCTTGCAAGCAATGTGACTAATGAGTTAGTTACGGGATGATGTATTACGGAACGAGTAAAGAGACTTGTCGGTAACGAGATTGAACTAGGTATGATGATACCGATGATGTAATCTCTGCAAGTAACATACCAATGACAAAGGGAGTAACGTATGTTGTTATTGCGGTTTGACCGATAAAGATCTTCATAGAATATGTAGGAACAAATATGAGCATCCAGGTTCCACTATTGGTTATTGACCGGAGATGTGTCTCGGTCATGTCTACATAGTTCTCGAACCCGTAGGGTCCGCACGCTTAACGTTCGATGATGATTTATATTATGAGTTATGTGTTTTGGTGACCGAAGTTCGTTCCGAGTCCCAGATGAGATCACGGACATGACAAGGAGTCTCGAAATGGTCGAGAGGTAAAGATTGATATATTGGAAGGTGGTATTCCGACATCGGAATGGTTTCGAGGGGTTTGGGTATTTTACCGGAGTACCGAGGGGTTACCGAGACCCCCCCGGGGGAAGTATTGAGCCTACATGGGCCTTAGGGGAGAGAGAGGGAAGCCCGCGAGGGGTGGCGCGCGCCCTCCTCCAAGGGAGTTCGAACAAGACAAGGAGGAGGGGGCGCAGCCCCCCTTTCCCTCTCCTCTCCTCTCCTTCCTTTTCCCTCTCGATGAGAAAGGAAAAGGTGGGCGAATCCTACTAGGAGTGGAGTCCTAGTAGGACTCCCCCCCATGGCGCGCCCCCTTGGCGACCGGCCTCCTCCTCACCTCCTTTATATACGGGGGCAGGGGGCACCCCAAAGCACATCAATTGTTCTCTTAGCCGTATCTGGTGCCCCACTACACAGTTTACTCCTCCGTTCATAGCGTCGTAGTGCTTAGGCAAAGCCCTGCGCGGATCAGATCACCATCACCATCATCACGCCGTCGTGGTGATGAAACTCTCCCTCGAATCTCTGCTGGATCAAGAGTTCGAGGGACGTCATCGAGCTGAACGTGTGCTAAACTCGGAGGTGTCGTATGTTTGGTACTAGATCGGTTGGATCGTGAAGACATTCGACTACATCAACCGCGTTAACTAACACTTCCGCTTTCGTCTACGAGGGTACGTGGACAAACTCTCCACCTGTCATTGCTATGCATCTCCTAGATAGATCTTGCGTGATCGTCGGAATTTTTTTGAAATTGCATGCTCGTTCCCAACAAAGTGGCATCCGAGCCAGTCTATCGTAGATGATATGCATGAGTAGAACACAAAGAGTTGTGGGTGATAATAGTCATACTGCTTACCACCAATGTCTTATTTTGATTCGGCGGTATTGTTGGATGAAGCAGCCTGGACCAACCTTACATGACCACGTTCATGAGACTGGTTCCACCGACAGACACGCAACTTGTTTTGCATAAAGGTGGCTGGCGGGTGTCTGTTTCTCCAACTTTAGTTGAATCAAATTTTACTATGGCCGGTCCTTGTTGAAGGTTAAAACAGCACACTTGACGAAAAATCGTTGTGGTTTTGATGCGTAGGTAAGAACGGTTCTTGCTAGAAGCCCGTAGCAGCCACATAAAACTTCCAACAACAAAGTAGAGGACGTCTAACTTGTTTTTGCACGGCATGTTGTGATGTGATATGGTCAAGACATGATGTGATATAAGTTATTGTATAAGATGATCATGTTTTGTAAAAGTTATCGGCAACTGGCAGGAGCCTTATGGTTGTCTCTTTATTGTATGAAATGCAATCGCCATGTAATTGCTTTACTTTATCACTAAACGATAGCGATAGTCGTAGAAGCAGTACTTGGCGAGACGACAACGACGCTGTGATGGAGATCAAGGTGTCAAGCCGGTGACGATGGAGATCATGAGAGTGCATTGGAGATGGAGATCAAAGGCACAAGATGATGATGGCCATATCATGTCACATATTTTGATTGCATGTGATGTTTATCTTTTATGCATCTTATTTTGCTTATTACGGCAGTAGCATTATAAGATGATCCCTCACTAAATTTCAAGGTATAAGTGTTCTCCCTGAGTATGCACCGTTGTTACAGTTAAATCGTGCGAGACACCACGTGATGATCGGGTGTGATAAGTTCTACGTTCATATACAACGGGTGTAAGACAGTTTTGCACGTGTAGAATACTCAGGTTAAACTTGATGAGCCTAGCATATGCAGATATGGCCTACTGAGATCGAAAGGTCGAACGTGAATCATATAGTAGATATGATCAACATAGAGATGTTCACCATTGAAGACTACTCCCTCTCACGTGATGATCGGACATGGTTTAGTTGATTTGGATCACGTAATCATTTAGATGACTCGAGGATGTCTATCTAAGTGGGAGTTCTTAAGTAATATGATTAATTGAACTTAATTTATCATGAACTTAGTCCCGACACTACAGCAGGATGTCGCTAACGCGAACTACGATCGAGACCCTTCGAGAAACTGTATGCGATGCAATAATCGCAAAGCGGTGATGTATGAAAACCGTCGAAATGTATAAAATGTTTTGCGATGACGGATGCATCAAACACGGTTCAGGTTTTAGTTGCGTATGCGATGAGGGCATACAGCCTTCGATTCAATTAACTGCTTATGGCGATGAGGAGGAACAAAAGAAACGGGCTACCAGATGAAGGCATGTGCGATACACGGATACGGTTCACTCGGATGAATTGTTTGTGATTAAGCAACACAAAAGAAACGGGCAGCCAGATGAAGGTGTGTATGCGATATACAGACATCACGGTTCACTCGGATGAACTGCTTGTGATTAGGCAACACAAAAGAAATGGTCAGCCAGATCAAGGTGTGTGCGGTATACGCATGCGATTCACTCGGCCCTTGTCGCTGCAGGTGACCTCTATGGCAACCGTTCGCTCCCGAGCGCCTCTTCGTGTACCGTGGCAACCGTCCACCGCCTCTTTGCCTTTCACTCTCGATTTGGAACTCTTGTCAGACGCTCTTCCTCCCTCCATTTGCCTTCACCCTTCCTTCGCCATTGTTCGATCATCTTCTCCATGGAGGGAATAGGCGGAAACTTGCACCCTATTATTCTTGCCCTGATCCAAAGATGACGTGGTGGAGGAACTCATTAATCGGTGCGACGTCATCACCTCGGCTAGCATGGCAGGTTCGTTCAAGACCATTCTCGACTCAACTAATAACATCATTACAAGGAACCCAAGGGTCCAGGAGCGGTTTGATCTCCCCTATCTTATTCGCTGGGACCCTCCTGACTGGCGCGGGGGCGTGGGAAGCTTCGCCTTGTGCAAGTTGATGCCGCTTGATAATGATATGTATGATGTTAAGATGCCATCTCTTGAGGGCAAGGCTTGGGCAGGCGCAAAGGGAGATTGGGTTGTTTATATTGGGTACAACTGCGAAGTGGGAACTTGTGAATGTGTGCACTTTCGTCACCGTGTTCCACTTCCAAAAATCTCGCATTGATCGCCAGAGGTTGAGTACACCGTATTCTACGTGAGTTCAAATACGATCATGGTGATCGTCGTCTCACGGAAGATAGCAATTTGTCGAGTTCCCAATCGCTATTGGGATTACTCGAACTATGAAGTTGTTGCTATCTTCGACAAGCTTGTTGCCTTCCTTACTTCCACGCCTCGATGGATATTGCTCAAAAATCAATTTCTGTACATGGATGAGTATTGTGATGCAATTCAATACAAGGGTCTTGTGTTTGCTGCCACCACTCGTGGCACTGTTTTTGCATGGAATCATCATGCTTTCGGTACGTTTTACCGTAATTATAGTTGTTTCATCCACATGCATGCGGGTTAGCTAGTTTCCCTTTACTAATTAATTAACCTTCTTGTGTTTCCAAGGTCCTGTGAACATTCCACCACCTATACTTTTAAATTTTATAACCAAGGGGAGATGATGATGCTGATGATCACGAGCATGAGGACGAGCAGGACCCATATGCTCAGTGGCGCCTGGCAACTTATTTCGATGGATCACCTCTTCTTGTCTGTATACAGGGCACTGCTGATGTTACTAAGGAAGCAGGTGTTGTCTCGCATGGTCGCACTCTCCGGACCTATGCCCACATCCGTTGCAAGGTATTCGGGATGTATACTAGTGTACTAGCGCCAACACCTTCTCCCTGGTTCAGTATTGGAAGTCTTGGAGGAAACTCGCTCTTCCTTGGACAAAACTATCCAATGATGGTGGAAGGCGATCCATTGCTGTTGACACAACGTTACTACCATTTATGAGAAGCAACTATATCTATACCTCGGACATTGCTATGCTTCCCTACACGCCCCAATATGGCTCTGACATAGGCCGCTTCACTGGATGATCGATCATGCGTTGGTATCGAGATTGATGAGTCGCCCTTCCTGCAGAATCACTTCTGGTTCAAAGCAAGCATTTCCAATGCCGACGAGTGGTTGAGCTGAAGTTCATTTCATCGCTTTGTTATTTGTTGTGTGAGAAAAACTTTACTAGAATGTTTTGTTGGAAATGATCTATAATCCAACGTGTATCCTTGTTATCGTTATGGGCTGATGACTTGTTGTATGTAATTAATGGTACATTTGCATATGCGTCCATCAACTCACGCCTGCTAGTGGTGTCCATATGAACAGTGCTAGTGATTTTAGTTGCAAAAATTGGATAGTGCTAGTGATTTTTAGCTGCATATTTTGACAAATCGCAGTGTTACAAGGTTGACAAATGGTAATGTTACTAGATAAACAAATGTCAATCTTTCCAGTTTGACAAATGGCAACATACCCAAAATGACAGATATGCAAATCATACCCAATTGTTTGTACGTGGTTGCACACGGGTCATGCAAAACAACCGCTTATGCGTTGAAGGGATGCGTAAATCCTGCTCGGCACATTTTCCCTTGGCTTCATGGGGAAGCCGCGGTTTGCATCCGGTGTTCTAACTAAAACATTCGCGATGAGTGTTTTATATTTAAAAACCATTGACGTTTTTTCAAAAGAAAATCGTTTGATAAGTCTCAGTACATTAAGAGAGAAAACGCAAGTTCGTTCAAACCATATCTTTCATTCAGTCACGCCGAATTTATATTCATATGATCGAGAATTCGAGATACAGTATTAAACCCCAAAAAAACTATTTCCGGCGGCGGCGGAGGCGGCGTGCCGCGCCGTCATTGTCATTGTTGTCCTCCGGGACGCCGTTGTTGAAGTCTTCAAGGTAGCACAAAATGTTCTTCAGTTGTAAATCAAACATCATGTCATCGTGTGATCGAGGGCGGGGCGCGGGAGGACAGCAACTGGCACCGCTGAGAGGTAGCGGTCAACGGCAGCGTCCCATGCCGCTGAGGGGGGCGTGCGCACGGGCACGGGCATGGGCACGGCGGGTGCAGCCAAACGCACGGGGGCCGGCGCGACGATGAGTGGAGGGGCGCATGCGGGCACGGGCGCTGGTGCTGGCATGTACATTAGCTCGCGCGGATCCGCGAAGACCTCGCTGATGCCCGCGGCTTCCAGCTCTGCGATAGTGCTCGCCGACCAGCCCGTCAATGCTACGGGGATGGTCATTTGGCCAGCAGTCTTGAGGATGGAAGCTGACGGAGCGGGCAGCAAGCGGCAACCGCCATGACCGGCTTCGTTCTAGGTTATGTCCATGAGGCCCCATTTCTCCTTATTTTCTATCTCCTCCGGCTCGTAGTCGACTTCACCAAACTTGAAGACTAGTGGCAGATGATCGTTCTGCGCCATGGCGTTGGTGGAGGTCTGCAGGAGGGAGGGGAATGGGAGGCGAACAGTAAGGCTGCCCGTATTAAACAGCGGCTCGGGCGCCATTAATGGAGAGGAAGGCGGGCGGCCATGGAAGTCAAAGGGCTCGCTTCCCAGTGAGCCTGCGCAGCATACAGCTCGCACGCTTCTCGGTGAGCCTACACATTGGAGGACAGCTTGCATGCCTCTCGGTCAGCCTGCACACCGGACTACGCTCGCACGCCTCCCGTTCAGTCAAGGTCAAGCAGCTGTCCGCACGGCACCTCCTACAGCCATTAAAACCAAGACACATGGCGTCACGTGAATGGTTAAAAGAATGCACACGGTTTGAATTCTACAAACGTTTGAGATATTAAAGTGGCAGCTATTTTTTCAAAATGCCTTTGTTGGTTGTCATTATTAGAGTGCGCCTTCTCTCAAAATGGACACGAAAAATGCCACAGCATGTCGGGTGCCATTCCATGATAGCATGCCAAGTTTCATGAATCTCAGACGAGTTTTGGACTTACTAGAATTTAAAAACCAGGCATCTCAATGTTTTGCAGGCAATCAACGGTGCCCTGGAGTTTGAAATTCATTCCCATTTCTTGCATGGGACCTAAGCATGCGCCTAGGGACACAGATTTGATTTTTCAACCAATTTATATGCATTGGAGCATGTGCATGTAGTTCAAATTTGAATTATGCACATAAATGCATTGAAAACTCAGCTAATGCATAAAAATATCCAAACGAACCTTGAAAAATCCCAAAAATTGACACAACACTCATGTTGTTCTATCTTGACACGAGAAGATTTTTGAAAGCTATAAGAGGCAATGGATATCATTTCGTACCTAAAGGTGGGACTTTCCCTACCGAAACCATCATGCTTGTTGTGAGAAGCTCTGGTTTGTGAGAAGCGTATACCCGAACTTGCCCCGAATGGGACAGTTTTTTTACCACGGCATGTTGATGCCGCTCCATGATGGCATGCCAAGTTTCATGAATTTCAGACGAGTTTTGGATTTACTAGAATTTAAAAACCAGGCATCTCAACGTTTTGCTGGCAATCAACAGTGCCCTGGTGTTTGAATTTCATTCTCATCTCTTGCATGGGACCTAGAAATTCACCCAAGGACACATCTTCGATTTTTCATCCAACTTTAGTGTATTGGAGCATGTGCTTGTAGTTCAAATTTGAATTATGCACATAAAATGCCTAGAAAATTCAGTTAATGCATAAAAATGTCCAAACGAACCCCGAAAAATCACAAAAATTGACACAACACTCCTGTTGTTCTATGTTGACACTTGAAAAAATTTGAAAGCAATAACAGGCAATGGATATCATTTCATCCCCAAAGGTGGGACGTTCCCTATCGAAACCATCATGCTTGTTGTGAGAAGCTTATACCCGAACCTGCCCCAAATGGGACAAATTCTTTACCACATCGTGTTGATGCCGCTCCATGATAGCATGCCAAGTTTCATGAATTTCAGACGAGTTTTGGATTTACTAGAATTTAAAAACTAGGCATCTCAACGTTTTGCCGGCAATCAACAAAGACTCGGTGTTTGAATTTCATTCCAATCTCTTGCATGGGACCTAGAAATTCACCCTAGGACACACATGTGATTTTTTGACCAACTTTGGTGCATTGGAGCATGTGCTTGTAGTTCCAATTTGAATTATGCACATAAAATGCCTACAAAACCCAGTTAATGTATAAAAAAGGCCAAACGAACCCCGAAAAATTCCAAGATTAAACACAACACTCCAGTTGTTCTATGTTGACACTAGAAATTTTTTGAAAGCAATAAGAGGCAACGGATATCGTCCCGTCCCCAAAGGTGGTACGTTCCCTATCGAAACCATCATGCTTGTTGTGAGAAGCTCTAGTTTGTGAGAAGCTTATACCCAAACCTATCCCAAATGGGACAAAAAATTTACCACGGCATGTTGATGCCACTCCATGATAGCATGCCAAGTTTCATGAATTTCAGACGAGTTTTGGATTTACTAGAATTTAAAAACCAGGCATCTCAACCTTTTGCTGGCAATCAACAGTGCCCTGGTGTTTGAAATTCATTCCCGTCTCTTGCATGGGACCTAATCATGCACTCAAGGACACACATGTGATTTTTCAACCAATTTATATGCACTGGAGCATGTGCATGTAGTTCAAATTTGAATTATGCACATAAATGCATTGAAAACTCAGTTAATGCATAAAAATGTCCAAACGAACCCTGAAAATCCCAAAAATTGACACAACACTCCTGTTGTTCTATGTTGACACGAGAATTTTTTTTGAAAGCAATAAGAGGCAATGGATGTCGTTTCGTCCCCAAAGGTGGGACGTACGTTCCCTACCGAAACCATCATGCTTGTTGTGAGAAGCTACGGTTTGTGAGAAGCATATACCCAAACCTACCCCAAATGGGACAATTTTTTACCACAAGATGTTTTTGCCGCTCCATGATAGCATGCCAAGTTTCATGAATTTCGCACGAGTTTTGGATTTACTAGAATTTTAAAACCAGGCATCTCAATGTTTTCTTTGGCAATCAACGGTGCCACAGTGTTTGAAATCCATTTCCATTTCTTGCATGGGACCTAAGCATGCACCCAAGGACACATATTTGACTTTTCAACCAATTTGTATGCACTGGAGCATGTGCATGTAGTTCAAATTTGAATTATGCATACAAATGTATTGAAAACTCAGTTAATGCATAAAATGTCCAAACGAACCCCAAAAAATCCCAAAAATTGACACAACACTCCTGTTGTTCTATGTTGACACAAGAAAAAAATTGGAAGCAATAAGAGGCAATGGATATCGTTTGGTCCCCAAAGGTGGGACGTTCCCTATCGAAACCATCATGCTTGTTGTGAGAAGCTCTGGTTTGTGAGAAGCTTATACCCGAACCTGCCCCAAATGGAACAATTTTTTACCACGGCATGTTGATGCCGCTCCATGATAGCATGCCAAGTTTCATGAATTTCAGATGAGTTCTGGATTTACTAGGATTTATAAACCAGGCATCTCAATGTTTTGTTAAGAATCAATAAAGGTTCTCGGGTGTTTAAATTTCATTCCAATCTCTTGCATGGGACCTAGAAATTCACCCAAGGACACACATGTGATTTTTCAACCAACTTTAGTGCATTGGAGCATGTGCTTGTAGTTCCAATTTGAATTATGCACATAAAATGCCTACAAAACCCAGTTAATGTATAAAAAAGGCCAAATGAACCCCGAAAAATTCGAAGATTAAACACAACACTCCTGTTGTTCTATGTTGACACTAGACTTTTTTTGAAAGCAATAAGAGGCAACAGATATCGTCCCGTCCCCAAAGGTGGTACGTTCCCTATCGAAACCATCATGCTTGTTGTGAGAAGCTCTGGTTTGTGAGAAGCTTATACCCGAACCTGCCCCAAATGGGACAAAATTTTCACCACTGCATGTTGATGCCGCTCCATGATTTCATGCAAGTTTCATGAATTTCAGACGAGTTTTGGATTTACTAGAATTTTAAAACCAGGTATCTCAACATTTTGCCTAAGAATCAATCAAAGGCCCCTAGTGTTTGAAATTCATTCCCATCTCTTGCATGGGACCTAGAAATTCACCCAAGGACACACATGTGATTTTTCAACCAACTTGGTGCATTGGAGCATGTGCTTGTAGTTCAAATTTGAATTATGCACATAAAATGCCTAGAAAACCTAGTTAATGTATAAAAGGCCAAACGAACCCGAAATTCATTCCCATTTCTTGCATGGTACCTAAGCATGCCTTTGAAGGACATGATTTGATTTTTCAACCTATGTGTATGCATCCGAGCATGTTCATGTAGTTTAATTTTGAATTGTTCACGTGAAATGGCTTGGAAACCAGTTTATTGTATAAAATGTCCAAATGAGCCCTGAATAATTTCAATTCTTTTACGACAAATATATAATTGCATGTTCACTGCAGATAAAAGGTCTACCAATTCAAACAGCGTCCATTGCCGCTGTGACCCCATTTTGTAATTCAAATCAAGTAGATCCCACACAGTTTATTATCACCAACCGTGTGAGATGTAGTACAAATATCTTGGAGCACCGCTTCACGCCTATGGCTTACGTGGAGAAGGTGTGTTTGGCCATACCACAGTGGCGTGTCAAGCACACTAGCTCACTCCCCCAAAACTCCCGCCTCTGCATCCCTCACAATCTCAAAAATATCTACCGCCTGGGAGGTTTTAATGTTTGATAGCACACAATTAGTATGTGCGGACCGTGTGCGATGTCTCACATTACTCGCCTGCTTCATCCCTTGTTTCAAATTTTCAAGAGCTCCTGCATTTTACTACATCTCAGATCCCTCGCAATCTCAAAAATATCTGCCGCCCTTGATCCAAATTTTCAGTAGCCCCGCCTTGTTACTCCCGCCTAGTAAAATTTTCAGTTGCATGATATTTCCTCAAACACAACCTTGCCCCCTCCACACACACCCTAAAACCTCCGCTCACCTGCACACACAGAACCCTCAAAACCATTGGTAGGTCGCCGCCATCGCCGGCGCCTCCATCCTCAACCTCTGCCCGTGTGCCGGGGAGCTCAAGGAGCCAATGGCCAAAAAGAGGTTCATCGCGGCCTTTTCGCCCGACGCCGGCGAGGTGGCTGCCGAGGTGTCCCCGTCGTCCTCCACGGGCCCGATCCGCCGTCGCCGATCCCCCGCTCCGGCCGCCGTCGCGCCCCTACGCCGGTTCGAGGACTTCCCTGTCCTCCCTCGACCCGGCAGCCGACGAAGTCTTACCTCAGGGTCCAACAGCGGCGGTGGGGGACGTGGGTCGCCGAGATTACAGATCGAGGGACCCACACTCACGGTGGCTTCGTAGCTTCCACACGGCCGAGCTCATGGCCGTGGAGTACGATCACTGCGGTGTCCGCTACCACGCCATGGCTAGGCTCAAATTCCCCTTCAAAGACACGTCCGTCCACCTCGTTCACGAGCGGGTGGTGAGCTCGGCTATGGCACGGGAGAACCGCGAGGCGTGGGAGCGCCTCGAAGCCGAGGCCGCCGACGAGGCCTACATGCAAGAGCTCCACCGGCAGCACCTGGAGCTCGTGGAGGCGGAGTGGGTAATCTTTGCCGGCGCGGAGGGCGGCGAGGTGATAACCCACAAGTATAGGGGATCAATTGTAGCCTCTTTCGATAAGTAAGAGTGTCGAACCCAACAAGGAGCTAAAGGTAGAACAAATATTCCCTCAAGTTCTATCGACCAATCGATACAACTCTATGCAAGCTTGACGTTCGCTTTACCTAGAACAAGTATGAAACTAGAAGTACTTTGTAGGTGTTTTTGGATAGGTTTGCAAGAATATAAAGAGCACGTAAATAAAGAGTAGGGGCTGTTTAGATAAAGACACAACTAAATTAGTTTTAGTAGAGAGCTTTTTGTTACGAGAAAGTTATTTGTCCCTAGGCAATCGATAACTAGACCAAAGAATCATTATTGCAATTTTATTTGAGGGAGAGGCATAAGCTAACATACTTTTCTCTACTTGGATCATATGCACTTATGATTGGAACTCTAGCAAGCATCCCAAACTACTAAAGATCATTAAGGTAAAACCCAACCATAGCATTAAAGTATCAAGTCCCTTTATCCCATACGCAAACAACCTACTTACTCGGGTCTCAGGCTTCACACTCACGCCCACCCACCATAAGCAAATCATGAACATATTGCAAACCCTATAGAGGAATCCCTCACGCTATGCCGACACGGAGAGAGCACCATAGGACAGCACCAATAATAAAACATGCAACTCAAACCAATCTTGATGATCAAATAGCCCATAGGATTAAAAACAGATCTACTCAAACATCATAGGATAGCCATACATCATTGGGAAATAATATATAGCGTTGAGCACCATGTTTAAGTAGAATTACAACGGGTAAGAGAGAGGTTACCGCTGCATAGAGGGGGAAGAGTTGGTGATGATGGCGGTGAAGTTGTTGCTGAAGATTGCGGTGATGATGATGGCCACGGCAGCTGCTCCTAAGCATCGGGAAGAGAAGGGAGAGGGGACCCTTCGCCTTCTTCTTCCTTGACCTCCTCCCTAGATGGGAGAAGGGTTTCCCCTCCGTCCTTGGCCTCCATGGCGTGGGAGGCGAGAGCCCCTCCGAGATTGGATCTGCCTCTGCCTCTCTGCTTTTTACTGCGTTCTCCCATTTGCCCTTTCACCGTTTCGTATATATATGGAGATCCGTAACTCCGATTGACCGAAACCTTTGCCGTGATTTTTTACCAAAAATTAGCTTTCTCACGGCCGAAGAAGGGCATCAACCGCCTTCTGGTGGCCCACGATGGTCGGCGTGCCCGGGCGCCCACGCCTCGTGGGCCACCTCGGCACCGCCTCGCATTGATTTTTCTTTCGAATTCTCCAAATATTCCAAAAATATTCTCCATCTGTTTTTATCCCGCTTGGATTCCGCTTGATATGGATATTCTGTGAAACCAAAACATGCAACAAACAGAGGCGGCACCGAGCATCGGATCAATATGTTAGTCCCAAAAATAGTATAAAAAGTTGCCAAAAAGTATATGAAAGTGGCATAATATTGGCATGGAACAATCAAAAATTATAGATACGACGGAGACGTATCACGAGATTATCGCGTTCTCCTCCGATGACGAGGTCGAAGGCAGCGAGGACGGCGGAGCGGAGGGCGGCGAGGTTATCGCGGTCTCCTCTGATGACCAGGTCGAAGGCGGTGGCGCGGAGGGCGTCGAGGTGGGCCCCGAGGACGAGGAGATCGACGTCGACGAGTGGAGGAGTGCCTTCCCCAACGACCCGACGACGTGATCTTGGCCCGGGACCCGGCTCATGACACCGTACATGACGAGGAAGGAATGGCTCGACATCTACTTCAACCGACAGTAGAATAGCTTAGATTAAATTAATGTGTTATGTTCGGATAAGCATAACTATCAAAGTTTAAGTTTGAATGCATGCTACTTTAGGATGAACCTACTTTGAACTTGATCAAATTGAAGTTTACAACCTTAAGTTTAGGGGATCGACTAGAAAAGGCCAAAATTGCTGGAGTATATATATATATATATATATATATATATATATATATATATATATATATATATATATATATATATATATATATATATATATATATATATATATCTGTGTGTGTGTGTATGTATATGTATATATCCACTAAGGGTTTAGTCCTTTAACTTTTTAAGGATCGCCTAGAGATGTCCTTATGACTTGTTTATTTCAGTTCTTCACAATGTGATGCTCTATATGTGCAACTAATTGTCGTGCAGTTGAATTTCATCAATAACAATTTCAACAATACCACTATGAATTACGATATTTGGTTGCTGTTAAGGATATTGCAGTTAACACGTCTTTTCGTTTTTCAATTGTTGTTTAGCAACATGCATTGTACTGAATGACTAAATATGCAATCCTGTGCTACATAGCAACAAGGAAGAGTGTTACCTTAATGTTATGATGATGTCTAGATATACATGTAATAAAATCTTATATAATGGGATGGATGGAGTGTTGTACTACAGCATTTTGCAATTGTTATTTAGCTACTAATATTAACTTGGTGCTTTTAGGTACATATATCATTGCCAAAGATCCACACTTCGACCCTTTCTGTGTATGGGGCAATGAGATATTCATGAACCAGCATCAAGTGAGGAAACTGATAAAGATTGTTATTAAAATGGGTCAAAAGATGTTAAATCGAACTATTTGTTTACACTTTATGCAAGACAATAGTGAACTGCAGGATGGTAAGTAAGAACCTCAGTAGCTTTCTTTACCGCCCGTAATGAGTTGTGTTAGATGACAATATCTGAATCTTTTTCTTTTGCAAAGGATCCTCAAGCGCTTTACTCAAGATTACCTCTCAAACTACATGATTGGCGGCCGCCATCACAAGGGGTTGGACTAGAGTCATGCATGCCTTCGCATCCGTGAGAGCACAATAGGGCCATTCCGCTTCACCTTGTTCAAGAATCGAATGTCTGCCGCCTCTTTCTTTACCATCTATAATAGTACAAGTATAGAACCACAGTACATCATTCTTTATTTGGTGCTTATGTAATTCTTAAACATATGTGCCTGTGAATCGAATAATGCATTGGTTGTTTGAACCTGATGGATATGAATAAAGCTATAGCCTACTTTCAATTTTAAATTAGGTACAATTTTAAATAGCAGCAATTAAATTAGGGCGAAATTACGTTGGGCAGGTCATTACGGCACACACGGTTGGTAAAACACAAACGTTTGCGATATACACCATAATCCGAGACGGTTCATAGAGAGGAAACGCGTGCAAGCATGCACACAGTTGCCATTTGCAAAGCGTGTGTGATGTCAGACACTATCACATACGGTGCGGGAAAACTAAATGTGTGTGATTGTCTACCCATCGTACACGGTTTATAACCATGAACTGTTTGTGATGTGCCAGGCATCGTAAAACTCCCGTGCCTAGAATCTGCCCGGAAAACTCCCGTGCCTGGAATCTGCCTGGTTTTAGGCAGAACCACAAAACTCTGACTTCGATGGCAATGCGAGCACAAACGAGTAGCAAGGATGAAGCATTTGGAATACTCAAGATATCGGAAACGATTATATAGGGTGTATGCATCAAGGCTCCCTATCCCCGACGATTTCTGGGTCGTGTGGGAAGGACCCCCCTATCGCCCACACTCACTTGGCGACAGTTCCAAATGCCATCGCGAAAAGGGGTTAAAAACCGTTTGTTTAGGACCGACGCGCACGAGTGTGATAGTATTTGCATATCTATGTTGTAGATCAATAGCTCACGTATAGCTCCCCTGTTTTATTTTTGATATGTTCCTAGAGAAAACTAAGTTGAAAGATGATAGTAGAAATGATGCGGACTGGATCCATGATCTGAGGATTGTCCTTGTTGCTGCACAGAATAATTATGTCCTTGATGCACCGCTGGGTGACATACCTATTGCAGGAGCAGATGCAGACGTTATGAACGTTTGACAAGCTCGGTATGATGACTACTTGATAGTTTAGTGCACCATGCTTTACGACTTAGAACCGGGACTTCAAAGATGTTTTGAACGCCACGGAGCATATGAGATGTTCCAAGAGTTGAAATTGGCATTTCAGACTCATGCCCATGTCGAGAGGTATGAGACCTCTAACAAGTACTTTGCCTACAAGATGGAGGAGAATAGCTCAACTAGTGAGCATGTGCTCAGAATGTCTGGGTACTACAATCGCTTGAATCAAGTGGGGTTAATCTTCCAGATAAGATAGTGATTGACAGAGTTCTCTAGCCACTACCACCAAGTTACTAGAACTTTGTGATGAACTATAATATGCAAGGGATAGCGAAAACAATTCCCGAGCTCTTCGCGATGCTGAAATCGGCGAAGGTAGAAATCAAGAAAGACCATCAAGTGTTGATGGTTAACAAGACCAGTAGTTTCAAGAAAAAGGGCAAAGGGAAATAAAGGGAACTTCAAGAAGAATGACAAGCAAGTTTCCACTCCCGTGAAGAAGCCCAATGCTAGACCTAGGCCTGAAACTGGGTGCTTCTACTGCAAAGGGAATGGTCACTGGAAGCGGAACTACCCCAAATACTTGGCGAATAAGAAGGATGGCAAAGTGAACAAAGGTATATATGATATACATGTTATTGATGTGTACTTTACTAGTGTTCATAGTAACCCCAGGGTATTTGATACCGTTTCAGTTGCTAAGATTAGTAGCTCAAAACAGGAGTTGCAAAATGAACAAAGACTAGTTAAGGGCGAGGCGATGATGTGTGTTGGAAGTGATTCCAAGGTTGATAAGATCACCATCACACACTCCCTCTACCTTCGGGATTAGTGTTGGACCTAAATAAATGTTAGTTGGTGTTTGCGTTGAGCATGAATTTGATTGGATCATGTTTATTGCGATACAGTTATTCATTTAAGTCACAGAATAATTGTTGTTCTATTTACATGAATAAAACCTTCTATGGTCATACACCCAATGTAAATGGTTTACTGAATCTCGATCGTAGTGATGCACATATTCATAATATTGATGCCAAAAGATGCAAAGTTGATAATGATAGTGCAACATATTTGTGGCACTGCCGTTTAGGTCATATTGGTGTAAAGCGCATGAAGAAACTCCATGCAGATGGGCTTTTGGAATGACTTGATTATGAATCATTTGATACTTGTGAACCATGCCTCATGGGCAAGATGACTAAAACTCCGTTCTCTGGAACAATGGAGCGAGCTAATGACTTATTGGAAATAATACATACCAATGTATGCGGTCCGATGAGTGTTGAAGCTCGCGGTGGGTATCGTTATTTTCTAACCTTCATAGATGATTTGAGCAGATATGGGTATATCTACTTAATGAAACACAAGTCTCAAACATTTGAAAAGTTCAAAGAATTTCAGACTGAAGTGGAGAATCATCGTAACAAGGAAATAAAGTTTCTACGATCTGATCGCGGAGGCGAATATTTGAGTTATGAGTTTGGCCTTCATTTAAAACAATGTGGAATAGTTTCACAATTCACGCCACCTGGAACACCACAGCGTAATGGTGTGTCCGAACGTCGTAACCATACTTTATTAGATATGGTACGTGTTGGAAATATGCCCTAGAGGCAATAATAAATTAGTTATTATTATATTTCCTTGTTCATGATAATCGTCTATTATCCATGCTATAATTGTATTGAAAGGAAACTCAGATACATGTGTGGGTACATAGACAACACCATTTCCCTAGTAAGCCTCTAGTTGACTAGCTCGTTGATCAATAGATGGTTACGGTTTCACGACCACGGACATTGGATGTCGATTGATAATCTAGATCACATCATTAGGAGAATGATGTGATGGACAAGACGCAATCCTAAGCCTAGCACAAAGATCATAGTTCGTATGCTAAAGCTTTTCTAATGTCAAGTATCATTTCCATAGACCATGAGATTGTGCAACTCCCGGATATCGTATGAATGCTTTGGGTGTACCAAATGTCACAACGTGAATCGGGTGGCTATAAAGGTGCATTACAGGTATCTCCGAAAGTGTCATTGGGTTGGCACGAATCGAGATCGATTTGTCACTCCGGTTGACGGAGAGGTATCTCTGGGCCCACTTTCGGTAGGACATCATCATAATGTGCACAATGTGACCAAGGGGTTGATCACGGGATGATGTGTTACGGAACGAGTAAAGAGACTTGCCGGTAACAAGATTGAACAAGGTATCGGTATACCGACGATCGAATCTCAGGCAAGTACAATACCGCTTAGACAAAGGGAATTGTATACGGATTGATTGAGTCCTTGACATCGTGGTTCATCCGATGAGATCATCGTGGAACATGTGGGAGCCAACATGGGTATCCAGATCCCGCTGTTGGTTATTGACCGTAGAACGTCTCGGTCATGTCTGCATGGTTCCCGAACCCGTAGGGTCTACACACTTAAGGTTCGATGGCGCTAGGGTTATAAAGGAAGTTTGTATGTGGGTACCGAATGTTATTCGGAGTCCCGGATGAGATCCCGGACGTCACGGGGAGTTCCGGAATGGTCCGGAGGTAAAGAATAATATATATAGGAAGTGAGGTTTTGGCCACCGGAAGTGTTTCGGGGGTCACCGGTAATGTACCGGGACCACCGGAAGGGTTCCGGGAGTCCACCGGGAGGGGCCACCAGCCCCGGAGGCTTGCACGGGCCTAGTGTGGAAAGGGACCAGCCCCAGAGTGGGCTAGTGCGCCCCACCAAGGCCCAAGGCGCAGCTAGGAGGGGAGAGGGAAACCCTAGGCGCAGATGGGCCTAAAGGCCCACCCTAGGGGCGCCTCTCTTCCCTCTTGGCCGCCTCCAAGTCCCATCTAGGGCTGCCGCACCCCTTGGGTGGGAACCCTAGATGGGGGCGCAGCCACCTCCCCTCCTCCTATAAATAGTGGGGGTTTTGGGGCTGCCCAAGACATGAGAACCTCTCCCTCCTGGCGCAGCCCTACCTCTCTCCCTTCTCCTCTCCTGCGGTGCTTGGCGAAGCCTGCGGGATTGCCACGCTCCTCCATCACCACCACGCCGTTGTCTGCCATCTTTGGGCCAGTCTTCCTCAACCTCTCCCTCTCCCTTGCTGGATCAAGGCGTGGGAGGCGATCACGGCTGTCACGTGTGTTGAACGCGGAGGTGCCGTCTGCTCGGCACTAGGATCTCCGGTGATTTGGATCACGACGAGCACGACTCCTTCAACCCCGTTCTCTTGAACGCTCGCTTAGCGATCTACAAGGGTATGTAGATGCACTCTCCTTCCCCTCGCTGCTGGTTTCTCCATAGATAGATCTTGGTGACACGTGGGAAAATTTTGAATTTCGCCACGCTCCCCAACAAAGGGCATCATGAGCTAGGTCTATTATGTAGATTCTTTGCACGAGTAGAACACAAAGTAGTTGTGGGCGTTGATTTTGTTCAATATGCTTACCTTTACTAGTCCAATCTTGTTTCGACGGTATTGTGGGATGAAGCGGCCCGGACCGACCTTACACGTACACTTACGTGAGACGGGTTCCACTGACTGACATGCACTTGGTGCATAAGGTGGCTAGCGGGTGCCGCCTCTCCACTTTAGTCGGAACGGATTCGATGAAAAGGGTCCTTATGAAGGGTAAATAGCAATTGGCATATCACGTTGTGGTTTTGCGTAGGTAAGAAACGTTCTTGCTAGAAACCCATAGCAGCCACGTAAAACATGCAAACAACAATTAGAGGACGTCTAACTTGTTTTTGCAGGGTATGCTATGTGATGTGATATGGCCAAGATGAATGTGATGAATGATATGTGATGTATGAGATTGATATTGTTCTTGTAATAGGAATCACGACTTGCATGTCGATGAGTATGACAACCGGCAGGAGCCATAGGAGTTGACTTTATTTATTGTATGACATGCGTGTCATTGAACAAATGCCATGTAATTACTTTACTTTATTGCTAGCCGGTAGCCATAGTAGTAGAAGTAATAAGTTGGCGAGACAACTTCATGGAGACACGATGATGGAGATCATGATGATGGAGATCATGGTGTCATGCCGGTGACGATGATGATCATGGAGCCTCGAAGATGGAGATCAAAAGGAGCAAAATGATATTGGCCATATCATGTCACTTTTGATTGCATGTCATGTTTATCATGTTTATGCATCTTATTTGCTTAGAACGACGGTAGTAAATAAGATGATCCCTCATTAAAATTTCAAGAAAGTGTTCCCCTAGCATGCACGTTGCGAAAGTTAAAGTTCGTTTCAAGCACCAAGTGATGATCGGGTGTGATAGATTCTAACGTTCACATACAACGGGTGTAAGCCAGATTTACACATGCAATACACTTAGGTTGACTTGACGAGCCTAGCATGTACAGACATGGCCTCGGAACACAAGAGACCGAAAGGCCGAGCATGAGTCGTATGGTAGATACGATCAACATGAAGATGTTCACCGATGATGACTAGTCCGTCTCACGTGATGATCGGACACGGCCTAGTTGACTCGGATCATGTAATCACTTAGATGATCGGAGGGATGTCTATCGAGTGGGAGTTCATTAGATGAACTTAATTATCCTGAACATAGTCAAAATCCCTTTGCAAATTATGTCATAGCTTGCGCTTTAGTTCTAGTGTTTAGATATGTTCCTAGAGAAAATATAGTTGAAAGTTGACAGTAGCAATTATGCGGTCAGTAGAAAGATTATGCCCTTAATGCACCGCTCGGTGTGCTGGACCTCGAACGTGGTCTTTGGATGTTGCGAACATCTGACACACACGTTTTGATGACTACGTGATAGTTCGGTAATGTTAAACGGCTTAGAATTGAGGCACCAAAGATGTTTTGAAACGTCGCGGAACATATAAGATGTTCTGAGGGCTGAAATTGGGATTTCAGGCTCGTGCCCACGTCAAGAGGTATGAGACCTCCGACGAGTGTTCTAGCCTACAAACTAAGGGAGAAGATCTCAATCGTTGAGCTTGTACTCAGATTATGCGGGTACAACAATCACTTGAATCGAGTGGGAGTTAATCTTCCGGATGAGATAGTGATGTTTCTCCAAAGACATTGCCACCAAGCTACTAGAGCTTCTTGATGTACTATAACATATCAGTGATAGATATGATGATCCTTGAAGTGTTCGCGATGTTTGACACCGCGAAAGTAGAAGTCAAGTAGGAGCATCAATTGTTGATGGTTGGTAAAACCACTAGTTTCAAGAAGGGCAAGGGCAACAAGGGATACTTCATGAAACGGCAAAACAGCTTGTCAGCTCTAGTGAAGAAACCCAAGGTTGAACCCAAACCCGAGACTAAGTGCTTCGTAATGAGAGGAACGGACACGAGCGGAACCACCCTAGATACTTGGTAGATGAGAAGGTCGGCAAGGTCGATAGAAGTATATTGGATATACATTATGTTAATGTGTACTTTACTAGTACTCCTAGTAGCACCGAGGGTATTAGATCTTTGGTTCGGTTGCTAAGTGTTAGTAACTTTCGAAATAAAAGCTACGGAATAAACGGAGACTAGCTAAAGGCGAGCCGACGATATGTGTTGGAAGTGTTTCCAAGGTTGATGTGATCAAGCATCGCACACTCCCTCTACCATCGAGATTGGTGTTAAACCAAAATAATTGTTATTTGGTGTTTGCGTTGAGCATAGACATGATTGGATTATGTCTATCGCAAAGACAGTTATTCATTTAAGGAGAATAACGGTTACTCGCTTATTTGAATAATACCTACAATGGTCTTGCACCTAAAATGAATGGTTTATTGAAATCTCGATCGTAGTGATACACATTTTCATGCCAAAAGATATAAGATAGTAATGATAGTACCACCGCTTGTGGCATCGCCATTTGAGTCATATTGGTATAAACGCATGAAGAAGCTCCATATTGATGGATCTTTGGACTCACTTTCGTTTTGAAAAGTTTGAGACATGCGAACCATGTCTATTGGGTGTATACGCATGAAGAAACTCCATGCGGATGGATCGTTTGGACTCACTTGATTTTGAATCACTTGAGATATGCAAATCATACCACATGGGCAAGATGACCGAAAAGCCTCGGTTTCAAAGAAGATGGAACAAGATAGCAACTTGTTGAAGTAACACATTTTGATGTGTGCAGTCCAATGAGTGCCGAGGCATGCATGAATATTGTTATGTTCTTACTTCACGGATGATTTAAGTAGATACCGAAAGTGTATTTACTTGATGAAACACAAGTCTGAATTATTGAATGGTTCAAGTAATTTCAGAGTGAAGTTAAAGATCATCGTGACAAGAGGATAAAATGTCTATGATATGATCATAGAGATGAGTATCTGAGTTACGAGCTTTGGCACGCTATTAAGACATTGTGGAAATTGTTTCACAATTAATACCGCCTGGAACACCATAGTGTGGTGGTGTGTCCGAACATCATAGTTGCACCCTATTAGATATGGTGCGTACCATGATGTCTCTTATCGAATTACCACTATTGTTCATGGGTTAGGCATTAGAGACAACCACATTCACTTTAATAGGGCACCACGTAATTCCGTTGAGACGACACCGTTTGAACTATGGTTTGGAGAAACCTAAGTTGTCGTTTCTTAAAAGTTTGGGGCTGCGACGCTTATGTGAAAAAGTTTCATCGTGATAAGCTCGAACCCAAAACGGATAAATACATCTTCATAGGACACCCAAAACAGTTGGGTATACCTCCTATCTCAAGATCCGGAAGCAAAAGTAATTGTTTCGAAGCGGGTCCTTTCTCGAGGAAAAGTTTCTCTCGAAATAATTGAGTGGGAGGATGGTGGAGACTTGATGAGGTTATTGAACCATCACTTCAACTAGTGTGCAGCAGGCACAGGAAGTTGTTCCTGTGGGCGCCTACACCAATTGAAGTAGAAGCTTATGATAGTGATCATGAAGTTTGGATCAAGTCACTACCGCATTACCTCGTGGGGTGACAAGGATGCGTACTACTTGAGTGGTACAAGAATCCTGCCTTGAAGGTCATATTGCTAGATGAACCTACAAGCTATGGAGAAGCGATGGTGGGCCCATATTCCGACAAATGGTTAGAAGCCATGAAATCCGAGATAGGATCCATGTATCGTAACAAAGCATGGACTTTGGTGGACTTGCCCGATAGGCAAGCCATTGAGATAAATGGATCTTTAAGAAGAAGACTCGACGTGGACGGTAATGTCACCGTCTATGAAGCTCGACTTGTGGCGAAGAGTTTTCACAAGTTCAAGGAGTTGACTACGATGAGATTTTCTCACCCGTAGCGATGCTTAAGTCCGTCGGAATCATGTTATCATTAGCTGCATTTATGAAATCTGGCGGATGGATGTCAAAACGAGTTTCCTTACCGGTCTTACGTAAGGAAAGGTTGTATGTGATACAATCGAGAAAGTTTTTGTCGATCCTAAGGATGCTAAAAGGTATGTCTGGCTCCAAATGATCCTTCTAAGGACCGGAGTAAGCATCTTGGAGTTGGAATGTGCGCTTTGATGAGATGATCAAAGATTTTGGGTTTATACAAAGTTTATGAGAAACTTGTATTTCCAAAGAAGTGAGTGGGAGCACTATAGAATTTCCGATGAGTATATGTTGTTGACATATTGTTGATCGTAAATGATGTAGAATTTCTCGAAAGCATACTGTGGTTATTTGAAAGGTGTTTTTCAATAGAAAACCCGGATTAAGCTACTTGAACATTGAGCATCAAGATCTATAAGGATAGATCAAAAACGCAATGGTACTTTCAAATGAGCACATACCTTGACATAATCTTGAAGGTGTTCAAGATGGATCACCAAAGAAGGAGTTCTTGCCTGAGTTGTAAGGTATGAAGTTAAGAGTTAAAGCTCGACCACGGCGTAAAAGAGAGAAAGGACGAAGGTCGCCCCTATGCCTTAGACATAGGCTCTACAAGATGCTATCTTTGTGTACCGCACTGATGTGTGCCTTGCTACATATCCGCAAGAGGGTACAAAGGTGATCAAGGAGTGGATCACCGGATAGCGGTCAAAATTATCCTTAGACGAATAAGGATATGTTTCTGCTATGGAAGTGATAAAGAGTTCGACGTAAAGAGTTGCGTCGATGCAAGCTTAACACCTATCCTGGATAGCTCGAGTAGAGATACCGATCGTATAATGGAGCAACAATTTGGAATAGCTCCAAGTGGAACGTGGTAGCAGCATCTATGATATGACATAAAGTTTTGCGAAATACATAGGGATCTGAATATTGCGCACCCGTTGACTACAACCTCTCTCACAAGCATAAACATGATCAAACCCGTAACTCATTGAGTGTTAATCACATAGTGATGTGAACTAGATTATTGATTCTAGTAAACTCTTTGGATGTTGGTCACATGGCGATGTGACTCGTGAGTGTTAATCACATGGCGATGTGAACTAGATTATTGACTCTAGTGCAAGTGGGAGACTGTTGGAAATATGCCCTAGAGGCAATAATAAATTAGTTATTATTATATTTCCTTGTTCATGATAATCGTCTATTATCCATGCTATAATTGTATTGAAAGGAAACTCAGATACATGTGTGGGTACATAGACAACACCATGTCCCTAGTAAGCCTCTAGTTGACTAGCTCGTTGATCAATAGATGGTTACAGTTTCGACAATGGACATTGGATGTCGTTGATAACGGGATCACATCATTAGGAGAATGATGTGATGGACAAGACCCAATCCTAAGCCTAGCACAAAGATCGTAGTTCAGTATGCAAAGCTTTTCTAATGTCAAGTATCATTTCCTTAGACCATGAGATTGTGCAACTCCCGGATACCGTAGGGAATGCTTTGGGTGTACCAAACGTCCTGGCAACGAATCGGGTGGCTATAAAGGTGCATTACGGTATCTCCGAAAGTGTACATTGGGTTGGCACGAATCGAGATCGATTTGTCACTCCTGGCTGACGAGAGGTATCTCTGGGCCCACTCGGTAGGACATCATCATAATGTGCACAATGTGACCAAGGGGTTGATCACGGGATGATGTGTTACGAACGAGTAAAGAGACTTCTTGCGATGCGAGATTGAACAAGGTATCGGTATACCGACGATCGAATCTCGGGCAAGTACAATACCGCTAGACAAAGGGAATTGTATACGGGATTAATTGAGTCCTTGACATCGTGGTTCATCCAATGAGATCATCGTGGAACATGTGGGAGCCAACATGGGTATCCAGATCCCGTTGTTGGTTATTGACCGGAGAATGTCTCGGTCATGTTCCGTGATGGTTCCCGAACCCGTAGGGTCTACACACTTAAGGTTCATGGCGCTAGGGTTATAAAGGAAGTTTGTATGTGGTTACCGAATGTTGTTCGAGTCTCGGATGAGATCCGGACGTCACGAGGAGTTCCGGAATGGTCCGGAGGTAAAGAATAATATATAGGAAGTGAGGTTTTGGCCACCGAAGTGTTTCGGGGTCACTGCAGATGTATCAGACCACCTGGAAGGGTTCCGGGTCCATCGGAGGGGCCACCAGCCCCGGAGGCTTGCATGGGACTAGTGTGGAAAGGGACCAGCCCCTGTGAGTGGGCTGGTGCGCCTCCTACCAAGGCCCAAGGCGCAGCTAGGAGGGGAGAGGGGAAACCCTAGGCGCAGATGGGCCTAAAGGCCCACCCTAGGGGGCACCCCCTCCTTCCCCCGCTTGGCCGCCCCCGCCAAGTCCCCTCTAGGGCTGCTGCACCCCTAGGGGGGGAACCCGAGATTGGGGCGCAGCCCCCTCCCTCCTCCTATAAATAGTGGGGTTTTGGGGCTGCCCAAGACATGAGAACCTCTCCCTCTGGCGCAGCCCTACCTCTCTCCTTCTCCTCTCCGCGGTGCTTGGCGAAGCCCTCGCAGATTGCCACGCTCCTCCATCACCACCACGCCACGTTGTCTTTGCTGCTGGACGGAGTCTTCCTCAACCTCTCCCTCTCCCTTGCTGGATCAAGGCGTGGGAGACGCCACCGGGCTGTCAGACGTGTGTTGAACGCGAGATCTTGTCCATTCGGCACTAGGATCTCCGGTGATTTGGATCACGACAGTATGACTCCTTCAACCCTGTTCTCATGAACGCTTCCGCTTAACGATCTACAAGGGTATGTAGATGCACTCTCCTTCCCCTCGTTGCTGGTTTCTCCATAGATAGATCTTGGTGACACGTAGGAAAATTTTGAATTTCTGCTACGTTCCCCAACAGTACGATCTATGATGTCTCTTACCGATTTACCACCATCGTTTTGGGGTTATGCATTAGAGACAGCTGCATTCACGTTAAATAGGGCACCATCTAAATCTGTTGAGACGACACCGTATGAACTATGGTTTGGCAAGAAACCTAAGTTGTCGTTTCTTAAAGTTTGGGGTTGTGATGCTTATGTGGAAAAGTTTCAGTCTGATAAGCTCGAACCCAAATTGGAGAAATGCGTCTTCATAGGATACCCAAAAGAAATTGTTGGGTATACCTTCTATCACAGATCCGAAGCATGATCTTTATTGCTAAGAATGGATCCTTTCTAGAGAAGGAGTTTCTCTCGAAAGAAGTGAGTGGGAGGAAAGTAGAACTTGATGAGGTAACTGTACCTTCTCTCGAATTGGAAAGTTGCTCATCACAGAAAACCGTTCCCGTGATGCTTACACCAACAAGAGAGGAAGCTAATGATAATGATATGAAACTTCAGATCAACTTACTACCGAACCTCGTAGGTCAATCAGAGCACATTCCGCACCAGAGTGGTACGGTAATCCTGTTCTGGAAGTCATGTTACTAGACCATGACGAACCTACGAACTATGAGGAAGCGATGATGAGCCCAGATTCCGCGAAATGGCTTGAGGCCATGAAATCTGAGACGGGCTGCATGTATGAGAACAAAGTATGGACTTTGGTTGACATTCCCGATGATCGACAAGCCCTAGAGAATAAATGGATCTTCAAGAAGAAGACTGACGCTGACGGTAATGTTACTGTCTACAAAGCTCGACTTGTTGCGGAAGGTTTTCGACAAGTTCAAGGTGTTGACTACGATGAGTTTTTCTCACTTGTAGCGATGCTTAAGTCTGTCCGATGTTAGCAACTGCCACATTTTATGAAATCTGGCAAATGGATGTCAAAACTGCATTCCTTAATGGTTTTCTTAAAGAAGAGGTGTATATGATGCAACCAAAGTTTTTGTCGATCCTAAAGGTGCTAACAAAGTGTGCAAGCATCTCGGAGTTGGAATATATGCTTTGATGAGTTGATCAAAGCAGATAGTTTTATACACACTTGCGGTGAAGCCTGTATTTACAAGAAAGTGAGTGGGAGCACTACAGCCTTTCTGATAAGTATATGTGAATGACATATTGTTGATCGGAAACGATGTAGAATTTTCTGGAAAGCATAAAGGAGTGTTTGAAAGGAGTTTTTTTTAAAAGAAAGACTCGGTGAAGCTGCTTACAAATTGGGCATCAAGATCTACAGAGATATATTAAGACCTTGATAAGACTTTCGATGAGTACATACCTTGATAAGATTTTGAAGGAGTTTAAAATGGACCAGTCAAAGAAGGAGTTATTGCCTGAGTTGTAAGGTATGAAGTTGAATAAGACTCAAAACCCGACCACGATAGAAGATAGAGAGAGAATGAAAGTCATTCCCTATGCCTCAGCCACAGGTTCTATAAAGTATGCCATGTTGTATACCAGACCTATTGTGTGCCTTGCCATGAGTTTGGCGAGGGGTACAATAGTGATCCAGGAGTAGATCACTGGACAGCGGTCAAAATTATCCTTAGGTACCTAAAGAGGACTAAGGAAATGTTTCTGCTATGGAGGTGATAAAGAGTTCGTCATAAAGAGTTACGTCGATGCAAGCTTTGACACCGATCTGGATGACTCTGAGTCTCAATGTGGATACGTATTGAAAGTGGGAGCAATTAGCTAGAGTAGCTCCATGCAGAGCATTGTAGACATAGAAATTTGCAAAGTACATACGGATCTGAATGTGGCAGACCCGGGGACTAAACTTCTCTCGCAAGCAAAACATGGTCACACCTTAGTACTCTTTGGGGGTTAATCACATGGCGATGTGAACTAGATTATTGACTCTAGTAAACCCTTTGGGTGTTGGTCACATGGCGATGTGAACTATTGGTGTTAAATCACATGACGATGTGAACTAGATTATTGACTCTAGTGCAAGTGGGAGACTGAAGGAAATATGCCCTAGACGCAATAATAAAGTTGTTATTTATATTTCCTTATATCATGATAAATGTTTATTATTCATGCTAGAATTGTATTAACCGGAAACTTGATACATGTGTGGATACATAGACAAAACACAATGTCCCTAGTAAGCCTCTACTAGACTAGCTCGTTAATCAAAGATGGTTAAGTTTCCTAACCATAGACATCTGTTGTCATTTGATGAACGGGATCACATCATTAGGAGAATGATGTGATGGACAAGACCCATCCGTTAGCTTAGCATAATGATCGTTAAGTTCTATTGCTATTGCTTTTTTCATGACTTATACATATTCCTCGACTATGAGATTATGCAACTCCGAATCTTTGGAGGAACACCTTGTGTGCTATCAAACGTAACAACGTGAATCGGGTGATTATAAAGATGCTCTACAGCTGTCTCCAAAGGTGTTTATTGGGTTGGCATAGATCAAGATTAGGATTTGTCACTCCAAGTATCGGAGAGGTATCTCTGGGCCCTCTCGGTAATGCACATCACTATGAGCCTTGCAAGCAATGTGACTAATGAGTTAGTTACCGGATGATGCATTACGAAACGAGTAAAGAGACTTCTGCCGAATCTAGATTGAACTAGGTATGATGATACCGACGATCGAATCTCGGGCAAGTAACATACCAATGACAAAGGGAATAACGTATGTTGTTATTGCGGTTTAACCGATAAAGATCTTCGTAGAATATGTAGGAACGAATATGAGCATCCAGGTTCCGCTATTGGTTATTGACCGAAGATGTGTCTCGGTCATGTCTACATAGTTCTCGAACCCATAGGGTCCGCACGCTTAACGTTCGATGACGATTTGTATTATGAGTTATGTGTTTTGGTGACCGAAGTTTGTTGGAGTCTCGAATGAGATCACGAACATGACGAGGAGTCTCGAAATGGTCGAGAGGTAAAGATTGATATACTGGAAGGTGGTATTCGGACATCGGAATGGTTTCGAGTGGTTCGGGTATTTTACTGGAGTACCGAGGGGTTACCGGAACCCCCCGGTGGAAGTATTGGCCCTACATGGGCCTTAGGGGAGAGTGGGGGAAGCCCGCGAGGGGTGGCGCACGCGCCCCTCCAAGGGAGTCCGAATAGGACAAGGAGAAGGGGGTGTGGCCCCCTTCCCTCTCCCTCTCCCTCTCCTTCCTTTTCCCCTCTGACGAGAAAGGAAAAGGGGGGGGCGAATCCTACTAGGAGTGGAGTCCTAGTAGGACTCCCCCCATGGTACGCCCCCTTGGTGGCCGGCCGCCTCCTCCCCTCCTTTATATACAGGGGCAGTGGGCACCCCAAAGCACATCAATTGTTCTCTTAGCCGTATGCGGTGCCCCTACATAGTTTACTCCTCCGGTCATAGCGTCGTGGTACTTAGGCGAAGCCCTGCGCGGATCACATCACCATCACCGTCACCACGCCGTCGTGCTGACGAAACTCTCCCTCGACCCTCTACTGGATCAAGAGTTCGAGGGACGTCATCGAGCTGAACGTGTGCTGAACTCGGAGGTGTCGTACGTTTGGTACTAGATCGGTTGGATCATGAAGACGTTCGACTACATCAACCGCGTTAACCTAACGCTTCCACTTTTTTATCTCACGACGCACATGGACACACTCTCCCCCTCTCGTTGCTACGCATCTCCTAGATAGATCTTGCGTGATCGTAGGAATTTTTTTGAAATTGCATGCTACGTTCCCCAACAACTAGTAGCTTTCATTTCTTGCTTGATAAACCTTTAATAAATCGCTAGGTGGATTAAGTGTCGAGAGTGGATATTTTGGAGCCCGTGTGCACTGGAGGACCTTATTTTCTTAAATCACATTTGAACTTTAAAAAAAATCCCAAAAGATTTTTTCTAGATTTTTGAAACTTTAAAAAAATCATTTTGGCACTATTCAAAAATATAGGGCTCACTGGAGTTCGTCCTCCAAAGTGACTTTTTGATTAAGAGTCACACAAGCTAGAAAAGGATTATCGTCTTCATCTACCAGATAGAAAGACAACAAATAAGAAATAGATGAATCAACCTCGGAAGGTTTATATAGCTTTAGTTCTAGGTTTGTTGTTGGTTGTTCGGGGGATAAAACAGGTTCCCGATTATTCAAATTTTGTGGGTAGCATGCCTACTAGACCAGTGAGCTATTACACTCTTTTTTAAAGGATATTTGTTTCCAAGCCCACCTCCATGGCTTCAGCGGGTAGTTACGATGGTTTTGAGGAGACCCGCTCAAGGTCATTGGGAAGGTGGATCAATGGAAGGTTGCCTTGGTTGCTTCCCATGTTCAAGCTATCTATGCGACTGTATCTTTTTCTATAAATGGCGCTTTTATTATCTCAAAATATAGCATCAAAGTGGATACAAAGTATGATGAGTAACACACGACCTCTGCATAACGAAGATGCACACAATCAAACACCAAAAGTCTGACAGAAAATAAAAATAAACGAGAAACCGACATATCGGCAATAGTAGTGTGACGCCCCCGATTTAATCGTACACTAATCATGCACGCAAATGTGTACGATCAAGATCAGGGACTCACGGGAAGATATCACAACACAACTCTACAATAAAATAGGTCATACAAGCATCATAATACAAGCCAGGGGCCTCGAGGGCTCGAATACAAGTGCTCGATCATAGACGAGTCAGCGGAAGCAACAATATCTGATCTGAGACATAAGTTAAACAAGGTGCCATAAGATGGCTAGCACAAAGCCGGGATCTGAGATCGAAAGAGGAGCAGGCCTCCCGCCTCGGGATCCTCCTAGGTTACTCTGGTCGTCATCGGTAGGCTGCGTAGTAGTAGGCACCTCCAGAGTAGTAGTCGTCATCGACGGTGGCGTCTGGCTCCTGGGCTCCATAGTCTGGTTGCAGCAATCGAGTAGAGGTAGGGGGAAAAGGGGGAACAAGGCAACCGTGAGTACTCATCCAAAGTACTCGCAAGCAAGGAGCTACACTACATATGCATGGATATATGTGTAATGGGCCATATCAGTGGACTGAACTGCAGAATGCCAGAACAAGAGGGGGATAGCTAGTCTTAACGAAGACTACGCTCGGACACCTGTCTTGCAACAGGTAGAAGGGACGATCTGAACTCCTCCAAGTAACATCACATAGCAATAATCCTACCCGGCGATCCCTCCTCATATCCCCCGAGAGAGAGCGACCACCGTTGTATCTCGGCACTTGGAAGGGTGTGTTTTATCAAGTATCCGGTTCTAGTTGTCATAAGCTCAAGGTACAACTCCAAGTCGTCCTGTTATCAAGATCACGGCTATCCGAATAGATTAACTTCCCTGCAGGGTGCACCATCTTACCCAAAGACGCTTGATCCCATTTGGCCGGACACACTTTCTGGGTCATGCCCGCCGCGGAAGATCAACACGTCGCAGCCCCACCTAGGCACAACAGAGAGGCCAACACGCCGGTCTAAACCTAAGCGCACAGGGTGCAGGCCCATCGCCCATAGCACACCAAGACGCTATGCGAGGGCGGCCGAAGCGCACCTAGCCTAGCAGGCGTTCCAGCCCAATCCGGTAGCGCGCCCGCTCCGTGCCGACGTCTGAAGTGCCCGGTGATACCACGACGCCGGGATACCCATAACTACTCCCGAGTAGATGGTTAGTGCGTATAAGCTCGTAGCCAACTCAGATCAAACACCAAGATCTCGTTAAGTGTGTTAATTGACATATCCGCGAACGCCGAGCAGGGCCAGGCCCACCTCTCTCCTAGGTGGTCTGAACCTGCCCTGTCGCTCTGCCACAAAGTAACAGTCGGGGGCCGTCAGGAACCCGGGCCCACCGCTACCGGGATGGAGCCACCTGTCCTTTTCAAATTTCATCTCCTAACATTACTACAGTTAATGTAATAGTGTAAAATTATATAGTATATACCCGTGATCACCTCCCGAGTGATCACGGCCCGATAGTATAGCACGGCAGACGGACAAGGATGTAGGGCCACAGATGAAAGTACTAGCAACCTATACTAAGCATATAGGATTGCAGGTAAGGTAACAATGTAGTAACAAGGACAAAGCTATGCAGCAAGATAGGATATCCGAAAAGCAAGAATATGTTACACTACTCTAATGCAAGCGATGTAGATAAGAGTAGGCGATATCTGGTGATCAAGGGGGGGGCTTGCCTGGTTGCTCTGGCAAGAGAGAGGGGTCGTCGGTGACGTAGTCGATCACAGGGACATCAGCATCGGTCTCGGGGTCTACCGGAGAGAAGGGGGGGAAGAAACAGTAAGTACATAGCAGGCAAGTGCATAACAGGACAATGACAGAGCTAGACGTGTTCTAACGCATGGCGCTTAGGCGGCATCTTGGCGAAGAAACATCCGGAAAGTTTTCCCGATTCCAGACGTCTGTCGAACAGCTTGAACCGAGAGGAAAGTTTGCAGGTTCGATAGGTTAGGGTGTGTGGCGGACGAGCGGACTGCGTATCCGGATTCGTCTAAATCGCTCGAGCAACTTTCATGTACAGAACTTTTTCATCCGAAAGTTACGGATTATTTACTATGATTTTTCGAAGTTCTAAAATATTTTCTACATTTTCTAGAATATATTAAATCGAAAATTAAACAGTGCAATTATTTTTAATACGCAGAGATAGCCAGCCGTAGTCAATGACAAGTGGGGCCATGGTCAAAGTCAATAGAGCACGGTCCGTGTTGACTTAGTCAACGTTGACTAGTCAACATGGCCAAATGGGCCCGCGTGTCATGGACTACTGTTTTAACAGATTTATTTATCTAGTTAATTTAGTAGTGGGGGGCCACATGTCAATTGCACATTTGACTAAGTAGTAATTAGACTAATCTAACCACTGGGCCACTACTAACCTAACACACACGCACGCTAATTAGACTACACAGACCCGGCGAGGGCATAGCCGGCCACCGTGGCTGGGCACACACGCACGCTTGTGCGGTGGCCATGCCCACGCCTGTGGGGCAAGCAGCAATCGCCAAAAAGCGGCCTTACCGAGGAAGGTGCCGCAGCCGCTGGTGGCTGTGGCGCGGGTAAGTAGCAACAGTGAGCAAAGAAGATGGCGGGCGTGACGGACACGGGCGCAGCCGCCGGCCAGCGAAGAAGCGAGCGAGGGGCGGCAAGCAAGTCGGCGAGGCCTGTGGGCGGAGCGCCGGGCTGAGTCAGTAGGCAATGGAGGAGGCGCCGAGGTGTAGCCGGGGCGCGGCATCGCAGCGCTGAAGTAGGGGCGTCTGACAGACACCGACCATGGCGTCAGCCGACTCGTAGAGGCAACTACGGCGACGGATCGAGAGCGCGGTCGGGATTCGGAGGAGGAGCTCACCGTGGAGGCACAAGTAGGCCCGTGGGAGCTTAGGAGCCTTGAGATCGATTTAATTTGAAGAAGAACATCGACGGCGACCGAGGAAGATGAAGCTCGATCCGTGGGATGCAGAGGCGTCGAGCCTCGAGCGGGTGGCCGTAGAGGGCGTGACGAACTCGTCGGAGCTCTGGACGCGACCTCAAGGCGCTGGGTTGTGATGGGCGCGTCGGCGAGGTCGGCCATGGCGACCACGAGCTCGAGCGTCCAAAAGCGATGATGGTGAGGAAGGGAGCGAGGGAATTAAGCTAGGGTTTCGATCTAGGGTTTCGGGGGAGGTGCTCTTTAACCAAGAGGTGGGGGTCGGGATGGCACGTGGGCTGAGGGGACGGCCACCACCATGGGATGGATGGCCGCCACGCCCTCTCCGCTTTTCCTGTGGCGAGAGGAGGGAGATGAGAAGAGGTGGGCTGGGCCACTGTGTAGGTTGGGTGAAATTTGGGCCATTGTAGCACTAGGTTAGCCTTTTAACACATTCCTTTTATGTTCCTTATATTCTTTACTGCTTTCTATTTAATTTGTAAAACTAAATGAGTTTTGCTAGAGATGAGACTTGTCACATAAATCAAGCACCTTATTCCTAGGAGACATAAAAAGTTTGAGGCCAAAAGGAGTTGCCTAACCATTTTTATAAATTGAAAAGGCTAAGTTTAAATGGTGCTGGACCACTAAATAATTTCCGTGAGCACTTTCGAATACAAAAGAGGTTGGTTCCAACATGACAAATATCTAGGATTATTTGCCACACCTTGAACATTTTAGTTTTCAGGTTTGGCAATAATGAAATTTTGACTTTTAGATTGGATTTGAATTTGAATTGTGATTTGGATCAAGTGAAGATTAGCAACAAGAATGCGATGACATGGCACCTTTAATAGAGGATTACTGTAGCATGACACTGGGGTGTTACAAATCTCCTCCACTACAAGAAATCTCGTCCCGAGATTTAAGAGGTGATGTAAGGGAAAGTTCTGTTACGAATTCTAACGGATCTTCTCGTTCTTGGTTGCTCTTTTGAAGAAGTTGACCGCTTACGTGGATGTCTTCATGTCGCCGCATCGGGGCATCATGATGAAGTTGTCGTTCTTCCTTCCGGATCTTCATCGCATTTACTTACGGAAAAGATAAGGGGAAAACTTCGGAAGGACGGAGCTCAACACAAGATAGTTACAGGGACTATCTCGTTGAGCGTGGCAAAGAGGCATCTCTCGAGTTGAAATTCAAGAAAGACGTTGAGAGCAAGGTAAGGAGGTGCAATAAGAAGCTTCAAACGGGTAGGCAATAGTTTGTTGCCTGAAACAGAGGGTGAAAGGGGTTCGAAGCAATCGGAATAAGTGTTGCATTTGATACCAGAGTAGATCATCTCTAGGAAGGTGGCTCGTAAATTACATGCGGAGCCAGGGTGAGGAATAAGGGTGTACAAGAGAGTAAGGTTTCGATCCTGTGGAACTGTGGGTTACGGGCCCACCATGGTTTAAAGGTAGGAAAGGTGCTGACAATCTGGCACAGTTGATAGCAAGGCATGTCAGATGACAACCTGTCAGTTATGTTGGCAACGACGCTTGCATTTACCAAGGGCGGGGAACGAAGGGAACCACTTTCCTGCTTCTTGCAACGAGGCGGACCAATAGGCAAAGTTCTCATCCATCGGTGGTTACCGGAATGTTATCAACAATATTAACAGGGTCTTACTGACACGGTTTGTACACCAAGGTGTTTTTCACATAGATCACAAGAATGGTTAAGCAAACCAATGGAAGGAAAATATGATCATCAGATTAAACTGAACAATGGAAAGGAAAATATGTTTAAACACATTTTTCAAGGGTATATCCTTCCCAAGGACAAGCAGAGCAAGATATCCACGACAGGAGATAATGTAGAAAACCCTTTAGGTAAGGGAGAGAAATTTCATGACATTACCCATACAACGGTGTTTGGATAATTGAGCAAGAAACATTTAGCATTGGGCTTGAATGTTCTTGTTGAAAACCGTAGTATCACAGACATGCTTCGAGATAGCATTGGCATGGTCTTCGTGTGAAGATCGGACTTTGGAATCACGAAGGATCCATCGAGAATAACTTGTAGAAACAAGATACAATTTCCTCATGGATGAACGGATAACCTTGCTGAAAAGGAAACTATAATGATAGGTCCTCCAGCCGGGGGGGGGGGGTGCTAGGCATGACATCATACTACCGGTTCATCAAAGGATCAACATCATAACTCTTAGAAGTTGTCCCAACCATCATATCTGACCGAGATTCAGATCCGATTGGTGTCAGGATACCTCAGACTTAGGATACCTGAGAAGAAAAGGTGCAACGCAAATTGACGAGATGACAATGTAAGATTCTCGGTGGAAAGGAAATATGAAGTGATTTCCGTTAACAAGAGCCCATCATTAACCCAAGGAGAGGGCAAGGAGGTGTCTGGTGAACTCAACGGTAATTTACCGAGATTCCCAAAAGATGGATTTCCACAATTAAGTGAACAGGAGATAACATTTGTCAGATCAAATGATATAAGGAAGCATGCTCGAGGAAAACATACACAAGTAAACATTGGTTGAAAGGTGTGCCCGATGGGTTGGGTTGCACGACCAATGTCAGAATGGTGATTCAGAGAAGTATTTCTATGACAAGAATTCTCAAGAGGTGGAACAATCTTAGAACATCCTTGACATAAAGGATGGTAATTACTCCAAGGTAAAGTAGAGCGATTGCTTTGGGTAGCAAGGAACTCAAAGTATAATCTGAAACACGAACAAGTTTGTGTTGGTGGGAAGGCAATAAGGGTCGATGATAATACAATTCATCGAGGGCAAGGATGGTATTCCTCATCATGAATTCAATTGATATCCTGGATGAGCTCAGAATGTTGACGATCACGACAATGATATAGCCAAACAGGCTAGGCATGACGTGATTGAGTTCAAACTCGTAAGTAATGAAGGTTACCAGTAGTTGCTTAATCGCGATGCGGACTCGAGCCAGTTATCGGTGTCTTTGAGTGTTAAATAACTCAGAGACCGTGAGAAATTGGAATCAGTGGGAAGGTAGTACTTGATGAACTCATAAAAAGTTATGCAGTTCACGATAATCTCGAGATACCGAGGGTAATACTCGACACAAGATCAAAGTAAAGGTTGGACTGGTGTATTGATCCATAGAAGACAATTGTTTTAACTTGTCCGAGAAATGAGATCAAGAAGAACAATCATGGTCGGAACCACGATTGCAAAAGGCGGATCCTAGATATAAGATGAACTTATACCAGAAGAATAATTCATTTAAGAGAAGCTTTAATGATAAGATATACATCGTGTCCATGGGCATGAACACAAGTTCAAGGTCGACTCCCACTTCTCCAATGCAAAACCTTTCATTCACTTCTCACGTTCGAGGAAGTTGCAGGGTTGAGATTATATCTGGCGAAGCACCAGAAGAGTAATATTCGTGAAAACTTTCGGGTTCACACGGTTTAGCGAAGGCATATGTTCAACCCATAGGGGCTTCTTAGAAACATATACCATCAACTACAGGGGTATCTAACTCAAGCTCGAGGTAGAGCATGGTTGACAAAGCAGAGGATACAATTTACCAAAGGCATTATGTATCGTGGAAGGTCTCACAAAGTTATTGAATATGAAGGATGTCGACGGATAAAATCCAACAATGGACCTGATGGCCCACAAGGGGTCTGACGTGAGCATCAGTACTTAACTAGAGGAAGAAGAATGCAAGGAGGTCAGATTATAGAAACAACTGACTAACTCCATTGTCAAATGCAAAGGAATTATCATTCCCAATTCAAGGGATCAAGAGCAATGCTACGATCGGGGATGGATAAGTTGAATAGCCTTAGGGTACAATCAATCTACAATTGGATTGGTCAAGAACCAATTCCGGATAAAGAATGGCAGCTTAGCCGGAGAAGTAATTTATAAGGATCAATGATGGTTATGGTATTACATGAAACATATTGAGTCAACAGACTCAAAATGATAATGACAAGGAATGTCAATATGACTACGAGACTTATGGGATTAACCATAATGCAAGCAAGCAAGAATTTCAAGAGCCAAGGCTCCGGAGGATTCTCGGAAGATCGAATATTATTTTGAAGGCTTTTGTGAAACACATGAACAAGCTGAGGTTGAGCGGATACTCGACAAGTGCGAGGATTTATTTGAAGGGGTATTCATGTGGCAAAGAACTGCTAGGCGATGAGGCACAAAGTATTCTCGGAACAATAGAGAAAACTTGAGGTGTCTTGTAATAACAAGATCAATGGGGATGATCATTATGAATGGCAAGTGTAAGTAGTTATCCATAAGGATTTATCGGTGGTCGGGAATAGCAAACGCGATGAACACAAGTTCTTGGGTTAACAGCGGAGAGTATCTTCAAGGTCTTCTGGTGCAGCAGACGATCATCAGTAATAAGGGGCCCTCTGGGCGAAAGTGATAACGAGATCCTAATGTTAGATTTGGTAAACTTCATTTATCCCGAATAGAGGAGAGATCAGAGGCCCAGAGTAAAGGTCGAGGAGTAAAAGATCCTACTACCACCCAACGGCGACGTGTGCCCGTAAGACACACAACCATGTTAGTAAAAGTTTTGCAATGTCTAGACTCAACTTCGGCCAAGGAGTTGGAAAGGGGGATTCCTACAGGCAGTCGGCTCTGATACCAACTTGTGACGCCCCGATTTAATCGTACACTAATCATGCACGCAAATGTGTACGATCAAGATCAGGGACTCACGGGAAGATATCACAACACAACTCTACAATAAAATAGGTCATACAAGCATCATAATACAAGCCGGGGCCTCGAGGGCTCGAATACAAGTGCTCGATCATAGGCAAGTCGTGGAAGCAACAATATCTGAGTACGAGACATAAGTTAAACAAGGTGCCATAAGATGGCTAGCACAAACTGGGATACTGATCGAAGAGGAGCAGGCCTCCCGCTCAGGATCCTCCTAGGTTACTCTGGTGGTCATCGTGAGGCTGCCTGCGTAGTAATAGGCACCTCCCGGAGTAGTAGTCGTCATCGGCCGGTGGCGTCAGCTCTGGGCTCCATAGTCTGCTGCAGCAATCGAGTAGAGGTAGGGGGAAAAGGGGAACAAGGCAACCGTGAGTACTCATCCAAAGTACTGCAAGCAAGGAGCTACACTACATATGCATGGATATATGTGTAATGGGCCATATCAAGGACCGAATCGCAGAATGCCAGAACAAGAGGGGGATAGCTAGTCTTAACGAAGACTACGCTTCTGGACACCTGTCTTGCAACAGGTAGAAGGGGACGATCTGAACTCCTCCAAGTAACATCACATAGCAATAATCCTACCCGGCGATCCCCTCCTCATATCCCTGAGAGAGAGCGACCACCGGTTGTATCTGGCACTTGGAAGGTGTGTTTTATCAAGTATCCGGTTCTAGTTGTCATAAGCTCAAGGTACAACTCCAAGTCGTCACTGTTACCGAAGATCACGGCTATCCGAATAGATTAACTTCCTGCAGGGTGCACCATCTTACCCAAAGACGCTTGATCCCATTTGGCCGGACACACTTTCCTGGGTCATGCCCGGCCGCGGAAGATCAACACGTCGCAGCCCCACCTAGGCACAACAGAGAGGCCAACACGCCGGTCTAAACCTAAGCGCACAGGGGTCTGGGCCCATCGCCCATAGCACACCAAGACGTTCTAGGGCGGCCGGAAGCAGACCTAGCCTAGCAGGCGTTCAGTCCAATCCGGCCAGCCTTTCAGCCGACGTCTGAAGTGCTTCGGTGATACCACGACGCCGGATACCCATAACTACTCCCGCGTAGATGGTTAGTGCGTATAAGCTCGTAGCCAACTCGGATCAAATACCAAGACCTCGTTAAGCGTGTTAAGTATCCGCGAACGCCCGAGCAGGCCAGGCCCACCTCTCTCCTAGGTGGTCTCAACCTGCCTGCCGCCTCCGCCACAAAGTAACGATTGGGGGCCGGGAACCCAGGCCCACCTCTACCGGGATGGAGCCACCGTCCTTTCAGCCCCATCTCCGAGCAGTACCACGGTGTAATGTAATAGTGTAAAATTATATAGTATATACCCGTGATCACCTCCCGAGTGATCACGGCCCGATAGTATAAAGCAAGCAGACGGACAAGGATGTAGGGCCACAGATGAAAGTACTAGCAACCTATACTAAGCATATAGGATTGCGGTGTAAGGTAACAATGTAGTAACAAGGACAAAGCTATGCAGCAGTATAGGATATCTGAAAGCAGTAACATGTTACACTACTCTAATGCAAGCAGTGTAGATAAGAGTAGGCGATATCTGGTGATCAAGGGGGGGGGGCTTGCCTGGTTGCTCTGGCAAGAGAGAGGGGTCGTCGGTGACGTAGTCGATCACAAGGACATCGGACGGTCTGGTCTACCGGGAGAAGGGGGGAAGAAACAGTAAGTACATAGCGAGCAAGTGCATAACAGACAATGACATGAGCTAGGCGTGTTCTAACGCAGCGCTTAGGCGGATCTTGGCGAAGGGGGAAACATCCGGAAAGTTTTCCGGTTCCGGACGTCTGTTAGACAGTTGAACCGGAGAGGAAAGTTTGCAGGTTCGATAGGTTAGGGGTGTGTGGCGGACGAACGGACTGCGTATCCGGATTCGTCTCGTCGTTCTGAGCAACTTTCATGTACAGAACTTTTTCATCCGAAAGTTACGGATTATTTACTATGATTTTTCAAGTTCTAAAATATTTTCTACATTTTCTAGAATATATTAAATCGAAAATTAAACAGTGCAATTATTTTTAATACGCAGAGATAGCCAGCCGTAGTCAATGACAAGTGGGGCCACGGTCAAAGTCAATAGAGCATGGTCAGCGGTTGACTTAGTCAACGTTGACTAGTCAACATGGCCAAATGGGCCCGCGTGTCATGGACTCTTGTTTTAACCGATTTATTTATCTAGTTAATTTAGTAGTGGGGGCCACATGTCAATTGCACATTTGACTAAGTAGTAATTAGACTAATCTAACCACTGGGCCACTACTAACCTAACACACACGCACGCTAATTAGACTACACAGGACCGGCCAGGGCATAGCCGGCCACTGGCTGGGCACACACGCACGCTTGTGCGGTGGCCATGCCCACGCCAGTGGGCTGCACGAAGCGCCAGCGTAGCAACGAGGAAAAGCCTTGCAGTGGTATGGCTGCAGGTAAATAAATGAGCAGCAAGAAGCAAGACGGACACAGCACAGGCCGGCCGGCGATTAAGCGAGCGGAGGGCGGCAAGCAAGTCGGCGAGGCCAGGCGAGCGGGCCTTGGCCGGGCTGAGCAGAGGGCAACGGAGGGAGGCGCCGAGGTGTAGCCATGCAAGACTGCGGCACTGGCAGTAGGGCGCCAGACACAGACATCGAGCTCCGGCCATGGCGGCCGCCGACTCGTAGAGGCAACTACGGCGACGGATCGAGAGCGCAGTCGAGGATTCGGAGGAGGAGCTCACCTGTGGAGGCACAAGTAGGCCGGTGGGAGCTTAGGAGCCTTGAGATCGCATTTAATTTGAAGAAGAACATCGACGGCGACCGAGGAAGATGAAGCTCGATCCAGTAGGATGCAGAGGCGTCGAGCTTCGAGCGGGTGGCCGTAGAGGACGAGACGAACTCGTCGGAGCTCTGGGACGCGACCTCAAGGCGCGAGGTTGTGATTGTAGCGTCGGCGAGGTCGGCCATGGCGACCACGAGCTCGAGCAGCGTCCAAAGCGATGATGGTGAGGAAGGGAGCGAGGGAATTAAGCTAGGGTTTCGATCTAGGGTTTGAGGAGGTGCTCTTTAACCAAGAGGTGGGGGTCGGGGATGGCCTTGCGTGGTGGGGGACGGCCACCACCGCGGGATGGCCGCCACGCCCTCTCCGTTTTCTGTGTGAGAGGAGGGAGATGAGAAGAGGTGGGCTGGGCCACTTTATGGGTTGGGTGGCTGGGCCATTGTAGCACTAGGTTAGCCTTTTAACACATTCCTTTTATGTTCCTTATATTCTTTCTTGTTTTCTATTTAATTTGTAAAACTAAATGAGTTTTGCTAGAGATGAGACTTGTCACATAAATCAAGCACCTTATTCCTAGGAGACATAAAAAGTTTGAGGCCAAAAGGAGTTGCCTAACCATTTTTATAAATTGAAAAGGCTAAGTTTAAATGGTCTTTGGACCACTAAATAATTTCAGAGCACTTTCGGAATACAAAAGAGGTTGGTTCCAACATGACAAATATCTAGGGATTATTTGCCACACCTTGAACATTTTAGTTTTCGTGTTTGGCAATAATGAAATTTTGACTTTTAGATTGGATTTGAATTTGAATTGTGATTTGGATCAAGTGAAGATTAGCAACAGTAATGCGATGACATGGCACCTTTAATAGAGGATTACTGTAGCATGACACTGGGGGTGTTACAAGTAGAGTCATATATGACTGACACTATGCATATGTCGAAGAAGGTGGTGGACCGATCTGGAGATTACGTCGCCACCCATGTTGGGTAAAAACCTCCTTGGCCACCCGCTCCAACCACATACACATCGCCTTGAACAACGGTTGGTACTCCGTTCATTGTAGCGTACAACACATACAAAGCGAGTGCGTACGTCAAAAACTAACATGAACAGAAGAGCTTATGTTATTGAAAACCAAATTATTTCTACTTAGCCAAAGCGACCATAATAAGGCATACGTTCCCACCCTTAATAACGTTTTGAACCTATTTGAAATACCGTCCAACCAATGACCAAAAATGTTGGCAACACTTGCGGGGGCAGATATAAATTGGACTCTATTTGGATGATTGACCATGTAGAACACACAAGCTTGCACTGGAAAAGGAGGTAAAGCTACACTTCTTACTTCCTTGTCAATTGCAATGGGCAAGGTTGTCTTTGTTTAGCACAACTCCCCTCCAAAGATGCCACATGGAAATTTTAACTTTTAGTGGAATCTTTGACTTCCAAATTTTCTTGATATTATCCACTGGGACCTTTGAATGCGCGAGTGCATGGTACATAGAGTCGACTGTGAAGGACCCAAATATAGTGAGGTTCCAGCGGAACACACCCCATCCTTGTGTCAGGTTAATCGAATCCAATCTGGACAAAAGATTTTGCCATGACATAAGACCGGGGCCGATCAAATCTCGCATGAAAGAAATATCCGGTGGGGATGAACTGAGGACATGTGCAAGAGTATCATTTTTACTACGAGCAATGGGGTATAAAGCTGGATATTATTCTCGAAGGCTGGCATTCCCTAGCCAGTTTTCTTCCCAGAAATGAATCTCTGACCCGCCATTTATCACGAAGAATCCAAAAAGGAAAAGATGCTTCTTTACCGCCATTAGACCAGCCCAAAAGTGCGAGTCAATAGGTTTCTAATAGGCTGAGTGATCTTTTTATGAGCATGTCAGAATAATGGGTTGCGCTAGATGAGAGAAAACACCTAAAGCATTTGTATATGAATGGTTAGATGCTTACGTGAACTAATAAGTGCAGTTGCTAAGAAATGCAACATATATCTTGCAAACCCACTTTCTTCTTAACGATCTCAAGTTGAAGAATCGACCTCTTTTGTAGAGTTTTCACTCGTGTGGATTCGTTCATTTTCCTTTCAGCAGTTCTATTATGGGGAGTATGTTAGCGACTAAAATTAAGGCTAGTCATAGTGGGGAGTAACTTAGACTAGGGTCATGCATATGACCCTAGAGTATGTTACTACTACCTTTGATGAGTTTATTGGTCCTCTTTGTATTTTGTGCTCAATTTTGACCATAGATTTGACTAACAAAATATAAATTACATGCCACAGAACTTATATTGTTGGATTCATATTCAAAATAGGTTTTCAATGATACCACTTTTGTTGTATGTAACTTACTTGTTGGTAGTTAAATCAAAGGTCAAAGTTTAACCCAAATACAAGGGGAGTAATAAAGCCGGACGGAGGTAGTACCTTCATAGTGAAAAGTATCATAAATGGTTTGTATTTATTGGCTTGCGGACTAAATTCTATTGGAAAGAGCTATGTGATGGCAACAAAATATGTTATGTTGGTCACAATAAGAATATCATAGGTAGTATAATGCATGTCAACAAGACATTTTTACGGATGTAGCACACAATTAGACAAGGAAAAAGATGATTGAGTATCTTGCTATGCTACAATATCATATGAAATGACATAATAGTATGTGTCATGCATAGTAATAAATGGGATAACTATGCTACCGGCCTATGATATTATGCCCTGTGAATTGTAGTATTATATTCATGATACTAGACCTAATTTCGAGAAGGCTGGATAGTCCTAAGAAAGGTGAGGGTGGGGGGGGGGGGTTAATTTGGAAGAATAAAAATAATCTTATTCATGTGGTCATGCTTACAGAAGAGCAGATTGTCATTCTCTATTACGAGAGTTTTCAATCTCAGATGTTCATTGGTTTTTCAATAATCCAATCCACAATAAATAGAATGAACCGCTTCAGATTTCTTTTGATGAACACCCTTGTTCCTCCGAGCTTCTGGAGATGCTCAGTAGACTATCTCACTATATCAATTCTTGGGTTTTAGTGCATTCACTTAGTTCTTTTTTTTCTACATCAATATTCACTCGATTCTCTATGAACTCATACCTTGTACTATCATTCTCTGATTTTAACTAGCCATAGTGGTATCCATAATTTTTTCCTCATTTAGCGCTATATCATGTCGTCAATATGCATAGTCAACATTACATGATATGCATTTTATTCATATGTTACTCATGTCATGGCTAGCCTAAGGAATCTCTAGTGCTTAAAAAAAAGTAAGGTTCCTATGTCACCTTTCTTTCAACTACCCCTTCGTCCAACCTTCTATGTATATGATAATCAATCACCTTAATTTACTTACCTTTTGAACCAATTCCACTTTAATTTACTTGAACTTCTAATCAAAATATAACGTAATTCACGGTCAGAATTTGATGAACATTTATTACAATTGCATCATTATTGACAGGTAAATCATAAGCTAACGTATTGGAATATTTATATCTTGTTGCAACGCACCGGCATTGTTCAGTTGACAAAAAGATAACTAATCTCCTAAAAACACATATAATGATAACCAATCAAAAAACATCAATAAAATCGTCCATCCACTGCCTCCACCCTTCTTTGGCTCTTCGGGCACCTCAAGAGAGGGCAGCACCAAGTCGCCTCTCTCTCCCCCTCACCCAAAGCTCCCACCTTTCGCTTCCCCTCCTCCTCCTCCTCCGCCTTCCCAATTCCCCAATTCGGAGCGCCCGAGGAATTCGGCGTCGATCCGACGCGACCGAATTCGCCCCGATTCAACTGCTGCTCTTGGTTCGTACGTCCTGCTGGCCGGCCTCTTTGTCTGTCTCAACTCGATCCACGCCGTTGCGGCACGCTTCCTCCCTGCGGAGTTTGGCCTGCACTGATCTGGCCTGGAAATACTCCTACTCTAGTTTCGCGGATTTTTGTGTTCGGTCCCATTTCTCGGTTTTCCCAGTGGTTCGTGCTGATCTCTGTCTCTGCGTACTATCTTCTCCTGGCCCGATTGTTGATCGGATTTGGCCTCTCACGAGTCGGCCAGGGAGAATTTCCTGCTTGGCGAAGCTTCTGCTGAATTTGCTAACCATTTCCACGTTTTACTTGGGTCTAAGAAAGCTCCAGTTTTCTCCAACCAATCGCTCTGATCTCTTCTTGTCTAGATCTAATTTTTCTTTTTGGGTTTGGTGTCTAAGGTCTTCACCCAATAGGTCAGAAATTATCAACCATTTCCCGTTTCTCTGCTGAATTTTCTCTTCATTTCTTGCTCTTTCTACCCTCGGTTCTTCCTGATCTGATTGTTCAAGCTCGGGGTTTGTCTCAGTTTGCTTGATTTGTTTATCCGTGTGGAGTCAAATGGCGCAGGAGAGCTGTGATCTCAACAAGGACGAGGCCGAGATCCTGAAGCCATCCTCCTCCACACCTTCGCCTCCTTCCCCAACCACACCACCACCACCAACCGCTCAAATACCAGAACCGCAACCTCCACAGTCGCCACCACAACCACCGGCAGCTCAATTCTTGTCCAGGCCCTGTGAAGTTCTTCACATAGAGACTTCCAAAAAGAGGAAACATGCTGATGCGGTGTCAATGGCCATGGCGGCTGCGCCATTGTCGCCTGCGCTGTTTGTTAACCGTTGCAACGTGTGCCGCAAGAGAGTTGGTTTGACCGGGTTTCGTTGCCGGTGCGAGAAGCTCTTTTGTCCGCGCCACCGGCATTCAGAAAGCCACGACTGCTCATTTGATTATAAAACTGCAGGCCGGGAGGAGATTGCCCGGGCAAACCCTCTGATCAGGGCTGCCAAGATCATTAGGATATGAGGTATAATGTTTGGCTTGTTCAATCATCTTACATCTGGTCTGTAAATGCATATCATTTTATTCTTGTTTTCATGTTAATTTTTTAAGACTTCTCTTGTGGAATACTCCTTAGTTATATATAAGATGTAAATCGCCATACTGAAATATGCATAAAGTCATGGTCTGATATCCCAGGCTCTGCTACTAATTGCATTCTACTAGCTCTGTACTAAAATATAAGACGTTCTTGCAGTTCAAATTGAATTGCAAAAACGTCTTATATTTTTTATATTTTGGTACGGAGGGAGTAGATAGTAATATGGGCTGAAATATTAATGTGTCTTGTTTGCATGATGATGCAAATGCTTCTTTTCTCTCAACAACAATCAGTTGCTTAGCATTTATCATGAAATAAATTTTGCTCTGGGTTGCAGAAGTCTTGTAAGTTCCAGGTTGATGCTCTACTGATTTGCTCATGGTAACAGCTGAGCTATGAGCTGTTATGTCACTTGGCTTAGCTGTAGATTGTCAATGATTTCCTTATTGGTATCTTTTTTCTACGTACCATTCTGCTAGCTGGCCATATGGCTGTATATTTCAATTTAAACACTGAAGCTTTTCGCTCTTTCGCTTCGATTTGCACACTTGTGCATCAGATTTGCCTGAGCTTAACTACCTATCTTTTCCTAGATATTTTGTTGATCTCAACAAAGAGAAACTTAATATGAAAAAGACACCTTTTACTTTACTGTCTGGTGCTCTGTTAGTCAGTTATCTACTTCCTTACAGCCTTGCTAGTTCAATGATGTAATGTTCTGGTCATATTTCCCCGAGAGGAGTCAATTTTGAGATACTATATAGAATGCTTAATTCATTGACCTTAATTTTCTTGCAACTGTGTAGGTTCATCTAAGAATTATATGAAAGACTAAATCTTGGAGATGCCGGAAGTGTATCATGCTGTCATTCCAAGGATGATCCGAAAGCATGACCACTGCCAATTTGTGAAGACATTCCCCAAACAACTAATCTCTTAGTAGCATACAAACCTACATTGAGCAAAGGTTGGTTGTTGTGGGAGAATGCTTCACTCTTGTTCTTCGTCCGGCTATGGTTCACTCTATAGCATCTGAAGCTACCATGAACACAGATGATAGAACCTATAATGTCCAGTTGTAATTCTATTGGATCCAAAGATTTGTTATATTGTAATCTTTCTTTACTATTGTTCAAATTCTACTTAATGCAATTGTGTGTTACTGAAAGCTCGTGTGATGTTTAGTGTGTCAGGTCGATACTGAAGCTACTCAGTTCTCGTACGATCTGTTGTAACATTTCTTGTAGCAAATAATTTTTTCTCAAGGAAGCAAAAAATCTTCCTCATCTCATTAATTAAGTAAAATATAACTGTCTACTCCCTCCTTTTCCGTTGATTGTCAATTTAACTAACGCAGTACAAGTTATATATATGAATATATCACAAAATTATATCATTACAAACTTCAAACGGTATATTTTCTAATTGTTAAATATTTTTAATCTAATCGTTAAATATTTTTTGTTTACAACTCATGTTATGTTGGTCAAATTGAAAACCTAGGGATATGCAACTGAAAAGGAATCTAGTTCATCTTAGAAGAAAAACTCCACAAATTTGTTTGTTACACCACCTCTCGTCTGACACCATGTTGATGTTGGGTGTTCCTCCCCTTGGCAGTATTTCCCTGCCTATATCCAACTCAAGGCTGGCTCAAGAGTGATCAAGTATCACTGCCCGACCTTGGTGTGGTTTTCTCGTTGGTGCTGGTGGTTAGGTTTCGCAACCTGGAACTTGTTATGAGCTAGGGTTATGGCATCGACGTCCCAAGTTATGTGAAAGTGAATCAGCCAGAGCTGGAGCCAATGATGAAAGGGCTTGAGCTTGAAGAGGAGGATCTTGACGATGTGGTCTTTCAACAGAAAACAAATGTGCCAACGGAGGCGATCCTCTGGATGTCGATTGCTCGTGTTGACTTGTTCTGAGCTAGGATTATGGCGGAGGCGTCCCCAAGTTATGCGAAAGCGGATGAGCTAGAGTCAAAGTCAATGATGAAGGAGCTTGGGCTTGAAGAGGAGGATCTTGACGATGTGGTCTTTCAACATGATACAAATGTGCCAATGAAGGCAATCCTCTAGATGTCGATTGCTCGTGTTAACACCGATTGTGAATACAACAAGTTTTGGATCTAATTCTATAAAACAGGTGATCTGCTAGGGATCCTGCCTAGGAGGCGAAGATCAGATCTTTGGATGAAAATCTATACAGTATGCAATTTTCTTGCCTTGCTGATTGGGAAAAGGCTATGAAAGATGGACCTTGGACCTATAGGGTATTTTTTGCTGTCCTTGCTCCATATGATGGCTTTACTAAACCATATTTAATCTAGCTGCACAACTTTGAGATCTAGATGCAAATCTGCGATCTCTCGGATGGTTATGCATGTATGGTGAAATCCTTGTTCAAGAAAGTTCGTGAGTTCATAAGTACCAAGCAAGCTTCATATGACTTCTCCGGGAATTTTTTTAAGCCATTGAAGAATGTCGTCTCGGTCGTCTTGCTTGGTAAACATCAACTCTTTTGCATCAAGTATGAACGTTTGGCATATTGGTGCTCGCTGTGTGGTATATGCTAGGACAAGTGTACAAATAAAATGTCGATGGTGTTCATCCCCAAGTGCCCACGTTCGTGGTCGCAATGAAGTATGTGGTCATCTCGAGGTAGAGGACAAAGCAGGGGGTCTGGTCATGGCAGGAGCGGTCGAGGTAGAGGTTCACCTGATTTCATGGGTAGTTCCCAATACGATGAATTTGAAAATGATGGCCATCATATGCAAAGGCAGAAAGAAGAGCTAGATGAGGAAGATATCAAGCGTAGGCTTACAATTTTAAAACATAAAAACCCTGATGTTGTTGTCGCTATAGGCTACCGGTCAGGTTGTTCCCCCGGCAGGCGTCAACAATGATGCGCAGAACATGGTTGTGCATCCAGAACAACAACCTGGACTTTCTCGCCTTAGCGTTCTAGGACACGAGCATGATAATTCTGATGATGATATGCACGACATAGATTACAAGGGAAAGAGGGATCTGTTGGCATTGTCAGATCTAGCATCGAGGAATGTTGGTAACCTAGTGTAACAATTTTACATTTGCTGATTGGGAATGCATCTGTCACAACTCTTAGTCCACCCCTAAGAACCCAAAGGGGTCTACGAATGATGGTGATGATAATATTAGTGAAGTGGGAAACTCGAAATCAGTGGGCTCCAGGGTGGAGTCCCGCTAGGAGCAATGGATCTTATAAGCTAGACCACCGGGTGGGGGGAGAGGGGGGGGGGGACTCTCGGATAGTTCATGACTTGGCATCATTAATTGAGTTGCATGCCCACTTGTTTGCATACCATTGCGAGAAAAGGCAAAAATAAACAAAGAAGATAAAGAGGATTAGGGACATCTCGATCTCCTTAGACTCGAAGGTGTTGATAACAATGTTTTGAGTGACGGTTTTGCATTGTATTTTGACACGAGGATTCCCAGCTTGATATTCTTGGGAAGATGATCATTAAAGTGATGCTATGGTACATACAAATGATGGTGGTGCTTAGTGGAGGCGAACATGTGTGTATAGTGAACCTAGACTTGAGAACTGTCATGTTATGTGGGTTAAACTCGAGGAGGTTCAAAAATTATTTTAGACCCACCTTGGTTTGTTATTCTTGATTTCAATGAGGCTCTGTCGGGCTTCGAGCATTTTTTGGTTAACCCCTCGTCGAGAAGCTCAGATGGTCGCTTTTCATGGCACTCTAGAAATGTGTGAATTTGTCGACTTGGGGTTCTCTGATGCCCTATGTACATATGATAATATGAGACGAGCGACGACAAATGTAAGGGTTTGCTTGGATAGGACTATAGCTGATGAGGTCACCTACTACAGGTCGGGTCAAGGGCCTATCATATGGGGCCCACCTAGGGCCCACACGATGATTAGTAGGTCTTCGAACCATACAAACACTCGGATGCGAACATCAGGAGGTCCAGTCGGACACCTCGACGACACTCGGACAACCACCCGTCACTCGGTTGATCATCACCACTCAGACTAGAGAGATAAAGGGACGGCATGGAAGGCACCAGCAGTCGGGAATCCTAATTCATCCTTAAGTAGAGTCAAGGCTACCGTTACCTGTAACTACTGTAGTTGAGACTCTTTACACACCTGTAACTGACGCAATCAATGTCATTAAGTGCCTTAGCGACGTGGAGGACATGGGGCTCTGGCGCACTCTATATAAGCTGCACTCCACCTCCTGAGCTAGGGTTAAGCTATCTTTGTAACCATACCCACCAAGAAAAACTAAGCCTTAGGGAACGAGACATAGGGCTGTTACCTCCGCCGAGAGGGGCCTGAAGTCGTTAAACACTGAGTGTTACACCTGCGCCGTAGCTAGGCTCTACCCCTCTTTCGTACCCCTAGTACTCATTGTCAGGATTGTAACCCCGACAATAGCTACTAATGTATGTCATAATCTTTATGATCATTCTTTAGTCCAACACCGGGCCTCCCCATGCTCGAACCATGTCCTGTGGTGATTAGGGGTGCGGCGATATATATGATGCGGGTGGTAGTTGGTGCCGCTAGTACGAGGTACTTTGGGAGAGAGACACTACTCTCCGAAAGTTATTAAAGTTGCAAGGGATTCTTTTGGCACCTTTGAAAACTTAGGTTAAAAGCATCGATCTGATCGACTAGAGGGGGTGTGAATAGAAGACTACAAATTTTAAGCTTGACAATTTTAGGGATAAGCAGATAACTAAGGTTTACTAGAAATGCCACTAGGTGAACACAACCTATATGGCAAGCAAACTTAAAGCAAGGTATGGTAGGCAACAATCTAGATAGCAAGCCAACAAACATACAAAGTAGAGTAAAGTGTGGGGAAGGATTAACCACAAGTGAGTCGATGACGTGGATTATTCCTGAAGTTCACAGTTCCTTGGGGAAGTGTGATATCTACTACGCAACTCTATTCTTGTAGACTCGTGTTGGGCCTCCAAGCGCAGAGTTTTGTAGGACGTAGCAATTTTTCCTCAAGTGGATGACCTAAGGTTTATCAATCTGTGGGACGCGTAGGATGAAGATGGTCGCTCTCAAACAACCCTGCAACCAAATAAAAAAGAGTCTCTTGTGTCCCCAACACACCAAATACAATGATAAATTGTATAGGTGCACTAGTTCGGCGAAGAGATGGTGATACAAGTGTAGTAATGATAGTAGATACCGATTTTTGTAATAGGAACAATAAAAAACAGCAAGGTAGCAAGTAACAAAAGTGAGCACAAACGGCATTGCAATGCTTGAAAACAAGGCCTAGGGTTCATACTTTCACTAGTGCAATCTCTCAACAATGCTAACATAGTTGAATCATATAACAATCCCTCAACGTGCGAAGAAGAATCACTACAAAGTTCTTATCTAGCGGAGAACATAAGATGAAATTGTTTGTAGGGTACGAAACCACCTTAAAGTTACTTTTTCGATCGATCTATTGAGCTATTCCTATAAGTGTCACAAACAGCCCTAGAGTTCGTACTAAAATAGCACCATATGATACACATCAACCAATTCTAATGTCACCTAGGTACTCCAATGTCACCACAAGTATTCGTGAGTTGATTATACGATATGCATCAAACAACTTCAGATTCATAATATTTAATCCAACACAAAGAACTTCATAGAGTGCCCCAAAATTTCTACCGGAGAAACAAAGACAAAAATGTGCATCAACCCCTATGCATAGATTACCCCAATGTCACCTCGGGAATCCGCAAGTTGAGTGCCAAGACATACATCAAGTGAATCAATATGATACCCCATTGTCACCACGGGTATTCATACACAAGACATACATCAAGTGTTCTCAAATCCATAAAAATATTCAATCTGATAATAATGAAACATCAAAGGTAAAAACTCAATTCATAACAACAAGATAGAGAGGGAGAAACACCATAAGAACTAACTATATTAACAAAGCTCGCGGTACATCAAGACCATGCCAAATCAAGAACTAGAGAGAGAGAGAGATATAACACATAGCTACTAGTACAAACCCTCAAATTTGAGGGTAGACTACTCCCTCCTCATCATGGTGGCTGCGGGATGATGGCCTTGATGATGATTTCCTCCGGTGAGGTGTCCGAACGGGCTCCCGATTGAGTTTTCGTGGATACAGAGGCCTGAGGCGGCGGAACTTCTCATCCAAGGTTATTTCTGTTTTTTTGTATTTATAGGATTTTTTGGCGTCGGTCCCACGCTAGGATGGGCCTCAGGAAGCCCACCACCCACCAGCGCACCATTACCCCCCCCCCCCAGGCATGCCCTGGTGGATGGTGGTGACCTTGTGACTCTTCTAGCCTTCCCATGAAGCTTCTAGTGTCTCCTTTCTTCCAAAAAGATCATCAAAAAGTTTCATTGCATTTGGAGAACTTTGATTTCTGCACAAAAAACTCCACCACGGTAGTTCTGCTGAAAACAACGTCAATCCAGGTTAGTTCCCTTTAAATCATATAAAATTGCACCCAAACCATATAAAATTTTTGTAAACATGGCATGAATACTTCATAAATTATAGATACGTTGGAGACGTATCAGCATACCCAAGCTTAATTCTTGCTCATCCTCGAGTAGGTAAATGATAAAAGAAATAATTGATGAAGTGTGAATGCTAGTATAGTGTATAAGTTTGATCAATGATAATTTAAATCACTTTTCCTAGCATCATAACAACAACTCTTTCTCATAAAACTCAACATGATAAAGTAGCAATCAATTCACATGTTATGGTTCAAACAATTCATTCTCTTGAAACTTAACAACCTATGTTCTTAGTCACCAAACAATTGAAATTCAACTTATTCAACAAATTCTAAGTAAGAGCATCACATACTCAATTATCATATAGTCTTCTATGATTGCTAGTACTCAAAGCATATTTTTAGAACAAATGGCATCCATCGATCACGAGAGAAAGATAGGGGCTTAATGTTACGCCTCCCAACTCATTTTATCATAGAGATAATTGTCAATAATAATAATTCATGATCAAATATATTTGGCTGACCATATGTGCCTAGATGTTTCCCCACCACATAATGCTTGCCAACTTGAGAATAATTGAGGTTGAAATGAGAATAACAACTTATTGACTCTTGCATAAAAGTAAATACATAAAGTAAAAGATAGGCCCTTCGCAGAGGGAAGCAGAGGTTGTCATGCACTTTTTATTTTTGGATGCGCAAGCTCTTAATGCAAAGGAACGTCACGTTATATTGCCCTTGTGATAGCAACCTCTATTATGCAGTCCATCGCTTTTCTTCCTTTACCATCACAAGTTCATACAAGGCTTATTTTCCCTTGCACTAAAAGATCATACATATTTAGGAGCAATTGTTATTGCTTTTTGCACCGATGACAACTTACTTGAAGGATCTTATTCAATCCATAGGTAGATATTGTTGGGATATAACCCCACGGTGTGACCCGCCCAGGAGGGGCTGGGTTACACTGTTGGTGACTCAAGAATAAAAGGCTTAAGATGGGCCTGAGGAGACATGAAGACTAGAGGCGGCTTAAGAGGCGGGCATGTTGAAGGCCCAAGACCCGGAGGTGTGAGCCACCCGATGGTGGCTTGCCTGATAAAGCAAGGCGACTTAGAAACTGAGTTGGTCACATTATGTGATCCGACTTGGACTCTTGTAAGCCCAAGGTCTCGACTTGTGTATATAAAAGCGAGACCCTGCAGCGGGTTAACTCAAGAAACAATTGATTGATAGCTAGGTCAAGCGATTCTGCTCCCTTGTAATCGATATTCAAGCAATAGTCAACACTAGCAGGAGTAGGCTTTTACCTCGTTGTGAGGGGCCGAACCTGGGTAAACCCTGTGTCCTTTGTCTCGTTCAACCCCTTCAAGCCAACCTACGTTGCGATGGCTCCGCACCTAAGTCCTTTCACAAGGGCATCCGCCGTGACAAAACCACGACAGTTGGCGCCCACCATGGGGCCTGCACACGATGGTGTCGATTTCTTAAAGGGCTCCTTCCCAGGGATCAAAGAGTACGCCGTTGGCAGGATGACCAAGAGCCGCCGTGGCAAGCTCTACATCGACGACGCTGGCTGGGGCCCCGAGGCCGACTAAGTCGAGTACGGGTACCGGGCCCCCTTCGGCGGAATACATGTCTTCATCGTCAAGATCGGCAAATCTGAGCCTGAGCCAGACATCTGCACCAACATCGTTGAGCCGGCTCGGCGTGCGCGACCCGCCAGGGTTCAACTCGGCCGGAAGCGTGTCTTTGTCAGGTGTGCGCATGGCACGGACCTTGCGGAGAATTCTGTGTCTGGAGGAGAGACTCTCGTCTACTCAGGTGATGAGTCCTCGACCGGAGAAACCGAGTCAATCTATCAGCTTCAAGACGACGGGCTTGGGGGCTATTCCGATGGTGAAAGTATTCCAGACCCTTATGAGCCGCCGAGTAGGGCTGCTATCTTTATGGCTGGTACGCAACCGGTTCTAAACTCGTCAATAGCTGCTGCTATGACATCCGGCTCAACTGCTGCCGCAACAGCTGGGGCGAGTGGCTTAGTTCAGCCGCCGACTCAAGTTTTATCTGAACTCTTGGGCACTTTGACAACTCTGTTAGCTACAGAGGTTACTCCGGTGAATCAAGCACAACATAATGCAGAAGTTGCAAAGGCGCGAGATGAGGTGGTGAAGGCCCAGGAGGTTCTTAATGCAGAGAATGCCAGGATGGCAACGGAGCAAGCCTTGATGGATGCCGAGTCACAGCGGATATGGGCAGAAGCTTTTTGCCTGACATTGGATCCGAACGCGTCCAATGTTGTTCTTCGAAGGGAGCACCAGAGCCGCCTGCCTTTGCAGTATGAGGGACGAAACCTATTTAACACACCTAGGGCAGGACCAAGTAACCCGCCTGGTGCAACCCGGGCTGCTGAGGCGCCAGGGACCGGGGCGGTGGCACAGCCTCATTTGCCGGACCCACCTCGTAGGGATCAGACCCCGCCTCAACGTGTTTTTTTCAACACCCTCTGGCCATTATTCTAACCTGCTGGATAATATGATAGCAGCAGCAACACGGCTGGCGGCTATCCCGATCGAGGGCGAGTCTTTGGCTGCAGTGGAGATCCAGAACACTGTGGAGCTTCTTCCGATGGTTGTGGCACAATAGGTGTCTTATTCATACAGTCGTGAGCGTGTTCATTCAACCCCCCACCCAAGTCGAAGCTGCAGCCGGCGTATTGAGTCACCGGCAGTTTTCAGCAGCGAATGGCGTCGTAACCTGCCTCGCAATGATGACCCGCCCCATGGGCATAACCAGCCCCGTGGTGATAATCTACTGAACAATGCCCAGACACTTGTAGATCAGGCTAGAGCCCGTTGTGAGACAGAATTGGCGGCTCAATTGGGGGCTCATCAGTAGTTTCGATGAACCGCCGACATCCGTTGAAAAGGCTGGGGCGACGTCCGGGGCGGTTGGTGTGCCATGTCCGTACCGGCTCTACATAATGAACGTCTACCCAAGGAATTTAAGAGCGCTGCGTAATGTGCCTAATTATCTGGTGATATACCCCACGAGGCTTGGTTTGAGAGCTATGAATTGGCCATGGAATCTTTGGATGTTAATGATGTTGTATGTGCCAAGTACTTCACCATGATGCTAGATGGGCGGCTCAAACCTGGTTAAAGGATTACACCTTAATTCCATCAATTCATGGGCTGAGTTGAAAGCACGCTTCATTCAGAATTTTAAGGGAATGTGTAAGCAGCCTCGACAATTATTGATTTGGATAAGCGTATGTACAGCAGGAGGATGAGTCGACCCACCATTGGAGTCCGTCGGGTCTCAGCTATTATCCACTCATCAGATAGCATCGCGGCGGGTTCAGCGGTTCTGGTCTTGGAGAAGAATTGTCATTTTACCCCTCTCAAGCAGAAGCTTGGGTGGCTTAAGCGTCATTGTAATGACATGGGGGAGCTTATGGCGGCTCTAATTAAGTATGCCGATTCTGATAACACCAAGGACCCTGGATCTGATGATGAGAGGTCCAATAAGGGTAAGAAGAGTAGCAATGGTAAAGGTTAGTAGTAGAATATGGCGACGAACAATGGCAACAACCAAGGTAATGGTGGGAAACACAGACACCCCAATGGTGGGTCAGGTCTTGTGGCTAACACTGGGTATAAGGGCCAGCGCCGCAACGGTAATGGTAAGCCGTCCTTTGGTGGAAAAAACTTTAATATTAAGCCAATGTTCAATGAGCCTTGCCCAAAGCACAATTTGCCTAACAAGCCGGCGAGTCACGCTTGGAAGGATTGTTTCATCATGCGAGAGTACAAGAATTCTAACTTTAATAAGAACCACGATAATAACCATGGGCTACCCGACGGGTCAGGATCTGGTGCACAGGGGCCTGACTTTGGTGGAGGCGGCTCTAATTCCGGTTATCAAGGCCAGAACAGTCAAGGTGGATTTCACTGCTTGATCTGGTCGAGGCAACCAGAATGTGGTAATCGGTCGAGGATACGAGTAATCCAAAGCAGCTCAATGGTGGCCAATACTACCATGTTTTTACCACCAGTATTTGTAAACGAGATCAGAAGGTTCATAAGCATGCGGTCAACACTCTTGAGCCGGCCGTACCTCAGTACTTGCGATGGTCAGAATTTCCAATCGCCTGGAGTCGGGAGGATCAACCGCCCCGGGTTGAAAATCCGTGTCATCTTGCTTTGGTGGTGGCCCCTTAGGTTGGGGGTTATAAATTTACTAAGGTACTTATGGATGGAGGAAGCAGCATCAACATTTTGTACTATGACACCTTTCGCTAGATGAATTTAAACGACAAGGATCTTAAGCCATCTTCCACGGTTTTCCATGGCGTGGTGCCTGGTAAGTCGGCGTATCCTTTTGGAAAGATTTCCTTGGAAGTTTCCTTTGGTAACGATTATGACTACAGAGCAGAGACATTGTGGTTCGAGGTGGTCAAAATCAAGAGCCCATATCATGCCTTCTTTGGGCGGCCGACTTATGCAAAGTTTATGGCCCAACATTGTTATGTTTATTTGTAGCTTAAGATGCCAGGGCGTAAGGGCACAATTACGGTCCATGGTGACCGAAAAATCTCTTTGGAGTGTGAGCAAGGTGATGTGCTTATGCTGAGTCGGCCTGCGACACAGAGGAGCTTAAGTTTTACAAGGAGAATGTTGACCCGGCTGATATGACTCCATTGAGGAAGCCCACTACTAAGCAGGACCCTCTGTTGAAGTTTCAGGCTGATGACACTAAACATGTTGATTTTGTCCATGGCGATTCATCTCAGCAATTCACGGTAGGGGCTAATATGGATCCTAAATAGGAAAGCGCGCTCATCGAGTTCATCCGTGAGAATCAGGACATCTTTGCATGGAAACCTTCTGACATGCTGGGTGTACCGAGAGAATTCGCTGAGCACAATCTTAATGTGGATCCTAAGTTTAAGCCCGTTAAGTAGTTCCTTCGTCGTTCCAATGAAGAGCGACGTAAAGCTATTGGAGAAGAGGTGGCCCAGCTCTTAGCTGCTGGGTTTATCATTGAAGTTTTTCACCCTGAGTGGTTGGCTAACCCGGTGTTGGTACTCAAGAAGAATGACACCTGGCGTATGTGTATTGATTACATAGATCTTAACAAGGCTTCTCCAGCTAATCCATTTGCTCACCCTCGTATTGACCAGATTATTGATGCTATGGCGGGTTGTGAGAGCTTATGTTTCCTCGACGCTTATTTTGGTTATCATCAGATTAAGATGGCAGTTAAAGTCCAAGAGAAGACGACTTTCATCACACCTTTTGAAGCTTTCTTCTATGTTTCTATTCCTTTTGGGCTCAAGAGTTCCCAGGCAACTTATCAGCCTTGTGTTCAAAGTTGCTTGCACAGTCAGATTGGATGCAACGTTCATGCTTACGTGGATGATATTGTGGTCAAGTCTCGGAATAAGGAGACTCTTCTTGATGATTTGAAGGAGACTTTTGACAATCTCCGGGTCTATAGAATGATGCTTAATCTAGCCAAGTGTGTCTTTGGTGTGCCTGCAGGTAAACTATTGGGTTTTCTGGTTTCAGAGAGAGGCATTGAAGCTAACCCGGAGAAGATCAAAGCCATCACTTCGCTTTCTAAGCCGGCATATATCAATGACGTCCAGCGTCTGGCGGGTTATATTGCGGCGTTGAGCGGTTCATAAGTTGCACAGGAGAGAAGGCAATCCCTTTATATCGGATGATGAAGAAGATGATCATTTTCTGGGTGATGCTGCCAATGAGGCATTTGAGGCGCTCAAGAAACAACTAGTTGAGCCGCCCATTCTTGCTGCACCTATTGAAAAAGAACCCTTGCTACTGTATGTGTCAGCTAATAGTAGGGCTGTCGGTGTGGCGATAGTTGTGGAGCACAAAGAGGCGAGTAAGGAATACCCTGTGTAGCGGTTGGCTTATTATGTCAGTGAGGTGTTGATTGAGTCCAAGCAACAATATCCACATTGGTAGGAATTGGTGTATGGAGTGTTCATGGCGAGTCATAAGTTGAAGCATTATTTTCTTGGTCACCCTATTACTGTGGTGATTCGACATCCTTGGGGATATTATTCGAGAACATGAAGCTCTGGTCGGGTGGCTAAGTGGGCAATTGAACTTGGGCCTCATGGTTTGAAATATGTGCCAAGGACAACCATCAAATCTTAAGCTTTGGTGGATTTCATAAATGACTGGACCAAGTTGCAGACACCTAAGGAGAAGCCTGACAACACGTATTGGACAATCCACTTTGATGGGTCCAGACAATTAGAGGGCTCGGGGGCTGGAGTTATTTTGAATTCCCCACGAGGTGAGAAATTTTGTTATTTGTTGCGGCTAATGTTTCCTTGTACTAATAATGCAACTGAGTATGAGGCTCTACTCCATGGCCTTCGTATGGCCAAAGAGATGAATTTAAGCCGGTCAGGTGTCTGGGCGACTCAATCTTGTGGCTCAACAAGTCTCTGGCAAGTGGGACTCTAAAGACCCGCTCATGGCGGCTTATCGCCGGGCGGTTGATAATATTGCTGGTCATTTTCAAGGTTATCAAGTGGATCACATCGACCGATGAAAGAATGAGGCGGCTGATGCCTTAAGCCAGCTTGGGTCTCAACGTAAGCTGGTGCCTCCTAATGTGTTCCCGGATGTACTGCACAATCCCTCTGTCAGGTTGCCATCCGAAGAAGACCTTGTTGTTCCTGACCCGGAGGCGCAGTTGGTGGCTGCTCTTCATGCTATTCCAGATTGGACTTTGCTTATCTAGCTTATATGACCCGGGTCGGGTTACTAGAGGATGAAATTTTGGCAAGGCAGATAAGCCGGCGGTCTAAGTCTATGACTATTGTCAACGACGAGTTACACCATTGCAGTGTGACAGGAGTATTCCAACGTTGCGTTTCTCCTGAGGAGGGCCGTGAAATCTTACGAGAGATTCATGAGGGCGACTGTGGTCATCATGCCGGGTCAAAAGCTTTGGTGGCTAAGGCGTTTCGTCATGGGTTTTATTGGTTGATGGCTCATGCTGATGAAGAAGATATCGTCAGTAAGTGCGATGGATGTCAAAAAATTTCTCGATGAGCTCATGTGCCGGCTCAAGAGTTGTGGATGATTCCCATAACTTGTCCGTTTGCAGTTTGGGTGCTTGATATGGTTGGACCTTTCAAGAGGTCTAAAGATAAGAAGACCCACCTTTTGGTGGCGGTTGACAAATTTACCAAGTGGGTAGAGGCAGAGCCAGTTAGCAAGTGTGATGCAAAGAATCGATTCAGGTTTGTTAAAAAGCTGATCTTCGCTTTGGTTACCCTCATAGTATCATCACCGATAATGGCACTAATTTGTCTAAAGGTGCTATGAAGGAGTTACATCAAAGAGAGCATATTCGCTCTTGATGTTTCTTCCGTGGCTCATCCACGTACTAATGGTCAAAGTGGAAAGGGCTAACCAGGAGACTTTGAGAGGCATCAAGCCCCGGCTTATGGTTCCTTTGGAATGAATGCTGGGTTGTTGGGTTGAGGAGTTACCTTAAATACTTTGGAGTATCAATACTACCCCCAACATATCAACATGCTATACGCCTTTCTTCATGGTCTATGGTGCATAGGCGGTTCTCCCAAGTGATATCCGTCATGACTCGCCCCGAGTGTCGGCTTATGTTGAAACTGATAATGAGATGGCATGACAGAACGCACTTGATGCCTTAGATGAAGAACGTGACTTTGTGGTGGCTCGTTCAGTAATATACCAGCAAGACCTGCATCGCTATCATAGCCGCCGAGTCAAGACTCATGCGTTTCAAGAAGGCGACTTGGTGCTCCGGCTGATTCAAGATCAGACAGATATGCATAAGTTATCCCCACCTTGGGAAGGACCTTTTGTGGTTAGCAAGAATCTTAATAATGGCTCGTATTATCTCATTGATCTACGTGAGCACAAGAAGTCACACATCTTTGAGCAGGAGACCAACATGCCGTCGAATATTGCTCATCTTCGGCCTTATTATACTTGAGCCACCGGCTCTCCCCATTGTACATACTTATGTCGATGTATATATCTTTTTATGATCAATATAATAAAGCCGGCATCCCTGAAAATTCAGGGCCTCTGTCGTTTCATTTCTGTGTATCCCAGTCTTTATTAATTGGTCATAAGGTCACTTGGGAGCTTCCAACCCACCGGGTTTAGCTTTCATACCCTCTTGACCGGCCTGATTTGCCATATTATGAGTTACACCTGCATTTTGGCAACTTGCCACTCCACCCGCCGAACTCTTAACAATCAATCTTTTTTAAGACCCTGAACTTATTAAGGTTAAAACGGCGGCTTGTGTCACGTGAGAGCTGGCTTACAGTGAGCTAGGATAAACTCAACGACTGTGTGGCCGTGAAAGCACAAGGCATGTGAGCCAACTTGTTTGGTCGTGTTTTGGAAAACTGGCCCAACAATTATTTGAGATTTGTTGTATTTTTCTTTTGGTTTCTTTGGATATTTTTTAAGTTTTTGCTTTTGTGCAATTTTTGATTATCTAGGTCCCGAGGCTCCGGATTATCTGGCTCATGTTTGAGTATTTTTGGGTTATAGCCTGCCCTGGCTTTGGACTTTAAGTCGCGAGTATATTTTGGTTTGAATAGCCGTGGTCATGAGGCTGCAAGTTTTTGGGTTGTCACCCAAACTAGATATTGATTTTTAAACCACCAACATGATTTGACTCTACAGGTATGTTTTAACTATTATATGAGACTACGAGTCTTAGGGTTTGGTAACCCGCCCTCGCTTTAAGTCGCGAGTATGTTTTGGCTTGAATAGCCTTGGTTATAGTCTTTTCAGTAGTCATATAAGGCTACATATTTTTGGGTTGTCACCCGCCTTGGCTTTTGACTTTAAGTTGCTGATACGTCTCGAACGTATCTATAATTTTGATTGTTCCATGCTATTATATTATCTGTTTTGGATGCTTAATGGGCTTTACTAAGCACTTTTATACTAATTTCGGGACTAACCTACTAACCCAAGGCCCAGTGCAAATTGCTGTTTTTTTTTTGCCTATTTCAGTGTTTTGCAGAAAAGGAATATCAAACGGAGTCCAAACGGAATGAAACCTTCGGGAGAGTTATTTTTGGAACAAACGTGATCTAGAGGACTTGGAGTGGACGTCAAGAAATCAACGAGGAGGCCATGAGGCAGGGAGGCGTGCCTGCCCCCCCTGGGCGCGCCCCCACCCTCGTGGGCCCCTCTTAGCTCCACCGACCTACTTCTTCCTCCTATATATACCCATGTACTCCGAAAACATCCAGGAGCACCACGAAACCCTATTTCCACCGCCGCAACCTTCTGAACCTGTGAGGTCCCATCTTGGGGCCTTTTCCGGTGCTCCGCCGGAGGGGGAATCGATCACGGAGGGCTTCTACATCAACACCATAACCTCTCCGATGATGTGTGAGTAGTTTACCTCAGACCTTCGGGTCCATAGTTATTAGCTAGATGGCTTCTTCTCTCTCTTTGGATCTCAATACAAAGTTCTCCTTGATCTTCTTGGAGATCTATTCGATGTAACACTTTTTGCGGTGTGTTTGTCGAGATCCGATGAACTGTGGGTTTATGATCAAGATTATCTATGAACAATATTTGAATCTCCTCTAAATTCTTTTATGTATGATGTGTTATCTTTGCAAGTCTCTTAGAATTATCAGTTTGGTTTGGCCTACTAGATTGATCTTTCTTGCAATGGGAGAAATGCTTAGCTTTGGGTTCAATCTTGCGTTGCTCGATCCCAGTGACAGAAGGGGAAACGACACGTATTGTGTGGGGGATATACCCCGCGGTATAACCCGGCCGGAATTATAACCTTACAGGACTTGTAAACCGCGAGAGTTAAGAGAGATGGTTAAGGCGAACATTTAAACCAGTGGTAAATGGCAGATAGTCATAACCCCAGAGATACCATAACCCTACTAGACAGTCATAACCCGTGACAGTCATAACCCTACAGATCATAACCCAAATAGACACGATCACCGGGGTTAACAAGCCCGAGATGTTAAGAAGCCCAAGATGTTAAGAAGCCCATGAAGAGAAGTCAAAATAGTTTAAGTCTTAATCCAAGTTGGACTCTACATGTAACCTGCCCCTTCAACTTATGTAAGGAGGGGCAGGGCACCCCAAGAAGGAGGAGAAATAAGCTTAGGGCTAGACATAACTAGGAGAGCCAGTTTATGGCAACTCCCTCATGATGATAATGAGACCTAGCCACAAACAGCATGTAGGGTTGTTACCAGATGATGTTTCCCGAGGCCCGAAGCTGTCTAAACCCTTGTCTTGTGTTGCGTTTCTCGTTTCTGCTCAACCCCTCTCAAGCTACCACATAGATGCGTTGGCCTGACGACTAAGTCCTCACACTAGGACATCTGCCGTGACAATTCCACCACAGTTGGCACCCACCGTGGGGCCCGCGCACGGTGGTGTTAAGTTCTTGGAGGGATCTATCTCAGGATCGAGAGATTTGGGATCGTGTGGATGAAGAAGAGCTGGCGCGAAGAAAAAATAAAATAAAATAATAATCACGCGTGATAACCCCACATAGGACAACCTGTACAGAGCCGGGTTGCGCGTTTGTACGCCGGTGCAAAGACGCCGAGTCCGACAGGAGTTACAATGCGTCCAGGCACCAGCTGTTTCGCCGAGTTGCCGTTTGCTGCTAACGAGGAAATTATATATGATTATTGTTCACAAGTTAGATGGCGACAACCGTTGGACAATCAACAGCAACACTGCTGCAGCGCACACATCATCGTCCGCGTGTGACCGAGCTAGTCAATACTAAATTATCAAGTAATTGTACTCATCATGGCAAGCTACAGAGTTTGATTGCCGCTCTGTATGTACGTGCAAAGAAGCTATCAAGTGCTACTAGTACAAGTCGGATCTGAGAAGGAAAAACAAAGGGGGGAGTCAAACCAATCACGACTCGGCCTCTGAGTCGCCACCAAGCACACCTTCGCCGGTCGGGCCGCCATGGTCATTCTGAGCCATCACCCGCTGCTGCTGTCTCTATGGTTACAAGTCACCGTTTGTCTAAACCGCCATAGCGCCTCTCCCTGCTGGTCTTCATCTGTCTCGCGTTGAACCGCCGCCGGAGAGCCTCTATCTAGCCTTGAGCCGCTGCTGGAGAGCCGACGTTTCACGCCGTGAGCTGCCACGGTCTCGCGCTGGTTAAGCCGCAGTTTCCTCAAGTCGTTGCGCCGGTTCTCTCCTCTACACGTCCTGCAGGGCCAAGCCACCTGTCCGCTTTCAAACCGGCCTCTTAAGCCGCTGCTGTACGTTGACTCGCCTTGCAGGCCCTCCTCCGCGCCGGCCGCGATAAATCGGCCACGGTCGCCGGGGCTCCATCGTGGTTGAGCTGCCAGCGCCACTGCACCATGCCTCTCCAACCCGGCGTCGTCGCAGAGGCACCCCTTTGACCTGCCAGAGCACTCTTACTCCATTTACACGGCCGCATCTGGAGCGGCCTCCACGACCCGGCCTCACTACTTTAAACTGGCGCCCCCAAGCTTCCACCTCCAAGTCGCCATGGCCGCGCGGCGTTCCGAGCCACAAGCCGCCCCGAACCTGTCTCCGACGCCGGGTCAATGGCCGCTTCGCGCCCATCCGAGCTGCCGCACGCGAGGCACCGCCTCTGTCCACCTTTGAGCCGCGACGGCCGTGACTCGCCTTTGGCTGGCCTGAGCCACTGCACCTGCGAACCGCCTCTGCTGCGCAGGCCTCTCGCGCCGCCCGTCCGGGCTGGGTCCACTTTGGCTTCGCCGACCGCGCCCGTTTAAGCCTGGCTCCGTCGTGACTCGCCCCCGCCGGAGTAGATGGTGAACCGTCTCTGCCAAACCGCCCTATCCTTGTCTCTGCATCAGAGTCGCCTCGGCCGTGTCTGAGTCACCCTCAATAGCGTGCTTAAGTGGCCGCCTCCGGCCGCAGTCAGTCGCCTTGAACCATCCCTGCCGGTGCGGCCCAGAGCCATCTGAACTCGCCTCAGCCACCGGCCACTCGACCCGCCATGCCTCGTCCTCCAACGCCTGCGCTTCCTTTGGTCGGCCTCTCCTCCGCTGTGAGCCGCTGAGGCCGTGACCCACATGTGTGCCGCCTCTGATAAACCGCTGCGCCTCAGAACCGCCCCGTTTCCGCCGGGTTGTCGCGTTGATGTGTCAGGCTAAAACTCTGCTTCTGTTCGCTGGTATCTGTTCTTCACGAGTCAAGGTTTCAGTCCAAGTTTCTTCACGAGCTAGCTAGCACCTGCCGTTCCTGTTATTCAATTACCCAGAGAAAATCACATGGAATCTATACTTCAGTAAAACCCCTCATATAGTACAAGCGTCGGATGAGGTCCTGGTACGAGGATTTACTCGATGGTAAAAAAAACAAGGGGAACCCATGATGCTTCGCTAAAAGGAAGACTATGAACGTGACCGACATGTTGTATAGTGCTATTAGTACTAACTCCTATGAGAGTGATGATTCAGAAGTCATCATCAACTCTGCGGCTGAGTGTCTTCTGATGAAAATACCAGGTGATATTTTCCTTATCTGTTTTTCGGTGCATATTTAATTCTTCGAAGAACAGTTACCTTGGTCTATATATTTTCATGTGCAGGAAAATGATTCATTATAAAGGTGGTGCCATGCCGTGCTTATGGAGTATGCATTAGCATCATCATGCACCGGTGACCGTACCGGCTTGCCGTTGAATAAGTGTGCGCAAACCGCCGCCTATGCAGCTTGATCTACATCAACTCGCTGGGACTGTGCCTGCGATTGACTCGCCCGTCCGCACCGGTTTATAATGTCGCAGCCGACTCATCTGTCTGCTCCCACGGTCGACCCGCCCGTGATTGATTTCAGCTTCACCGTTGTGATCACCAATTACGGGGTGGATAATTTCTGGCATGACATATCAGGTGAAATCCATCCCGTATTACATATTGCTTTCTTTAAAGAGCAGTTACTCTGGCTTGCAAGTTCTCCAATGCAGGACAAATTATCTACTACAAAAGGGACTATTATGTCACTAAGCCATTGAATGACTCATACGATTTATATCACGGTCAAATATGGAGAATCTCAAGACAACTCCTTGAGTCGTCTTAAGATTCGGGGTTTATGATGACATGACTCAGTAAATGACTGACAGTTTAAAGCAAGTCAAGAACTCCGTGTCAGTGGAGGGAAGATAACCCGGTCCCGGAGGCTGCTGTTATACTAATAAAAACTTAAAAGGCCATCAAAAAATTTCCGGCTCAAAATGAAGATTCTGGTTTAAAATCCGGCTCAAGGAGAATTATCTCTCGCAAAGTTCGAGTTCTCACAAAAAATAAAAGGTTGCCAAAGAGAACTTGCTGCCATGATATGCGGTTCAAACATGGGTATCCTGCCTTATGGGCTTATCTTGTTGGTCACTTGGGGGTTTCCTGCTCATTGAAGCGAAGCTATGATTACCCTTTAATCCAAATTATACGCCATTCTTACAAAACACTTGGGGGCTTGCTACCCAGGTTAAAGGTACCAAAGAGAGTCTGTTACAAAAGCACAACTCAAACATAGGTGCCCCTTGAGAACAGCTCAAAAATATTGCTTGGGGGCTCCTTGTTCTAAAGAACAAAGAGTTTTTATAACCCTTGTAATAGGCTTAAAAGCCAGGCTTGGAAGCCAGGTGTATTCACCTAAAACCCCGGGTTATCCTGCCTGTATGCCAGATGCTTCTCCATCAGGTAATCCTGATTGACCCGCCGAACTCTTAATAGTCAATCTTTTAAACAAGACCCTGAACTCGTTAAGGTTAAAACTCCGTTTTGTCATGTGAGGGCACGGCTTACGGAAAGCAAGGAGAAGCTCAGGCTGAAAAGCCGCCTTCCTTGAAACTTGGTTATACCGGCCTGTTTTGCACGATGCTACTCCGACCCCGCCATACTCTCGATAAGTCAATCTATTAAAGACCCTGAACTTATCCAGGTTAAAATGGTGATTGGGTCATGTGAGAGCCGGCTCAACGAAAAGCGCGGATACTCCAGCGGCTATCATGCTAGTTTCATTGAAGAAGATATTTTGGCTTGGCGGCCTAAGAAAGCCTTGATTTTCTGTTTTTGATTTGAATGTCATTTTGAGTTTTTCTCTTGTGACCCTGAACTTATGAATCATATATGACATTAACCGGTGTTTATTAACCCGGCCTGGCTTTCGACTGTAAGTCGCCAGTATGAGATAAGATAATATCCGGTGTTTATTAACCCGGCCTGGCATTCGACTATAAGTCACCAGTATATATTTGGATTGCGCCATTGGAATCATGCGCTTATAAATCATTGGATATATTATTCAAATCTTTAATAGCCAACATGGCTGGATTTTTATGATGTTATCAATAACCGATTATTATGATTGAGGTTTTCAAAAGTAAACCCGGTATAATGGCTATTATTTTATCAATGGATATAATTTATTCTACAATGGAGGAATAGTCCCGAGTCGCCGCAGCTTACGACCCGACACTTGGGGCTACATTATTCAAGTTGAGATTACATCAAATATGCAAGTCCCATGTCACTGCCAGCATGCACCATGGCACTTGGGGGCTAATGCAAAGTCATTTTTTACTTGCCTTATTGAAGACCCAACTCATCACAATGTAATGAGCCGGCCCTTGGGGGCTACTAATTGCTCCTGTCAAAAATTCAAGGTACACAAGCCTTATTCCATTATATTGAAAGGTACATTACTCAGTTGATAGAGTACAAAGCTCTTAACCTTATGGACGTGGGTTCAAGCCCCATGGTAAGGGTTACATTATATGATATTATTTTCAATGAAGTATATATAAAGTCCCTGCTCATTATTGCATAATGACCCGACCCTTGGGGGCTACACTGGTAAAGTTCTTATGAGCGTAAGGCAATTTCAAGTCCTAGGTTGCTGCAAGCATGACAACCCGGCACTTGGGGGCTACATATGTGGAATACTCAGTTTATGACTAGTGACTAAGATGAACAAATTAGATTTCTTCAAGGTTGTGACATTTATATTGAAGCAAGTCTTAAGTTGTTGTTACGCTACCTTTCTTAAGACTTGGGAGCTACAAGTGATAGGCATATAAGAGGTATATTTTTAAGCTTGATGTTAACTACAATTATGACTCGGTGCCATCAATATTTATAAACCGGCAATTTTAGCAATGATAAACCGGCAAGTTTTACATCTTCAAGCCGGCTGAAGAATCAGATGAGTATTTCAAGGACCAATATTTTTTAAGCATTGGAAGTCGAGTCAAATGAATTATTCTTCACAATTCTTCTCTCGTGAGAAACCAACGTCGACAAATTGATTATGAAGCTGGCACATTAACCCGGATTTTCTAGAAGAAGGAAATGATAAGGAATTAAGGATGATCAGGTGCCGGCTTACAAGAATATTTAACCAGGAGCACAACCTATCAAATTTGTTCTTGAGTTATTTTGCAGGATCAGTTTAACATGGATAAATCCAAATTAAACTGGGGGATAATGTCGGGGATATACTCCGCGGTATAACCCAGTCGGAATTATAATCCGGTTGGGACTTGGTAAACCGACAGAGAGTTAAGACAGATGGTTAAGGCAGACAGTTAAACCAGGTGGTAACCTGATAGACAGTCATAACCCGGCAAACAGTCATAACCTGGCATACAGTCATAACCTAGCACACAGAGTCGCCTGGGGTTAACAAGCCCGAGACGTTAAGAAGCCCAAGATGTTAAGAAGCCCATGAAGAGAAGTGAAAATAGTTTAAGTCTTAATCCGAGTTGGACTCTACATGTAACCCGCCCCTTCAACTTATATAAGGAGGGGCACCCCAAGAAGGAGGAGAAATAAGCTTAGGGCTAGACATAGCTAGGAGAGCCGGTTTATGGCGACTCCCTCGTGATGATAATGAGACCTAGCCACAAACAACATGTAGGGTTGTTACCGGATGATGTTTCCCGGGGCCCGAAGCTGTCTAAACCATTGTCTTGTGTTGCGTTTCTCGTTTCCGCTCAACCCCTCTGAAGCTACCACATAGATGCGCTGGCCTCATGACTAAGTCCTCACACTAGGACAGCTGCCATGACAATTCCATGACATATTGTATTGTTGCCATCGAGGATAAAAATATGGGGTTTATATCATATTGCTTGAGTTTATCCCTCTACATCATGTCATCTTGCCTAATGCGTTACTCGTTCTTATGAACTTAATACTCTAGATGCATGCTTTGGATAGCAGTCGATGTGTGGAGTAATAGTAGTAGATGCAGGTGAGTCGGTCTACTTGTCACGAACGTGATGCCTATATACATGATCATGCCTAGATATTCTCATAATTATGCGCTTTTCTATCAATTGCTCGACAGTAATTTGTTCACCCACCGTAATACTTATGCTATCTTGAGAGAAGCCACTAGTGAAACCTATGGCCCCCGGGTCTATTCTCCATCATATTAATCTCCCATGAACTAGCTATTTCTATCGCCGTTTATTTTGCAATCTTTACTTTTAATCTTTATCATAAAAATACCAAAAATATTATCTTATCATCTCTATCAGATATAACGTTTGCAAGTGGCCGTGAAGGGATTGACAACCCCTTTATCGCGTTGGTTGCAAGGTTCTTATTTGTTTGTGCAGGTACGAGGGACTTGCGTGTGGCCTCCTACTGGATTGATTCCTTGGTTCTCAAAGACTGAGGGAAATACTTACGCTACTTTGCTGCATCACGCTTTCCTCTTCAAGGGAAAACCAACGCATGCTCAAGAGGTAGCAGTCGCCAGTACATATGTTGTTTAATTTTTTGCAGGACATGTACAACTTCAAATGAAAATAAGTCCTGGTATGGCTCATATATATGATCACATCAGGCCTATCATAAAGATTAAACTCGTGGCTCAAAAGTCAAGATCAACATGCACGAAGGCATGACATGGCACCCTATTACAAGGCTTTACACTGAGCCCAAAAAAGTTTTTGAATCAAGTATTTCTGGAGCTGCACTCCCATAACCCGGCACGAGAGCTGTCGTGGTTTTGTCACGGCAGATGTCCTTCGTGTCAGGACTTAATCGCGAGGCCAACGCATCTATGTGTTAGCTTGAGAGGGGTTGAGTGGGACGAGAGACGCAGGCGGATCAACACACAAGACAAGGATTTAGACAACTTGGGCCCGGGAGACATCATCCGGTAATAGCCATACATGCTGTTTGAGGCTAGGTCTCATTATGATCACGAGAGAGTCGCCGGTAGGCCGGCTCTTGTGTCTAGACCTAGAGATTATTGCTTCTTGCTCCTCCCTCTTTTGGGAGCCCTGCCCCTCCTTATATATGTTGAAGGGGCGGGTTACATGACTAGTCCTAGTAGGATTAGGATTAACCTATTACAAGTGGAGTCCTAGTCTTGCTTCCTTTATAAGAGAATATTTCTTGTGCTTTCCTCATAAGCGGCCCACCATTAACATGAGCCGGCCTTCTGGGCCTTGGGCCTTGTGATCCATCTGACCCCGCCCACGGGTTACTATGAGCCGCATAAGTCCCAGGCGGATTACCCGTGAATCGCCAAGCTTGAGGCGGAGCCATACTTACAGTGGTTTACATCATGCTATATCCCGACATTAGCCCCCAGTTTAATTTGGATTTTATCCATGTTAAACTGATCTGCAACATAAACACAAGAACAAATTTGATAGGTTGTACTCGGGTTAAATATTCTTGTAAGCTTCAAGACCGATCATCCTCAAGTCCTTGACATTTCTTCCTTGATATGTATCCATGATCTCATAGCAAATCTCCTTAGCAGATATGTCCCAATTTTACCAATGCAAAAGATCCAGATACTTCCTTTGAGAAATCCGAGTCAACGAGGCTAGCTTGAGTCAATTTGTCGACATTGATCTCTTGTTGAGAAATATTATAAGAAATAATCCATTTGAGTCGGTTTCCAAAGCTCCAGCTTAATAAACATATTGGACTCAAGATTCATCTGGTGATCCGCCGGTTTAAAGATGTAGAGGCTGGCTAGTTATAACTGCCAAAATTGTCGGCTTGTACATACTGATAGCACCGGGCCATAACTGTTGTCGACGCTGGGTCATAATTATTGGTGACACCGGATCATGATTGTTGCAAAACACCGGGTCAATCTGACCTGCTCAAAACTAAGAATTTGAAGTTATTCCTCCCTTATATGCATATCACCTGTAGCCCCCAAGTGCCGGGTTGTCATGCTTGCGACAACACAGGACTTGTAACCGCCTTTATGCTCATAAAATTTCAACCAGTGTAGCCCCCAAGGGCCGGGTCATTATGCAATAATGAGCGGGACTTTGTAAATATGATCATGTAAACTTGAGCGACAGAACGGTAGCCCCCAAGGGCGGCTCATTTAGAATGTGATGAGTCGGGTGGTCTTCAATAAGTTGAGCAAAAAATGACTTTGCATTAGCCCCCAAGTGCCATGGTGCATGCTGGCAGTGACATGGGACTTGTATATTCGATGTAATCTCGACTTGAACAATGTAGCCCCCAAGTGCGGGTCGTAAGCCTGCAGCGACTCGGGACTATTTCCTCCATTGTGAAATAAACCATGCCCATTGATCAAAATAATAGCCGTTATGCTTAAAGCGACTTTGAAAACCTCAATCATAACACTGGTTATTGATAATCACAATAGAAATCCAGCCATGTTGGCTATTCAAGATTTGAATAATATAATCCGGTATGAAAACCTCAATCATTCAATATCATAATGAAAAATCCAGCCAGTTTTGGCTATTAAAGATTTGAATACCTCATCGGTTGACAAGTAAATCCGGAGTTTAAATACCTGGGGGCTCTTGGCCGATGACGACTTAATGCGCCTTCATTGTAAGCCGGAATTTTTGTAACCCGGTGGCATATAGCCCTTGAGAAAATCAATAATTGATAACCCTTTTGAGACACCAATTTCATGATGAACTTGGATCAAGCATTTATATAAGTCATAGTTACGCAAATCACGCATGAGTTTAAACAACATATGCCCTGGCGATTTAACGTCAAGAGCTGTATGGTAACCACCCAAATGTAGTCTTACCACAGCAACAAGTAGATCACAAGAACCCTTGGCGGTTTTGCAGCGGGTCATAATATCTCACATATAACCACTGTGATATTGAATTTGTACTGCCGGTTTACATGACCTGTGCAGTAAGGGTGATAACCCAAAACTTAGAAGTCAAACCTTCCAAGTATTAATATTGTCATATGCTGGCGACTTGTTCGTCGAAAGCCAGGGCGGGTTAATAGAAACCACATATATATGCTTCAGATATGAGTAAACAAAAAAAAAGAGTCTCAAGTAAAATCCAAAAAATTGTTTGCAAAAAGAGACTTCAAGAATTTTGAGGTTTCTGATTCGAATACGATCAGAAAACCGTTCCAAAGGGGTTAAGCTAAGATTGAATGCGATCATATAGCCCCCAGTGGCTTTGGCGTTGCCGATCAAGAGAAGTACCGACAGCTATGTTCTCTTTGGTTCGAATATGACCTATGTTTGAACAGAAGCCCCCAAATGACCTTGAGAGTTGTTTAGCAACGCTGATTCGAATCTGATCCACGTCGGAGGGTTGAGCTATGATTCAGACATTTATCAAGAAGCCCCTAGTGGGTTTGGCGATTATGCCAATCAAAAAGGGTACCGACAGCTATGTTCTCTTTGGTTCGAATACGACCTATGTTTGAACAGGAAGCCTCCAAGTGACTATATAAATTTTGGCATCGCGCCGAGCAAGAGGGTACCGACAGCTATGCTCAATGAGCAGGAGGCCCCCAAGTGACCATAATATGATAAGTCATAAGGCAGGATACCCATGTTTGAACTGCGCATCATGGCAGCGAGCTCTTTTTGGCACCCTTTAATCTTTCTGATAACTCGAACTTGCTAGAGATTAATTCTTTTTGAACCGGAAGTTTAAACCGGATTTGAAAGCTTCATAACTTTGTGAGAGATAAATTTACCTTGAGCCGGATTTGAACCAGATTTGAGAGCTTCAAAGCCTTGTGGTAAATAAATTTCCCTTGAACCGGTTTTTAAACCAGATATTAAGAGTGTCAGTGCTTTGTGGGAGAGAGATGTCTCTTGAACCGGATTTTAAACCGGAATCCTTCTTTTTAAGACGGAAATTTTCTGACGGCCTTTAAATTTTTCACCAATATAACGGTAGACTCTGGAACCGGGTTACCTTCCCTCCAATGACCCGGAGTTCTTGAATTCACTAACACCAGCCAATTTCGCCGAGTCATGTCATTGTAGCCCCCGAGTCTTAAGACGACTCGAGGAGTTGTCTTGAGATTCTCCATATTTGACCGTGATATAAACCGTTTGAGTCCTCGCATGGGAGAACTTGCAAGCCGAGTAATTGCTCTTTTAAAGAAAGCAATATGTAATATAAAAATATCTTTGGATGGATTTCAAGCGTCGTTAAGCCAGTGATTATCCACCGCGGAGTTGATGATCACCTTGGTGAAGCTGAAATCAATCATTGCCGAGTCGGCCGCGGGAACAAACAGATGAGCCGGCCGTGGCGTTGTAAGCCTGTGCAGATGGGAGAGTCGGCCGGGAGGTTGTAAGCCGGCGCGGAGAAGAGAGTCGGTCGCGGCATTGTAAGCCCGACTCTTGCAGTGAACAATTGTCCTGCATAAACAATATTGCAGACCAAGGCAAAGATAAACTGTTCTTTGACAAAAAACAATATGTGTTAAAAATATACTTAGATGAATATCACCTGATGTGTTTGGATGACGGATGATCCGTTCAACATGACAAAGGTGGCTCAGGCAGACCGGCGACTCAATATAGCTCTCGGCTCAACAAAACCGACCGGGTCTGCATTTGAAAGCTGCAAAGAAGGACTCAAGGCAGCGCCACGAAGTAAGCGCGGCGGCTCAAAACCCAGCAATGTGAGGCCATGGCGACAAGCGAAGACAACGAGGAGAAGCACGGCTGCGAAGCGAAGAAGGCGTTAAGTGGCTCGGTGGCAGCTCGTGAGGCGATGCCGCGGCTCAAGAGCTGTAGTGGCAGCGTGGTGAGATGGCAGTGGCTCACCCGTGCTGATGTTGACGCGGTGCTCGGGTGCGATTTATCCGACGGTGGCCTGCAAGACCTGTGGTGGTGTGCAAGTTTGACTTTCTATTAACCAGAAAGTACACTGACATGCACATGAGTGGAGCCGTAATCTAACGTAGCATATGTGCATGAAACAAGGCACACTTTTGAAAGTTTACGTGATCACCAAGCGGTATTTGTGGTTGATGAAATTATCTTTTCCTTTATCCGAGGTGCCGTAGCACCAGCAGCTTATGAGTTGACGCCTTGGGGTTTTAAATCAGCAAAACAGTGCACCACTCGCCGCATATACGACATCCATCTTTCTTTTTTCCTATGAACAGGGTACTTGCTTGTCTCCCTTGACGTTCATAGTGTGTGCCTCTGTAGTTGATTCTCCACAAACTGTAATACCTTCTGTATCTCTCAAAAAGCGAGAGGCATCACGCGGCGCAATGGTACAACCAGCAAAGGTGGCATAACTATAAAAACCAGGTTGGCGGCTTTCGTCCACTCCTGACGGCCTGGTGGCGACTCAGTGAAGATGAGCTGCAGTGGGATGGAAGCAATGGCGGAAGCGCGGCGACTGGGTGCGATCATGACCATAAGCCCAGCGAGAGGCGGCAACTTGGCGGAGGTCAGTAGAAGCGGCGACTCGGGGCCAGTAGTTCCAAGGCGGACGAAGGCGGCGGCTTACGGGCGGAGGCTCTCGTCATGGCAGAAGCAGACGCACCATGAAGGCGACCGGCGGCTCGTGCGAGGGCTACAGCTCAGACAACAAAAACTGCGGCAGACCACGGCCGTAGAGGCAACGGCGGGCCTCGATGGTGGCTCAGGACAGAGGTGGCGCGACAACGGCTCGGACGCAGCCAAGGATGAACGAGTCCGAAGTGACGGCGGTCGGGGCGGCTTGTAGTCCGGGTCGGAGTGCGTATGGCCGGGCGAATCCGAGGCGAAGTGCGTACGGCCGGACGAATCTGAGGCGAAGAAGGCACATTGAGGCGGAGACGGCGGCTGCAGCGATAGCGAGGTCCGGGTCGGTGCCTCGAGGCACGGACGGCGGAGGAGTCCAGATCGCTACCTTATCCGTTCTGATGCGTGGCCTCCGCCCTTTTTTTGTTTAGCTTGATCTTTGTGAACAGACCGAACATGGCTTTGGCAATTGAGGAATAGTGAATCACAGCCTAGTCCTTCACGTGAGATGAACTGTTAGGCTATAATTGGCCTGGAAACTTGTGCCTTCGTAGATTTGCCTCTCCTTGTAGCGAACGGATATATAAAAAGTGCAACTTGACTTTGCACGACTCGGTCTTTACGCCAGGGAGCAGTACGCTCAGACTTTTTTTTTGGTCTCGGCGATTTGATCTTTGCGCTGATCAATCTCGGATAGGTCTTCAACTTGCAGCAGTGGTGGCGCATCCGATGCAACCTTAATTTTCCTTAAATCTTCCAAACCATGAATCTGGACCGATGAACTCAAAACTGATGCAGATCTTTTCCAACCGGCTCTTCTTCATCCGGAAATTATGAACTTCTCAATCCCTGTGAAAGATCCCTCCAAGAACTCAACACCAACGTGCGCAGGCCCAACGGTGGGCGCCAACTGTCGTGGTTTTGTCACGGCAGATGTCCTTAGTGTCAAGACTTAATCGCGAGGCCAACACATCTATGTGGTAGCTTGAGAGGGGTTGAGTGGGACGAGAGACGCAGGGCGGATCAACACACAAGACAAGGATTTAGACAGCTTCGGGCCCCGGGAGACGTCATCCGGTAATAGCCATACATGCTGTTTGAGGCTAGGTCTCATTATGATCACGAGAGAGTCGCCCGTAGGCCGGCTCTTGTGTCTAGCCCTAGAGATTATTGCTTCTTGCTCCTCCCTCTTTTGGGAGCCCTGCCCCTCCTTATATATGTTGAAGGGGCGGGTTACATGACTAGTCCTAGTAGGATTAGGATTAACCTATTACAAGTGGAGTCCTAGTCTTGCTTCCTTTATAAGAGAATATTCCTTGTGCTTTCCTCATAAGCCGGCCCACCATTAACATGAGCCGGCCTTCTGGGCCTTGTGCCTTGTCATCCATCTGACCCGCCCACCGGGTTACTATGAGCCGCAAAGTCCGGGCGGATTACCCGTGAATCACCAAGCTCCGGGCGGGCCATACTTCTGGCGGTTTACACTGCGGGGTATATCCCCGACAAGAGCCGCCCGGATCATCATCACTATGATCACTTCTCTTCCTGCCGTCTTGAAAATTGTGGGTCATCCTGCACCGGCTCTTCCTCGTCGATCATCTAAAGATCAGTCGTTGTCCAATCGTTGCCGGTTAAAGCTTCGAATGTGGCCTCGTCATTTAGTATAATGGAATGATCAACATCGAGGCGAAGATATGCTTACGCCGGGAGGAATGAGATTGACAACATCATGAGCTGGCAGCTTAATCTTCTGGTTGTTGTCGTGATAAGCCAGCGTGTACTTGTTTAAGTTTAGCTCTTCAATGAGCTTGCAGGCCACGGGCCGCATCTCTCGAACGCATGGATTGAAGTATTTTTCTTCAAAAGCTGACTGATCATCCTTGAATTCTGGGCACCCGGTGGCTATATCCTCCGGGGCATGCTTAGATTGCCATGCTTGGGCCCGGCCAAGAGCAACAATGGCTCCGGCTCAGGTGGCTGATAATTTTATTTCTTCAATCTGGCCTGGGAATGTTGACAGATGATCCAGAACAACCTTGATTTGACTCGGCGGTTTTCTGTTTCCTCCTAAAGCCACAAGACCGTGGAGAGTGCCACTGTATAATTGTTCTGTTAGAGAGTAAATCGCCTTCAACTTCAATAACATGTCTTGACCAAGACTTGCACTCACAGGGGCCTGTTAAGAAGTTATATAAGAGACACCGGCGAGTTAGAAATGGGTATATATATGAGAAGCGAGGCGGGTGATAGAATTTGAATGGCACATTACACTTACCGAAGATGGCGGCTATCATCTGAGTGATGTGTTGTTTTAAGCCGGATAACTCTTTGGTTACCGGCTTAAGTGCAGCTTCAGCATCTTCGGCCTTTTTTGTTAGAGCAGCCTTGTCAGTCTCCCAGGTGGCTCTCTCAATATGAAAACTTGCTTTAAGTTTCTCAATTTCCTCTAATGAGGCCTTCAGCTCTGACTTGGCCTTGGAGGTTTCTGTCTGCTACAGCTTTAAATTTTTTCTCAAATCACCAACTTGCGATTCCTTCATGTTCAATTCTGCCTGAAATAAATAAAGGCAATAGTTACAAATGCAATGAGCAAGTTTGATGAGGGATAGTTAATCAAGTACCAAGCACATTGCAAACAATACACTTGGCACTTGGGGGCTAATGTAGGTCATTTTTCTAATTATGACCCGGCTCACTTTGTTAAGTTAAGCCGGCCTTGGGGGGCTACATGTTTGGATTTCTTAAGTGATTACAAGTCCCGACTCACTTTATTAAGTTAAGCCGACCATTGGAGGCTACACGTTTGTATTTCTTAAGGTGACTATAAGTCCTGGTTCATCTTGTTAACCTAAACTGGTCCTTGGGGTTACAAATTGAAAAGGTTACAAGTCTACAGTATACTCACTATTTTCCTATACTCTAGACTTGGCGGCTATATAAATGCATATGGAAAGGGGTTAGCAACATACCTCATAGCGTTCCTTGATAAGGTTCACTAAGCCGGCTTCCAGGTCATGGCTAGTATGAAGGCGGTTCAGACAACCTGCGTGGATGTCGCTTGCATTGAGGGCATCATAGCTTTCCAGGTCCAGCTTCGCCTTGCTTTTGTCCAAGGAAGGAGATTCTTCCTTGGTACCATGCTTAGCTAGCATAGTGGAAGCTACCAGTATTTGTATGAGTCGTCGATGATGGTCACGTCATCGATGTCCTTTTCAAGAGTGATCTCTGAAAGAAGCTTCAGAGGAGTCGGCGACTTAGGGCTCGGCGGGTCATGGCTGGCCGCCGGGTTAAATTCAGTATCCATTTGATCAGGGATGGTGGCATCGATTGACGGTGGCGGGTCATTAATAGGTTCTTCTAGGTCTTGAGTGAGGGCCTCAGAAATATCTGTAGACTGCTTCTCTGGTTCAACAGTTTTGGGATCCTTTGAAGACCCGCCCAGCTTTTGTTTCTTGCCTGCCTTTGCCACACCTCTACAAAGGTACAAAGTTGATGAGTATATTATTACAAATCATTAAGAAACAAATTGAAATACTTACCCCTGGGCGATCTTAAAACTTGGCATCTGAGTCCCAGAAGATTTGCCGGATGATGGAGGCGTCTTCGGATAATTTGAGTTGGAAGGATTAAGAGGTTGATGTATGAGGATGGCTAATGGATAAAGAGAATCTGGGTTACATGGCACCTCATGTCGACGCTTGCGAGGAGCATGCGTGTTCGATAAGCCGGAGATGAGGTCGTGAGAGCCACCACTCCGGGTCGGGCTCCTTGATTCATGTTGATGTTTCTTCAAAATAAAGTTGGGATCCAAGTGAGCAAGAGGATGAGAAAATTTCACCTTCCAGACGACCCGCCGAATTTTATTGATTGGTAAGGGTTCTGAGCCGGAGGAAATTATAGTTACCTCTGCTGTGTCTGCATGGCTGGTCTCTGCCTCTTCCTGAGAGGAATCAACGTCAATAAGTTGCATGAAAAGAAAGCCAAGGGAGTCAAGTTCTATGTCCGACTCATCATCAATATAGAGCATTTCTTCTGCTGATTGTTTCTTGGGCGGCCTGGACCACGAGTTTTTGTTTTGGTCTTCTTAACTGGGGTGGCGGCTTGAAGTTTCCTTCTCCAGAATGGAGAGTCGGCCTGTATACAAATGAGCAACAGAAAATTGAAATAAGGAGAAAGTTACAAAAAATCATGAAAACATGATGAAGTTTGAACTAATGACTTACAGGAGGAGCCATGTTAAGTGTGCAGAAGGGATTCAATCCCACTTTGCTGCAGCTTTCCAGATACTCGCCGAGCAGCGTCTTGACCATCCCATTAATATCTTTATCAGTCAGACGAGCTGGGTTATAGCGTTGTGGGTCTTTTGGGTCACCAGTATAATGGCACATTAAGCCGTCGCGCCGGCTCAACGGTAAAATCCTCCAGGTGACCCAACAGCGCACTAGGTCAATCCCAGTTAGGCCGTTAGCGAGTAATGCCCTTATCTTTGAAAAGGTTGCAACACAGGGATCGCGCTCGACAACAGTTAAACAACCTGGAAGCTGGCCGGTGCTGGTGAGCCGGTAGGGACGGAAGCCCGGCGAGGGGTTTTCTCTAGATGGGGAGGTATCTTCGAAGTAGGACTAGGTGAAATTCCTGTCTTTGGGATGACTGGGCGAGGCGACTGAAGGAAAAAACTACGTCTCTTTGCCTTTGGATAGAAACGCCTTCGAGTTCGAGACTGGGCCCGTCTGACATCTCAGTTTGACGGTTGATTTAGAAATAGTCCCTGAACAGAACAACAGAGGGTTCTTCCCCAAGGTACAGCTCGCAGAACACTTGGAAGTTGCGTATGTTGGAAACAGAGTTGGGGCCGATGTCTTGTGGATGAAGATTCTGGAAATGTAAAACATAGCAGAACAATTTTGACCCGGGGGGGGGGGGGGTGAGAAACCACAGAGAAGATGTTCCGTGAAAACTATAACCTCCCCTTCTTGAGGATCAGGAGGCATTTGGAGCCTGGAACCCGCCAGTGGATGACTTCTTTGGGAGGTAAAACCCCCATGGTTAGAAAATCATTGAGTGTGCTCTCCGTGACTTTGGAGGCAATCCAGTCACAAGAGGTGGGAGTCTTAGTCATGATGGAGAGTTAAAAATTATGGCCTGAGAATAAAGGTATGGCAGATTAATATATGACGATAAACCGCCTGAATGATCATACAACAATTCAACAATGATGAGCTAGACACAATTAAAAGGCTACGTATTATAGGCTATTGAATGGATTGTGAGCCGTCCTAGCCATGGAACGGAGCAATTACCACATTATAAGTATATGGCAGGTTAAGTTGAGAAGGTATAAGCCGACAATCATTGCCGGCGGGTTATACAAAACTTTGGATTTCTTGGCAAGTCATAAATTCATGATTAACTCGCCCAAACAGAGAATGGCAGGTCAAGTTATCTAGGAAGTCAAGATTGTGAAATTTCGCTAAGTATGAGACAAACAAGTTTCATAGATTGTGCCTATAATTTTGGATCTACGACAGCTCCGGAAATGAGGACAATTCTAAAACCTAAAGATGCGATGCGAAAAAGTGGCGAAAGCGCATGGATTCTGAAGTAAAGGGATCTACACAAGATGCAAGATAAAGGCTAAAACGGCTACCGCCCCACATCTACTAGTTTTTGGATCGAACTAAGCTCTCCAAAGCAGAAAGTGAATGCACTTGAGAAAGCCGCGATGAACAAACTGATGAACTACATGAACTACTATGACCTAATGCGGATCTGAGGTGGCAAGGGAGGAGTACCTGACAAAGTCGGAGAAGAGCGAAGTGCGCCCGCTATTATCCTGCCTGTCGGGTCAGTTGCCGCAAGTAGCCTTTGTCGAGTCGCCGTGATGAATGGTCGGAAGCGGCGGATCTCTTGTCTTGGCGAAGGTCGCGAGGAAGAAGAAGAAGTGGAGGCGAAGGGGGTAAAAGTGAAGAAGGAACCCCTCCGTGCCTATTTATAAGGGAAAAGTGAAGTAGTGAAATGGCAGGCTCAGAAATCGAGGAGACATCATGATTATCTCAGCACGGGAGGCGCCTCGATTCTCGGCGTTAATGCAAAAGATCCGTTGTGATGTCATAGGTTTTTCTGGATTTATTTTTGCATGATGTCACATCAGGTTACAATGACTTGTTGAAAGTTAAACATTGGAAAGAAGACTCGCCAACCAGAAGCAGTGAAGATTGACATGAACAAGTTCAAATCAATCTGGGGCCTAATGTTGGGGATATAACCACGCGGTGTGACCCGCCCAGGAGGGGCCGGGTTACACTGTTGGCGACTCAAGAATAAAAGGCTTAAGATGGGCCTGAGGAGACATGAAGACTAGAGGCGGCTTAAGAGGCTGGCCTATTGAAGGCCCAAGACCTGAAGGTGTGAGCCACCCGATGGTGGCTTGCCTGATAAGGCAAGGCGACTTAGATACCGAGTTGGTCATGTTATGTGATCCGAATTGGAACCTTGTAAGCCCAAGGTCTCGACCTATGTATATAAAGGCGAGACCCTACGGCGGGTTAACTCAAGAAACAATTGATCGATAGCTAGGTCCAGCTATTCCGCTCCCTCGTAATCGATACTCAAGCAATAGTCAACAAAAGGATCGTTGTGAGGTGCCGGACCTGGGTATACCATGTGTCCTTTGTCCCATTCAACCCCTTCAAGCTAACCTACGTTGCGATGGCTCCACACCTAAGTCCTTTCTCAAGGTCATCTGCTGTGACAAAACCATGACAGATATAGTGGACACTCATGTCAAGAAATTGAGTTTAAGTGTTTTTGGATGCACAAGTTGTATCTCTACTTAGTACGAATTTTTTTCTAGCAAAAGATCCTAAGCAAGCACCACATGTTGGCGGATCCATAACAATATAACATCTATTCAAATATACCCAAACATAAGTCATTACGTTGTCTTCCTTGTCCAACTTCAACTAATTTGCTCCAGTTTGAAAATAATTAATGAGTATTCACAATCATAGAAGATGTCCAATATAATATATTTATATGTGAAAGTTCTCTTCCTTGTACTAATCATTCATGAATTTCTTGTATGACCAATATTGTGACTGTCAAGCTTCAATAGATTTCACTTTATAAAACAGATGTGAAGCTACTACTAGGTATGATAGTAGCATATGAAGCACATATAATTTCAACTTTATGATATTCAATTCATTCAATAATTTACTCTTAGGATATTAGTGAAGCACAAGAGTAAATCACAAACTACTCCAAAAAGTTATAAGTGAAGATCAACTGAGTAGTTAAATAATTAAGTAGCTATGTGAGGACTCTCTCTCATTTAAAAGTTTTAGATCTTTAAGTATTTTATTCATACAACAAGGAAAACAAAATAAAATTACATTCCCAGAATAGCGCATATCATGCGAAGAAGCAAAAACTTAGGCTCATCCGAGACTAACTGATAATTTTTGATGAAGAAAGGTGGGATGCCTACTGGGCATCCCCAAGCTTAGATGCTTGGGACTTCTTGGAATATTATCTTGGGATGTCTTGGGAATCCCCAATCTTTAACTCTTGTGTCTCCATATTTCTTCTCATATCACGGTTTCCCTAAATCTCAAAAACTTCATCCACACAAAACTCAACAAGAACTCGTGAGATAAGTTAGTATAAATAAATGCAAAACTTATCATTCTCTACTCTATCAAATCACTAAAATTATAATTTAACATTGCATACTAAATGCCTCTTCACATTTAATACTCCTACCCTCAAATAGAATCATTAAACAAGAAAACATATGCAAACATAACAGCAATCTGTCTAAGCAGAATAGTCTCATAAAGGATGCAAGAAGATTCATACTTCTTAAACTCTAAAATTCTGAACAATTACCACCTTTGTAGAAAATCTATCATAGGATACTGTGTAAAAATTTCAAGATTTAATCACATTTTGACTTTCCAGAAGAATACACACAATGATAGAGAACTTTCTGTTTTCAAACACCAACATATGGACTTGCAAAATAAGTATGGTAAAGGCTATACTTGACATTTCATTGAAATAAAAGATAAAAACATTATTCTAAATAGTAGCAAGCAAATCAAAACAAATTAAAATGATGCTCCAAGCAAAACTCATATCATGTGATGAATAAAAATATAGGTCCAAGTAAGGTTACCGATAATGTTGAAGACGAAAGAGGGGATGCCTTCCGGGGCATCCCCAAGCTTAGTTGCTTGGATCTTCCTTGAATATTACCTTGGTGTGCCTTGGGCATCCCCAAGCTTAGGGCCTTGCCACTTCTTATTCTACTCATATCAATATCCCACCAAAAATTGAAAACTTCAATCACACAAATCTTAATGGAACTTCGTGAGATAGGTTAGTATGACAAAGCAAATCATTCACTTTGGTACTGTCAAAGACAAGATTCATAATTGTTCTCACACAATACCTGCCGTACCTTATCATTTCCACAATTAATATTGAGCAATATAAGCCATAGAAACTAGAAAACAAGCAAACTATGCATTGAAAATAGAATCTGTCAAAAACAGAACATTCTGTAATGATTTGAACAATGACCATACTTCTGTAAATCCAAAAATTCTTAAAAGTTAGTACATGGTAGGAAATCTGTATATAAATGATGTGTAAAAAATTCAGAATTTCATCGCGTTCTAGTGAATTAAAAAAAATTGTTATTGGGTGCAAAAGTTTCTGTTTTTGCACAGAATCAAGTCAACTATCATCCACACTATCCCAAAGGCTTTACTTGGCACCTTATTAAACAAATGCTATAAAACACGATTACTACAGTAGCTTAATCATGCGAACCCCAAAATTAGTAGGTTATAGTGTTGGGTTTTCTCCCAACAAGCCCTGTTCTTTAATGCCTTTTTAGCTAGGCAAGATGATTTCAATGATGCTCACATAAAAGTAAAGAATTGAAACATAACGGGAGCATCATGAAGCATATGACTAGCAAATTTAAGTCTAACCCACTTCCTATGCATAGGGATGTTGTGAGCAAACAAATTATGGGAGCAAGAATCAACTAGCATAGGAAGGCAAAACAAGCATGAGTTTGAAACTTTCAGCACATAGAGAGGAAACTTGATATTAGTGCGATATGTAAAAGCATATGTTACTCTCTCATAATAATTTTCAGTAGCATCATGAATGAATTCAACAATATAGCTATCACATAAAGCATTCTTTTCAGGGTCCACATGCATAATTTTTTATTACTCTCCACATAAGAAAATTTCTTCTCATCAATAGTGGCGGGAGCAAATTCAACAAAAAAAACTATCATGAGATACTTGATTGACATAACCAAATTGAATATTAAAATCATGATGGCAAGTTTGATGGTTATTATTACTTTTTATAGCATACATGTCATCACCATAATCATCATACATAGCAACTTTGTTCTCTCATTATAATCAATTGAAACCTCTTCCAAAACAGTGGATTCATCACTAAATAAAGTTATGACCTCTCCAAATCCACTTTCATAATTATTATAATAAGATTCAACACCCTCCAAAATAGTGGGATCATTAGTACCTACAGTTGACACTCTTCCAAATACAATTTCATCAATATAATTATCATAAATAGGAGGCATGCTATCATCATAATATTTTTTCTCATCAAAACTTGGGGGACTAAAAATATGATCTGCATCAAATATAGCATCCCCAAGCTTATGGCTTTGCATATCATTAGCATCATGTATATTCATAGCAAGCACACGAACAACATTGCAATCATTCTCATCATTCAAAGATTTTGTGCCAAACATTTTATTGAATTCTTCTTCTAACAATTGAGCACAATTTTCCTATCCATCATTTTCAAGAAAGACATGATAAAGATGAATAATATGAGGCAAACTCAATTCCATACTTTTGTAGTTTTATTTTATAAACCAAACTAGTGATAAAATAAGAAACTAAAAGATTCAATTGCAAGGTCCAAAGATATACCTTCAAGCACTCACCTCCTCAAAAATGGCGCCCAAAAGAGCTTGATGTCTACTACATGGCTGTATTCTTGTAGACTCGTGTTGGGCATCCAAGCGCAGAGTTTTGTAGGACAGTAGCAATTTTCCCTCAAGTGGATGACCTAAGGTTTATCAACCCTTGGGAGGTGTAGAATGAAGATGGTCTCTCTCAAACAACCTTGCAACCAAATAGCAAAGAGTCTCTTGTATCCCCAACACACCAAATACAATGGTAAATTGTATAGGTGCACTAGTTCGGCAAAGAGACGGTGATACAAGTGTAGTAATGATAGTAGATATTGATTTTTGTAATAGGAACAATAAAAAGTAGCAAGGTAGCAAGTAAGAAAAGTGAGCACGAATGGTATTGCAATGCTTGAAAACAAGGCCTAGGGTTCATACTTTCACTAGTGTGATCTCACAACAATGCTAACATAGTTGAATCATATAACAATCCCTCAACGTGCAACGAAGAATCACTCCAAAGTTCTTATCTAGTGGAGAACATAAGATGAAATTGTTTGTAGGGTACGAAACCACCTTAAAGTTATCTTTTCTGATCATCTATTGAGCTATTCCTATAAGTGTCACAAATGCCCTAGAGTTCATACTAAAATAACACCATATGATACATATCAACTAACTCTAATGTCACCTAGATACTCCAATGTCACCACAATTATCCGTGAGTTGATTATACGGTATGCATCAAACAACTTCAGATTCATAATATTCAATCCAACACAAAGAACTTCAAAGATTGCCCCAAGATTTCTACCAGAGAAACAAATACGAAAACATACATCAACCCCTATGCACAGATTACCCCAATGTCACCTCAGAAATCCGCAATTTGAGTGCCAAAACATACATCAAGTGAATCAATATGACACCCATTATCACCACGGGTATTCATACGCAAGACATACACCAAGTGTTCTCTAATCCATAAAAGTATTCAATCTGATAATAATGAAACCTCAAAGGTAAAAATTCAATTAATCACAACAAGATAGAGCGGGAGAAACACCATATGATCCAACCATATTAACAAAGATCGCGGTACATCAAGATCATGCCAAATCAAGAACACGAGAGAGATAGAGAGATAGATAGATAGATAGATAGAGAGAGAGAGAGAGAGATCAAACACATACCTACTAGTACAAACCCCTAGCCCCGAGGGTGGACTACTCCCTCCTCATCATGGTGGCCCCCGGGATGGTGAAGATGGACTCCGGTGATGATTTCCCCTCCGGCAGTGTGTCGGAAAGGGCTCCTCATTGATTTTTCATGGATACAGAGGATTGCGGCGATAGAACTTCTCATCTAGGGTTATTTCTGGGTGTTTCTGTATTTGTAGGATTTTTTGGCGTCGGTCTCACGCTAAGATGCCCCTCAGGGAGCCCACCACCCACCAGCGCACCATTACCCCCCTAGGCACGCCCTGGTGGGCGGTGGCCACCTCATGACTCTTCTGGCCTTCCCACGAAGCTTCTAGTGTCTCTTTTCTTCCAAAAAAATTGTCAAAAAGTTTCGTTGCATTCGGAGAACTTTTATTTCTGCACAAAAAACAACACCACAGGAGTTCTGTTGAAAACAACGTCAGTCCAGGTTAGTTCCCTTTAAATCATATAAAATTGCACCCAAACCATCTGAAATTGTTGTAAACATGGCATGAATACTTCATAAATTATATATACGTTGGACACACATCGAAGTGCTAGTCTCCGTTGGAGCAGTGATTGAGCCAAGGCTTCCAGAACGCCACGGAAGACTCACCGTATTCTGCTCAAGTTACTGCAACTGATGAGCCTCGAATCACTTGGGGTTGGTCTTGAAGGGTACAACCACATCTTTACATACATCTCCGGAGCACACTACAAGCAAGGAAGCTTCCGGAGGAACCCTAACTTCCTAGGATGTCAAACTCCAAGAGTATCAAGTCAACTATGAATAAATGTCGTGGGGAACACAAATTGGTTTGGTCAAAGTGTAGATCATGCTCCCTTAATCCCCAAAGTTTCAACAATTTTGGATGGAGGGACTGAGATTATTTAGAAAGACAAGGTTTGGCAATGGTGGAGCTCAACAAGGTAAAAGGATTAGGTTTGGAGGAGGAAGAAGACTCCATTAAATAGTGCAAATGTGGAGGTGGCCGTTTCTGCCCATTGGTCCCCGTGTGCACGGGCTAAGTCAGCCTCGTGCGCCGGGGTATCTAGAGGCATCACCCCATGCACACGGGGGTCCAGGACCTCGTACACATGGGGTATCTAGAGATTAGAGAGTTGCCAACTACCTCGTGCATACATGGTGATTAGGAACTTTTTGATACCAACCCCATGGACACTCCGCACATGCACATTGAAATGGATGAAGGAGAACTTTTGGTGGTAGGTGTCAGAAGACTAGTGTATATATTTTAGAGTGTTCCCACACAAAATTCAACCACCTTGACCCATCTTAATGGTTCAATTGTCCTACGAATCACATCAAACCAAAATGAATCCTTTGAGTCACCAACAAACTTTAACATTTTTGCTTTTGTTATCCTGTTTATTTATAACAGGTTTAGCAATTCTAGTAGCATCCCCACAAAAATAAACGACATGCTGATACGTCTCCAACGTATCTATAATTTTTTATAGTTCCATGCTGTTATATTATCATTCTTGGATGTTTTATAATCAATTTATAGTCATTTTATATCATTTTCTGGTACTAACCTATTGACATAGTGCCAGATGCTGTTTTTTGCATGTTTTTTTACATCGCAGGAAATCAATACCAAACGAAGTCCAAACGCAGCGGAACTTTTTGTGGAATTCTTTGGACCAGAAGACATCCGATGTCTTGGGAGAAGCACAGGGGCTGCTCAGGGAGCACAACCCACCAGGCGTGCACGAGGCCAGGCCACAGTGGTTGTGCCCACCTCGGGTGCCCTCCGGACCGCCTCTTTACTCTATAAATACCCCAATATTCCAGAAACCCTAGGGGAGTCATCGAAAATCAATTCCAGCCGCCGCAAGTTCCAGAACCACCAGATCCAATCTAGACACCATCACGGAGGGGTTCATCATGTCCATTTGTCGGTGTACTAAAGTAGGGGTACCTTAGTACCCCGAACTTGTCTGCAGGCGATCATGGCGTCCCGTGGCAAGCCTTGCGGGCATCTGCCAAGACCCTCCATGACCCTTCAAGAGACAAGACCCGGCAAGAGGAGCTTGCCGGAAGGCCACCCCAGCGCGAAGAGGCCCCGGCAAGAGGAACTTGCGGGAGGGCCACTTGAGGCATGAAGGAAACAAGGCCCCGGCAAGAGGAGCTTCTGGGGAAGGCAGTGAAGCGACAAGCTCCCGAGCCGCGACAAAAATCTTGCCGCGGCAAAGGCGCTTTGCCGTGGCAGGTAACCTCTCTTCCTCTCGCTCCGGCTCATCCACCAGCGTGTCGCCATGGGGCTTCCCCGGTAGCGCGTGTCGACGGCTGTGCAGCGGTGAGGAAGCGGCGACAAGCGGCGACAAAAGGCTGTCGTCGTGGCAAGCGGAGGCGCGCCTTGACGGTCCTGTTGCGCACTTTCGGGCGACATGGGCGGGCATTTATGGCTCTTGTCCCCTTGCCGTCGAGTTAGGTATAGACCACTGTACCTTTGTACAAAGCGGTGTACCAACCTCTGTTTTCCTATTCTACCCCTGTCTACTTGCCACCTGTGGTGACCCCTTGTGCCTATAAAAGGAGGCCCGAGTGCAACGTAGAAAGGGTTCGGCTCGTTCGGTTCAGCTCGTACGATGCCACAGACTCTCAAGCTAGGTTTTGTAGCTCTCATTGCTCCCTAGCAAGAACACAATGCAACCAGACAAGCAGCGGTAGGAGTATTATCTCTCCGGGAGAGCTCCGGCTGGGTAAATCTCTCGTGTGATCGCCTCGATCTGCTATTTGCGCATCCTCCGCCCCCTGCCGAACCGAAAAGGGGCTCCGGTCCCATAGGTGTCCGTGGTGGTACAGATTTCCCCCGACATCTTTGGCGCGCTAGGTAGGGGGCGCGTTGAGGCTGTGTGAACCCGATCCGAGGTCACACGAGCAACTTCATCAACATCTTCGTCAACATGGCGCCCGAAGAAGAAGTCTTGATGGCAGCAGAAGCCGTCTGCGTCGAACCCACCACCACGGAGCTGTCGGTGGTGGGGAAAGCTGTGGCGGAGGAACCGGCGTCGTCGAGAAGAGCCCACAATGCCGCCAGATCCAAGGACAAGGCAGCACGGCGTCGGCGTCCGAGTCCGCACTGCTGCCTTCGCCAGGAGGCGCGGGACCGGACAAATCATGATGCTCGCGGCACCATACGCTTTCGCTAGATCAAGGCCAAATTTGGAGGATCCCGAGGCCCTCGAGACCCGCATGCACCCTGACATCTTTGGTACAAAGCGAATGCAGTCGCTTAGGCGGGATCTTGCTCCTCCTAACTTGGTTAGGAGTCCGAGCACATCCGTTCTTCGCTCAAATCGCCCGTTGCCGCCAACCACACCAGCGGAAGCCTTGGCTGAAGCTCAGTTACTTCTAGATTACCCTCCAACGGCCGATAAGGTCGACGAATGGAGGGGCACAATTCAGAGTCTCATCGGCTTCGCCAACGGCGACGTCCCGCGGCAACCGAGTGCCTCGCAGCCGCGGCAAGGCGACAAAGCGCGAGCTGATGGCGATGAGACTTGCGGGGGTGCAGCCACCGTGCACTCCCCTTCCCGAAGACCAAGATCGCCGACTTGCGGGATCCACCTCGACAGCGACTCCTGGCGTCGTCGGATCCATGAGCTCGCCGCGACCAGCGCCAAGTTCTCCGAAGCGGCAAGAAGAAGATGCTCAAACCCGTATCGGCGCCCGAAGAGAAGCGCGCCGTCAATCGAGACCAGCGCGGGCCCAGCCGATTTGCATGCGCCGAGAGAACCAGGCGACTTGCCGTCTGTGATGAGGTTGTCCTGCGTTCACTCGAGAGCTGCGGCAAGTCGGTGGCCCGACAAGAAAAACTTCAAACCAGATGTGCGAGAAAAGTATGATGGCGGGACACACCCATCGAGTTCCTCGGCATCTACACCATCACGCAGTGCAAGCTGCGGGGGCGAGGCGACAAGATCCTCGCCAACTACTTTCCCTTGGTGCTCCAAGCCCAAGCGTCGAGATCTTGGCTCATGCACTTGCCGGATGGCTCTATTTCTTCTTGGGAAGATTTGTGCCACCCGGTTTGTTGGCGCCTTCACGGTGACCACAAGCCTCATGGCCAGGAGAGTGATCTCCACCTGCTTGCCCGAAGGAGGGAGAGTCCCTGCGCAAGTTCATCGAGAGATTGATCGAGTGCACTACAACATCCCGGCGTCCACCCCTGCCGCGGTGATCGGTGCATTCCATCGGAATGTCTGAAACCGCAGGATGAGGAGGAGATGGCGATGTGCAAAGTGAAAGACGTCGTGAGCTCTCACGCCTGGCCGACAAGTGTGCACGCTATTTGAAGAAGGAAGAAGACTCCCGGGAGAGAATGTGGGAGAAGAGTCGGCGGTGAGGAGACCGCTCCGGCAAGGAAGGGCGAGGCGGAATATGAGAAAAAAGAAGGGCAAAGATGTGCTGGTTGTCGAGCAGTCCAGCGGAGGAAGGTGCCGCCAAGGTTGTCGGCTCCGGCAAGGAGGTTGCCGGGGCGCCAACAACCAAGCCGTGGCGATGCGCCGACAAGCAGGACAGCTCCAACAAACAGTATTGCAAGATCCACCGCACCAAGGGCCACGACCTCCAGGCTGTAAGAAAGTCGAGCAGCTTGTAGAACAAACGAGCTGAATACGGCCGAGACAAGGAGAAAGCCAGGGAAGGTCTTTGGAGGAGGCTGGCAAGAAGCGCCTGGCGGGGGGACGCCTTGGCAAGGCCAAGCGGCGACAAGGAGACAGACCTCCCGTGGCGCGACAAGGATGAAAACGAAGACAGCGACGAAGACATAGATAACGATGAAGCCGGCGACCAGGAGTTTCAGAAAGCCACGAGAGGTCCTTTGCGTTGATGGTGGTGCTTCTCTGCATACCGCACCGCCAACTCAAGCAGTGGATATGGGAGGTTAATGCAGCAGAACCATCCGTAGAGTCACGCCAAGCCTGCGAAATGGTCGACACGCCTATCATCTTGATATTGAGGACCACCCTGATCGCGCATAACTGCGGTCAGATGCTTGCCGATGTTGGTCTCGCCAACTATCCGCAACCTCAAAGTCACCAAGATGTTAGTTGACGGCGGGGCCGGCTTGAGTCTGATCTCCTCTGCAGTGCTCCAAAAGCTACAGATCCTGACGGTGAAGCTCGAAGAAACCGGCACATTCCAAGGAATCAACCGGGAAGGAGCAAGCGAAGGGAAGATCCTGTTACGCCGGTGACATTTGGCAGCGAGCTAAACTTCAGGGCCCAGGAGAGGGTTACGTTCGGCGTTGCTGATTTCCGTTGCCTTATAATGGAATACTTGGCCGTCCAGCGCTTCGCCAAGTTCATGGCAACCTCTCACTACCCTTACAATGTGCTCAAGATGCGGGCCCGATAAGTGTCATCTCTGTCCTGGCGACAAGAAGGACGCACTTATCTGTGCCGACAAGATCTCTGGGAAGCGGCGGCCGTGGCGAACAGCAAGACACTTGCCGCTGAAGCTCTGGGGAAGAAGAAGACCAAGTCCGGCAAGAGCTCTCGATGCCCACTCCGGCAAGCGCACCTCTTGAGTGCTGCGCTACTGCGTCGAGGACGCACCATCGAGCTCCACCGGCAAGTGCAAGAAGAAGACAATGGCAGCTCCGCCCGACAACCAAGAAGGTGTCCGCCAAGGGGCGGCTTTGGTGGTACCTTCACCATCAGTGCCACGCTTGACCCTAAATAGGAAAGCGCGCTCATTGCTTTCCTGCGGGCGAATGTCGATGTGTTTGCATGGCAACCGTCTGACATCCCCGGTGTTCCCAAGAAAGTGATTGAGCACCACCTTGCCGTCAGTCCTCACGCGCGACCCGTCAAGCAAAAGGTCAGGAAGCAAGCAGTGGAGCGCCAAGAATTCATAGCGAGAAGAGATCAAGAAACTGAAGCGGCGAGGCCTTGTCGAGGAGTGCTCCATCCCACGTGGTTGGCCAATCCTGTAGTAGTGCGCCAAAGCAAATGGGAAATGGAGGCTTTGTATAGACTTCACCGATGTTAATAAAGCTTTGTCCCAAAGACCCATTTCCCTTGCGGCGCATTGACCAGATTGTTGACTCCACGGCGGATGTGACACCTTTCGTTTCTTGGCGATATTCGAGGATATCATCGGATCTTCATGGCGAAGGCGATGAAGAAAAAACCGCATTCATAACTCCATGTGGCACATCTTTGTTTCATACGGATGCCTTTCGGATTAAAGAATGCTTTGGTTCAACATTTGCAAGGGCAGTCCACGAAGCTTTTGAGCAGCGGATGCACGAAATGTAGAAGCCTACATGGATGACATAGTGGTCAAAAGCAAAGATAAAGCAACTTCGATCCAAGATCGGGCCGAGACCTTTGCAAATCTGCGCAAGATCAACCTCAAGCTTAACCCCGAGAAGTGTGTGTTTGGAGTCCCTTCCGGCAAGCTTCTCGGGTTCTTTGTGTCTCAGCGGGGAATCGAAGCCAATCCCGACAAGATCAAGGCCATTGAGCAGATCTAAGCACCAAAGCGTGTCAAGGATGTGCGAAGACTTGCCGGTTGTGTAGCTGCTCGCAGCAGGTTTATCTCTAAGTCATTGGCTGGCATACCGCCATTTTCAAAATCTTGAAAAAGGCGGGTCCGATGAAATGGACTCGAGCGGAGGCTGCGCTGCAAGACTTGAAGAGGTACTGTCCTCCCCTCAACGCTTATCGCACCTAAACCACAAGAGAAGTTGTTGCTATATTTAGCGGCAACCAATCAAGTGGTTAGTGCTGCGTTAATGTAGCGGAGAGGAGGCGGATGATGAGCTAACAACCACGGCAAGTGCGTCCAGCGATAAGCGAGGGGCTTCTCCGACAAGCTCTGATCCCGACAAGGACAAATCTGCGGCGGGATTGCGACAAGATTCGAGAAAAGGATGGTGCAGCGCCCGGTCTACTTTGTTAGTTCCCTTTTGCGAGGAGCTAGATCAAAGGTACTACGGTGTGCGAAGCTGCTTTTCGGCCTCCTCGCCAGCCTCGAAAGCTGCGCCATTACTTCCAAGCGCATGAGATAACGGTTGTCACTCGCTTTCATTTGAAGAGGATATTGCAAATCCGAAGCGGCGAGGCAGGATAGTCGAGTGGTATTTGGAACTGTCAAGCTTTGGTCTCAAGTTTGAAAGCACTTCAACTATCCAAAGCGAGCATTGGCGGAGTTCATAGCGAGAATGGGCGCTTACGACACAGACGAAGAAATTCGAGAGGCAAGCACCCCGTCAAAGAGTCGGATAAAGAGTGGGTGATGTACTTTGATGGTGCCTTCTCGCTGCAAAGCGCCCAGTGCAAGGCGTCTTTCGCTTATCGCACCCACCGGAGAGCACCTCAAGTATATAGTCCGGATGCACTTTCCCAAGGAACAAGCAACAAACAATACTGCAGAGTATGAAGGTTTGCTTGCCGGTCTCGAGATCACGGTGGACCTTGGAATCAAGAAGCTCATTGTCAGGGGTGACTCGCAACTTGTCGTCCGCCAAGTAAATAAAGATTATCAGAGTCCGTTGATGGAAGCCTACGTCGATGAAGTGAGGAAGCTAGAGGAGCACTTTGAAGGCCTGCAAATGGAACATGTTCCAAGAGCTCGAGAATGATATTCTTGATGGCTGTCAAAATGCGCCGCACTCAAGCTACACAATGGAACCAGGGATCTTTGTGCTCAAGCTGACTCAACCAACCGTAACACCATCAATCGGGATGAGAATAAGAAGAGGAAGTTGGTTTCGGCGACTACTTTCCGCAGAGCTTCCCAAGCCGCCGCCAAGAAGGTCCCTAAGATCAACGCCAAGAGTCTTTGAGGAAGCGATGCGCTCCGAAAAGCCCTAGGGTTTGTTTCGTTGAAGCAAACGCTCCCGACAAGTTTTGCTCCGGCAAGCTTGCCGGGGAATGTCAAGCTCCGGCAGAAACTCAGGTTTTTGCCGTAGAAGCTGATGTTCCCGCAGCTATGGATGTGCCTTTAGTCCTTGTTGTCGAGCCACAGGCTCCGGCCTTGGGCGCAGATTGTTCATTTCCTTCAGACAGAGAGAACTTCCCGAAGGGCAAGAAGCGGCGGAAAGAGTAGCCCGGCGGTCAAGTATGTACCAGGTTTGTTGACAACATCTTATGCAGAAGAAGACTCAACGGTGTGAAATTGAAGTGCATTTCTGGAAGATGGACAAAAGCTGTTGGCGAGAGATACATGGAGGCATATGTGGTCACCACATTGGCGCGAGAGCTCTTCTTAAGCAAAGCTTTCCGGCAAGGTTTCTTACGGCGAAGCCCTCCAGGATACAACTGCACAAGTAACCAAGTGCAAAGCGTGCAGTTCCATTCCAAGCAGATACACCAGCCCGGCTCAAGCTCTCGGGCGATCCACGGGGAGGAGAAGATAATGGTGGGGGCCATGGCGTCGCTCGAGGAGGCTGCCTTGCCGGGAATGGGCAGCGGAAGAAGCTAAGTTGCTAAGTTTAAACGATCAGTTTTAAATTTTTAAAGTTATCTTCCTCGAGCGACCCGCTTTGTATGGAAAACCCATGCCGAAGGAACCAAATCGTGACTGGTCGGCGCCCTTACTTTGTTTCGAGTCCACTCATCAACTTAAGTGAGCTGCGGCTAGTCCGCGACAAGGTTGCTTGTCGGTGGCGACCCTTGACGAGAAGTCTTTGAAGTTCCGCACTTTCGATTGCTTTCGTGGCAAGGGTGCCTGCCGCAAGTTTCCACTGGCGTAGGGCAGTAACATACAAAGCCAAGAGTCGAGTAAAGGAAGTAACATAGCAAATATTGCCCGAGAATAAAGTTATATTACAAAATAACTTATTGCGGCATTTGGCTAAATTGTTCTCCGAACTGAAATAACAGCGAAGAGGAGAAGAAGAGGCGCTATTGGCACCCAAGCCCGGCAAGCCAGAGTTGCTGGGGCTCGGCAAGCGAGTTGCCGGGGCTGCGGCAAGCCGAGTTGCCGGGGCTGCGATATCGAGATAAGCCTTTCGTCCCTTTTCAAGCATCCTTTTTCATTAAAACATTCTACTCGGATACGATCCGTGGAGAATGAAAAACATGAAAGAGAGGATTACAAGTTTTAAATGCGGATAAGGGCCGAAGGCTTACAAATTAAAAAGATAAGATGCCCGTAATCCTTTTCCTGTCCCTCTCTTAAGGAGGTAGGTCAAGGAGGCGAGAAGGGCAAAAGGAACGCCTAGGCAAGCTACAGTGCCGAAGGCACCAAGGGAACATCCGGGAGCTCTCGAGGGCTTGACGGAGATGGCAGCGCCGAAGCGGGGCTCGAGGCGGGCGGCGGGGCGTCGGCCACGCTGTCGAGGGCACTCGCCCTCGTACTCCGACTTAGCGGCCTTGTCGCCATCCCTCTTCCCCTTCCGCAGCCTCCCCTCGCCCGCCCAAGGAGACGACCCGGGAGTTCAAGGAGCCGGGCGGCGGATGATGGGGTCGCTGGTGGCCTTGACGGCGCGCCCGACAACTAATCGGGCCCGCTACCCTCGTCGTCGCTGTCGCTCTCCTCCTCGTCACTCTCGCTCGAGGGGAATCTTGTTGTCGGAGGAGCTATCCATGCAGCACTTAGCCGAAAGTACCGAGATCCCGAAGACCTTGACGGAGAGGAGATCACCCTCCATTAACTTAAAATGGAGGGTAAACCCGCCCTCGGCTGTGGATGCGAGTGAACGTCTTCCACCCACGATCAAGATACATCACATTAGGGGTTGGGAATACAACACGGACTCGCATGCCACTGATTCCTGACCCCTCATGTGCAGTCTCAGGTCTCGGGCGGATCCGACTCCATCAAGGCTCATGACGGAGCTGGAAGCCGGAGGCGGCGATGAAAGCACCCCGGCAGCCTTTGACGAAGAACTTCGCAAGTGGTCGTCCCTCAGTATGGACCGCCGCAGGAGGGGAACAGCCGGCGGAGGCGGGAGGCGCGCCGCCTGGCCCGGCTTCTTCCCGGCGCCTTGACCTCGTCCACGACCTCGCCCCCTCCCTCTTCCTCTTGTGGCTGGTTCTGCCACCCCGGGCGTGGGGTTGGGAGGGGAGCGCTGTCTAGCGGCGACCCTCGCCGCCACCGATGAAGAACCAAGGTTCCTTTTCTCCATGACGAATGAGAGAAAGGGGAGCAGAAGCTGAAGAAAGGAGGAGATGGGAGAGTGCGGGCTTCTGCGCTCCCCTTCCGCTCTTTTTAAAGAAGCAAAGTGGGGGCTCGGCCGCCTCGCTCGGCAAATCAGGGCATAGGAAGAGCAGGGAATTGGGGCCGACCTGCTGCCTCTGCTCGCAACGGCCCAGTTTCCCATTTCCACCGTCCGCGATCCCAAGAGCATGGGAACCACGTGGCGGGGATGCAGAACCGAGGCGACGGTGAAGCGACGCCGCACGCCGCCCACTTCCCCCACGACGCCGCAATTGACGCGCGTGCGTTCTGAGGGAACGCGGCGGATCTGAGTGGATTTGGTTTGAACCCAGGCGCGCATGCCGTACCCAGTTTTGGGCCTGGCCCAACAAGCGCCGCACCGTGTATGGCCCAGACCCGGGGGCTCCTGTCGGTGTACTAAAGTAGGGGTACCTTAGTACCCCAAACTTGAGCACGAGCAGTCGCAGCGTCCCCGTGGCAAGCCTTGCCGGGCATCCGCCAAGACCCTCCGCGGCCCTTCAAGAGACAAGACCCCGGCAAGAGGAGCTTGCCGGGAAGGCCACCCCAGGCGCGAAGAAGGCCCCGGCAAGAGGAACTTGCCGGAGGGCCACTTGAGGCATGAAGGAAACAAGGCCCGGCAAGAGGAGCTTGCCGGGAAGGCTTGGTGAAGCGACAAGCTCCGAGCACGACAAAAATCTTGCGCGGCAAGGCGCTTGCCATGGCGGTAACCTCTCTTCCTCTCCGCTCGGCTCATCCACCAACGATGTCGCCATGGGGCTTCCCGGTAGCGCGTGTCGACGGCTGTGCAGCCAATGAGGAGTGGCGACAAGCGGTTGACAAAATTTGTCGTCGTGGCAAAGCGGAGGCGCACTTGACGGTCCCTGTTGCACTTTTCAGGAGACATGGACGGGCATTTATGGCTCTTGTCCCTTGCCGTCGAGTTAGGTATAGACCCTTGTACCTTTGTACAAAGCGGTGTACCAACCTCTGTTTTTCCTATTCTACCCCTGTCTACTTGCCACCTGTGGTGACCCCTTGTGCCTATAAAAGGAGGCCCGAGTGCAACGTAGAAAGGGTTCGGCTCATTCGGTTCAGCTCGTACGATGCCACAGACTCTCAAGCTAGGTTTTGTAGCTCTCATTGCTCCCTAGCAAGAACACAATGCAACCAGACAAGCAGCAGTAGGAGTATTATCTCTCCGGAGAGCTCCGAAGCTGGGTAAATCTCTCGTGTGATCGCCTTGATCTGCTCTTTGCGCATCCTCCGCCCCCTGCCGAACCGAAAAGGGGCTCCGGTCCCATAGGTGTCCGTGGTGGTACAGATTTCCCCCGACACCATTGGTGCCTCTCCGATGATGCGTGAGTAGTTCTTTGTAGACCTACGGGTCCATAGCTAGTAGCTAGATGGCTTCCTATCTCTCGTTTGATTATCAATACAATGGTCTCTTGGAGATCCATATGATGTAACTCTTTTTGCGGTGTGTTTGTTGGGATTGGATAAACTTTGAGTTTATGATCGGATCTATCTTTATATCCATGAAAGTTATTTGAGTCTTCTTGATCTCTTATATGCATGATTGCTTATAGCCTCGTATTTCTTCTTCGATATTTGGGTTTTATTTGGCTAACTTGATCTATTTATCTTGCAATGGGAAGAGGTGCTTTGTGATGGGTTCGATCTTACGGTGCTTGATCCCGGATGTATAGGGGAACCGACACATATGAATCGTTGCCATTAAGGATAACAAGATGGGGGTCTATTTCTACATAAATAGATCTTGTCTACATCATGTCATCGTTCTTATTGCATTACTCCATTTTTCCATGAACTTAATACACTAGATGCATGCTGGATAGCGGTCGATGTGTGTAATAGTAGTAGATGCAGGCAGGAGTCGGTCTACTAATCTTGGACGTGATGCCTATATAATGATCATTTCCTGGATATCGTCATGATTATTTGAAGTTCTATCAATTGCCCAACAGTAATTTGTTTACCCACCGTTTACTATTTTTCTCGAGAGAAGCCACTAGTGAAATCTACGGCCCCCGGGTCTCTTCTTTATTATATTTGCCTTTGCGGTCTATTTTATTTGCTTTTATTTTCAGATCCATTAAACCAAAAATACAAAAATACCTTGCTGCAGTTTATTCAATTTAGTGTTCGATCTATCAAATTATTACAACTTTCTCACGTCCGTTTGCCAATTTATGGCGCCATTGCCCGAAAGGGATTGACAACCCCTTTAACACGTCGGGTTTCGAGGATTTGTTATTTGTGTACATGTGCTGTTTACGTAGTGTTGCTTGGTTCTCCTACTGGTTTGATAACCTTGGTCTCATCACTGAGGGAAATACCTACCGTCACTGTGCTGCATCATCCCTTCGTCTTTGGGGAAATACTGACGTAGTCTAGCAGACATTAAAAGGAATTTCTGGCGCCGTTGCTGGGGAGGATCACGTCAAGATAGTCTCCCGTCAATATGCCAATTTCTGGCGTCGTTGCCGGGGAGACATCATCAACATCTACAAGGTTCCTAATCACTAATCTGATCTCCTCGCAATTTCAATTATTTGCCATTTGCCTCTCGTTTTCCTCTCCCCCACTTCACAAAAAATTGTCGTTTTATTCGCCCTCCTTTTCGTTCGCTGTTTTTTTGCCGGATCTGTTTTTGAGTGCAATCTTGTTGCGTAGTCACAACGACTCAAGAGAACACCAAGTTGTGTGATTTCTCAAATACCAACAACAATGATTTTATTGGCACTCCGCTTGCTCCCGCCACTAGTGCGGAATCTTGTGATATTAATACCGCTTTGCTGAATCTTGTTATGAAAGATCACTTTTCCGGTACTACTAATGAGGATGCCACGTCCCGTCTTAACACATTCATGGAATTATGCGATATGCAAAAGAAAAAAGATGTGGACAATGATGTTGTGAAGATGAAATTATTTCCGTTTTCTTTGCGAGATTATGCAAAAAATTGGTTTTCTTCTTTGCCTCGCAATAGTATTGATTCTTGGAACAAGTGCAAAGATGCTTTTATCACTAAGTATTTTTCGGCCACAAAAATTATTTCCCTTAGAACCTAGATCATGAATTTCAAGCAACTTGAACATGAGCATGTTCCACAATCTTGGGAAAGGATGAAAATGATGCTAAGGAATTGCGCAACTCATTGGTTAAATCTTTGGATGATCTTACAAAAAATTTATGCGGGGTTGAATTTTGTTTCTCGTAATCTTTTAGATTTTTCCATGGGTGGTACTTTTATGGAAATTACTTTGGGTGAAGCCACCAAATTTCTTGATACTATCATGGCAAATTATTCACAATGGCATACGGAAAGAGCTCCTACTAGTAAAAAAGTTAATTCGGTTGAAGAAATTTCTTCTTTGAGTGAAAAAGTTGATGCTCTTATGAAATTGGTTGCCAGTAAAAGTGCTCCTATTGATTTCAATGCTATGCCTTTGTCTACTTTGATTGAGCAAAATAGTGATGCCGTAGATGTGAATTTTATTTCGCGAAACAATTTCAATAACAATGCTTATAGAGGTAATTTTAATCCTAGGCCTTTTCCTAGTAATTCCTCTAATAATTATGGTAATTCCTATGGTAATCCTTCTTATAATAATAATAGGAACACCTCTGATATTGAGAATAATATCAAAGAATTTATCAACACTCAAAAAGTTTACAACACTACAATGGAAGAAAAGTTGAATAAGATTGATGATTTGTCTAGAAGTGTTGATAGAATTTCTCATGATGTAGAAAATCTCAAGATGAATTTTTTTGTTCCCAAAGTTGAGGAATCAATTAAAGCTCTTTATGTTTATATGGATGAAAGTAAGAAAAGAACCGCTATGCTTAGAGCTAGAAGAGAATTTTTAGAAAAAGCGTTTTCTAGTGATTGCTTTCATAAAAATGATGGAGATCTTAAAATGATTGGTGTTTCTTCTGTTGATTCTTTGATTAGTAAAATTAAGATTTATGAAAAAGGGACTGAAGAAGAGTCAACTTTAGCTAGAAGGCGTCCCGATAATTCGGAGGGTGAAAATCTTGTTGAGAAAATTGATAAAAGTGAGTTTGAAGATGTCAAAACATTAACTAGTGATGTGCCCACTCTTTTAGATTACAAAGAGTTTAATTATGATAGTTGCTCTTTGATTGGTTGTATTTCTTTGTTGCAATCCATGATAAATTCACCCATGCTTATGAACAAAATAAAGCTTTTACTGAACATACTGTTGATGCTATGATGAAAGCTTTAGAAGAACAAATGGAATTGGAAGTTTCAATTCTTGGAAAATTACATGATGAGTGGGAACCTACTACCAAAGTCAAGATTAAAAATTATGAGTGTTTTGCTTTGTGTGACTTGGGTGCTAGTGTTTCTACAATTGCAAAATCTTTATGTGATGTGCTTGGTCTTACCGATATTGAAGAATGTTCTTTAAATGTGCACTTGGTGGATTATACTATTAAAAAGCCTATGGGAAGAATTAATGATGTTCTTATTCTTGCAAATAGGAATTATGTGTCCATAGATCTTATTGTTCTTGATATTGATTGCAATCCGTCTTGTCAAATTATTCTTGGTAGACCATTTTTACGCACTATCGGTGCCGTGATTGATATGAAAGAAGGCAATATTAAATTTCAGTTTCCACTAAGGAAGGGTATGGAACACTTCCCTAGAAGAATTAGGCTACCTTATGAATTAATCATGAGGGCATCTTAGGGATCTAGAAACAAAGACGACAAAACTTAGATCCTTGCTTTATGCCTAGCTAGGGGCCTGAAACGATAGCGCTTGTTGGGAGGCAACATGATGTCTACTACACAACCTTCTTCTTGTAGACGTTGTTGGGCCTCCAAGTGCAGAGGTTTGTAGGACAGTAGCAAATTTCCCTCAAGTGGATGACCTAAGGTTTATCAATCCGTGGGAGGCGTAGAATGAAGATGGTCTCTCTCAAATAACCCTGCAACCAAATAGCGAAGAGTCTCTTGTGTCCCCAACACAACCAATACAATGATAAATTCTATAGGTGCACTAGTTCGGTGAAGAGATGGTGATACAAGTGCAATATGGATGGTAGATATAGGTTTTTGTAATCTGAAAATATAAAAACAGCAAGGTAACTGATGATAAAAGTGAGCGAAAGCGGTATTGCAATGCGTTGAAACAAGGCCTAGGGTTCATACTTTCACTAGTGCAAGTTCTCTCAACAAGGATAACATAATTAGATCATATAACTATCCCTCAACATGCAACAAAGAGTCACTCCAAAGTTACTAATAGCGGAGAACAAACGAAGAGATTATTGTAGGGTACGAAACCACCTCAAAGTTATTCTTTTCGATCAATCCATTGGGCTATTCCTATAAGTGTCACAAACAACCCTAGAGTTCGTACTAAAATAACACCTTAAGACACAAATCAAGCAAAACCCTAATGTCACCAAGATACTCCAATGTCACCTCAAGTATCCGCGGGTATGATTATACGATATGCATCACACAATCTCAGATTCATCTATTCAACCAACACAAAGAACTTCATAGAGTGCCCCAAAATTTCTACCGGAGAGTCAAGACGAAAACGTGTGCCAACCCCTATGCATAGATTCCCAAGGTCACGAAACCCACAAGTTGATCACCAAAACATACATCAAGTGAATCAATAGAATACCCCATTGTCACCACGGGTATCCCACACAAGACATACATCAAGTGTTCTCAAATCCTTAAAGAATCAATCCGATAAGACAATTTCAAAGGGAAAACTCAATCCATTACAAGAAGGTAGAGGGGGAGAAACATCATAAGATCCAACTATAGTAGCAAAGCTCGTGGTACATCAAGATCGTGCCAAATCAAGAACACGAGAGAGAGAGATTGTCGGGGGAAACGACACCTATAGGATCACGAAGAATCCCTTTTGCTATGGTTGGCGGGCGCGGGGCTATGGAAAGAGCGGGATTAGAAAATCAACACAGGGGGATTATCCATGTTCGGGCCGCAAGTGATGCGTAATACCCTACTCCTGCTGGTTTATGTTTATCTGGTGTTCTTCAACTAGCTACAAAGCGTGCAAGGTCCAAAAAGTCCGAATCCTCCCTCAGTATGCCGCGGGCCTCCTTTTATAGTCAAAAGGGCCTGCCATAGTGGCACACAGGAGGTTGAAAGTTGTACAGTAGTCGAGTTTATCTCCTGGCACCGTAGGACAAACGCATTTAATGTGCTGCCAACATGCCCTCCTTGCTTTATCGGGGACGACAAGGAAAATCGTCCCAGCTGTCGCCGCCTCGCCTGGCTTCGACGCGCGTCCGAGCTGACGAGGCGTGTAGTGCCATGCTGGCTGGCTGGCTGCTGAGTTGGTGCGGTGGCAGAGTCTTCACGAAGATCTGCATGCCACCACGCAGGTGCTTGCTGAGTTGGCACGAAGCCGCATACGTCGCCACACAGTGCCTGCCTAGATGGTGGGGTTTGGCGGTATGTGGGAAACAGCGGTGGAGCCTTGGTGGGCGTGGGCCTGGCTGCAGCCCCGCGGATGTCTTCGGCAAGAGTCTTGCCGGGGCCCCAGCAAGGGTCTTTCTGCGGCGTCGTGGGAGTCCTCGGTAAGGGTCTTTCCGGGGGGTCTCGTGGGTATCCTTGGCAAGGATCTTGCCGAGGATCTTCGTCTTCTGATTCTCATCTAGTCTTGTATGTTCTCGGTCTTCACAAAGATCTACATGCCACCACGGAGGCGCCTCCCGAGCTTTGGTTCCAATGTGGTTGAGGGCGTCGGAACTCTTAGGCTCAAGGGTGGCGGCCCTGCTGGCGTTGGGCAAGTAGCCCCGGCAAGATTCTTGCCGGGGCCGTGAAGGCCGCCTCGGCAAGGACCTTGCCGGGGGAGTTTCACCTCGCCCCTCAGCTCTTCAAGCTCCTAGTCTTGAGCACGGCTCTGGTAATCTTTGCTTCTTCTGCCCCGCCAAGCGTGGCCACGGTCGTGGGGCTGCGACTGCCCGCGCACAAGTAAAGGGGTACAAAAAGGGACCCCTACTTTTGTACACCAACATGAGCCCCCGGGCCTGGGCCACAAAAAGGTCTTGATAACCCACAAGTATAGGGGATCAAATGTAGCCTCTTTCGATAAGTAAGAGTGTCAAACCCAACGAGGAGCTAAAGGTAGAACAAATATTCCCTCAAGTTCTATCGACCACCGATACAACTCTACACATGCTTAACGTTCGCTTTACCTAGAACAAGTATGAAACTAGAAGTACTTTGTAGGTGTTGTTGGATAGGTTTGCAAGATAATAACACATAAATAAAAACTAGGGGCTGTTTAGGTAAAGAAGCAATAAAGTTAGTATAGCGAGTGTGGAAAAGTGGTGGTAGGAGTTGCGACATTGTCCCTAAGCAATTGACTACTTTACTAGACCGATAGCAAGTTTTATGTCGGAGAGGCCACTGCTAGCATGTCATCCCTAACTTGGAATTCTATGCACTTATGGTTGGAACTATTAGCAAGCATCCACAACTATTAATGTTCATTAAGGTAAAACCCAACCATAGCATTAAGATATATTGGCCCCCCTTCAATCCCGTATGCATCAATTTCTATGCTAGGCTGAAGCTTATGCCACTCTTGCCCTCCAATACATAGTCCTATCAACATACAACTAACCCTATGGTGTGATCCACGCGTGCGCTCATATGATGGGAACCAAAGGACAGCCTCATAACCACAAGCAAATTAAACCAATCATAGCAATTCACCAATTACCGATAGGACAACGAAAATCTACTCAGACATCATAGGATGGCAACACATCATTGGATAATAATATGAAGCATAAAGCACCATGTTCAAGTAGAGGGTACAGCGGGTTGCGGGAGAGTGGACCACTGTAGATAGATGGGGGAAGGTGATGAAGATGTTGGTGAAGATGACGGAGGTGTTGGTGTAGATTGCGGTGACGATGATGGCCCCGGCGGCGTTCCGGCGCCATCGGAAGAGAGGGAAGAGAGCCCCCCTTCTTCTTCTTCTTCTTCTTCTTCTTCCTTGACCTTCTCCCTAGATGGGAGAAGGGTTTCCCCTCTTGTCCTTGGCTTCCATGGCATGGGAGGGGAGAGAGCCCCTCCGAGATTGGATCTATCTCTCTGTCTCTCTCTATTTCTGCGTTCTCAGATTCTGCCCTTTCACCGTTTCTTATATTCCCGGAGATTCGTTATTCCGATTGGGCTGAAATTTGGACACGATTTTTATCCGGATATTGGCTTTGTTGCGGCGAAAGAAGGGCATGAACCGCCTTACGGGGTGTCCACGAGGGCCCAGGGCGCGCTTGACCCCCTGGGGCGCGCCCCTCACCCTCGTGGGCCCCTCGGGCATTGTCTCGCGTTGATTCCACTTCCCAAAATTCACATATATACCAAAAAACATCTCCGTTAGTTTTTATCCCGTTTGGACTCCGTTTGTTATGGATTTTCTGCGAAAGAAAAAACATGCAACAAAGCGAGGAAGCGCAACCTGAACCTTTGGATCAATATGTTAGTCCCAAAAATAGTATAAAAAGTTGCCAAAAGTATATGAAAGTTTTATAATATTGGCATGGAACAATCGAAAATTATATATACGACGGAGATGTATCAGCACCCCCAAGCTTAATTCCTGCTCGTCCTCGAGTAGGTAAATGATAAAAAAGATAATTTTTGATGTGGAATGCTACCTAGCATAATATTGATCATGTAATCTAATCATGGCATGAATATTAAGACATGAGTGATTCAAAGCAATAGTCTATCTTTTGACATTAAGACAACAATACTTCAAGCATACTAATAAAGCAATCATGTCTTTTCAAAATAACATGGCCAAAGAAAGTTATCCCTACAAAATCATATAGTCTGGCTATGCTCCATCTTCACCACACAAAATATTCAAATCATGCACAACCCCGATGACAAGCCAAGCAATTGTTTCATACTTTTGACGTTCTCAAACCTTTTCAACGTTCACGCAATACATGAGCGTGAGCCATGGATATTGCACTATAGGTGGAATAGATTTTGATGGTGGAGGTTGTGTGGAGAAGACAAAAAAGGGAGAAAGTTCCATATCGACACGGCTAATCAATGGGCTATGGAGATGCCCATCAATTGATGTCAATGCGAGGAGTAGGGATTGCCATGCAATGGATGCACTAAGAGCTATAAGTGTATGAAAGCTCAAACTGAAACTAAGTGGGTGTGCATCCAACTTGCTTGCTCATGAAGACCTAGGGCATTTGAGGAAGCCCATCATTGGAATATACAAGCCAAGTTCTATATTGAAAATTCCCACTAGTATATGAAAGTGATAACTCAAGAGACTCTCTATATGAAGAACATGGTGCTACTCTGAAGCACAAGTGTGGAAAAAGGATAGTAGCATTGTCCCTTCTTTTTTTTGGGCTTTCCTTTTTTGGCCTTTCTCCTCTTTTTTTATTTGGCCTTTCTCTTTTTTTTTCATGGGACAATGCTCTAATAATGATGATCATCACACTTTTATTTACTTACAACTCAACATTACAACTCGGTACTAGAACAAAGATATGACTCCATATGACTGCCTTCCTCCTCAGCCGCCTCTGGCTCGGGCAAGTACTTGACGGTGGCCGACGACCTGTTCGTCCACATCCCGGGAACGGCGAGCACCAGGGCACCAACCGAGGGGGAGGTGTTCGACGATGATGCGCTCGTCGCCGCCGGGCTTGAGATTGTTGACGAACCGAGCGCCGGTGGCGGCGGTTCCCAAGAGGAGCAGCTCCTTGACCATGAGCGTCAACTTCAAAAGCTCCGAGCGCTCCGTGCCACCGATGACCCATAAGTATAGGGGATCTATCGTAGTCCTTCGATAAGTAAGAGTGTCGAACCCAACGAGGAGCGAAGGAAATGATAAGCGGTTTCGAAGGTATTCTCTGCAAGCACTGAAATAATAGGTAACAAATAGTTTTGTGATAAGATAATTTGTAACGAGCAACAAGTAACAAAAGTAAATAAAGTGCATCAAGGTGGCCCAATCCTTTTTGTAGCAAAGGACAAGCCTAGACAAACTCTTATATAGAGATAAGCGCTCCCGAGGACACATGGGAATTATCGCCAAGCTAGTTTTCATCATGTTCATATGATTCGCGTTCGGTACTTTGATAATTTGATATGTGGGTGGACCGGTGCTTGGGTGCTGTCCTTACTTGGACAAGCATCCCACTTATGATTAACCCCTATTGCAAGCATCCACAACTACAAAAGAAGTATTAAGGTAAACCTAACCATAGCATGAAACATGTGGATCCAAATCAGCCCCTTACGAAGCAACGCATAAACTAGGGTTTAAGCTTCTGTCACTCTAGCAACCCATCATCTACTTATTACTTCCCAATTCCTTCCTCTAGGCCCAAACAATGGTGAAGTGTCATGTAGTCGACGTTCACATAACACGACTAGAGGAGAGACAACATACATCTCATCAAAATATTGAGCGAATACCAAATTCACATGACTACTAATAGCAAGATTTCCCCATGTCCTCGGGAACAAAGCGTAACTACTCACAAAGCATATTCATGTTCATAATCATAGGAGTATTAATATGCATATAGGATCTGAACATATGATCTTCCACCAAATAAACCAACTAGCATCAACTACAAGGAGTAATCAACACTACTAGCAACCTATAGGTACCAATCCCAGACTATGAGACAAGAATTGGATACAAGAGATGAACTAGGGTTTCAGAGGAGATGGTGCTGGTGAAGATGTTGAAGGAGATTGCCCTCTCCCGGTGAGAGGAGCGTTGGTGATGACGATGGCGATGATGTCCCCCTCCCGGAGGGAAGTGTCCCCGGCAGAACAGCTCTGCCGGAGCCCTAGATTGGTTCCGCCAAGGTTGCGCCTCATGGCGGCGGAGTCTTGTCCCGAAAGCTTGCTTATGATTTTTCTTCGGACGAAAGACTTCATATAGCAGAAGATGGGCACCGGAAGGCCAACAGGGGGCCCACGAGGCAGGGGGCACGCCCAGGGGGTAGGGCGCGCCCCCACCCTCGTGGACAGGTGGAGGCCCCCCCTGACGTGGATTCTTCTTCCAGTATTTTTTATTATTTCCCAAAATAACTTTCGTGGAGTTTCAGGACTTTTGGAGTTGTGTATAATAGGTCTCTAATATCTGCTCCTTTTCGGCCTGAGAATTCCAGTAAGCATTCTCCCTCCTTATGTAAAACCTTGTAAAATAAGAGAGAATAGACATAACTATTGTGACATAATATGTAATAGCAGCCCATAATGCAATAAATATTGATATAAAAGCATGATGCAAAATGGACGTATCAACTCCCCAAGCTTAGACCTCGCTTGTCCTCAAGCGGAAGCCGATAACGATAAATATGTCCACATGTTTAGAGGCAAAGGTGTCGATAAAATAAAATACAGACATGAGGGCATCATGATTATTCTCATAACAACAACATATATGGATAATGTCATATGAATTCTTATGCTCAAGTAATAATCTATTCACAATGCAAAGTATGAATCAGAAACTTTATTGAGAACCAACAAACTATAATCTCAGTCATTTAGGCAATTGCAATTTATCATAACATCAGAAAGAGTCTATGTCAGAGCTTTCTAGCAAGTCCACATACTCAACTATCATCTAGTCTTTCATAATTGCTAACACTCACGCAATACTTGTGGTTACGGAGTTTTAACCGGACACAGAGAAAGATAGGGCCTTATAGTTTCGCCTCCCAACCTTTTACCTCAAGGGTAATGTCAACAATAATAACTCATGCTAACTTACATCCAGTTAGATATATATATCAGGATCTTTCCAACATACTGTGCTTGCCAAAGGATAAAATGTAAAAAGGAAAGGTGAAGATCACCACGACTCTTGCATAAGGTAGAAGATAATAGTAAAATATAGGCCCTTCGCAGAGGGAAGCAGAGGTTGTCATGCGCTTTCAGGGTTGGATGCACAAAATCTTAATGCGAAAGAATGTCACTTTATATTGCCACTTGTGATATGAACCTTTATTATGCAGTCCGGTAGCTTTTATTTCTTCCACATCACAAGATCGTATAAAGCTTATTTCCTCCACACCAATCAATCATACATATTTAGAGAGAAATTTTTATTGCTTGCACCGATGACAACTTACTTGAAGGATCTTACTCAATCCGTGAGTAGATATGGTGGACTCTCATGGCAAAACTGGTTTAAGGGTTTTTGGAAGCACAAGTAGTATCTCTACTTGGTGCAAAGAATTTAGCTAGCATGAGGGGAAAGGCAAGCTCAACATGTTGGATGATCCATGACAATATATTTTATCTCAGATATAAGAAAACATAACCCATTACGTTGTCTTCCTTGTCCAACATCAACTCATTAGCATGTCATATTTTAATGAGTGCTCCCAATCATAAAAGATGTCCAAGATAGTATATTTATATTTGAAACCTCTCTTTCTTTATTACTTCCTATTAATTGCAACGATGACCAAAGCTATGTTTGCCAACTCCTAACAATTTTTAATCATCATACTCTTTCTATGTGAAGTCATTACTCTCAATAAGATCAATATGATCTCTTTATTCCTTCTTATTCTTTTCTCTTTCACTCAAGATCATAGCAAGATAATCAAGCCCTTGACTCAACACTAATCTTTATTATATAGATCACAGACTCGATTACATAGAGAGATCATAAAGCAAAACTCAAAACTAGATCATACCAAAACTTTATTCTACTAGATCAAGATACTACTGAAAGGATCGAGCTAAGAAAAACGGTAAAGATAGGAGTGTGATGGTGATACGATACCGGGGCACCTCCCCCAAGCTTGGCAGTTGCCAAGGGGAGTGCCATACCCATGTGATTATGCCTCCTTTGCTGGTGAAGGGATTGTTGATGATGTAGGCTTGTCGTCCATCTTCCGAGGCATAGGCTCACCATCATAGAAGGATGATCGAGTCTCCGGGATCCTTAAATCTGTAGCCAAACTCATCCTCTTGAATCTATATTCATACTCACAGTTTTGGTTTTGCAGGTCATAGATTTGGGCTTGGAGGTGCTCGATTTTCTCATGGAGCTTGAAGATGGCCTCCCCAATGTCCTTGGCATCCAGCTTGTGGTTGTTGGTGAACTCCGTGATCATTATGTGATTTGAGTCAAGTCCACGCTCCACCATCTCCTGGCACTTGAAAACTTGTTGCTCCATTGCTTCAAGCCTTGTCTCCACACTTCCGGTCCTCCGTGGTCCCTCAACATCGCGGATGTGCAGCAACCCATCACGCATCTCAATGGTTTGAGGGTGTTGCAGCACCTCCGCGAGGTAGGGGTTGATGGCCTTCTCGAAGAACTTGTCCTTGGGGGTGCTTGAAGACGTCATGATGACCTAGATCTGTCAGAAAAATAGCTCGAAACAAGAACAGAGGATATTTTCGTGATACGGGGGTCAAAACCTTCGGGAGATTATATAATGAATTTTTACCGACCAAAATACGTAGCGTGCAAAAGCAGTCCGGAGAGCACACAAGGTGCCCACGAGGCAGGGGGCGCGCCCAGGGGGTAGGGCGCGCCCTCCACCCTCGTGGAGCCCTCCTGTCCTTCCCGGACCGCTTCTTATTTTTCTATTTTTCTAAATATACCAAAATAGTGAAAAATTGCCTTTAGAACTGTCTTGGAGTCGGTTTACTTACCGTACCACATACCTGTTCCTTTTCGGAGTCTGAAACGTTCTGGAAAGTGTCCCTGATGTATTCCTCCGGGGTTACGGTTTCAATAACATTGGTTTCAACATTTATAGGATTACCTGAGATATAATGTGTAATTCTTTGACGGTTCACCACCTTCGGATTTGTGCCTTCGAAGTTGTTGATTTTTATGGCACCGGAGCGATAGACCTCCTCGATAATGTAAGGACCTTCCCATTTAGAGAGAAGTTTTCCTGCAAAAAATCTTAAACGAGAGTTGTATAGCAATACATAATCACCTACATTAAACTCACGCTTTTGTATCCATTTGTCATGCCATCTTTTAATTTTTTCTTTAAAAACTTGGCATTTTCATAGGCTTGGGTTCTCCATTCATCAAGTGAGCTAATGTCAAATAACCTCTTCTCACCGGCAAGTTTGAAATCATAGTTGAGCTCTTTAATAGCCTAATAAGCCTTATGTTCTAGTTCGAGAGGTAAGTGACAAGCTTTTCCATAAACCATTTTATACGGAGACATACCCATAGGATTTTTATATACAGTTCTATAGGCTCATAATGCATCATCAATTTTATTGGACCAATTCTTTCTAGATCTATTAACAGTCTTTTGCAAAATTAATTTGAGCTCTCTATTACTAAATTCTACTTGACCACTAGACTACGGGTGATAAGGAGATGCAATTCTATGATTAACATCATACTTAGCAAGCATTTTACGGAAAGCGCCATGAATAAAATGTGAACCACCATCAGTCATTAAATATCTAGGGACTCCAAACCTCGAAAAAATAACTTCTTTAAGCATCTAAATAGAAGTGTTATGATTAGCACTACTAGTTGGAATAGCTTCTACCCACTTAGTAACGTAATCAACAGCAACTAAAATATGTGTGTATCCATTGGAGGCAGGAAAAGGTCCCATATAATCAAAGACCCAAACATCAAATGATTCAATAACAAGTGAATAATTCATAGGCATTTCCTGACGTCTACTAATATTACCGATTCTTTGTCATTCATCACAAGATAGGACAAACTTATGAGCATCCTTGAAGAGAGTAGGCCAATAAAAACCGGATTGCAATACCTTATGTGCAGTTCTGTCTCCAGCGTGGTGTCCTCCATAAGCCTCGGAGTGACACTTGCGTAGGATCTGTTCTGTTCATGCTCGGTACACAACGCCTAATAACACAATCTACTCCTTTATAAATATGTGGGTCATCCCAAAAGTAATGTCTCAAATCATAGAAAAACTTTTCTTTTCTTTGGTATGTGAAACTAGGTGGTATAAATTTAGCAAAAATGTAATTAGCATAATCAGCATACCATGGAAGCGATCTGAGAAGCATTTATGACATTCAATTGTTCATCGTGAAAGCTATCATCAATAGGTAGTGGGTCATCAAGAACATTCTCTAGCCTAGACAAGTTGTTATGCAGCAGGGTTCTCAGCTCCCATTCTATCAATAATATGCAAATCAAATTCTTGTAGCAAGAGAACCCATCTGATAAGTCTAGGTTTAGCATCTTTCTTTTCCATAAGATATTTAATAGAAGCATGATCCGTGTGAATAGTTACTTTAGAATCAACAATGTAAGGTCTGAACTTATCACAAGCAAATACAACTACTAAGAATTCTTATTCAGTAGTAGCATAATTTCTCTGAGCATTGACTATAGTTTTACTAGCATATTGAACAACATTTAATTTCTTATCAACTCTTTTCCCTAGAACAACACCTACAGCATAATCACTAGCATCACACATAATTTCAAAGGGTAAATTCCAATCAAGTGGCTGAACAATAGGTGCAGAGATCGATGCTTTCTTAAGTATTTCAAATGCTTCTACACAATCATCATCGAAGAAAAATGGTATGTCTTTTTGTAATAAATTAGTCAGAGGCCGAGAAATTTTTGAGAAGTCCTTAATGAACCTCCTATAAAAACCGGCGTGACCAAGTAAACTTCTTATACCTTTGATGTCCTTGGGACATGGCATCTTTTCAATAGCATCAACCTTGGCTTTATCAACCTCAATACCTCTTTCGTAAACTTTATGCCCCAAGACAATACCTTCATTAACCATAAAGTGGCACTTTTCCCAATTCAAGACAAGATTAGTTTCTTCACATCTCTGCAAAACTCGATCAAGGTTGCTCAAGCAATCATCAAAAGAGGATCCATAAATGGAGAAATCATCTCGTGCATGAAAACCTCACAAATCTTTCCACAAAAGTCAGAGAATATAGCCATCATGCATCTTTGAAAGGTAGCAGGTGCATTACATAAACCAAAAGGCATACGTCTATAAGCAAAAGTACCGAAAGGGCAAGTAAAAGTGGTCTTTGATTGATCATCGGTACAACCACGGTATTTGAGAGAAACCAGAGTAACCATCTAGAAAGAAAAAATGTGTATGTTTGGATAATCTTTCTAGCATTTTATCAATAAAAGGCAAAGGGTAATGATCTTTTTATTAGCTTTATTTAATTTGCAGAAATAAATTTTCATCCTATAACTGGTAATAATTCTTTGCGGAATCAATTCATATTTATCATTAGGAATGACAGTAATACCTCCCTTCTTAGGTACACAATGGATCGGACTTACCCACTGACTATTAGCAACGGGATAAATTATACCTGACTCAAGGAGCTTTAGTATTTCCTTTCTTACCACTTCTTTCATTTTAGGATTCAGCCGTCGTTGGTGATCTCGAACTGGTTTGGCATCTTTCTCCAAATTTATTTTATGTTGACATAGAGTGGGACTAATGCCCTTAAGATCATCAAGAGTATATCCAATAGCAGCGCAGTGCTTCTTCAGAGTTTTCAATAATCTCTCTTCTTCATGCTTTGAAAGGTTAGCACTAATAATAACATGAAATATCTCATTTTCATCAAGATAAGCATATTTAAGAGTATCAGGCAATGGTTTGAGCTCAAACACGGGATCGCCCTTGGGTGGAGGAGGATCCCCTAGGATTTCAACAGGCAAATTGTGTTTCAGGATGGGTTCCTGTTTAAAGAATACTTCATCTATTTCCCTTCTTTCATTCATAAACATATCATTTTAATGGTCTAGCAAATATTGTTCTAAAGGATCACTAGGAGGCACGGCAATAGAAGCGAGACCAATAATTTCATCTTTACTAGGCAATTCCTTTTCACGGTGTTGTCTACGAAATTTAGAAAAGTTGAACTCATGAGACATATCACCCAAACCAATAGTAACAACATCCTTTTTGCAGTCTATCTTAGCATTAACAGTGTTCAAGAAGGGTCTACCAGAAACAAAGGGACAAAAGCTATCTTGTGGGGAACCAAGAACAAGAAAAATCAGCGGGATATTTAGTTTTCCCACACAGGACTTCAACATCTCTAACAATTCCCATTGGTGATATAGTATCTCTATTGGCAAGTTTAATTGTGACATCAATATCTTCTATCTCAGCAGGTGCAATATCATGCATAATTTCTTTGTATAAGTCAAAAGGTATTGCACTAGCACTAGCACCCATATCACATAAGCCATGATAACAATGATCTCCTATTTTAACAGAAATAACAGACATGCCTACTGTTGGGTTCTACGGTAGGGTGCGTCGACTGCAAATTAAAATTTTCCTACGAGCAGAACATCCAGGAACATGCTACGGGAGATGGATCACAGTTCGTTACCACTAGGCAGCAAGATCTTTGTACAGCGGAAGAAGAGTTGGGGCAGCGGCGTCTGCGTGGATCGTCTCCTCCTCGTCCGATCTCCCTCGGCGGCGGTCGTCGATCCCACGTGCATAAGTTCACCGGAGCAGCGCAAGTGCACCGCCTCTAACGGTATCTGGCGTGCAGGAGGAACACCGTGCGGTGGACTGCTAGGTCCGATCACACAGTCGGCAGCGAGTGGAGGTGGCTATTCGCAACACATGCAAACCCTAGTTGCAATGCTGAAGCGATCAACCTCCTGAGTGTGCCGCACCTCCACTTTATATAGGCGTCCATCGCAGGCTCAACACTTGGGCCTCGCACGGACCCTAAAGCCCAAAGTCTACTCGGTCACGTTCCTAGTCCAGTTCGGATCACATCCGACCAGTGTCCTACCAACCGACCTCGCGAGTTCCTTCCCTTAAGCCTTGCCGACCCCTTAGGTTCAAGTCATTTTGGTCACGATTCGGATCACCTCCGACCTGCACGGTTGGTAGCGGCCTCTAGCAAGGCGTGCCGACCACCAAGCGAACTATGAAGCTGGTTAAGCGAACACAGCATAACGTGTCACACTTCATTGCTTTTGCCACACGATATATGTTGTCGGGCTCAAGGCGAGATCACATCCTTGTGCTAGCCCGACCTCTTTCTCGTTCGGATAATCTGACCACAATCCGGATTATCTCATAATCCTTGTCGCATGGCCATGCTTATCCTGGTCGGATCACACGAGGGCCCAGTATATCTCTCTCGATCGGAGGGGCAAATCCCATCTTGCTCGACCATGTCTCGCGGCATGGGGCTGGACAAACCCGAAACCTACCTTTGTAACTACCCGATCCACGGAGTAGCGTTTGGTCGGCCCAAAGCAAGTCTGTCACCATCCCGAGTACATGCATCAACTCAAGTCTTAGGACATAGAACGTATGTTGTACTAGAGACTCACAGATGACATATCGCTGCGTCTCATAGTTGGGTCTGTCTGACTCGGACCTTATCTCGACTCGGATCCGACTAGGTCGAATCCGACCAGACCTTTCCAAGTCCATATTATCCGGTTAGCATCCAATGCTCCATGGCTAGTGAGACCAAGCCATCGATCGTGTCATATGCCGATCTAGTCATTGCGGCGTCCACACAGCCCTTTCGACTAGGGACCTTTTAGGACAGTCATCATACAATGCATAGTCCCACAAACAAGTCACATACTTGGCGATACACATCATTGATAATGTCCAAGGACTATCTTTATTCATAAACACATAGGAAATATCATCATACATGATTGCCTCTAGGGCATATCTCCAACAGTCTCCCACTTGTACTAGAGTCAATCAAATAGACATCGAATGCCCATAGCTCTAACGTGCCCCTCATGCTTGGGTTGTGGAAGCGGCTTAGTCAACGGATCTACAACATTTGCATCCGTATGAATCTTGCATAACTCTACATCACCATTCTTTATGATCTTTCGTATCAGGTGATATTTCCGATCTATGTGTCTGACCTTGTGGTGATTCCTCGGCTCCTTGGCTTGTGCGATGGCACTAGAATTATCACAATAAAGGTCCAACGGTTTTACCAAGGCTGGAAAATACCAAGAATGCCGGATCCGAACACCTTCCTTTGCGACTTCACAAGCCGCAATGTATTAAACTACGTGGTAGAATCGCCACCGTATCCTGCTTGGAACTCATCCGATTACCTTGCTCCTCCGTTCGATGACGCACACGAATCCGAACTGTGATCGACAATCGTCTCTGTCAGTTTGGAAACTAGCATCAACGTAACCCCTTACGACGAGCTCTTCCTCACCTCCATAAACTAGGAACATCTCTTTAGTCCTTTTCAGGTACTTCAAAATAGTCTTTACACTGCCCGATTGACTCTCACCAGGTTGGCACAGTATCTGCTTGTTAGGCTTATTGCAAAGCAACATCAGGCCTTGTACATATCATGGCATACATGATGGATCCGATTGCCGAGGCATACGGAATCCTACTCATCCTGCTTCGCTCATCAGATGTCGAAGGACTCTGAGTCTCGCTTAGCCTTATACCATGGGAGAGGGGCAAGAACCCTTTCTTTGCCTCACTCATGTTGAACCGCTTCAACACTTTATCTATGTACATGCTCGGCTTAAGCCGAGCAGCCTCCTCGATCTATCTCTATAGATCTTAATGCCTAAAATATAGACTGCCTCACCAAGGTCCTTCATCGAAAACTTGCCATTCAATGATCCCTTGACCGAGTTTAACATCGAAACATCGTTCCCGATCGGTAGTATGTCGTCCACATACAAGATCAAAACACTATGGAGCTCCCACTTAACTTCTTGTATAAACAAGAGTCCTCTTAAACTTTGATGAAACCGAGACTAGTGACGACCTCATCAAAGCGAATGTTCCAACTCCGAGATGCTTGCTTCAACCCATAAATGGATCTCTTGAGCTTGCATACCTTACTAGTTCTAGTCGGATCGACAAAACCCTCGGGCTGTATCATATACCCGTCCTCGGTTAAATTTCCATGAAGGAAAGCCGTTTTGACATCCATCTGCCATATCTCGTAATCGAAATATGCAGCTATAGCTAGTATGATCCTCACCGACTTCAGCATCACTACCGGCGAGTAAGTCTCATCGTAGTAAATTCGTTGAACTTGTCCATATCCTTTAGCGACAAGCCGAGCTTTGTGGATCTGAACATTTCCATCCACATCGGTTTTCTTCTTAAAGACCCATTTGCAACCAATGGCAATTACGCCAGGTGGCGGATCAACCAAGTCCCAGACTTGATTCTCATCCATGGACTTTAACTCGGATCTCATGGCCTCCAGCCATGCCTCGGAATCTGGGCTCACCATCGCTTCCGCATGCGTGGCCGGCTCGTCGCTTTCTAGCAACAATACATCGCTCACTCTGCGCAATCTTTCTGACCTCCTTGTTTCCGGTGGCGATTCCACTATAGGTTCCCTGACTGACTCCGGTATGATCTCATCACCAAACGAGCCGTCCCCGAGTGGTCCTTGAACTTCTTCGAGTCGCACTGCCCCTCCCAATCGGCCTCCCCGGACCGAGAAACTCTTTCTCAAGGAAAACCCGTTCGAGCAACAAACACTTTGTTCTTCCGGTTGTAGAAGCTATATCCCAAGGTTTCCTCGGATATCCCACGAATATGCATTTATCCCGACTTAGGTGTAAGCTTGTCGACATAAGTCGCTTGACAAATGCTTCACAACCCCAAATCTTTAGAAAAGACAAAGCTGAGTCTTCCGGTCCACATCTCATGTGGTGTCTTGTCTACGGATTTTGATGGTACCCTATTAAGTGTGAAAACTGCAGTTTCTAGAGCGTATCCCCAGAATGACAAGGGTAAATCCGATTTGCTCATCATAGATCGAACCATGTCCAACAAGGTACGATTCCTCCGTTCTGACACGTCGTTTCTCTGTGGCGTACCCGGAGGTGTGAGCTGAGGTACTATACCTCGACTGTTCGGATGATCATCAAACTCCTGGCTCATGTACTCACCTCCACGATCGAGATCATGAAGCTTTATAGTCTTGCCGAGCTGATTCTCAACCTTGTTACGAAACTCTTTGAACTTTTCAATAGTCTCCGACTTGTGCCTCATCAAATAGATATATCCATATCTACTCAAGTCTTGATAAAAGTCACGAATCGATAGCCACCTCTGCCAGTTGTGCTCATTGGACCACACACATCACTGTGTATAAGCTCCAACAGCTCGGACGCCCTCTCGCAACTCTTTGCGAAAGGAGATTTAGTCATCTTGCCGAGCAAGCATGATTCACATGTCTCGAACGACCCGAAGTCGGACGAAGTTAGGAGCCCATCATCATGGAGCTTCTTCATGCATTTCAGACTAATGTGTCCAGCCCAGAAGTATGTCGGACTTATCTCATTAGGCTTATGCCTCTTGACATTCACGTTATAGACCGGTTCCTGTTCTAGATTCAATATAAATAGCCCATCAACAATGGGTGCATAGCCGTGGAACATACCATTCAAAAATATCAAACAACCATTGTTCTTTAGATTGAATTCATAACCTTGACTCATCAAACATGAGGCAGAAATAATGTTCCGACTAAGTGCGGGGAATGTAATAACAATTATTCAATTCCATTATGAATCCGGAAGGAAAGTCGGAGCTGCATCGTGCCGACCTCCAACGCAGCAACTCTTGCTTTGTTGCCGACCACGATGCCAATCTCCCTTGTGCCACACGCCTAGTTCTTACCAGCCCTGGCATCGAAGTTGCAAATATGAACAACCGATCCGGTATCAAATACCCAAGAGCTGCTAGGTATGTCGGCCAAGGTAAATGTCTATAACATATGCAACAAGTGTACCTTTGCCTGAAGCAGCATTCCCGGCCTTCTTGCCATGCTCTGCAAGCCACTTGCTACAGTTCCTCTTCCAGTGACCGGTTTCCTTGCAGTGATAGCAAACGGCCTTCGAGTCCGGTCCAGACTTCGGCGTAGCGGCAGAGGTTACCATCTCCGTGCCCTTTTCCTTAGCCTTTTTCTTGGACCAGCTCTTCTTGAACTTAGCCGTTTTGTTCTCCATCTACACTTGATGCGTGCCTTTCTTAATATCCTGCTCTGCCACCTTGAGCATCCCATGCAATTCGGTGAGCTTCTTATCCATGCCATGCATATGATAGTTCGAGATGAACGTCCCATAGCTGGGCGGAAGAGAACCTGAACAGATCGATGGCTGACTCATCCAAGAGCGGGAAGCCCAAACGATCCAAAGCTTGCACATATCCGATCATCTTGATCACATGTGGGCTCGATTGGATCACCTTCCTTCAGCTTGCAATCCATCAAGGATTGCCGACGTTGAACCTTTCGGTCCTAGCACGTATGCGAAACATGCTCTTGAGACTCTCGATCATATCGTAAGCCTCAACATTTTCAAATGTCATGCAAATCGGGCTCCATACAAGCCAAAGATCGAGACGGTGATCTCCGTTGATTCATCAACGAGTTTACAGTAGGCATTCTTAGCTGTGGCACTAGCATTATCGGCAGGTTCCTCTCGGAAGTGGATCCTCTAGAACATGTTCCTTTTATCATGCTTGAGAACAATTCTCAGATTTCTATACCGGTGGTAAAGTTTGTTCCATTCAGTTTATCCTTTTCCAGAATTGATTTCAATGCAAAGTTGGGTCGAGCAGGTGGTGCCATTGATCTACAACAGAAAATATGCAATCACTAAGCAATGTGTTTATGTAGAGTAGTTCTAGCCTAAATGTAAATACTCCCATCAAGTCGGCATCCCTTCGCAAACTCTCGGTGATTCAGGATCCGGACTAGCGCATGCGACTAGTGAGCTTTAGCATCATGCTAGCCAACATACCTATCCGGTAAGCAACTCCTTGCTAATCGTATCTCTATACGACTCACAGCCGGTTGGGAAGGTATCTCATACCCCGGCTCCCAACCTTCTCTCGCCACAAGGCCCAAAACCGCTTTTGACAAACCTTGTCAAGTTAACTTTGATGCAAAGGCATGTCCGTATAAAACCACGAACCCTTGATTCAAGGACACCCAGCGGCACCCCAATTTTATGAGCCCACTACTAGACGTGCTTGACGTGCGAAGGTGCAACATCGGGATGGCAATTACTTGATATTCATGAGGGATCATTCTATCATTCTAATATGCATAGAAACAAAGAAGCATAACAATCACAAATATAACACATATTGTGAAATAGTATGGCTCCTTTCATGGGCGTTCTTCGGGCCGGCTCCGACTCGATGACCATCTAGGAACTCCATCTTGTTTGTCAGGCCCGGACGCCAAGTCATCAACCTGATCTCTATTATCCAACTACTACAACTAGTAATAAATTTTACATAGAGTCATAAGTCGACACGCAGGTCGTTATACAATATAATGACAGCACTTTGGCTCCTGTCGGCTGACAAACATGACACGCAGCCACGTGATAAATTACACACATGCATCACATACACATGAGGCATACTATTCACATCAAACCTGCAAAACAAAGTTATGCATAGAATCGCATTCTACCGGTTTGTGTGTCGGGTACGAAATACACGGCGCTACACACACGGCGAATTCTCTTATCTGACCGATCTTATCGATCATCGCGAATCCAATTCGGATTTACGTTTCACTGTTAACCCCGATGGCGGATGACCGACCGGTAGGGGTAGATCGTGTCACGACCTCATCGATCCCGATTTACAGAAAACATAGCCTCAACGATCCCCATGTGCAGTTGATCACATCAACCGTGCACATAGCCGATCTCTTCAAGGACAACAGATCTCATCTGCCGCCTCTGCATATCTAATATGCATACGATCTGAATCCAAATCCTATAGCAGAGGCTCTGATACCACTGTTGGGTTCTACGGTAGGGTGCGTCGACTGCAAATTAAAATTTTCCTACGAGCAGAACATCCAGGAACATGCTACGGGAGATGGATCACAGTTCGTTACCACTAGACGCGCAGTGCTGTGCAGCGGAAGAAGAGTTGGGGCAGCGCGTCCGCGTGGATCGTCTCCTCCTCGTCGAGATCTCCCCTCGAGCGGCGGTCGTCCGATCCCACGTACGAGTTCGCTGGAGCGCGCAAGTGCACCGCCTCTAACAGTATCCGCGCGTGCAGGAGGAACACCGTGCGGCGGAGTGCTAGGTCCGATCACACAGTCGGCGGCGAGTGGAGGTGGCTATTCACAACACATGCAAACCCTAGTTGCAACGCTGAAGCGATCAACCTCCTGAGTGTGCCGCACCTCCACTTTATATAGGCGTCCGTCGCAGGCTCAACACTTGGGCCTCGCACGGACCCTAAAGCCCAAAGTCTACTCGGTCACGTTCCTAGTCCAGTTCGGATCACATCCGACCAGTGTCCCTCTGAACCGACCTCGTAGGTTCCTTCCCTTAAGCGTCACGACCCCTTAGGTTCAAGTCGGCTTTGGTCACGGTTCGGATCACCTCCGACTGCACGGTTGGTAGCGGCCTCTAGCAAGGCGTGCCGACCACCAAGCAGAACTATGAAGCTGGTTAGGCGAACCTCGCATAACGTGTCACACTTCGCTCCTTTGCCACACGATATATGTTGTCGGGCTCAAGGCGAGACTGTCATCCTTGTGCTAGCCCGACCTCTTTCTCGTTCCAGTGATACTGACCACAATCCGGATTATCTCATAATCCTTGTCGCATGGCCATGCTTATCCTGGTCGGATCACACGAGGGGCCCAGAGTATATCTCTCTCGATCGGAGGGCAAATCCCATCTTGCTCGACCATGTCTCGCAGAGATGGGGCTGGACAAACCCGAAACCTACCTTTGTAACTACCCAGTCACGGAGTAGATTTTGGTCGGCCCAAAGCAAGTAAGTCACCAACCAGAGAAAATGCTTCAGCTCAGTTCTTAGGACATAGAACAGATGTTGTACTAGAGACTCACAGATGACATATCGCTGCGTCTCATAGTTGGGTCTGTCCGACTCGGACCTTATCTCGACTTCGGATCCGACTATGTCGAATCCGACCAGACCTTTCCAAGTCCATATTATCCGTTAGCATCCAATGCTCCATGGCTAGTGAGACCAAGCCATCGATCGTGTCATATGCTGCCTTTGTTGTCGGCTACACATCCACACAGCCCTTTCGACTAGGGACCTTTTAGGACAGTCATCATACAATGCATAGTCCCACAAACAAGTCACATACTTGCTGATACACATCATTGATAATGTCCAAGGACTATCTTTATTCATAAACACATAGGAAATATCATCATACATGATTGCCTCTAGGGCATATCTCCAACACCTATCACGGGTCTATGTTTATCTTTAGTACAAGGTTTAGCAATTCTAGCAGTTTCATCGCAGAAATGAATAACATGCCCATCAATATTATCAGACAAGAGATCTTTAACAATAGGAATATTAGGTTCAACTTTAACTTGCTCGGGAGGTGTATAAGTTCTAATATTGCTTTTATGTAACCACGATTGAAGCTTTAGCATGATCCTTTATCCTAACAGGGAAAGGTGGTTTCTCAACATAAGCAGTAGGAACAATGGGATCATTATAAGTGATAGTCTTTTCTTCAACTTTGATAGGTGCAGCTACTTTTACTTCTATGGGAGGATGATATTTAAACCACTTCTCCTTAGGGAGATCAACATGAGTAGCAAAAGATTCAAAAAAGGAAGCTACTATCTCAGAGTCAAGTCCATACTTAGTGCTAAATTTACGGAAAATATCGGTATCCATAAAAGATTTAACACAATCAAACTTAGGTGTCATACGACTACTTACCTTCATCGAGGTCCCAATCTTTAGAGTTGCGTTTAATTCTTTCCAATAAATCCCATTTGAATTCAATAGTCTTCATCATAAAAGAGCCAAAGACAAGAAGTACCGAGCATGGTGCGATTGTTATCAGAAAGCCGAGCATAAATTTTTTGAATAATTATTTCTCTTGGAAGCTCATGATTGGGGCATGAATATAACATTGATTTAAGCCTCCCCCAAGCTTGAGCGATGCTTTCCCCTTCGCGAGGCCAAAAATTATATATATAATTGCGATCATGATGAACAAGATGCATAGGATAAAATTTCTGATGAAATTCCAATTTTAATCGTTTGTAGTTCCATGATCCCATATCATCACATAGCCTATACCATGTCAATGCATCTCCCTTCAAAGATAAAGGGAAGACCTTCTTCTTAATAACATCACCGGGCACACCTGCAAGCTTAAATAATCCACAAACTTCATCCACATATATTAGGTGCTCATCATCAGGATGCATTGTTCCATCTCCCGCAAAAGGATTAGCTAGCAGTTTTCTATCATACCAAGGAATCTCAAAGTAGACATTTTCATTTTCAGTAGGTTTAGTAGGTTGAGGAGCAACTCTTTGCTCATCGGTCGGGGTGAAGATACCCCAACAAGCCCCTCAGAGGATTACTTTCCATAGTAACAAGTGACAAGAATTTCAGCACACTATATAAATTTTTTCCTTACCAAATTCGACCTACCAAAGGCGCTTCACTCCCTGGCAACGGCGCCAGAAAAGAGTCTTGATGACCCACAAGTATAGGGGATCTATCATAGTCCTTTCGATAAGTAAGAGTGTCGAACCCAACGAGGAGCGTATGAAATGATAAGCGGTTTTCAAAGCAAGGTATTCTCTTCAAGCACTGAAATAATAGGTAATAGATAGTTTTGTGATAAGATAATTTGTAACGAGCAACAAGCAACAAAAGTAAATAAAGTGCAGCAAGGTGGCCCAATCCTTATTGTAGAAAAGGACAAGCCTAGACAAAATCTTATATAGAGAAAAAGCGCTCCCGAGGACACATGGGAATTATCATCAAGCTAGTTTTCATCATGTTCATATGATTCGCGTTAAATTACTTTGATAATTTGATATGTGGGTGGACGGTGCTTGGGTGCTTTCCTTACTTGGACAAGCATCCCACTTATGATTAACCCCTATTGCAAGCATCCAAGAACTACAAAAGAAGTATTTAGGTAAACCTAACCATAGCATGAAACATGTGGATCCAAATCAGCCCCTTACGAAGCAACGCATAAACTAGGGTTTAAGCTTCTGTCACTCTAGCAACCCATCATCTACTTATTACTTCCCAATGCCTTCACTAGGCCCAAACATTAGTGAAGTGTCATGTAGTCGACGTTCACATAACACCACTAGAGGAGAGACAACATACATCTCATCAAAATATCGAACGAATACCAAATTCACATGACTACTAATAGCAAGACTTCTCCCATGTCCTCGTGAACAAACGTAATTACTCACAAAGCATATTCATGTTCATAATCAGAGGAGTATTAATATGCATATAGGATCTGAACATATGATCTTCCACAAAATAAACCAACTAGCATCAACTACAAGGAGTAATCAACACTACTAGCAACCTCCATGTGTACCAATCCTAGACTATGGGACAAGAATTGGATACAAGAGATGAACTAGGGTTTGAGAGGAGATGGTGCTGGTGAAGATGTTGATGGAGATTGCCCTCTCCCGATGAGAGGAGCGTTGGTGATGACGATGGCGACGATGTACCCCTCCCGGAGGGAAGTGTCCCCGGCAGAACAGCTCTGCTGGAGCCCTAGATTGGTTCCGCCAAGGTTCCGCCTCGTGGCGGCGGAGTCTCGTCCCGCAAGCTTGCTTATGATTTTTCTTTGGACGAAAGACTTCATATAGAAGAAGATGGGCACTGGAAGGCCAACAGGGGGCAAAGTGAAGGAGCTGGAGGTGGAGCGGGATGGGCTGAAGAAACAGGTCCTGGAGCCGACGGAGGAGAAGGACGCGGCCAACGGCGCTTTGGCGTAGGGGCAGGCCACAGTCCTCGGCAAGGCCGAGCTACTCTCCAAGGCCAACGACTCCATCAATGACCTGAGGCTGAAGCTGGAGGGCTTGGAGGGGAAACTTTCGGAGGCCGGGGCTCGCGAGGAGACCATGAACAAGGACCTGGAGGAGGAGAGGCAGCTGCAGAGGAATGATGCCGCCGAACACAAGGAGTATGCGGAGGGCATAAACCGTTGGGTCAGCCGCCTCATGACGTTCTTTGGCGGGATCACCACGGCTGGCTCCCATGGGGATGCCGAATGTACTCCCCGGAGCCGAAGGTGAGTCCCAATGCCAAACTGACCCTGTTCTTTGAGGGTGTTCTTGGAGCCCTAGAGCAGCTCCGCTCCAACCGGGCGGCTTATCTGGCCAACGAGGCCTGGAGGCTCTGCCGGGGTGCCCTGACCAAGGTGCTCACCAAGGTGGCGTTCTGGAACCCCACTCAACTTCGCCAACGTGTTGGAGAGCTTGCCGGAGGAGGCGGACGTCGCGGTGCTCAAGGAGCGTATCAAGCCCATCATCGACTGCGTCGATGGAGTCGAGAGGGTGGAGGGCCAGCATCGGGACTAGGCACCCCGTTTCTCGTCGCCGCTGCGAGTTCAAGACCAAGACAATTTTATCTTAAGTTAGAACCGCAGCAATTACTTGATGTAATATAACTTTACAGTACTTTATGATCGATCATGCTATCTTCCTGTTAGATCTTTCTTTGTATGTTCGCACCCTACGTTTGGTTGGATAAGGCTACCGGCGCGTAAACCCATGCCGGGGTGCTCTGAGGACGGATCCTTAGCAGCCTGCCAGAGGGGCGCTTGCTGTCGGGCAAGCCACCTTGCCGCTCCCAGCGCGGTCGCTTGAACTGTTGAGCGGACTCGAAACAGGACAAGAGCACTGCTAGTAGCGGGTAGGCCACCTTGCCGTTCTTAACCCGGGCGCTTGAGCTGTTGAGCGGAATCGAAACAGAGCAAGGGCGTTGCCAATAGCGGAAGGGTCCCATTGCTTGCAGGTTTCCCACACAAGGAACGAGATCTTTCGAGGAAGACAAACTTATGTAAATAAAATTAGCCAAAATTTTGCATGACTTAGCTTTTCGGGGCCACGCGGATGGCTGTCGAAGCTGCGGAAGGCACCAGAGGGCGGTTGATCAACGTCGCCCTCTCCCTTCGAGCCATCCCCATGAAAGAGTCGACACGTCAGCTCCAAAACCAGATTTCCACGGCTTGCGCCCCCTACCTGGCGCGCCAAAGATGTCGGGGGAAATGACACCTACAGGATCACGAAGAATCCCTTTTGCTACGGTTGGCGGGCATGGGGCTGTGGAAAGAGCGGGATTAGAAGATCAACGCAGGGGGATTATCCAGGTTCAGGACGCAAGTGATGCATAATACCCTACTCCTGCTGGTTTATGTTTATCTGGTGCTCTTGGACTAGCTACAAAGCATGCAGGGTCCAAAAAGTCTGAATCCGCCCTCAGTACGCCGCGGGCCTCCTTTTATAGTCAAAAGGGGCTGCCACAGTGGCACACAGGAGGTGGAAAGTTGTACAGTAGTCGAGTCTATCTCCTGGCACCATAGGACAAACGCATTTCATGCGTTGCGACGTGCCCTCCTTGCTTTATCGGGGATGACAAGGAAGCTCGTCCCATCTCTCGCCGCCTCGCCTGGCTTCGACGTGCGTCCGAGCTGATGAGGTTTGTAGTGCCATGCTGGCAGGCTGGCTGCTGAATTGGTGCGGTGGTAGAGTCTTCACGAAGATCTGCATGCCACCACGCAGGTGCTTGCTGAGTTGGCCTGGAAGCCGCACATCGCCACACAGGTGCCTGCCTAGTTGGTGAGCTGGCAGCTGTGTGGGAACGAAAGTGGAGTCTTGGCAGGTGTGGGCCTGGCTGCGGTCCGTGGATGTCTTCGCAAGAGTCTTGTCGGGGCCTCGGCAAGGGTCTTGCCGCAAGGCGCCAGGCGTCCCAGCAAAGGGTCTTGCCAGGGGTCTCAGGTATCCTCGGCAAGGATCTTGCCGAGGATCTTCGTCTTCTGATTCTCATCTTGTCTTGTATGTTCTCGGTTTTCCCTAAGATCTGCATGCCACCACGGAGGCGCCTCCTGAGCTTTGGTTCCAATGTGGTTGAGGGCGTCGGAACTCTTAGGCTCAAGGGTGGCGGCCCTGCTGGAGTATGGACATGAGCGTGAGCCATGGACATTGCACTATAGGTGGAATAGAATGGTGGTTGTGGAGAAGACAAAAAGGAGGAAGATGGTCTCACATCAACTAGGCATATTAATGGGCTATGGAGATGCCCGTCAATAGATATCCATGTGAATGAGTAGGGATTGCCATGCAACGGATGCACTAGAGCTATAAATGTATGAAAGCTCAACAAAAGTAACTAAGTGGGTGTGCATCCAACTTGCTTGCTCACGAAGACCTAGGGCATTTTGAGGAAGCCCATTATTGGAATATACAAGTCAAGTTCTATAACGAAAATTCCCACTAGTATATGGAAGTGACAAAATAAGAGACTCTCTATCATGAAGATCATGGTGCTACTTTGAAGCACAAGTGTGGAAAAAGGATAGTAGCATTGTCCCTTCTTGTCGGTGTACAAAAGTAGGGGTCCCTTTTTGTACCCCTTTACTTGTGCGCGGGCAGTCGCAGCCCCACGCCCGTGGCCACTCTTGGCGGGGCAGAAGAAGCAAAGATTACTAGAGCCGTGCTCAAGACCAGAAGCATGAAGAGCTGAGGGGCGAGGTGAAACTCCCCCGGCAAGGTCCTTGCCGGGGCGGCCTTCACGACCCCGGCACGAGCCTTGCCAGGGCAACTTGCCTTACACCAGCGGAGCCGCCACCCTTGAGCCTGAGAGTTCCGACGCCCTCAACCACAATGGTACCAAGGCTCGGGAGGCACCTCCATGGTGGCATGCAGATCTTTGTGAAGACCAAGAACATACAATGCTAGATGAGGACTAGAAGATGGAGACCCCCAGAAAGATCCATGCCGGGGACACCTATGAGGCCCCGGCAAGGCTCTTGCCGGGGACGTATGCGGGGCCGCAGCCATGCCCCCACCTGCCAAGGCTCCACCTCCGTTCCAACACAGCGATCAACCCGCCAACAAGGCAAGGGCCTGCGTGGCGACGTGCGGCTTCCAAGCCAACTCAGCAAGCACCTGCGTGGAGGCATGCAGATCTTCGTGAACACTCTGCCATCGCGCCAACTCAGCAGCCAGCCAGCCAGCGTGGCGCTGCGTGCCTAGTCAGCCTAGACGCGCGTCAGAGCGACGGGAAGCAGCGACGGGTGCGACGGGCTTTGTTACTACCCCCGATAAAGCAAGAGGACACCTAAGTAGCGCATTTAATGCGTTTTGGCCTATGATGTCAGGCGATAAACTCGACCACTGTACAACTTTCCACCTCATGTGTGTGACTGTGGCAGCCCCTTTTGACTATAAAAGGAGGCCCGCGGCATACTGAGAGAGGATTCAGACTTTTTGGACCCGACACGTTTTGTAGCTAGTCAAAGAACACCAGATAAACCCAAGCTAGCAGGAGTAGGGTGTTACACATCACTTGTTGCCCGAACCTGGATAAATCTCCTGTGTTGATCCCTTAAACCCGCTCTTTCCACAGCCCCTCGCCGGCCGACCATAGAAGGGATTCCCCGTGATCCCATAGGTGTCGTTTCCACTGACATCTTTGGTGCACCAAGTAGGGGGGCACAGGCTGTGAAAATCCGGTTTGAAGGTCAGCGCATCGACTTCTCCATGGGGATGGCTCGAGAGGAGAAGGCGACGTTGATCAACCGCCCTCTAGCGTCATCTGCAGCCATGACAGCCATCTGCATGGCCACGAAAAGTTAAGCCACGCAAAATTTTGAGTAATATCATTTATATAAGTCTGTCTTCCTCGAAAGATCTCGCTCCTCGTATGGGAAACCTGCATGCAATGGGACCCTTCCGTTGTTGGCAACACCCTTGCTCTGTTTCAAGCCCGCTCAACAGTTCAAGCGGCCGCGTTGAAAACGGCAAGGTGGCCTACCCGCTGCCAGCACCACTCTTGTTACATTTGAGTCCGCTCGGACAGTTCAAGCGATCATATTTGGGAGTGGCAAGGTGGCTTTGCCCGGCAAGAGCAAGCAATTTCGGCAAAGTTGCTAAGGATTCTGTCCTCAAAGCACCCCGGATGGGTTTACGCTACGATGCCTCTTATCCGACCAAGCGTGGGGTGCGGAACATACAAAGAAGGATCTAACAGGAAGATAGCGAGCTTGATCTTAAAGTACAACAAAGTTATATTACATCAAGTAATCGCTGCGGTTCTAACTTAAGATAAAATTGTCTTGGACTTGAACTCACAGCGGCGACGAGAAACAGGGTGCCTAGTCCCGGCGCTGGCCCTCCACCCTCTCGACTCCATCGACGTAGTCAATGATGGGCAATCACGTCCTTGAGCACCTTTGCAAGGTCCGTCTCCTCAACAAGCTCTCCAATGCGTCGGTGAAGTTGGACGGTGGGGTTCGAAGCGCCACCTTGGTCGTGGCGCCCGGCGGAGCCTCCGGGCCTCGTTAAGCTAGATAAGCTGCCGGTTGGAGCGGAGCTGCTCCAGAGCGTCGAGATGCGCTTCGAAGAACAAAGGTCGACTGACGTTGGGGCTTGTGTTCTGTCCTCGGAGAGCTTGACGTCCCGGCATGCCCATGACGGCTAAATTTGGCGGTGAGTTTCCCTGCAACATCGATGAGGCGGCCGATCCAGAGGTTCACACACTTCGCGTACTCCTCGTACTCGGCGGCGCCGTCCCTCCGTAGCCGTTTCTCCTCCTCAAGGTCCTTGTTCAGGGTCTCCTCGTGAGCCCCGGCCTCTGAAAGCTTCCCCTCCAAGCCCTCCGGCTTGACAGGTCATTGATGGAGTCGTTGACCTTGAGAGTAGCTTCGGCCTTGCTGAGAGGCTGTAACTGCGCCTCCGCCAAAGCGCTGTTGGCCGCGTCCCTCTCCTCCGTCAGCTCCAATACCTGTTTCTTCAGCCCATCCTGCTCCACCTCCAGCTTTTTCACCTTGTCGGCGTGGACCAGTGCCTGAGCATTGAGTGCCTCCTTGTGCCTCTGCTCCATCTCCTGGGTCTGCTGCATGACGAGCTTTTCGAAATCCTCATCCTTGCCGCGGAGTGTGGCGGAGAGCGCCTCCTCACGGGCGGCAAGGTCCTCCTCCTGGGAGTTCAGCTGAGCCTGGTAGTAGTGCTGAGCTGCCTTGTCCTTGGCAGCCTATTCCTTCGCCGCCTCCTGGACCTTCTCAACGTCCGCCTGCTTCAGGATGAGCTCCTATTTGCGCTCGGCCAGCAAATCCTGGGCGACCTTCAGTTCTTCATGGGCCTTGCTAAACCAGGCCTGCGCCTCGGTGACGCGCTCCTCAAGATCCACCTCTGCCTTGTCCGCCGCTGCCATCCTAGATTTCGCCTTGTCCAGGCAGGCACGGTGGAGCGCTTGGAGCTTCTGGAAGTTGGCGCTCATGGCCCGAAGAAGCTGCTCCTCTTGGGAACCGCCGGCACACGGTTCGTTGACAACTTGAAGCCCGGTGGAGGCGAGCGCCTTGTCGTCGAACACCCCCCCCCCCTCGGTTGGTGCCCTGGTGCTTGCCATCCACAGGAGGTGGACTAACAGGTCGTCGCCCACCTTCAAATACTTGCTGAGCCGAGGTAGCAGAGGAGGAAGGTTGAGTCGTCAACCACCCCTCCTCGGCAGCAGCCTTGCCGGCCTCCCAGTGAGCCCATTGGCGGCATCCTCAACGGCGGTCTTGGCGGCCTCCTCGGCGGCGATCTCGTTGGCCTCGGCATCCCTGGCGACCTCCTCGATGACGGTGTCAATATCCTCCCGGTCCGCCGGGGAAGGGTCTAGATACAAAGAAGGGGGATGAGCCGGGGCCAAGGTCAAGGGTCAAAAAGAGAAAAAAAAGGGGACGGGAAGCAAACGACTTACCCACACCGGGCTGGGAAGAAGTAGCGCCCTCCCCGCCAGCGTTCGTTGCCGGGGCAGAACCACCGGCGCTCAAGCTCGCCTCCTCCTCCTCCATACGCGTGGGCTCGGTGGTGGATGCCCTCGCCGGGGATGCCCCTTTGGGCGGCTTAGTCGAGGGGGGCGGCATGTTGGGAGTGGCCCTCGGAGGCTCCTCCTGCTTCCATTCTCCACCTACAAACCCGGCAAGGTTAGCATCAAGAACTCACACCCCAATGCTCATCAATGAAGGAGTGAGTGATGAGCTCACGCTGGGGGCTGTCCGGGCTGCTCTCCACCAACACCGGCGTGCGCGAAGTACCCGTCTGGAGCTTGTCGCCCGTCGAGGCCTTGGCCCTCTTCCTCACCCTCTGGGCCAGCGTCTCCGTGTCACTGTGAAGACCACACCAAATCAAATGAGGATAACACAGGCGTAAGGTCAGGAGATGGCGGGGGGTGAAACACTTACTCGCTCTCCACCTCCCCCTCCACTGGCTTCCTCTTCCTCTTCGGGCTAAAGGACCCGAGGTTGAATTCGGCCTCCAGGGTGCTATCTGAGGGAGAGGGAGAAGGGGATGGGGTCTGATACGTCTCCAACGTATCTATAATTTTTTTCCATGCTATATTATATTCTGTTTTGGATGTTTAATGGGCTTTATTATACACTTTTATATTATTTTTGGGACTAACCTATTAACCAGAGGCCCAACCCAAATTGCTGTTTTTGCCTATTTCAGTCTTTTCGCAGAAAAAAGAATATCAAGCGGAGTCCAAAGCGGAATGAAACCTTCGGGAGCGTGATTTTCGGAACAAATGTGATCCAGAGGACTTGGAGTCCACGTAAAAGAAATCAACGAGGAGAGCACGAGGCAGGGGGCGCGCCTACCCCCCTGGGCGCGCCCTCCACCCTCGTGGGGCCCACGTTGCTCCACCGACGTACTTCTTCCTCCTATATATATCTTCGTACCCCCAAACCATCAGGGGCATCCACGGAAACCTAATTCCACCGCCGCAACCTTATACATGCAGTGAGATCCCATCTTGGGGCCTTTTTCCATGCCCCAGGGAAGGGGGGGCATTGATCACGAGAGGGCTTCTACATCAACACCATAGCCTCTCCGATGATGTGTGAGTAGTTTACCTCAGACCTTCTGTCCATAGTTATTAGCTAGATGGCTTCTTCTCTCTTTGGATCTCAATACAAAGTTCTCCCGATTCTCTTGGAGATCTATTCGATGTAATCTTCTTTTTGCGGTGTGTTTGTCGAGACCGACCAATTGTGGAGTTTATGATCAAGTTTATCTATGAACAATATTTGAATGTCCTCTGAATTCTTTTATGTATGATTGGTTATCTTTGCAAGTATCTTCGAATTATCAGTTTGGTTTGGCCTACTAGATTGATCTTTCTTACAATGGGAGAAGTGCTTAGCTTTGGGTTCAATCTTGCGGTGCTCGATCCCAAAGGATGATGGGGAAACGACACGCATTGTATTGTTGCCATCGAGGATAACAAGATGGGGTTTATATAATATTGCATGAGTTAATCCCTCTGCATCATGTCATCTTGCTTAAAGCGTTACTCCGTTCTTATGAACTTAATACTCTAGATGCATGCTGGATAGTGGTCGATGTGTGGAGTAATAGTAGTAGATGCAGGCAGGAGTCAGTCTACTTGTCACGGACGTGATGCCTACATACATGATCATACCTAGATATTCTCATAACTATGCTCAATTCTATCAATTGCTCGACAGTAATTTGTTCACCCACCGTAATACTTATGCTTTTGAGAGAAGCCACTAGTGAAACCTATGGCCCCCAGGTCTATTTTCCATCATATTAATCTTCCAACACTTAGCTATTTCCAGGGGCGGAGCTACGGGGGGACGAGCGGGGGCCACGCCCCCCAAGGGCTGCGTCGTACCTACGTATAGAGCAATATACGCCAAGTAGATTAGGGCAGGTCAAACAGATTTTGGACTAATTGCCCCCCTCAACGGGTGCGCTCAAGCCACAGCCGGGAACTTGGCAAGTTAAGCCCATGTATCTGTAAGGTCAAGCCCACACCGAGAAACAAACGGCCAGCTAGTTCTCGAAACCGGCCAGCCACGATCGAGAATCCTCCTGAATCGATAGGCGCCGGCAGCGAGCGCCTGCAGGCACGCTTCATTGCCAGCGTCAGCCCGGGAAGTTCGACCAGAACATCCGCACAACGCATCGTGAAAAGCGCCGATGGGAAAATAGTCTGGTGAGTGTCCTTGATTCTTGATTTATACTATGCAATACCGATGGACTGGTCCGCATGTCGCTGCGATGAGCGAGCAACTTCTTGATTTAGATGGAATTAGTTAGGGCTGGCAATTTCTTAACTTATTAAAAAAAAGTCTTATTAATTTAGGCACGCTGATTCTATCATCTGAGTTTGTATTTCAGGTTGATTAGAAATCTACATATACTAGTTTGTATACATGATAACGAAATTAGTTGATATCTGAACTCTTGATCAATATTTGTCACAAGTAAAATTTACAAAAGCTAGAATAAAAACGAACCATATTTCTATTGCAAAATAAATATTATCTTGCATTCCTTTTGCATGGCCATTATAGAAAAAGTATATGTCATTGTCTTCTTCGCCCCCTATGTTCAAAACCTGGCTCCATACAGCTATTTCTATTGCCGTTTATTTTACTTTGCATCTTTATTTCTCTTTATTATAAAATACCAAAATATTATCTTATCATATCTATCAGATCTCACTCTAAATGAAAGTGACCGTGAAGGGATTGACAACCTGTTTATCAGCGTTGGTTTTGAGGTTCTTATTTGTTTGTGTAGGTGCGTGGGAATCGAGCATGGTCTCCTACTGGATTGATACCTTGGTTCCCAAAAACTGAGGGAAATACTTACGCTACTTTACCGCATCACCCTTTCCTCTTCAAGGGAAAACCAACGCAGTGCTCAAGAGGTCGCAGGGTCCGGCGCCGCTTGGACGAGGAGGAGGCAGTCGCCGTCTTCTTCGCCACCATGGCCTTCACCGCCTTCTTCGCTGCCGCGGCCTTCATCACCCTCGTTTGGCGCACGAGCTGCTCCTATGCCGGTTGCCACTGCGTGGTCCTGCCGGGCCGGACCGGCTCGCTGGAGCTGGACCGCCTCAGGACGCGTTTCCTCCCCGCAGACGGAGGGTCGTCCGCTTCGGCTTCTTCTTGAAGCGACTCGTCGCCCAGCGTATTCAATAAAGGGCCCCGGCCGGATTAGCTAGCCTCACTGGCGAGACTCCGCCCACCTGGCGAGCTCCTTCTCCTCCTCGCAGCAGCGTGCCTAAATCCTCCCTGGCGCCGGTGCTGCCGGCGTCCTTGGCAAGCGCTACCTCCGCCGCCCTGGCGGCGATGTAGTCCAGCTCCTCCTTGGTGGTGTCGCGGATGAGCTCCGGCTCATTGCGGACATAGCTCTCCGACAAATTGTCGAAGAACTCCTGCACCTTCTCTGCTGGCGGCTCGACCCAGGCCGGGTCGAGGCCGTGCGCGTTAAAGTCCGGCATCATGGTAATGATAGCGGACCGACGAGAGTTGTTGCTCAGCTGGACCACTCACGCCGGCAACCCAAACAGGGGCCCCTTGACGGCCTTGCCGGACTTCGCGGCCCTGCCGGTCCTCTCAGCCCAGCCGTCGTCGCCCACATTGGGCTAGAAGAGCCTCTGGCAAAAATGGGCATGCCCCATCACCGTGAAGTTATGCTTCAGGCCAGGGCGCAGCCTCATGACGTCGTCCGCATTCCTGAAGTCCCAGGCCGACCTCCCCTTGTTTTGTAGCGCGGCGATTCGGCGACGGATGAAATCCGCCCCAATCTTTTCGAGGGTGAGCCTGGCCATGGTGAGGCTATGGATCCTAGTGGTGGCGACCGAGAGCTTCTTATCGTTGGCGTCGAGGTCACTCCAGTCCTTGTGGCGGGTCGGCGGGCTTTGACAAACTCGGCAGAACTCCTGCGGATCCTCCTCCTTGATCCAGAGCCACCGGCCCCGCCACTCCTCCCACCTCTCCTTCTAGGCACCCTCCGGTACGTGCCCTTCTCCAGGTCCTCGTGGGATCCGTGCGATGCTCCTGTAAATGGCATCCCCGGCTGGATGCGAGGATAGAAAGTAGTGGCGGAAGAGCGCCGTCTTTGGGAGCACTCCGGCAAAGCCCTCGCAGAGATGGGCGAAGAGAGCCATGCACGCCACGACATTCGGCGTAAAGTCGAGGAGGTGAAATTCGTAGGTTTGCATGATGTCGTTGAAGAAATCAGACATAGGGGGGCAGAGCCCGCAAGAAAAGTAATCGACAAAGAAGGGATACCGATTTGGGCGGGCCTTGGAGAAATCGGCAGGGATGATGCGCGTGGCGAGGTGCCCCGTCGTCTCCCTCCCCCACAGGGGCTTGAAGTAGCCCCTGAGGTGGACCGCGTCGACCATCGAGGGGAAGTAGGTGTGCTGTGTCCGAAGCACCGCCAGCTCTCTCTCCAGCGCCACCTTCTCCCGGGTATCCTTGGTCGCTCCCTTGCCCTTGCTGGTTTTGGGTGCCATGGCGGCTGGAAGAGGGCGAGGAATCAAGAGCAATGGGGGCGCGGTGGCAGCGAGCAGAGGCGAGAGCTTCGAATCTTTCGCCCGAGGAAGGAGAGGCGAATGGCGGTTCCGAGATTGGAAAAGGCACAGAGGGTAAATGAGTAGCACGCCTGCGGTTTTTCCTTTTTATGGGGAAGGCGCGGGCCGCTTCTTTACCATAATGTGACGCATGCGTCGCAAGAACCGCCTTACGACCCCCGTCACGCATTCAATGCGGGTCGTGGGGAAGCACTAACAGCGAGGCGTTCTTTGCGGTAAAAACTCAGCCAGCAGCGCAGCTGTACCCCTTTACTTGTGCTTGTGCAGGCGATCGCAACCATGCCCGTGGCCACGCTTGGCGGGGCAGAAGAAGCAAAGATTACCAGAGCCGTGCTCAAGACCAGAAGCATGAAGAGCTGAGGGGCATGGTGAAACTCCCCCGGCAAGAGCCTTGCCGGGGCGGCCTTCACGGCCCTGGCAAGAGCCTTGCCGGGGCAAATTTCCTAACACAAGCGGAGCCGCCACCCTTGAGCCTGAGAGTTCCGACGCCCTCAACCACATTGGAACCAAGGCTCAGGAGGCACCTCCATGGTGGCATGCAGATCTTTGTGAAGACCAAGAACATACAATGCTAGATGAGGACTAGAAGAGCAGAGACCCTCGGCAAGATCCTTCTTTGGGGACACCTCTGAGCCCGGCAAGGCCCTTTGCCGGGGCCCAAGACCCTGCCGGGGGCGTATCTTGAGGGCGCAGCAGCCCCCACCTGCCAAGGCTCCACCGCCATTCCAACACAGCGATCAACCCGCCAACAAGGCAAGCGCCTGCATGGAGACGTGCGGCTTCCAGGCCAACTCAGCAAGCACCTGTGTGGAGGCATGCAGATCTTCGTGAAGACTCTGCCATCGAGCCAACTCAGCAGCCAGCCCGGCCGGCGTGGCGCTGCCACGCCTAATCGACTGGATGCGATTCGGTCATGTAGCGGCGGCAGCCAGACGGGGGACGGGTGTCGATTATCAAAACCGGCGGATCTCGGGTAGGGGTCCCGTCTTGTGCGTCTAATGTCGATGGTAACAGGAGATAGGGGAAAGCGATGTTTACACGGTGTTGGAGCCCTCTCTATGGAGGTAATACCCTACTTCCTTCTTGATTGATCTTGATGAATATGAGTATTACAAGAGTTGATCTACCTCGAGATGCGTAATGGCTAGAACCCTAGAAGTCTAGCTCAGTATGACTATGATTATGATTCTCTGTCTCTACGGACTAAGCCCTCAGGTTTATATAGACACCGGAGGGGACTAGGGTTGTACAAAGTCGGTTACAGAGAAAGGTATCTTCATATCAGGACGCCAAGCTTGCTTTCCACGCCAAGGAGAGTCCCATCCGGACATGGGTGAGAGTCTTTGGTCTTGTATCTTCACAGCCCATCAGTCCGGCCCATGTCCAACAGGCCGGACGCCTGAGGACCCCTTAATCCAGGACTCCCTCAGTAGCCTCCGAACCAGGCTTTCAATGACGATGTGTCCAGCGCGAAGATTGTCTTCGGCATTGCAAGGCGGATTCCTCCTCCGATGACTGCAAAGGACTGTATTCGACATTCCATTTAATGTCGTTCCCATCGGCTTCTGTGCATCCATAGCTTCAGCTTCCACGTGTCGAGCGAATGCGAGAGGTCAAGGTATTTTTTGCATATAACACCCCGGCCATGTAAGAAGAGCGTCTATTTAAAGGGATTGGATCTCAGATCCGTTCCACATCACGCGAAAAATCCTCAGAGCTTGCTAGGAAAAAACCACTCCAACATGGCTATAGCTCCCACGGTCAGCTGGTGAAGCTGCAAACACAGGGATTTCTCCCTCCCGCGGATCTAGTCCCCGTTCGAGCAGGATTGACTTCCTTCAACGGCGGGGCTGAGGCCGAGAATTTCCCCAATCCATCCAGGGGGAGCGAGTGTGTTTCGTCCCCTACTTGCTACGAGGCGTCGGATTTCCAATCCATCCGTTCCTCCGAGGGCTGCTGGAGTATTATGGTCTTCAACTGCACAACTTCACTCCTGACTCCATCCTACACATTGCGGGTTACGTCGCTCTTTGCGAGCTATTTCTGGGGTGCGAGGCCCATTTTGAATTGTGGAGGAAGCTATTCTGCCTCGTCCCTCGCAACTAAGATGGATCAATATTCTAAGTGGACGAAGCCGAGATATGGCATATCGCCGAGACCGGATACCTGTCCGGCACACCAAAGAAGGCATTCGAAGAGTGGCCCTCCGAATGGTTCTATATTGAGGACGTCGCCCTCCCTAACCCAGTTCGAATGGGTCTTCCCAAATTCACAAGTGTTCCGTTGAAGAAACGCATACAGTGGCGTCCAGAAGCCTCGAGGAGGAAGATAGTGCAGAAGTCCGTCAACTAATGAGCAAGATAAAGACACTTGCCTAGTCTGGATTATCAATAGTCGAGGTAATGGCGACTTCCATAGTGCGAGGGTTGCAGCCACTCCAATACAGAGGGCTTCCCATGTGGCACTATAATGGAGAAGATGACGCCTCTCACTGCGGTCGGAAGGGTTCGGACACCCCCGCCACTTTGGCAAAAATATTGGCTGAGCTGTTCAAAGGGGAGGAAGAGGAATTTATTCGTATCAAGCGCAGAGATGGATTCTCCATGTACAATCCCCCTAGCTGGGTGAGTTCCAACCCCGCTGCTCTACTCATTCTACTCCCCGAGTCAATTTTAATGAACATTATCCTGTCCATTTGTAACAGACGTGGCGAAAGATCACCGAGGGGCTATACAGCCCCGCCCCACAGCCAGAGGATCACAACCGAGACCTTGATCCCAGATTCGAAGAGGATCCAGACATATTCGTGGTGCTCGAGGATGGGGTGTTCTACTGAAGCGAGCTATGGCCCGGTAACGGAAGTGGCCATCACCGCCGACTATCCCGGTCTTCTCCCTGCCTCACACGTATGTAATCAGGAGATATCTCCTCCAAAAGAGCCTCCTCATTCTGCCTCACCCACCACACTGTCTCGTGCTCCAAAGGGGAGGCGTTTGGCATGCCATGTCGCACTGCAGGCCACTCCAAGAGAGCGGCACCACGCCCGGGAAGCCTTGAAGAGGAAGGCAAATGAAGGCCAGTCGAGCCTTCGTCGAAGAGGTATGGTTTAATAAATATGCCCCCGCAGTCACATCCAACCTGTGACACTTTACGCTTGTGCCCTCTCGGAAAAGCGTTAGCCAGACTATATCCGGGATCTTGCCGGTCATACTCCCAACAGCCGGGCTCCGGACCACTTGCCAAAAGGCAAGGGCAGATCGGGAGTGATCTTGGGATCATTATTTGGCCGAGGATTCGGATGATGTATCCGCCACCAACTCGAAGTGGAAAGCGCCATGGGTCATTGGCGGCGGAGGCCGTTCTTCACGACCCTAGTTTTACAAAGAGGCATTCGATGGCTTATTTCGGCGGATGCATACATCCGACACTGCTCGAGACGGGCTTATGAGAGCCGCATACCAGCATTTGAAAGATATGCGGGTAACTTTATATTATACCAATCTGATAGTTACATACTAGTAGCCCCCGAGACTTGAAGCAGTTGATAAAACTGATTTAAGGATCATTGTATAACCATGTGCTTACAGAGAAGAACAACCTGTTGTCTCGGGAACTAGAAAAGTATCAGACCCAGCTAACTGTTGTTAACGCCGAACTGGAGAAATCCAAGAAGGCGTCACCTGGTAATGTTCCCCTCCATCGAGAAAACATAATTATATACCAACAATGCTAACAATGTTGCTCATCTCATGATAGGATCATCAGATCAACTGCAGGAGCAACTGAAAGCCGCTCAAGGGGGAGAATAAGAAGCCAAAAGGCTACTAGCCGCGGGCGAGCATGTGCTGACACGAGTCAGGGAGGTGAAGAAAAAGCTCCAGGATTCCAATACCCAGCTGGGCGAAGAACTGAAAGATGTACGGGCCCAGCTGGCTGACTCCATGAAGGAAAATAAAAGGCTTCGAGGCGGCATATTTAGTATGTGGTCAAACTTACCTCCATGTAATTTGGTGACAAATGGGACTGACAGAGTTATGTCTGCAGGTATGCTGACAGGCTGTCCCGAAGAGGAGATGTCCGGATTCTCAGGCGATCTGCTACAAGAACTATCGCAAATGCACGAGCAAGCTCGGCAGGCGATGCGAAGTGTTGCCAAGGCCTTATGGCCATCCGCCTCCCTTCCAGGAAAGATGGAGGAGCTTATACAGCTATTCAAGGGCGGCCCGGTATTTCGATTATGGAAGATATCGGCCTGCCGGAAAGGTGCACGAGAAGCCTGAGCCATGGTGAAAACATGGTATACCAAGCTTGATCCGAATCATATGGCCCAGGTCGGACCTCTAGGGTCAGATGGAAAAGAAATTCCCGTTAATTTGGTATATGACCAAGTCGAAGTAGCCGCCAAATATTCCCAACAGGATTGTAAGTTAGAATGCCTGTTAGGCGGTATAGAAGAGGAAAATTTTGAGTCCAAGTGACTATGTACTTTCCTTGACATATTTGTCCCTAGTCGGATTGTAAAATTATTGTCATGGCAGACCTTTTCGCTTCGACCTCTGGACCCGAAGGTGCAGTGTTTCGAATACTGGCGACAAAAATAGGCCGGGTATGCGTGGAAACTAGGCGTAGGGGTCATAGTTGCTTGAACAGACAAGTTGTATCTAGCTAGCTATGTTATATTACATTCTAATTCTAAGAAACATCTTCCAGAGAGAATAGTTCCGTTAAGGGCTCCTTTCCCTGGGTGTATATTCGTTAATGTGCATGTCCGAGTTGTGATTGAAAATATCGCAGTATATGTAACGTCTGGGGGTTCACAATGGGGTGAATGAAAGAATATCTTTAGTCCGCCGACCGAATATTCCCTTAAGAACGCTTAGCTTTGGATTCACCCGATCTGAGGTACACATCCGGATGTCCGGCGATAACAATCGCAGAGGTGCTCCCTTTATGCCCTAGCCGAACTAACGGGAACGTAGGGCATAAGCACAGGAGCCAGGCAACCCAGCTTGGCCAAACTTAAGTCATATTGATGCATATAATGGCGAAGAAAAGGTACATATGGGGAAAACATGCATATGTGATGAGCTTGATGCTCGGAAAATAACAATAATAAGCTTCTGTCTAAGGAGCCCCCAGGTATAATGGACGTACATATTTGAGTATGTGTATGTCACAGGTGCACGGTTGAGCCGTACGAAGAGCTTTAAGGCTAAAAAGGAAAAAAAGCGAAAAGAGAGGAAGAAGTAATGGAAACAATAGGGAGAAGGAAACGAACAAAGAGTTCGGCACTAGACATAGAATCTTGGTCTGGCCGCGTTCCAGGGGTTCGGCTCTAGGCGATTGTCAGATGCATCACGCAGGCGGTACGCTCCTCCAGTGAGAACTTCGTCAATGATGAAGGGACCCTCCCACTTGGGCTTGAGTTGTTCCTTTTTCTTCTCCGGCAAGCATAGAACGAGTTTGCCAACATTATAAGTCTTGGCCCGTACTTCTCTGCGTTGATATCTGCGGGCCTGCTGTTGATAAAATGCGGAACAGGCTTTTGCGACATCGCGTTCCTCCTCCAGGGCATCTAGGCTGTCCTGCCGATCAAGCTCGGTGTCTCTCTCTTCGTACATGCACACTCGAGGTGAGTCATGAATAATGTTGCAAGGCAACACAGCCACCGCGCCGTACACCATGAAGAAAGGTGTATATCTAGTGGGGCGGTTGGGTGTGGTCCACAGCCCCCAGAGTACGGAGTCGAGCTCCTCGACCCAGTGCTTGTCTGATTCTTTCAAAGACCGCACTAGTCTGGGTTTGATGCCGCTCATAATAAGATCATTGGCCCGTTCGACTTGGCCGTTTGTTGCGGGTGATAGACGGAGGCGTAATCGAGCTTAATGCCAAGATTAGCACACCAGCTTTTTACCTCATCGGCTATGAAATTGGAGCCGTCATCGGTGATGATGCTGTGTGGAACACCATAACGGTGCACCACACCGGATATGAATTCTATCACTGGCCCGGTTTCAGCTATTTTAACTGGTTTGGCCTCTATCCACTTAGTGAATTTGTCCACCATGACCAGCAGATATTTTTTCTTATGGCTTCCTCCTTTAAGGGGTCCGACCATATCAAGCCCCCAGACTGCGAAAGGCTAAGTGATGGGGATTGTTTGTAGAGCAGTGGGTGGCATATGGCTTTGTTTGGCGAAAAGCTGGCATCCGACGCAATGTTGGACAAGGTCCTGTGCATCTGCTCGGGCCATCGGCCAATAAAAACCTGTATGGAGGCCTTGCTAACAAGGGCCCGAGCCGTGGTGTGGTGACCGCCGAGGCTGGCATGAATTTCAGCCAAGAGCTGCCGCCCCTCTTCCTCGGAGATACATCTTTGAAGTACTCTAGTAGCGCTTTTCTTGTAGAGTTCTCCGTCGTGAACCTTGTATACCTTTGAACGCCGGACAATGCGGTGAGCCTCATTCTGATCCTCAGGGAGTTCTCTCCTATTAAGGTAGGCCAAGAAGGGTTCGGTCCATGGGGCAATGACTGCCATGATGAGATGGGCCGACGGTGTTATTTAGGTGGTTGAGCCCCCGATTATATCGGTGTGTTCGGAATCTGGGGTTGTGTTTGGATCCGGACTAGTGTTGCCGCTCTCCCCTTGCTAGACCACAGACGGCTTAAAAAGCCTTTCCAGAAAGATGTTAGCTGGGACGGGGTCGTGCTTGGCGCCGATGCGAGCGAGGACGTCCGCCGCTTGATTACTTTCTCTAGCCACATGATGAAACTCGAGCCCCTCGAGCCGAGCCGACATTTTCAGGATGGTGTTACAATAAGCCGCCATCTTCGGATCTTTGGCATCAATATCTCCATTTATTTGAGATATTGCAAGGTTTGAGTCCCCGCGCACTTCCAGGCGTTGTATGCCCATGGAGATGGCCATCTGAAGTCCATGTAATAAGGCCTCATATTCGGCTGCATTGTTGGAGCCTGTGTATAATATCTGGAGTACGTACTGAACTACGTTTCCAGTGGGGGACGTTAAGACCACGCCCGCCCCTAACCCTGCCAACATTTTGGAACCATCGAAGTACATAACCCAGTTGGAATACGTGCTGTACTCTTGAAAGTGCGTTATATCGACTAGAGGGGGGGTGAATAGGCGATTTTTATGAATTCTTCAGCGAGAATTTGCGGTGAGGAAATTCCTTAGCGAAGAACTACTTATGAAGGAATAAGTACTCGTAGTAAGCATAGCGAGAATACATGCATGGTCATCATGATGAAATGAAGACAATCAAAGAGTATGAAAGCGTAAACACAGGATAGCACAAGATGAAGACAAACAGATGAAGAAATTGAACTGAGGAAATTGAGAAAGTCTTCACCAAAGTCTTCAAACACAGATATGAATGAAAAATCAACACAAGAATGAGGAAATGAATGAGTTGAGGAAATGGAACCAGTTAGGTTGGTGAAGACAATGATTTGGTAGACCAGTTCAACTAACTTTGTCTCGGTTATGCGTCTACGGTTGGAGCGGTGAGTATTTAAACTCGAGGACACACGGCCCCGGACACCCGATCCACCGAGCACGCAGCTCGGGACACCAAGTCCTCACCGTATTCTCCTTGAACTAAGGTCACATGCACCTCGTCCAATCACTCATGGTAAGTCCTCAGCGACTTCCAAACCTTCACAGACTTGGTCACTCGGCGATCCACAATTCCTCTTGGATGCTCTAGACCATGACGCCTAACCGTCTGGAAGAAGCCGCAGTCTTCAAAGGTAACAAGCGTCGGATCCACTGGGATCAATTTCTTGATGATGATGCTCAATCACTTTGGGTTTGTGGGGGTTTGATTTTTGGGTTTTTCCTCACTTGATGATTTTCGCTCAAAGTCCTTGGAGGATGGGTTGCTCTCAAATGACAAGTGTCAAGTTCTCTCGGAGCAGCCAACCAGCTAGTGGTTGTAGGGGGCAGCTATTTATAGCCAAGGGAGCAGCCCGACATGATAAGACATAAATGCCCTTCAATGATATGACCGTTAGGTGGATAAGATATTTTTGGGACAGCTGGCACGCAGCAACTAGCAGTCGGAAATTTTACTCTCAATTTCCTCGGGGCTATCATGTTCCTCATTTGTGTAGGCAATCCGCAGACCGGCGAATTCCTAACTCCTCGGTCAGAACAAATTCCTCGTGACCGTAAGAACTATGTCTCTCATCATCGATGAAATTGACTCGAATCAGTATGAGATTTCCAAAGGCTTCACTCGAAGGGATTGGTATGTGTAGGATTTTGAGTTGAGCATCACATGGAAGTTTTTCCTTAGTATTTCTAATTCCCCTTTAACAAAGACGGTGTTTCCTATGACTCAAGAAAGAGAAAATTAAACTATGAAAACAAAAGTCTTGGCGCTTCACGTTCCTCAAGTGAATATAAAGTCTTCAAGGTCACACCAATTTCTTCACTTTCAAAGTCTTCTAAAGTCTTCAGACTATCAAAGTCTTCAAATAAGAACTTCATTTTTAGGGTCGACTTTCTCTCAAATATCAAACTCCTCATAGACTTATAGACCTGTGTACACTCATAAACACATTAGTCCCTTAACCTATAAGTCTTCAATACACCAAAATCACTAAGGGGCACTAGATGCACTTACAATCTCCCCTTTTGGTGATTGATGACAATATAGGTTAAGTTTTCAACGAGGATAAACATATGATGTGTAAATACTGATTTTGGGGAATTTGATTGCAAGATATAGAAGAACTCCCCACGAAGATGTGCATAGTGAGGAATTTGCTTTCGAGGCAATGCACACTTGAAGATTTGAATCATGGAGATCTCCCCTATATCTTGTAATTCATACACGCATTTGATATATAATATGAAGAATTTGAAATGCATGATGAAATATGGTGCACGATGCAATTCAAGCATCGTGCAATAATATTGATGAGGAATAAGCATGCGGAAAAATGCATCCAATGTATCGTAGCTAGTGCAACAAAAGTATCGTCAAGTACCATTATCGGGTTCAAGATTACAACTCGATCCAATAAAGTTTCGTAAGAACGAGAGTTGTAACCTAGCAAAAAAATGATATAAGCCCATATAATAGACCCGCTTGAAGACTAACTCAAATTTCTCCCCTTTGTCATCAAATGACCAAAAGGATCGAACCGAGGACTAACGCCTCGAAAGAATATCAAGTTGATGGAGGGCGCCCGGCGTTATCGGAGTCGGTTGTTGTAGTAGGGCCTGCCGCAGTGTCATCCAAATCTTCATTTTCATCGATTGTCGCGCGATGAAGAATAAGAATCGCCACCAATGGAGGAATCTTGACCCTCTTGAATTTCTTGGCGGAGGTGCGTACCAGTCAAATTCTTCCTTGAGACCCATCGCCTCTAGTTCTTTAGCGCTATAGACATGAGAAAGAACAGCCCAAAAGCGGTTGAATGTTCATGAAGGTAGTACCGGGTTTTTCTTCACCGCATTGTGTGTTGAGGTCATGTTGTGAAGAATTGCACCAAACCGACGCTTGACCCATTTATGATTGCGATCAACCTTCCGATGAAGACCGAGGAGTAACTTCACGATCAGTCATCACCACGGTGTCAGAAGCTTGAGGATTTTGCTTGGCCGAGGTATTTTCTTTGCAGAGTCATGAGTGGCGAGTCATCATTGGTGGAGTAAGATGTCGCTTTCAAATTGACCATCCAATGGACGAATGCCTTCATCTATCACAAAGAAGCGGCCTTGCCTTTGTCATCACCGAGGAAACTGTCTGCTTGAGGACTTCAATTGGAGGCAAGTAGTGCGGTGGTTCGTAGTATCAGCTTTGTAATTGAGTGAAGACCTTGCCCCGATGAATCTCATAATCCAAAGGCGATAAGGCTTGACTCAAATGGTGACATAGCAATGTTCACGAGTCCTCATGAAGAAATCATAGAAGTTAATGGGAACTCCATGAATGATGTTGAAAGCATATTCTTCATGATGCCGGTTTAATTTCTTCATCATTTGAGTCGTGGCCTTTGATAGGACTCATTGTCTTCGTCGTAATCCGATAGGACGTATCGAGGCACATAAAGTAATTCCTTGACGAGGAATTTGGTTCGTGGGGCCTGCCACGGCTTCAATGGCTTCATTAGCACTTGCATATAGTGATTTGTCGATTCAGGTCATTGTAGATGCAACGTGCCCTGTCAAGGAGGAGGACCAGAGGAAGGACACGAAGCAATTCGATTCTTGGTGTGCCTTGTATTGAGTGTTTTCGCACATCCAAATCCAACACCCATGAGTTCACATCTTGAGTTGCTGTGATGTGCAGCGTTGCGTAGAACTGAAGAATGAGTTCTTCATTCCAATCATAGATGTCAGTGCAGAAATTCAGAAGTCCTGCATCGTGAAGAACACTGAGGACTGGCTCGAAGCACGGCAGAGATTCCATGTCCACATGAGGAATATGTGCATGATCGAAGATTTTGTCCTTGTTGAATAGCATGAGGAATAGAAATTTGCTTGCCCTGGCGAGTCCGGAAACGCCTCTTCCTTATGCGAAAGCAGAAGTCATAGGGATCAGATTGATGAAGAAAACATGCTACGCCATAGAAGTCTTCACCTTGAACTTCTGTTTTCTTGAGAACGGATTCTTGGCTTTGGCGAGAGGGTGTCGATGAGTTGCATCACCACCTCGGGGAATCACGAAGCTCGGAGTTCTTCTTCAAATGAGGAATTTCTGGTTCCTCTTCATGTGCGTAATCGAGGATCAGCAAGAGCAGCAGTGTTCTTTAGCACTAGTGGCTGGAATTTCTTCATGCATGAGTCCAGCTTGAACTGTTGGTGCAGGGACCGAGGAATTTGTTGAATCGGGTGAAGAGTGGCGAATTTGGATGCCGACTATCCCGTAAGTCATCATCCATTACTTTGCGCTGTGCTTCCAATGTCCACATCTTCATCTTCAATTTCCTCAACACCAGCCTCATCAACGGTGAATCGAGGCATAGGTGAGGAAATGATTGGCGTTGAGGGATAACATCCACCTCAATTTCTTCATCAATCTGCTTCTGACGAAGCGGCCGAGAATGAGTTTCTTCATCGATCCGCTTGGGATCACATAGTCTTCACCAAAGGAACAAGGTCCTTTGATGGAATTGATGAAATAGGAACATCATCAATTGGATTTTCAAAGGAGCTAGTCATTGGCTTCATTTTCTTCGCAGAAAGAATTTGACGCAGCCGATGCCTTCCTTTTCTTCATCGCAGCTTCGCTTCTGCAGCCTTGGTCTTCTTCACATCCGATGCGGATGGAAGGATTGGAGTAGGAGTTGGTGCGGAGGAGCCGAGGAATCGTAATGAATTTCTTCAGCGCAATCGATGCAGTTTACTGATCTCTTTCTGGGCTTCTTCAGCGCACCACTAGTGGATGCCACGACAATTTCTTCAAAGGTGGAATGGGATCATCAGCCTGGAACTAGCATTTTCTTCAAGACCTGAACTTCATCCAGTCTTGGCATGTTCTTCAATGGCTGAGCCGAGGCTTCACTGAGGAATTTCATGTTGCGGTGGGGTAGCAACATTGGTGAATTTCTTCGTCGAGTTGATTTAATCGACCTTGGCTCCTCGCCAATCGGCATAATAAGCATCAAAGTCTTTGTTGAGGTCTTGAATTTCAGTCCGGACCTTGAGAAGTTCCTCAGTGTCATCTTGACAACATTTTTCTTCGTGAGCTTCCTTTCTCAGATTGTGCTTTCTTGATCTGCACTGGCCTTCTCAAATTTCCATTTCTCTTGAGAGATGAAATGGGTCAAAGATGTGACTTTGACCAGAGTTAGATGAAAATCAGGCATAGGAGTGTTAGGGTCCTTGTGCCGTAGATCAATGTAGTCGAGGATCTTCTTCGGATCCAAAAGCGGGCACAAATTGTGCCTTTGGCTCTAGCGGCCTTTGCTTGTCGATCTCTCGATGATTTCTTCAAGTTCATCATCGAGGCTTCATCATCGAATGGCACATGGAATGCGACCTGCTTTTCTTCTTGGACTTGGCCGAGGACCTCAAAGAAGAGCTTTGGTCTTCAACGGTGTGGGACTCGATGAGGAAACCGTGCAGCCGAGGAACTTGCCGAGACACCAGAGGCAATCGAGAATCCAAGCAATCCTTTGACATGAAGCCGATGCACAGGAGTGAAGACTTTGATGGAGCAGTTGAGGACTTTGGTGGAGCAGGGAAGCGGCATGAGGAATTTCTTGGTGAGGGCATTACTCGAGAAGTTGGCCGTGAAAAGCGCTGTTGGTGAAGCACTTGGCGAGCAGGCTTCTTTGCGCCGTTCCTCGTTTTTTAACAGAGGCCTCGATGCTTGATGGCGGTGGCGTAATCCTCATTGAATTTCTTGACGCCTCCTTGGCTTGTTTTGCCAATTTAGCTTGGCGCTTAGCCCATTTATCGTGAAAGTCCTCACCACGCTTGATGCTGGTGGGATCGCCTACTTGACCAGTGCCAATGGAGCTCTTGGGAATGGAGGATTGAGTGCGAATTTCTTCATGTACTTTGGAGTAACATATCTATATTCCCTCCATTCCCGTGCCCATCTCCGTTCAATCCTCTGAATGCGCATCTTGCGCTGATTTTTGTTTTCTTTGCCAAATTTGGCTTCATCAGTGTGCAATAGTCAAGATATATTTCCTCGTGGATTTCAAACGCGGTCATGACCTCAGGTTTCTTTCCTCCTTTCGTGGCTTCTTACCATCTCGCCATGTTCTTGAGTTGAGGAATTTGAACAACTGAGTTCTCTGAAGAAGTATGCAGTTTTTCTTCGAGGAACGCTGCAAATGAGTTAAGTTGATGAGAACCTAGTGATTCAAAGCGAGACATTTGTACCTGTGAACAGAGTATAGTTGCGAGGAATTTGGAGAGGTCATATGCGTTCTCGGAAGGTTTTTCAAAAAGAACAAGTTTTGAGGATTTTGACCGGATGTGCCTTGAAGAATTTCACTAAGCCGTTCTTTGTCTTCGTTCGAGTTGTATAGATCGAGGATCCACACAATTGAGGAATCGTGAAGAAAAATCATTGCTTAGAGAAACGAATCAAGAGCATATGATGTGTGAGGTGTTCATATGTGAAGATTTGAAGAATAAACACCTTTGAAGATTTTCAGAAAGCTTGAGAATCAAAGCGAGTAATAAAAGTAACTTTTAATTACCCCAAGTGAAGAACACGACGAACCGAGAAGAACAGATGGGAAGTTTGTCAGGTTAGATCTTCCTTGCCCTAACTTGGCAGAGGAAGACAGCTACGGCAAGGCGGAGTGAGGATTTCCGCATCGGGCGCGAGTACGACGGGCGACGAGGTCGAGGCGTTGAAGCTCTTCCTCACCGGGCGACGATGGAGAAGCGGGCGGCGCTTAGGGGTTGAGGAGCTTCGGCGGGAGAGAGAACGGTCGGCGGAGTAAAAGAAGTGAGGAAGGGAAGAGGGTATTTATAGACACGGTGAAAAACTGTTCACCAAGATTTGGGACGAACGTGCCCCTGCCTTTCTCCTTCACATGACATGTGTCACCCACGCATCTTGTGTAGTTGAGATCGTGTACGATCGTGGGTGAATAGAGTAATGCATCATGGGATGCGGAACGGTTTGAGCGGCAAAACCGAAAGTTTGGATAAGACCCGTTTTAAAGTTCCGTTCGCAATTTCTTCAGCTGACAAGGACACAGTGAAGATTTTGAACCAGTTTCAAATAGAACGCACATGAAGAATTTGTGAATAGATTGGGTTGAGTATAGCATAGATGGGAAGGGTCCGATCCACATTCACTTAGCGTAAAACGCATAACATGAAGAAATAGCCATAAGTGAATGCTGTAGAGGACATAAACTCACTATATATATATAGCCAATGAAGAAAACGACGGAAATAAAGTGAAGATTTTGCAAAGTTGAAGAATTTGAAAAAGCTCAAGAATTTCAAAAGCTGAGTAAAAATCCAAATTTGAAGATTTTCAACTTTGGTGGTGGCGTGACCCACCGTATAAGAATGATGATTTCAGACACCGCATACAATTGTCGAGGGTTCGAGAATCAAATTCTTCATTAATTTCTTCACACTTAGAGTGTTATTCTTCATTGATTGAAGAAAACGTTTCTTCATGTGTTGCACATCTAAGTCATCAATTTTGCATAAATTAACCGAGGATGTGTGTCCTTTTCAAAGAACATTCAAGATTCTAAGATATTTAGCTCACACCGCAACTTGCTAAATCTCTTCTCATCCGTGGGCTTAGTGAAGATATCACTAAGCTGTTCTTGATCTTCACGTGCTTTCGATGGAGATGTCGCCCTTCAACACATGATCACGAAGAAAATGATGACGAATTTGAATGTGCTTTGTCTTCGAAAGTGCTGAAGCTGGGTTGTGTGCAATCTTGATGGCACTCTCATTGTCACAGTAGAGAGGCACATTCTTCACGTTGATGCCATAGTCCTTGAGAGTTTGCTTCATCCATAGCAATTGAGCACAACATGAGCCAGCAGCAATGTATTCAGCTTCCGTAGTATACAGTGATACACAGTTCTGTTTCTTCGAGGACCAACAGACCAAAGATCGTCCGAGGAAATGACAAGTGCCGGATGTTGACTTACGGTCCACACGATCACCAAAGATAGTCGAGTCGTAATATCCAATGAGATCAAAAGCAGAGCCCTTGGGATACCATAATCCTAGTGTTGGTGTGTGAGCTAGATATCGAAGAATATGTTTCACAACCTTATGGTGTGATTCCTTCGATGCAGCTTGAAATCGGGCACACATGCAAACACTAAGCATTATATCTGGCCTAGATGCACATAAGTACAATAAAGAACCAATCATGGAGCGGTATACCTTGTGATCGAAGTCAATACCATTTTCATCGATTGCATAGATGGCCATTTGTGGGCATAGGAATTTTGACGCCTTTGCAATCTTGCATGCGAATTTCCTCAAGACATCTTTGAGGTATTTCTCCTGAGATATGAATATGCCATTTCATTGCTGATTTAATTTGAAGACCTAAGAAGAATTTCAACTCTCCCATCATAGACATTTGATATTCTTCACTCATCATATAGGCAAATTCATCACTATAACGTTGGTCAGTACAGCCAAAGATAATATCATCAACGTATATTTGGCACACAAACAGTTCACCATCATAAGATTTAGTAAAAGAGTAGGGTCGAGTGAACCGGGTGTGAAGCCATTCTTCACGAAGAATTCCTTCAAGGTATCATACCACTTGAGGGGCTTGCTTGAGGCCATATAGAGCCTTATTGAGTCCGAAGACTTTGTCAGATTCTTTGGATCTTCAAAACACAGGGGTTGAGCAACATATACTTCTTCCTCAAGCTTACCATTGAGGAATGCACTTTTCACATCCATTTGATATAAAATGATATCATGATGGTTAGCATAAGCAAGTAATATGCGAATAGCCTCAAGTCTAGCAACAGTGCAAAAGTTTCATCAAATCAATTCCTTCAACCTGTGTGTAGCCTTGTGCTACAAGTCGTGCCTTATTCCTCACCACAAGGCCATTTTCATCTTGCTTGTTGCGGTAGATCCACTTTGTGCCAATGATATTATGCTTGCGAGGATCTAGACGTTTGACCAATTCCCAGACTTTGTTGAGCTCGAACTGATGTAATTCTTATTGCATGGCCTGAATCCACTCCGGCTCCAGGAATGCTTCATCTACCTTAGTGGGCTATGTGATAGAGACAAAAGCATAGTGCCCACAAAAGTTAGATAAATGTGAAGCTTTTGAGCGTGTGAGAGGACCTGGCGCTTCAATGTCATCGATGATCTTGTCAACTTGTACTTCTTTTGCAACGCGAGGATGGGCTGGTTGACGTCGAGGTATTTGATCATTTTCCTCAGCACTATTTTCTTCAAAGATTATCTTGATTGTATCATTTCGGCGTTCTTCGGCGTCTTGGAATGAATTCTTCAAACAGATTCTTGATTGGAATGACATCCTCGGTTGCCTTGAACTTGATAGACTCCTCGGTGCTAGTTCATCTAACACGGAAGGTAGGTGCTCTCTTTTACGAGCCATTAGTTTCATCGAATCAAGACATCTACAGATTTCAACAACCTTGTGAAGGGCGATGTTGAAGACTTTGTAGGTGTGCGAGTCCTTTCCGTAACCAAGCATAAAACCTTCATGTGCTTTCGGTGCAAATTTAGCATTGTGATGAGGATTTCTAATCCAACATTTAGCACCAAAGACTTTGAAATAACTCACATTGGGTTTCTTGTCAGTGAGGAGTTCATAGGCAGTTTTCTTGAAGAATTTGTGAAGATATACTCTGTTGATGATATGGCATGCAGTATCAATTGCATCAATCCGTAAGCGATAAGGCGTTTTGTATTCATCAAGCATAGTGCGAGCCATCTCAACGAGAGTTCTGTTCTTGCGCCTCCACGACGCCATTCTGCATTGAGGAGTATAAGGAGCGGATAACTCATGAGTAATACCAAGTCCATCAAGATAGTCATCAAGACCAGAATTCTTGAACTTCGGTTCCATTGTCACTCCCGATGTGCTTGATCTTCACACCAAAGTTGGTTGAAGCCCTCGAGGAAAATCGCTTTGAAGACTTCCTGCACTTCATGTTTGTAAGTAACAATGTGTACCCATGTGTAACGAGAGTAATCATCAACAATGACAAAACCATATAGAGATGCATCATTAGCGCATCGCTGAGTAATGATTAGGTCCAAAGAGGTCCATGTGAAGCAATTCAATGGACGAGTAGTGGTCATGATAGTCTTCACTGGATGCTTGGCCTTGGTCATTTTTCCAGCTTCACGGGCACCACATAAGTGATCCTTGAGGAATTTGACATTCTCAATGCCAATGACATACTTCTTCTTCGCATGGCGTGTGCAAATTCCTCATGCCTGCGTGACCAAGTCGTCGATGCCATAGCCAGCCTTCTCAAGCTTTTGCAAGTAGACACACGGCTGGTTGTGGTCCTGTAGAGAAATCAACAATATACAAGTCTCCTCTCCTAAAGCCTTGAAGACTTTGGAATTGTCAGCTTCCATAACCACAACACAACGATACTTGCCAAAGACAACAACCATATCAAGATCACAAAGCATTGAGACTGACATGAGGGTGTATCCTAAGGACTCAACAAGCATGACTGTCGGTGTACTAAAGTAGGGGTACCTTAGTACCCCGAACTTGTCTGCCAGGCGATCGCGGCGTCCCTGCAAGTGGCAAGCCTGGCCGAGGCCCGCCAAGACCCTCCATGACCTTTGGAAAACAAGACCCCGCAAGAGGAGCTTGCCGGGAACCATTCAAGAACAAAGTGTTCACCAAAGAAGACAAGACCCGGCAAGAGGATCTTGCCGGAAGGCCACCCTAGGCACAAATAAGGCCCCGACAAGAGGAGCTTGCCGGGAGGACCACTTGAGGCATGAAGGAAGCAAGACCCCGACAAGAGGAGCTTGTCGGGAAGGCTTGGTGAGCGACAAGCTCCCAAGCGCGACAAGAACCTTGCCGCGGCAAGGCACTTGCCGCGGCAGGTAACCTCTCTTCCTCTCCGCTCCAGCTCATCCACCAACGTGTCGCCATGGGGAGGCGACGTGTCGACGGGCTGTGCAGCCAGGGAGCGGCGATAAGCGGCTACCGCAAGTCTGTCGTCGTGGCAAACGGAGGTGCACTTCACGGTCCAGGTTGCACTTTTCAAAGCGGCAGGGACGGGCATTTATGACTCTTGTCCCTTGCCGTCGAGTTAGGTATAGTCCACTTGTACCTTTGTACAAGCGGTGTACCAACCTCTGTTTTTCCTATTCTACCCCTGTCTACTTGCCACCTGTGGTAACCCCTTTTGTGCCTATAAAAGGAGGCCCGAGTGCAACGTAGAAAGGGGTCGGTTCGGGCTCGTTGGGTTCGGTTCATTCGGCTCGTTCGGTTCAGCTCGTACGAGGCCACAGACTCTCAAGCTAGGTTTTGTAGCTCCCAGCGCTCCCTAGCAAGAACACAATACAACCAGACAAGCAGCAGTAGGAGTATTATCTCCCGAGAGCTCCGAAGCTGGGTAAATCCGCTTCGTGTGATCGCCTCGATCCGCTCTTTGCGCAATCTCCGCCCCGACGAATCGAAAAGGGGCCCCGTCCCGTAGGGTGTCCGTGGTGGTACAGATTTCCGACATCTTTGGCGCGCTGTAGAGGGGAGCGACGAGGCTGTGTGAACCCGATCCGGAGGTCACACGAGCAACTTCATCAACATCTTCGTCAACATGGCGCCGAAGAAGAAGCCTTCGGCAGCAGCAGAGCCGTGCGCGTCGAACCCACCACCACCGGAGCTGTCAGGTGGTGGGGGAAACGCCGGCGGAGGAACCGGCGTCGTCGAGGGAGCCCACAATGCCGCCAGATCCAAGGACAAGGCAGCACAGATGTCGGCGTCTGAGTCCGCACCGCGTCCTTCGCAGGAGGCGCGGGACCGACAGCGTCATGATGCTCGCGGCACCATACGTTCGCTGGATCAAGGCCAGCCGAGGATCCCGAGGCCCTCGAGACCGCATGCACCCCAAAGATGCTTTGGTACAAGCGGGTACGATGCGCTATGGATGCTGCTCCTCCTAACTTGGTTAGGGAGTCCGAGCACATCCCGTTCTTCGCCCGCACGCCGTTGCCGCCAACCACACCAGCGGAAGCTTTGGCTAGAGCTCAGTTACTTCTAGATTACCTCCAACGGCCGATAAGGTCGACGAATGGAGGGCCACAATTCAGAGTCTCATCGGCCGCTTAACGGCGACGCCCGCTGCAAACCGAAAGTGCCTCGCAGCCGCGCAAGGCTGACTAAAGGCGCCGAGCTGATGGCGACAAGACTTGCGGGGTGCAGCCATTGTGCACTCCTTCCCGAAGACCAAGATCGCCGACTCGCCGGATCCACCTCGGCAGCCGACTCCACATCGCCGCCGATCCGCGAGCTCGCCGCGACCAGCGCCAAGTTCTCCGAGAACGGCAAGAAGAAGACGCCAACCCGTATCGAAGCGCCAAGAGAAGCGCGCCAATAATCGGACCAACGCGCCGGCCCATCACGATATGCATGCGCTAGGGAACGAGGCGACTTGCCGTCTGTGATAGGTTGTCCTGCGTTCACTCGAGAGCTGCGGCAAGTCCGATGGCCCGACAAGCCAACCGACCGTAACACCATCAACAGATGTAATAAGAAGAGGAAGTTGATTTCTGGCGACTACTTTCTGGCAGAGCTTCCCGAAGCCACCGCCAAGAAGGTCTCCAAGGTCAACGCCAAGAGTGCTGAGGAGCAGTCTGCTCCGACAAGCCCTAGGGCTTGTTTCGTTGAAGCAAACGCTCCCGACAAGTTTTGCTCCGGCAAGCTTGCCGGGGAATGTCAAGCTCCGGCAGAAACTCAGGTTCTTGCCGTAGAAGCTGATGTTCCAGCGATGGATGTGCCTTTAGTCCTTGTTGTCGAGCCGCAGGCTCCAGCATGGGCACAGCAGATTGATCATTTCCTTCAGACAGGGTCGCCTGAGGAACTGTCGCCTTGCCGGGAAATGGGCAACAAAGAAGCTAAGTTGCTAAGTTTAAACGATCAGTAATAAATTTTTAAAGTTATCTTCCTCGAACGACCGCGCGCTTTGTATGTAAAACCCATACGCGGAGGAACCAAGTCGTGATCGTCGCGCCTTACTTTGTTTCGAGTCCGCTCAACAACTTAAGCGAGCTGCGGCTAGTCCGCGAAAAGGTTGCTTGTCGGTAGCGACCCGCCAAAGAAGTCATTGAAGTTCCACTTTTCGGCACTTTCATGGAAAGGGTGCCTGCGCAAACAAGTTTCAAAAGCGAGGGCAGTAACATACAAAGCCAAGAGTCGAGTAAAGGAAGTAATGCGTAGCAAATGTTGCCTGTAATAAAGTTATATTACAAAAATAACTTATTTAAGCATCAAGCAAATCGTTCTCGTAATCAAATAACAGCGAAGAGGAGAAGAAGGGCGCCACCCAAGCCCGGCAAGCCGGAGTTCTTGCGGGGCTCTGCGGCAAGCCAGGAGTTGCCGGGTCTGCGGCAAGCCGGAGTTCTTAGAGGGCTGCGGCAAGCCAGAGTTCCCGGGGGCTGCGGCAAGTCAGAGTTGCCGGGCTGGGATATCAGATAAGCCTTTCGTCCCTTTTCAAGCATCCCTTTTTCATTAAATACATTCTACTCGGATACAGTCAGGTGGGAATGAAAAACATGAAAGAGAGGATTACAAGTTTTAAATGCGGATAAGGCCGAAGGCTTAAAAATTAAAAAGATAAGATGCCCGTAATCCGTTTCCTGTCCCTCTCTTGGGAGGAAGGTCAAGGAGGCGAGAAGGGCAAAAGGAATGCCTAAGGCGAGCTACAGGTGCCGAAGGCACCAAGGGAACATCCCGGAGCTCTCCAAGGGCTTCGACGGAGATGGCAGCTGGGCGAAGCGGGCTCGAAGATGGGGCGGCGGGACGTCGGCCGCTGTCGAGGGCACTACGCCCTCGTACTCTGACTTGACGGCCTTGTCGCCATCCCTCTTCCCCTTCCGCAGCCTCCATACGCCAGTCGCCCAAGGAGACGACCCCGGGGAGTTCAAGGAGCCGGCGACGCGGATGTTGGGGTCGCCGGTGACGCACGGAGCGGCGCCCGACAACTAATCGGGCCCGCTACCCTCATCATCGCTGTCGCTCTCCTCCTCGTCACTCTCGCTCGAGGAATCTTATTGTCGGAGGAGCTATCCACGCAGCACTTCGCCCGAAAGTGCCGAGATCCCGAAGACCTTGACGGAGAGGAGATCACCTCCATTAACTTAAAATGGAGGGTAAACCCCGCCCTCAGGCTGTGAATGCAAGTGAACGTCTTCCACCCACGATCAAGATACATCACATTAGGGGCTGGGAATACAACACGGACTCGCATGCTGCTGATTCCACAGCCCCTCATGTGCGATCTCGATTGTCTCGGGCGAATCCGACTCCATCATCGGCGCCGCGAACGGAGCTGGAAGCGGAGAACGACGACAGCGCCCAGCAGCCTTTGACGAAGAACTTCGCAAGGGTCGTCCCCTGTATGGACTGCCGCAGGGAGGGGAACCGCCGGCGGAAGCGGAGACGGCGCGCCGCCCCGTCCGCCTCTTCCCCGAGCGCCTCGACCTCATCCACGACTTCGCCCTCTCCCTCTTCCTCTTGTGGCTGGTTCTGCCTCCCCGGGCGTGGGGTTGAGAGGGGAGCGCTGTCTAGCGGCGACCCTCGCCGCCACCGATGAAGAACCAAGGTTCCTTTTCTCCATGACGAATGAGAGAAAGGGAGGCAGAAGGCCGAGGAAAGGAGGAGATGGGAGAGTGCGGCTTCTGCGCTCCTTCCGCTCTTTTAAGGAAGCAAGGAGGGGGCCTCGACCGCCCTTTCGGCAAATCAAGGCATAGGAAGAGCGGGGGAATCGGGGCCGACCTGCTGCCTCTGCTCATGCTTGGCCCAGCTTCCCACTTCCACCGTCCATGACCCCAAGAGCATGGGAACCACGTGGCGGGGATGCAGAAGCTGAGGCGACGGGTGAGCGACACAAGACGCCGCCCACTTCCCCACGACGCCCGCAATTGGACGCGTGCCGTTCTGACGGGAACGCGCTTGGATACTGAGTGGATTTGGTTTGGACCCAGGCCGCTGCGTGCAGTGCCTTGTTTTGGGCTCGCCCAACAGCCTCGGCACTGTATGGCCTGCACTCCGGGCTCTGCCGGTGTACTAAAGTAGGGGTACCTTAGTACCCGAACTTGTGCACGGGCAGTCGCAGCGTCCGTGGCAAGCCTCGCCAAGGCCCGCCAAGACCCTCCATGACCTTTCAGAAAACAAGACCCCGGCAAGAGGAGCTTGCCGGGGAACCATTCAAGAACAAAGTGTTCAGTCAAAGAAGACAAGACCCCGGCAAGAGGAGCTTGCCGGGAAGGCCACCCTAGGCACAAAGAAGCCCGGCAAGAGGAGCTTGCCGGAAGGCCACTTGAGGCATGAAGGAAGCAAGGCCCGGCAAGAGGAGCTTGCCGGGAAGGAAGGTGAAGCGACAAGCTCCCAAGCGCCGACAGAACCTTGCAGCGGCAAGGCGCTGCAGCGGTGTAACCTCTCTTCCTCTCCGCTCTAGCTCATCCACCAACGTGTCGCCATGGGGCTTCCCTAGGCGCCGCGTGTCGACGTTGTCAGCCAGCGGTGGGAGCGGCGACAAGCGGCAGGCAAGCCGTCGTGGCAAACGGAGGTGCACTTCACGGTCGAGTTGCACTTTTCAGGCGACAGGGCGGGCATTTATGACTCTTGTCCCTTGCCGTCGAGTTAGGTATAGTCCCATCGTAGACCTTTGAGCGGTGTACCAACCTCTGCTTTCCTATTCTACCTGTCTACTTGCCACTGTGGTAACCCCTTTTGTGCCTATAAAAGGAGGCCCGAGTGCAACATAGAAAGGGGTCGGTTCGGGCTCGTTGGGTTCGGTTCGTTCGGCTCGTTCGGTTCAGCTCGTACGAGGCCACAAACTCTCAAGCTAGGTTTTGTAGCTCCCAGCGCTCCCTAGCAAGAACACAATACAACCAGAAAAGCAGCGGTGGAGTATTATCTCTCAGGAGAGCTCCAAGCTGGGTAAATCCTCGTGTGATCGTCTCGATCCGCTCTTTGCGCAATCTCCGCCCCCTGCCGAACCGAAAAGGGGCCCCGGTCCCGTAGGTGTCCGTGGTGGTACAGATTTCCCCCCGACAATGACTTTGTCCATGTGTATGTCCTTAGAGATGGCAACCTTACCAAGACCTAATACCTGACTTTTGCCTTTGTCAGCAAAGATGATATGCTTCAGATGTGATGGTGATAAGGGAGCATCCATCAATAGATTCTTATCACCGGTCATGTGATTTGTACATCCACTATCGAGGACCCACTCGGTGGCTTTGGGTTGATCATCCTGCCCAGATGAATTAGTGCAACTTACGATCTCATATACTTCATCGATGAAGAATATGATATCAGGATCATCGAGATAAATTTCATCAAGCGATAAAACAGATATAGCGATATGAGGACGTGTGAAATGAATGTTCATTTCATCATGATTAGCTTCACGTCCTTCGAGCAAGTTTGTCAGGTCCCCAAGAACTTCTTGAGACGTTAAAAGCACGTCACGGAGACCTGACCTCGCAGAAGAGATTAGTTCTTTTCTTCACCACCCACATCTGAAGGGGTGGCAAAGAGTTTATCACTCTGCGAGCACCATAAGAGAATGGTGGCATAGAGGCCAAACCATTTCGTTTCACATAAGAGGGGTTAGGGTAAGCATATGAATAAGCACAGAAATTCTTCGAGGACTTATGAACATAATGATTTGAAGAATAATGCACATATTCATAGCCCTTAGCTCTACCTCACAAACAGAAAGTTGTTAGCACGATGATAATCATATGAGGACTTTGATCCTTTTGAGGAATTTGATCCATGTGAGGAATTTGGTCCGTATGAGGACTTGGATCCATATGAAGAATTTTGTCCATATGAAGAATTTGATCTGGGTTCCTATTCTTCACAGTGGTGTCATGAGGACATTCACCAAGACTTTCAAGGCATTTCTTGGGAACCCAGATTTTCTTCATAGGGGAACCGTACACTGCGATTAGTGCAACATATCTAGCAAATACTTCACCATTCGATTTTTGAACAGTTTATAGTTGAGTCAAATGACTCATCGGAAGAATGAGGAGATTCACATGTAAAGCCAGATAAGTTAGATGGATCAATGGAGGTCCCTTTGCAAAGCAACCCATGAGGTTTTGGGGTCTTGCTCGGGCTTCCAATATGTTCCATCAAGATTGAGTTTCCTCTCAAAGGCAATACCCTCTTTTCTAGGGTTTACATTGAGGATCTGCTTTTAAGCACATCACGAGAGAGTCTGATGCCCTTTGAGGCTTTTGTACATGCATCATGTACAATTCCTTCAACCCTACATTGTCGGTGATACTTGCAATGTCCTCGGATGAGGAATTAGTGATAGCAGGAGCAGGTGAAGAATTTGTAACAAGTGAAGCATTTGAACATTCGGTGAAGAATTAAGCGATTCACGTTCAATGCACTTTAAGCATGGAGGAACAAATTCTTCACGAGAAGCGCTGATTTGTTGAGCAAGCAATGAATGGCGCTCCTTCAAGATCTTCATAACTCACTCTTAGCTTCTCAAGATCTTGCTTTCTTTGAAGAAATTCATAAGAAAGTTTCTCATGATCAGACAAGAGAGTGTTATGATGACCTTGAAGGTTATCAAACCTAGACTGAAGTCTCTGAAGATTTTCAGTCAGGGCTTTAGTGCGATCCATTTCTTCACCCAACATATCATCACTTTCGTCTAGCATGTTTTGAACCTTTTCAAAAGCCCTTTGTTGTGTTATAGCAATCTTAGCAAGTTTAGAGTAGCTGGGCTTGAGATCCTCATCAGATTCATCTTCACTAGATTCAGAGGAGGTACATTTGAGTACCTTGGCACCCTTTGCCATGAAGCAATAGGTGGGAGAGTAGTCATCACTATCTTCATCAGCTTTGTTGGTGAGGTCTTTTCTTGAGTTGAAGATGGACTTGTCGTGAAAGCGATGGCGAGAGCTAAACTCGCCACACCGGACTCAGATTCTTCGATGCCTCCTCTTCCTCATGTTCCTCGATTCAGCTTCAGAGTCCATTTCCTTGCCAATGAATGCCCGAGCCTTCTTGGAGCTGCTCTTCTTGTGAGATGAAGACTTGAGGATTTTGATGATGAAAATTTTGACGATTTCTTCTTCTTCTTGGCATCATCGTAATCTGTAATCCTTGTACTTCTTCTTCTTCAATTCCTTTTCCCACTGAGGACAATCTTGAATGTAGTGACCAGGTTTCTTACATTTGTGGCAAAGTCTTCTCTTATAGTCCTTTGGATGAGGAATCAACGCTTCTTGAGGATTTTCCAAAGCGACCACGTCTTGAGAACTTGGAATTTCTTCACGAGCGATTGCCGACTCGGCTTAATTCTTCAGATCTCCAAGGCTACTATCGAGTCTTCACACTCAGTTCGACACAGCCTTGGCCTTGAGCACGTGGTTTGCCATAGCTCGAACCATAGAGATCTCTCTTTTCAAAGAATTTGAAACTCATGAGTATTTAGCCTTTCGAGGATATCGGCAGGATCAAGAGCCTTGTAGTCAGCTCGTTCTTGTATCATCGGTGCAGTGTCAAATGAGGAATCAGCGATCTCAACAATTTCTTCACCACCTCATGGTCGGTGATGTCGATTAGCTCCAAGCGCTTGAAGCTCATTTGAGATGTCGATGAGGCGATCGAAGGTTTGTTGAACATTTTTCGTTGTCGAAGTCTTTTGAAGCGGTTGAAGAGATTGCGAAGAACATCAACTCGAGAGTCACGCTTGAGTTGAGACTCCTTCATTTACTTTGGACAGCCTATCCGGATAAGCTTAGCAGTTTCCAAAGCACTCACTCTTCCATACTGTCCTTTACTCAGATGGCCACATATGATATTCTTCGCTTGAGAATCGAGTTGCTTGAATCTCTTCACATCAGTAGAGTTCAGTGAGGGTGTGACAGTGGGAACACCATTTTCCACAACATACCAGAGATCGTTGTCAATTGCCTCAAGATGCATTCACATCTTGTTCTTCCAATAGGGGTAGTCCGTTCCATCGGCTGTAGGACACCGGTAGAGACCTTGATTATACTGCGGTCGACATAACTAAAACTCCGGTGGTTAAACCAAAATCACACGTAACAAGGGAGTACCTTGCTCGATACCAATTGAAAGTCGTTATATCGACTAGAGGGGGTGAATAGGCGATTTTATGAATTCTTCAACTTTGAGGAATTTGCCGGTGAGGAAATTCCTTAGCTAAGAACTACTTATGGAATAAGTACTCGAAGTAAGCATAGCAAAATACATGCATGGTCATCATGATGAAATGAAGACAATCAAAAGAGTACGAAGCGTAAACACGTGATAGCACAAGATGAAGACAAACAGATCAAGAAATTGAACTGAGGAAATTGAGAAAGTCTTGATCAAAGTCTTCAAACACGAGATATGAATGAACAATCAACACAAGAATGAGGAAATGAATGAGTTGAGGAAATGGAACCAATTAGGTTGGTGAAGACAATGATTTGGTAGACCAGTTCAGCTATCATTGTCTCGGTTATGCGTCTGGTTGGGCGGTGAGTATTTAAACTTCGAGGACACAGTCCGGACACCCGATCCTTGAAAGCACGCAGCTCGGGACACCAAGTCCTCACCGTATTCTCCTTGAACTAAGGTCACACAGACCTCGTCCAATCACTACGTGGTAAGTCTTGAGCGACTTCCAAACCTTCACAGACTTGGTCACTCGGCGATCCACAATTCCTCTTGGATGCTCTAGACCATGACGCCTAACCGTCTGGAAGAAGCACAGTCTTCAAAGGTAACAAGCGTCGAGATCCACTCAGATCAATTTCTTGATGATGCTCAATCACTTTGGGTTTGTGGGGTTTGATATTTGGGTTTTCCTCACTTGATGATTTTCGCTCAAAGTCCTCGGAGGATGGGTTGCTCTCAAATGACAAGTGTCAAGTTCTCTCGAGCAGCCAACCAGCTAGTGGTTGTAGGGGAAGCGGCTATTTATAGCCAAGGGAGCAGCCCGACATGATAAGACATAAATGCCCTTCAATGATATGACCGTTAGGTGGATAAGATATTTTAGGGGACACGGTGGCCTAGCGCCTTGACAAAGAATCTCGGAAATTTTACTCTCAATTTCCTCGGGGCTATCATGTTCCTCATTGTGTAGGCAATCCGCATGGCGAATTCCTAACTCCTCGGTCAGAACAAATTCCTCGTGACGGAAGAACTATGTCTCACATCCATGAAATTGACTGAAGCGTATGAGATTTCCAAAGGCTTCACTCGAAGGGATTGGTATGTGTAGGATTTTGAGTTGAGCATCACATGGAAGTTTTTCCTTAGTATTTCCTCGACCCCCTTTAACAGTACGGTGTTTCCTATGACTCAAGAAAGAGAAAATGAAACTATGAAAACAAAAGTCTTCGCGCTTCACGTTCCTCAAGTGAATATCAAGTCTTCAAGGTCACACCAATTTCTTCACTTTCAAAGTCTTGAAAGTCTTGAGACTATCAAAGTCTTCAGTCGAAGAACTTCATTTTTAGGGGTCGACTTTCTCTGTAAATATCAAACTCCTCATAGACTTATAGACCTGTGTACACTCATAAACACATTAGTCCCTTAACCTATAAGTCTTCAATACACCAAAATTACTAAGGGGCACTAGATGCACTTACAACTCTTTAGGGAGTTCGCCCTCTGTCCATTCGGTGATGAAGTCAGCCAGTACTTGGGATTTAATGGCTCGGCGCGGTTTGTATGTTATATCAAATGGAAGGAGCTCAATGGCCCACTTAGCAATCCGGCCCGTGGCATCGCGGTTGTTTATTATGTCGTTGAGTGGTACCTCGGAAGCCGCCGTAATCGAGCACTCTTGAAAGTAGTGTCGCAGCTTCCGGGATGCCATGAAGACTGCGTATGCTATTTTTTGGTAATGAGGTTATCAGGATTTGCACGGTGTGAGGACAGTGGATACGTAGTACACCAGTTTCTGGAGCGGGAATTTGTGTCCGTCCTGCTCTCGCTCAACGACGAGCACGGCGCTCACCACTTGGTGTGTTGCCGAAATGTATAATAACATGGGTTCGCTGATGTTTGGCACGGCCAGGATTGGATTGCTCGCTAAAAGGGCCTTTATTTCCTCCAGTCCGGCCGTTGCCGCATCCGTCCACTCGAAGTGGTCGGTGCGTCGGAGAAGGCAGTAGAGTGGTAATGCTTTTTCTCCCAATCTAGAGATAAAGCGGCTTAAAGCTGCCACGCATCCCGTGAGTTTTTGGACCTCTTTAAGGTCTGTTGGCGTAGCCAATTGTGACAAAGCTCGGATTTTGGCTGGATTTACCTCAATTCCTCTATTGGAAAGCGGTGAAGCCCAAGAGTTTTCCATGGGGACGCCGAAAACACATTTTTCTGGATTGAGCTTGATGTCGTATGTACGGAGGTTGTGAAATGTGAGACGCAAATCGTCTATGAATGACTCGACGTGCCTGGTTTTGATGACGATGTCATCCACATATGCCTCAACTGTCTTGCCGATCTGTTTCTCCAGGCATGTTTGAATCATGCGTTGGTAGGTGGCGCCAGCATTTTTGAGCCCAAAAGGCATAGTGTTGAAGCAGAAAGGCCCATATGGGGTAATGAATGTCGTTGCGGCTTGGTCGGACTGCTTCATCTTGATTTGATGGTATCCGGAGTATGCGTCGAGGAAACACAATGAGTCGTGTCCTGCTGTTGCATCAATAATCTGATCGATGCGAGGGAGGGGTAAGGGATCCTTAGGGCAGGCCTTGTTGAGGTCTTTGAAATCGACGCATAGGCGCCAGGATTTATCCTTCTTTGGTGCCATCACCAGGTTTGCTAGCCAGTCTAGGTGTTTTAATTCTCTGATGAATCCGGCCTCGAGTAACTTGGCTAGCTCCTCCCCCATGGCTTGTCGTTTGGGTTCGAAAAAACACCACAGTGTTTGCTTGACCGGTTTATGTACCTTTAATATATTGAGGCTGTGTACGGCCAATCTGCGTGGGATTCCTGGCATATCAAAAGGGTGCCAGGCGAATATGTCCCAGTTCTAACGCAGGAACTCTCGTAGTCTTGGCGTCGACCGTTGGGTCGAGTTGTGCTCCGATGGATGCTGTTTTCTTGGGATCCATCGGGTGGACTTGAAATTTGACTATTTCATCTGCTGGTTTAAAGGAGGTCGATTTGGGTCATTTGTCCAGGATTACTTCATCCCTATCCACATGAGAGCGCGTACGGTTAGCTCTTGACGCGAGTATTTCAGACAATGCCTCGAGGACCGTGGATGCGGTTTTATTTTCAAACAGAAAGTGCTATGTCCGGATCATCGCAAGAGTGATGATACCGTTGGCCTGCATCTTGAGCTTCATGTATACGTAATGAGGTATAGCTTGGAAGCGTGTAAATGCGTCTCGCCCTAGTAAGGCGTGATATCCGCTGTTGAAAGGAGCCACTTGGAAGGTTATCTCTTCGGACCAATAATTCTCCGGTGTGCCGAATACCATGTCGAGCATGATTTTTCCCGCGCATCGCGCCTCCCGACTATGAATGATTCCCTGGAAGGTCGTGCTACTTTGCTCGATGCGTCTCCTGTCAATTTCCATTTTGTTGAGCGTATCCTCGTAGATGAGGTTTAATCCGCTGCCGCCGTCCATGAGCACTTTGGTGAGCCGGAATCCGTCCATAATTGGATTAAGGACCAAGGCGGCTGGTGCCCGGACTGTCCGGAATTTTGGTTCGTCACTGGCGTTGAAAGTTATGGCCATGTTGTTCGAAGGGTTTATTGCTGCGACTTGGCAGACTTCGGCGAGTTTGCGGAAAGCCCTTTTCCGCCGATTGTTGAAGCGAAAGTCTTAATGACTGTTAATATGCTGGGGTCGTCATCTTCTGGGGGGTGTTGCACTGGTGTATTTTTGGTGGATATCCGCGCCGCTTTTGGCCACCTGCCGGAGTATCCAACATGCTCTAAGGCTGTGGATTGGCATGGTGTCCAGCGTTGCATGTATTTTGCATGGCCTATCGAGACATCCTTCCAGAACGGTTCTGCGCCCCGTGGTGTGCTTAAATTTCTTTACTATTGGATCTGATGCGCCTCTAGGGTGCACCCTTTTTGCCCGGCCGAAGGGTTGAGTGAAAACCGGTGGTTCCCAGAGAGCTGCCTAAGTTTTCCAGGTGCTTTCCATTGCGCAGTACTTTTGTACGATGGTTGCCAAGTCAGCGGAGTGTACTACGCGACGGCGATTGATGGCGTTGAGGAGTGCTTCGTCTGTGCAATTATTGCAGAATGCTAAGATCGCGTCTTCGTCGTGACAGTCTTTAATCTTATCTTGCCCAGGAGGAATCTGGCCCAAATGTGATGGACTGTTTCCTGAGACTGCTGCCGTATGTTCGTGAGATCGCATCTATCTGGGTGGGTGGGTGGCTTTAAATCTGAACCCTGACCCAATTTGGAATCCGGAGTTTGAAGAATTCCCGAACTTAATGGCTGGGGCTGCGGGATATTGACCGATTTTTCAGGCCCGTCGTCCGATTCTAGGTTCGGAGGGCGGGCATTGTCTTTCCGAAGGCAGGTGTACGGCTCTTCGAACTCGGAAATCCGAACACAGTTCGTCCTCAGTATGGAGGAAGAGTTGTCGTCTTGCTCCTCAACTACCGCTATCTAGTGGGTGATCGGCGGAGATTTAATTTCTCTCTGGTCGGGTTTAAGCCCGATCCGATCGCAGTCCATGGAGACCCCCAGGGCGGCAATGCGATATAGGAGCTCGTTCAACGACGATAACTCAGTCGGATCCATCTGCTTAGAGTACTCGGAGCTAACACAGAGGTGGTTTTCGATGACCCGAGAAGTCATCGTTGGCTTAACGGCCGTAGGGGCGGTCATGGTGAAGGCGTCGGTAGGAGGGTTTGGCTTGAGGTCGGGCACCTCTGGCGGTGATCGCCTTGATAACAAGGCGAGCCATCAATCCATCTTCGACATCACAGCTGAACTCCCAATGAAAGCACCAACGTCGGTGTCAAAACCGGCGGATCTCGGGTAGGGGGTCCTGAACTGTGCGTCTAAGGTCGATGGTAAGAGGAGACAGGGGACACGATGTTTACCCAGGTTTGGGCCCTCTCTATGGAGGTAATACCCTACTTCCTGCTTGATTGATCTTGATGAATATGAGTATTACAAGAGTTGATCTACCTCGAGATCGTAATGGCTAGAACCCTAGAAGTCTAGCCTGTATGACTATGATTATGATTCTCTGTCTCTACGGACTAAGCCCTCCGGTTTATATAGACACCGGAGGGGACTAGGGTTGTACAAAGTCGGTTACAGAGAAAGGAATCTTCATACCAGGACACCAAGCTTGCCTTCCACGCCAGGGAGAGTCCCATCCGGACACGGGTGAGAGTCTTTGGTCTTGTATCTTCACAGCCCATCAGTCCGGCCCATGTCCAACAGGCCGGAGCCCGAGGACCCCTTAATCCAGGACTCCCTCAACGGGCTTCGTTACCGCCCCCGATAAAGCAAGAGGACACCTAAGTAGCACATTTAATGTGTTTTGTCCTGTGATGTCAGGCGATAAACTCGACCACTGTACAACTTTCCACCTCCTGTGTGCCTTGTGGTAGCCCTTTTGACTATAAAAAGGAGGCCCGCATGACATCTTGAGAGGATTCGAACTTTTTGGACCCGGCATGCTTTGTAGCTAATCCAAGAACACCAGATAAACCCAACCTAGCAGGAGTAGGGTGTTACGCATCACTTGTTGCCCGAACCTGGATAAATCTCCCGTGTTGATCCCTTAAACCCGCTCTTTCCACAGCCCCTCGCCGGCCGACCATAGAAGGGATTCCCCGTGATCCCATAAGTGTCGTTTCCACCGACATCTTTGGTGCGCCAGGTAGCGGGGCACAGGCTGTGAAAATCCGGTTTGAAGGTCAGCGCATCGACTTCTCCATGGGGATGGCTCGAGAGGAGAAGGCGACGTTGATCAGCCGCCCTATGGCGCCGTCCGCAGCCGTGAGAGCCATCCACGTGGCGACGAAAAGTTAAGCCACCCAAAATTTTGAGTAATATCATTTATATAAGTCTATCTTCCTCGAAAGATCTCACTCCTTGTATGGGAAACCTGCACGCAATGGGACCCTTCCATTGTTGGCAACACCCTTGCTCTGTTTCAAGCACCCGGATAAATCTCCCGTGTTGATCCCTTAAACTCGCTCTTTCCACAGCACCGCGCCCGCCGACCGCAGAAGGGATTCCCCATGATCCCATAGGTGTCGTTTCCACCGACACTTCTCTCCTTTTCTTATTTTTTGTTTGGCTTCTTTGACCTCGCCTTTTTTACATTGGCTTCTTTGGCCTCTTTTTTTATTTCCTCACATGGGACAATGCTCTAATAATGATGATCATCACACTTCTATTTATTTACAACTCAAGGATTACAACTCGATACTTAGAACAAAATATGACTCTTTATGAGTGCCTCCGGCAGTGTACCGGGATGTGCAATGAATCAAGAGTGACATGTATGAAAAAGTTATGAATGGTGGCTTTGCCACAAATACGATGTCAACTACATGATCATGCAAGGCAATATGACAATGATGGAGCGTGTCATAATAGACGGAACGGTGAAAGTTGCATGGCAATATATCTCAGAATGACTATGGAAATGCCATAATAGGTAGGTATGGTGGTTGTTTTGAGGAAGGTAAATGGTGGGTTTATGGTACCGGCGAAAGTTGCGCGGTACTAGAGAGGCTAGCAATGGTGGAAGGGTGAGAGTGTGTATAATCCATGGACTCAACATTAGTCATAAAGAACTGACATACTTATTGCAAAAATCTACAAGTCATCAAAACCAAGCACAACGCGCATGCTCCTAGGGGGATAGATTGGTAGGAAAAGACCATCGCTCGTCCCCGACTGGCATTCATAAGGAAGACAATCAATAAATAAATCACGCTCCAACTTCGTTACATAATGGTTCACCATACGTGCATGCTACGGGACTCACAAACCTTAACACAAGTATTTCTCAAATTCACAACTACTCACTAGCATGACTCTAATATCACCATCTTCATATCTCAAAACAATCATAAGGAATCAAACCTGACATAGTATTCAATGCACTTTATATGTAAGTTTTTATTATATCCCTCTTGGATGCCCATCATATTAGGACTAAATTCATAACCAAAGCAAATTACCATGTTGTTCTAAAGACTCTCAAAATAATATAAGTGAAGCATGAGAGTTAATCTATTTCTTCAAAATAAAACTACCATTGTGCTCTAAAAAGATATAAGTGAAGTACTAGAGCAAATGACAAACTACTCCAAAAGATACAAGTGAAGATCAATGAGTAGTTGAATAATTATGTAACTATGTGAAGAATCTATAACATTTAACAATTTCAGATCTTGGTATTTTATTCAAACATCAAGCAAAAAAAAAGAAAATAAAATGACGCTCCAAGCGAAACACATATAATGTGGTGAATAAAAATATAGCTCCAAGTAAGGTTACCAATGAACGAAGACGAAAGAGGGGATGCCTTCCGGGGCATACCCAAGCTTAGGCTCTTGGTTGTCCTTGAATATTACCTTGGGGTGCCTTGGGAATCCCTAAGCTTAGGCTCTTGCCACTCCTTATTCCACAGTCCATCGAATCTTTACCCAAAACTTGAAAACTTCACAGCACAAAACTCAACAGAAAACTCGTAAGCTCCGTTAGTATAAGGAAATAAAATCGCCACTTTTGGTACTATTGTGAACTCATTCTTTATATATATTGGTGTAATATCTACTGTATGCCAACTTCTCTATGGCTCATGCCCTCCGATACTACTCATAGATTCATCAAAATAAGCAAACAACACACGAAAAATAGAATCTGTCAAAACAGAACAGTCTATAGCAATCTGGAACTCCAAAAATTCGCAAAAACTAGGACAGCCTGGATAATTTGTATATTGATCTTCTGCAAAAAGAATTAGCATTTATCACGTTCTGGTGAATTTTAACAATTATATTCGTGAGCACAAAGTTTCTGACTTTTTCAGCAAGATCAAACAACTATCACCCAAGAAGATCCTATTGGTTCTACTTGGCACAAACACTAATTAAAACATAAAACCACATCTAAACAGAAGCTAGATGAATTATTTATTACTAAACAGGAGCAAAAATCAAATAAAACAATAAAATTGGGTTGCCTCCCAACAAGCACTAACGTTTAACGCCCCTAGCTAGGCATGATGATTTCAATGATGCTCACATAAAAGATAAGAATTGAAACATAAAGAGAGCATCATGAACAATATGACTAGCACATTTAAGTCTAACTCACTTCCTATGCATAGGGATTTTGTGAGCAAACAATTTATGGGAACAATAATCAACTAGCATAGGAAAGCAAAACAAGCATAACTTCAAGATTTTAAGCACACAGAGAGGAAACTTGATATTATTGCAATTCCTACAAGCATATGTTCCTCCTTCATAATAAATTTCAGTAGCATCATGAATGAATTCAACAATATAACTATCACATAAAGCACTATTTTCATGATGCACAAGCATATAAATTTTATTACTCTCCACATAAGCAAAATTCTTCTTATTCGGAATAGTGGGAGTATCATAAGAAAATCGAATACTATAAATTGTTTGCACATTAAAAGAGTAATGTTCAGAAAAAGGGTAATCATAATAATGACAAGTTTTATAAATATAATCATCACTACTTTTTAGCATAACTGTCATCACAATAATCATCATAAGTAGCAACTTTGTTCTTATCATAATCAATTGAAACCTCTAGTGGAATCATTACTAAATAAAGTCATGACCTCTCCAAATCCACTTTCATAATTGTCACAATAAGATTCAACACCCTCCAAAATAGTGGGATCATTACTTCCTAAAGTTGACACTCTTCCAAACCCACTTTCATCAATATAATCATCATAAATAGGAGGCATGCTATCATCATAATAAATTTGCATATCAAAACTTGGGAGGTTAAAAATATCATCTTCATAAAACATAGCATCCCCAAGCTTGGGACAAACATCAATTGCAGCAAATAAATTCTCAAACATGTCATTCTCATCAAACATAACATCCCCAAGCTTGGGCCTTTGCATATCATAACCATTATCACACTCATCATTAATAGTATGGATATCACCAATAGTATAGCAATTATCATCATCACAATGAGTAATAGGAGCAACATCATTTGGGAGGGATACCTTTTTACCTTTGCTTTTCCGTATTTTCTTTTCTTCTTCACATTATGTGTGGGTTTAATCCTCTTTTGGAGCTCCTTATTAATGATATTGGTTGAATAGAAATCTCCTCCTCGTTACCTAATTCATCATAAGAAAGAATAGGAGGATACGGGGAAACCTCTTCCCTTTCATTAGTATTCTCTTCATCTTCTATTTGTTTTCTTGTCTTTACGTAATTGGCAATATAAGGATTTTCAATGCAATTCACCGCACAAAACATATAAATTTCCTCTAGATCAAAATCAAGAACTTTATCAAGGACAAATTCTGGAAGATACTTAGTTATACGTTTAATTTCTTCATAACCCACAAGCAAACTAAGTTCATTATGATGTACAAGGGAAATCAAGTCATCACAATTTTTGGACACGATTCGATCATGAAACAATTTGCATTGGAGATTTAAATGATCACGTTCATTACAAAGTTCAAAAGGATGGCAAAGAAATTTTAAATTTTCAGCACAAGCATCTAGCCTCTCTTGCAACCATTTAGTTTCTAAATACTTATGCCTCTTGCAAAATCTATCTTCCCTATTTGGTGTGTGCTTGCAAGCTCATGCACTCCACAAAAATTGACATGCTTATAAGAGATATTTTTATCATGACTAGTGCAATCATCATTAGTAATGCGATGGATATTCAAAGAGTTCATACTAACAACATTGCAATCATGCTCATCATTCAAAGATTGTATGCCAAACATTTTATTGCATTCTTCTTCTAACAGTTTGGCACAATTATCGGAATCCTTCTTTTCACGAAAGACATTAAAAAGATGCAGCATATCAGGCACCCTCAATTCCATTTACATTTTGTAGTTTTCTTTTATAAACTAACTAGGTATAAAACAAGAAACTAAAAGATTTGATTGCAAGATCTAAAGATATACCTTCAAGCCCTAACCTCCCAAAGAACGGCGCCAGAAAAGAGCTTGATGTCTACTACACAACCTTCTTCTTGTAGACGTTGTTGGGCCTCCAAGTGCAGAGGTTTGTAGGACAGTAGCAAATTTCCGTCAAGTGGATGACCTAAGGTTTATCAATCCGTGGGAGGCGTAGGATGAAGATAGTCTCTCTCAAACAACCCTGCAACCAAATAGCAAAGAGTCTCTTGTGTCCCCAACACACCTAATACAATGGGAAATTGTATAGGTGCACTAGTTCGGCGAAGAGATGGTGATACAAGTGCAATATGGATGGTAGATATAGGTTTTTGTAATCTGAAAATATAAAAACAGCAAGGTAGCTAATGATAAAAGTGAGCGAAAACGGTATTGCAATGCGTTGAACCAAGGCCTAGGGTTCATACTTTCACTAGTGCAAGTTCTCTCAACAAGGATAACATAATTAGCTCATATAACTATCCCTCAACATGCAACAAAGAGTCACTCCAAAGTTACTAATAGTGGAGAACAAATGAAGAGATTATTGTAGGGTACGAAACCACCTCAAAGTTATTCTTTTCGATCAATCCATTGGGCTCTTCCTATAAGTGTCACAAACAGCCCTAGAGTTCGTAGTAAAATAACACCTTAAGACACAAATCAACCAAAACCCTAATGTCACCTAGATACTCCAATGTCACCTCAAGTATTCATGGTATGATTATACGATATGCATCACACAATCTCAGATTTATCTATTCAACCAACACAAAGAACTTCAAAGAGTGCCCCAAAGTTTCTACCGGAGAGTCAAGACGAAAACGTGTGCCAATCCCTATGCATAGATTCCCAAGGTCACGGAACCCGCAAGTTGATCACCAAAACATACATCAAGTGAATCAATAGAATACCCCATTGTCACCATGGGTATCCCATAAGACATACATCAAGTGTTCTCAAATCCTTAAACACTCAATCAGATAAGATAACTTCAAAGGGAAAACTCAATCCATTATAAAAAACTAGAGGGGGAGAAACATCATAAGATCCAACTATATTAGAAAAGCTCGCAATACATCAAGATCGTGCCAAATCAAGAACACGAGAGAGAGAGAGAGAGAGAGAGAGAGAGAGAGAGAGAGAGAGAGAGATCAAACACATAACTACTGGTACATACCCTCAGCCCCGAGGGTGAACTACTCCCTCCTCGTCATGGAGAGCGCCGGGATGATGAAGATGGCCACCGGTGATGATTCCCCTTCCGGTGCGCAACAGGTCCCGATTGGTTTTTGGTGGCTACAGAGGCTTGCAGTGGCGGAACTCCCGATCTAGATTATTTTCTGGAGGTTTGGAGATTTATACGAGAGGTTGGCATCGAGAACAAGGCAGGGCCCCCACGGAGAGTCCACGAGGCACAGGGGCGCGCCCTCCACCCTCGTGGGACCCATGGAACTCCCCTCCGGTAACTCTTCGTTCCAGTATTTTTTATATTTTCCAGAAAAAATCTCCGTTGATTTTCAGCGCATTCCGATAACTTTTATTTCTGCACAAAAACAACACCATGGTAGTCCTGCTGAAAACAGCGTCAATCCAGGTTAGTTCTAACCAAATCATACCAAAATCATGTAAAAATATTATAAACATGGCATGAATACATCAAAAATTATAGATACGTTGGAGACGTATCACAACCGAATGAATAAAATTTATTTTTGTCTTTTGCTTTATGTTCTTGATTGTTTGCACAATTATGCTACCGTTATGATTGTGTTTTTTGTGTTTTAATTAGTGTTTGTGCCAAGTAAAGCCTTTAGGATCTTCTTGGGTGATAATTAATTTGATCTTGCTGAAAAACAGAAACTTTCGCGCTTACGAAAATAATTTTCATTTTTAACAGAAGCATGATGAAGTACGAATTGTTTTTGCAGAAGATTTATATACAAATTTCCTAGGTCTTCCTAATTTTTCAGAATTTTTGGAGTTTCATAAGTATTCAAAATATCCAGATTGCTACAGACTGTTCTGTTTTTGATAGATTCTGTTTTCTTTGCGTTGTGTGCTTGTTTTGATGATTCTTTGGTTTTCTTTGAAGAGTTTTTGCCATATAAAAGTTGGAATACAGTAGATATAATGCAATAATAAATATGATTATGTTGCAACAGTACTTATAGTAGTTATTTGTTTTCTTATACGAACTGATCTCACGAAGGTTTTGTTGAGTTTTGTGTGATTGAAGTTTTGAAGTTTTGGGTGATGTTACGATGGATGCAGGAATAAGGAGTAAGAAGAGCCTAAGCCTGGGGATGCCCATGGCTTCCCAAGCTATTATCCAAAGAGAAGCAAGCAACTAAGCTTGGGGATGCCCTGAGTGGCATCCCCTCTTTCTTCTAATGACCATCGGTATTTTACTCAAAGCTATATTTTTATTCGTCACATACTATGAGTTTTGCTTGGAGCGTCTTGTATGATATGAGTCTTTGCTTATTTGCCTTTTGTTTTAAGTCTTGATTCCTTGCTGGACACACCTATTTGAGAGAGCCAAAATTATGCCATGACTTGTTAGAGTTGCTTTCTATGCTTCACTTAATTTTTTATGAGCTATGGAATTGCTCTAGTGCTTCACTTATATCTTTTCGAGCACGGTGTGCTTTAGTATTTTTTGAAGAAATGCTCTCTTGCTTCACTTAGATTTATTTGATTGTTAGTAAGATTTTTCAAGAAATTCTCTCTTGCTTCATTTAAATTAATTTGAGAGAAAGAAATATTATGCTCATGATCGTCACTTATATTTGTTTGAGCTTATCAAAAGCAACACATGAAAATTAGTCCCAAAGTGATAGATATCCAAGAAGGATATAATAAAAACTTTCATGAAGATCATTGGACAAAATAAACTTGATTCTTTGTAATGGTTTTGAGATATGATGATGTGATATGTGAGTCATGTTGATGAGTAATTATGCTTTAGTAAGATTATCAGTGTTAAGGTTTGTGATTCCCTATGCAAGCACGAAAGTAAATAGTTGTGCAGTGAAATTACATCCTACTTGTGGTGCATTATTCGGTGTTAATTATGCTTAATGCTCGCTTATGAGATTATTCGTTTCTTGCTTGGTCGCTTCTCAATCTTTTGCTGGCCTTCATTTTGCACTAAGTATGATCACTACTTGTGCATCCAAAATCCTTTAAACCAGTTTTGCCACACGAGTCCACTATACCTACCTATATGCGGTATTCTTTTTCTGTTCTAAGCAAATTTGTATGTGCCATCTATAATTTTCAAAATAAATTTCTCTTTTTTGTGCTCGTATCCTCGCGAGGCGGTGAGGGGTGGCCAATATTTTCCATGTTAGATGTGTTATTCTCACGATGAATGTTTATTTGCCTGTCATTGCATGAGAGTAAGGCAAAGGTATTAGGGATGCCTAGTCCCGAAATGAAAAATGAATTTACTTTATGTTTTCAAATAATAAACTCCTTGGAAAGTGTTGGTATGGAGGGCACCCATGGATACGATTAGCCATGGAAAGTGATAGTATGGTTGAAAAAGGAATAAACTTTATTTTCTGTTTGGGAACCTCCTGTGATATATCTAGCATGGAAAGTGTTGGGAGCTCTAAGTTGCTTCCGTTGGTGGGAAAAGTATGCCTCTCAAAATGTTTTTATCTCTCAATTTTCGCTTTGAGTTATGGCACCTCTACAAATCCCTACTTCCCTCCGCGAAGGGCATTTCTTTTATTTTATGCAATTTTTATTTTTAATTTGAGTCTCCATCTTCTCTTATAAAGCACCAACTAGGGGGCACTATGATCGTACTTGAGCATTGGGTGTAGCTAATATGCGAGTGTGATTCATGAATGGATCAATGATTGGGCATGATGGGCTAGGGATAACTTATTTTAGCATTGATATTTCGAAAGACATGGTTGCTTGTTGGTATGCTTGAGTATTTAAGTCCTCATGTCAAAACTAGACTATTTCTTTCAATCATATAAAAGTCCAAATGCCCATGCTACAAAGAAAAGAATATGAGATGACATGTTAGGCAGCATTCCACATCAAAAATTCTGTTTTTATCATTTACCTACTCGAGGACGAGCATGATTTAAGCTTGGGGATCTTGTCGTCTCCAAGTATCTATAATTTTTGATTGTTCCATGCTGTTATATTATCATTCTTGGATGTTTTATAATCATTTTATATCATTTTTTGGTACTAAGCTATTAACATAGTGCCAAGTGCCAGTTGCTGTTTTTTGCATTTTTTTATATTGCAGGAAATCAATACCAAACGGAGTCCAAACGCAGCGAAACTTTTTGCGAAATTTTTTGGACCAGAAGACATCCGATTGGGCGAAGAAGCACACAGGGGCTGCTCAGGGGAGCACAACCCATCGAGGCACTGGAGGCCCAGGCGCGCCCTGGTGGGTTGTGCCCACCTCGGGTGCCCCCAGACCGCCTCTTTACTCTATAAATACCCCAATATTTCAGAAACCCTAGGATACTCGACGAAAATCAATTCCAGCGGCCGCATGGTCCAGAACCACCAGATCCAATCTAGACACCATCACGGAGGGGTTCATCATGTCCATTGGTGCCTCTCTGATGATGCGTGAGTAGTTCTTTGTAGACCTACGGGTCCGTAGTTAGTAGCTAGATGGCTTCCTATCTCTCATTTGATTCTCAATACAATGGTCTCTTGGAGATCCATATGATGTAACTGTAGGAACGAAAGTATATCTAGAGGGGGGGGGGTGTGATTAGACTACTTGACCAAATAAAAATCTAGCCTTTTCCCAGTTTTAAGTCTTGGTAGATTTTAGCAACTTAGCACTAGTCAAGCAACCAACCTACACATCCAAGTCTAAGAGTATAGCAGCCGAATGTAAAACATTGCACATGAAGGTAAAGAGAGGAGTTTGGAGGGAGCAAATGCAATGTAGACACAGAGATTTTTGGCATGGTTCCGATAGGTGGTGCTATCGTACATCCATGTTGATGGAGACTTCAACCCACGAAGGGTAACGGTTGCACGAGTCCACGGAGAGCTCCACCCACGAAGGGTGCACGAAGAAGCAACCTTGTCTATCCCACGATGGCCATCGCCCACGAAGGACTTGCCTCACTATGGTAGATCTTCACGAAGTAGGCAATCTCCTTGCCCGTACAAACTCCTTGGTTCGACCCCACAATATTGACGGAGGCTCCCAAGTGACACCTAACCAATCTAGGAAACACCACTCTCCAAAAGGTAATAGATGGTGTTTTGATGATGAACTCCTTTCTCTTGTGCTTCAAATGATAGTCTCCCCAACACTCAACTCTCTCTCACGGATTTGGATTTGGTGGAAAGATGATTTGAGTGGAAAGCAATTTGGAGAAGGCTAGAGATCAAGATTCATATGGTTGGAATGGAATATCTTGACCTCAACACATGAGTAGGTGGTTCTCTCTCAGAAAATGTATGATGGAAGTGTAGGCATGTTCTGATGGCACTCCTCACGAATGAAGAGTGGGTGGAGGGGTATATATAGCCTCCACACAAAATCTATCCGTTACACACAAATCACCAAACTTGGTGGGACCGAATAATGAAACTCGGTCAGACCGATTTAGTTCAAAATGTGAACGTTAGGATTTTCGGTGGGACCGACATGTCAACTCGGTGGGACCGATTTCATTAGGGTTAGGGCATAACGTAATCTCGGTGAGACTGATTATACAAACTTGGTGGGACCGATTAAAATTGAACTTCAAAAAAGGAATTCTTTTGATTCAACCATCTCTTTCTCAACTCAGCAACTTGGCTAACAGAGAGTTGGTCAGGCAAACTCGATGGGACTGATTCGCTCATCTTGGTAAGACCGAAACGTTACGAAAGGGAAACAGAGAGTTTGCATTGCGAACTCGGTCGGACCGATCGATCATCTCGGTTGGACCGAAACGTTACGAAGGGAAACAAAGACTTTGCAATCCCATCTCGGTGAGACCGAGATCCCTATTGGTAAGACCGAAGTGACTAGGGTTTTGTGGCAGTGGCTATGTCAACTGAACTCGGTGGCGCCGGATAGAAAGTTTCAGTGGGGCCGAGTTTGACTTTTGGTTTGGGACATATGTGGATATTTGAAAGTGGTTGAGGGTTTTGGAGCATATCACTAAGCACTTTGAGCAAGCAAGCCATTAAGCAACACCTCATCCCCTTTTAATAGTATTGGCTTTTCCTATGGACTCAATGTGATCTTGGATCACTAAATGTAAAATGTAGAGTCTTGAGCTTTAGAGCTCGAGCCAATCGTTTGTCCTTAGCATTTTGAGGGGTCCACATTTCTAATCCATGCCATGCCAATCATTGAGCTTTCCTAAAATATTTATCTTGAAATAGAATTAGCTCAATGAGCTATATGTTGTTAATAATTACCAAAACCACCTCTCCCCCTTTTTGGTAATTGATGACAACATATAGATCAAAGCTTCGACAAATGATAATAAAATTGAAATACATCGTCGCTTTGAGAAGTATGTGATAAGCAAGAGCTCCCCCTAAATTTTTACATTATTTAAGATTTGCTTTGAATGCAAATGCACAATCGATTAGGATCATGGGTCACTCTTCCATGTCACATACATCTTGGTGGGGAGCTCAAAATGATAGAAAATTATAAGCATGCACTCATCACCACGCAAAGTGAATGATGATAAGAGATATAAGAGATAATATCATCCAAGCAAGCATTAAAGTAGCATATGATCAAACACATGATCAAACAAGTATCCCACACAGACATAGAGTATCAACCAAGCACACAGAAAGGTCAACCAAAAGCAAGAGAGATAAAAGGCAAAACACTCTCTCTCGAAGCCTATGATCTTTACATATTTCTCCCCCTTTGGCAACAAGTTACCAAAAAGTTTGAAAATGCATAGTGCTATGCGTCTCTCAGGCTTGGTCTTCGGGAGGTGGTGTAGAGAGAACTCCAAGGACAAAGGCATCTGTTGATGTAGATGGAGCTGGTGGAGTGGCTGCTGGAGGTGGCACTAAAGTTGTGGCTCTTTGGTCTTTGACGTTGTAGCTCTAGTATCCTGCATCGCAATCGCAGCAGACCTCTGACCTCTAGGCACTCACTGAAAAGCATCAATAGTTGCCTTCCCTTTCCTCTCTTCTGCTTCCTTCTGGAGCTGCTCAACTGCTGTTTGTATCTCAGTAACCTTCAGATCAAGATCATAAAATTTTGTCTCTATGATCCTCTCCAAGCTCTCCTGATTCTGAGTCAGGGTGGCCAAGCCCTTCTCAATCCTCAAAGTAGATTGGATCAGATAAGCCAGCTGATCTTGCTTGCTCTTCAGGAAAACTTGAGATGCTTCCTCTACACTATGCATCTTGGCAGCTTTCTCAGCCTTAGCTTTGGCCCTCTTCTCTTGTGCTTGAGCTGATGAAGTTCATCCTTATTCATCACAACTTTGTTGTCTTCAAATTCAGGATATAAGAGTAGATGCTCCTTGTCCAGCAAATATGTGCCTATGCCCATCTTGGCATTGATGAGCTCCTGAATATGTGGAGCATACCCACAACTTCTATTTTGGTCAGCAGCTGTCCTCTTGATTGTCTCTACAATCAGACTCATGACCTTAAACTTTTTAGGGACATCAAAGATTTGCAACAAGTTGAGGGAATGTCCTCTGATCATCTTGTGATCTCCTGACTTGGGTACCAGAGTGTGCCTTAGGATGGTGCCGATGGTAGGCAGACCAGACAACAGATAGTGTACAAATCCAAGCTTGTGTGTCTCCAAAGCTTTATCAAGGATCTCTTTGTACATGTTTGCCATAGTGTTGTGGTCTTTCTTCTTCTTTGCATACACATCCAAGTCATCTTCATGTTCCTCTGGGGCATTGATCATCTTGGCCCATTCTTCAATAGTGGATTGGTACCTTGTACCTTCAGACATCCATATGATCTTCCCATCTGGGTAAAAGTGAGCAGTGGAGTAAAACTGCATGATCGGCTCATCATTCCATTTTGTGAGCTTCTGCCCAACAAACTTATCTACTCCACAAGCTTTGAAGCTGTCATAAACTCCTGGGAAGTGGTCTTCTTTCTCCTTGATGTAATCCCAATCAAGCCATTTCATGTCACAGACAATTGGCTTCTTGTCAAGCAAAATTGTTTCATAGAAGTCTTACTGTTCTTTTGTATGAAACCTGTAGTCAACTGTAGTCCTCCTCCTCACAGCATACGGATCAGACTGTCTCCACAATCTCAGTCCAGCATCCTTTCTGATGTGCATGTCCTCAGCCACTGGATGAGCATCATTGTGGTCTGGAATCTTGGGTTTTAATTTTCTCAAACAAGAGACTCGTCATCCTCTTCTTCAGCTTGAGGCATTGGGGCCTTGTTCTTCTCTTCTGCAGGAATGCTCCTGGTGTTTCTCTTGGGATTAGGGGGCTTCTAAGCTTAAGATTTGGGAGCAGTCTTGGGCTTTGATGGAGCAGCCCCTGACTTGATAGCATCTCCCATAAGCTTCTGAGCTTTGGGTGCTGGTGCAACATCCTCTTCCTCATCTGACTCTCTTACCATAGTTGATTTTCCAAGAACTTTTGCAGTTGTGGTTCTTGCCCTCTTCTTTTTCTTGTCATCTCCTGCTGCTTCACCATCATCAGATTCTATGGTGAATTTCATTGTCTCTCCTGTTGCAACCTTCCTTGGCTTTGACATTGGGATTCTTCTGGCAGGTGCCTTCTTGTTCAAGCCTGGCTTTGTTGCAGCAGCTGTGCCATACTCCTTCTTCAAGACTTTCTTCCTTGAGGTGGCCTCATCCTCAACAGCCACATAGTCCTCATCCTCAGACTCTGAGGTTCTCTTATTCCTTGCTCTAGTGGCTGATGTCTACTATGCAACCTTCTCCTTGTAGACGTTGTTGGGCCTCCAAGTGCAGAGGTTTGTAGGACAGTAGCAAATTTCTCTCAAGTGGATGACCTAAGGTTTATCAATCCGTGGGAGGCGTAGGATGAAGATGGTCTCTCTCAAGCAACCCTGCAACCAAATAACAAAGAGTCTCTTGTCTCCCCAACACACCCAATACAATGGTAAATTGTATAGGTGCACTAGTTCGGCGAAGAGATGGTGATACAAGTGCAATATGGATGGTAGATATAGGTTTTTTTAATCTAAAAAATATAAAAACAGCAAGGTAACTAATGATAAAAGTGAGCACAAACGGTATTCCAATGCTAGGAAACAAGGCCTAGAGTTCATACTTTCACTAGTGCAAGTTCTCTCAACAATAATAACATAGTTGGATCATATAACTATCCCTCAACATGCAACTAAGAGTCACTCCAAAGTCACTAATAGAGGAGAACAAACGAAGAGATTATGGTAGGGTATGAAACCACCTCAAAGTTATTCTTTCCAATCAATCCGTTGGGCTATTCCTATAAGTGTCACAAACAGCCCTAGAGTTCGTATTAGAATAACACCTTAAGACACAAATCAACCAAAACCCTAATGTCACCTAGATACTCCAATGTCACCTCAAGTATCCGTGGGTATGATTATATGATATGCATCACACAATCTTAGATTCATCTATTCAACCAACAGTTAGAACCTCAATGAGTGCCCCCAAAGTTTCTACCGGAGAATCAAGACGAAACGTGTGCCAACCCCTATGCATAAGTTCATGGGCGGAACCCAAGTTGATCACCAAAACATACATCAAGTGAATCACGTGATATCCCATTGTCACCACAAGATACGCATCAAGCAAGACATACATCAAGTGTTCTCAAATCATTAAAGACTCAATCCGATAAGATTACTTCAAAGGAAAACTCAATCCATTACAAGAGAGTAGAGGGGAGAAGAAACATAAGATCCAACTATAATAGCAAAGCTCGCGATACATCAAGATTGTGCCAAATCAAGAACACGAGAGAGAGAGAAAGAGAGAGATCAAACACATAGCTACTGGTACATACTTTCAGCCCCGAGGGTGAACTACTCCCTCCTCGTCATGGAGAGCGCCGGGATGATGAAGATGGCCACGGTGAGGATCCCCCTCGTGAAGTCTTGGAACAGGTCCCGATTGGTTTTTGGTGGCTACAGAGGCTTGCGGCGGCGGAACTCATGATCTATTCTGTTCTTCAAAGTTTTTAGGGTATATGGAGTTATATAGGCGGAAGAAGTACGTCGGTGGACCTCCGGTTAATAGGTTAGTCCCAAAAATAATATAAAAGTGGATAATAAAGCCCAATATTGTCCAAAACAATAGATAAAAAAGATACGTTGGAGACGTATCAAGCATCCCCAAGCTTAATTCCTGCTCGTCCTCGAGTAGGTAAATGATAAAAAAGATAATTTTTTATGCGGAGTGCTACTTGGCATAATTTCAATGTAATTCTTATTAATTGTGGTATGAATATTCAGATCCAAAAGATTCAAGAAATTTTTTTAATATTGACATAAAAATTATAATACTTCAAGCATACTAACAAAGCAATTATGTCTTCTCAAAATAACATGGCCAAAAAGTTATCCCTACAAAATCATATAGTCTGGCTATGCTCTATCTTCACCACACAAAGTATTTAAATCATGCACAACCCCGATGACAAGCCAAACAATTGTTTCATACTTTTGACATTCTCAAACTTTTTCAATCTTCAACATGAGCGTGAGCCATGGACATAGCACTATAGGTGGAATAGAATGGTGGTTGTGGAGAAGACAAAAAGGAGAAGATAGTCTCACATCAACTAGGCGTATCAACGGGCTATGGAGATGCCCATCAATAGATATCAATGTGAGTGAGTAGGGATTGCCATGCAACGGATGCACTAGAGCTATAAGTATATCAAAGTTCAACAAAAGAAACTAGGTGGGTCTGCATCCAACTCGCTTGCTCACGAAGACCTAGGGCATTTTGAGGAAGCCCATCATTGGAATATACAAGCCAAGTTCTATAATGTAAAATTCCCACTAGTATATGAAAGTGACAACATAGGAGATTCTCTATCATGAGGATCACGGTGCTACTTTGAAGCACAAGTGTGGTAAAAGGATAGTAGCATTGTCCCTTCTCTCTTTTTCTCTCATTTTTTTGTTTTTTTTGTTTGGGCCTTTTCTCTTTTTTTTATGTCCTCTTTTTTTCTCTTTATTTATTTATTTATTTTTCGTCCGGAGTCTCATCCCGACTTGTGGGGGAATCATAGTCTCCATCATCATTTCCTCACTGGGACAATGCTCTAAAAATGATGATCATCACACTTTTATTTACTTACAACTCAATAATTACCACTCAATACTTAGAACAAGATATGACTCTATGTGAATGCCTCCGGCGGTGTACCGGGATGTGCTATGACTCATGAGTGACATGTATGAAAGAATTATGAATGGTGGGTTTGCCACAAATACGATGTCAACTACATGATCATGCTAAGCAATATGACAATGATGGAGCGTGTCATAATAAACGGAATGGTGGAAAGTTGCATGGCAATATATCTCGGAATGGCTATGGAAATGCCATGATAGGTAGGTATGGTGGCTGTTTTGAGGAAGGTTTATGGTGGGTGTATGATACCGCGAAAGTCTGCGCGGTATTAGAGAGGCTAGCAATGGTGGAAGGAAGAAAGTGCGTATAATCCATGGACTCAACATTAGTCATAAAGAACTCACATACTTATTCCAAAAATATGTTAGTCATCAAAACAAAGTACTACGCGCATGCTCCTAGGGGGATAGATTGGTAGGAAAAGACCATCGCTCGTCCCCGACCGCCACTCATAAGGAAGACAAGCAATAAATAAATTATGCTCCGACTTCATCACATAATGGTTCAACATACGTGCATGATACGGGAATCACAAACTTTAACACAAGTATTTCTCAAATTCACAACTACTCAACTAGCATGACTCTAATATCACCATCTTCATATCTCAAAACAATTATCAAGCATCAAACTTTTCTTAGTATTCAACGCACTCAAAAGAAAGTTTTACAAATCTTGAATACCAAGCATATTAAGATTTTCTAAGCAAATTACCATGCTATTTAAGACTCTCAAAATAATCTAAGTGAAGCATGAGAGTTCATCTATTTCTACAAAATAAAACCACCGCCGTGCTCTAAAAGATATAAGTGAAGCACTAGAGCAACAACAAACTACTCTGAAAGATATAAGTGAAGATAAATGAGTAGTTAAATAATTATACAACTATGTGAAGACTCTCTAACATTTAATAATTTCAGATCTTGATACTTTATTCAAATAGCAAGCAAAGCTAAAGAAAATAAAATGACCCTCCAAGCAAAACACATATCATGTGGTGAATAAAAATATAGCTCCAAGTAAAGTTACCGATGAACGAAGACGAAAGAGGGGATTCCTTCCGGAGCATCCCGAAGCTTAGGATCTTGGCACTCCTTATTCCATAGTCCATCGAATCTTTACCCAAAACTTGAAAACTTCACAACACAAAACTTAACAGAAAACTCTGAGCTCCGTTAGCGAAAGAAAACAAAACACCACTTCAAGGTACTGTAATGAACTCATTATTTATTTAAATTGGTGTTAAACCTACTGTATTCCAACTTCTCTATGGTTTATAAACTATTTTACTAGCCATAGAGTCATCAAAATAAGCAAACAACACACGAAAAACAGAATCTGTCAAAAACAGAACAGTCTGTAGTAATCTGTAACTAACGCAAACTTCTGGAACTCCAAAAATTCTAAAATAAATTTGTGGACCTGCGGAATTTGTCTAGTAATCATCTGCAAAAAGAATCAACTAAATATCACACTCTAGTAAAAAGTTGAAGCTAATTTCGTGAGCGCTAAAGTTTCTGTTTTTTACAGCATGATCATAAAGACTTCACTCAAGTCTTCCCAAAGGTTCTACTTGGCACAAACACTAATTAGAACACAAAACCACATCTAAACAGAAGCTAGATGGATTATTTATTCCTAAACAGAACCAAAAATCAATAAACAAAAATAAAATTGGGTTGCCTCCCAACAAGCGCTAATGTTTAACGCCCCTAGCTAGGCATGATGATTTCAATGATGCTCACATAAAAGATAAGAATTGAAACATAAAGAGAGCATCATGAAGAATATGACTATCACATTTAAGTCTAACCCACTTCCTATGCATAGGGATTTTGTGAGCAAACAACTTATGGGAACAACAATCAACTAGCATAGGAAGGCAAAACAAGCATAACTTCAAAACTTTAAGCACATAGAGAGGAAACTTGATATTATTGCAATTCCTACAAGCATACATTCCTCCCTCATAATAATATTCAGTAGCATCATGAATGAATTCAACAACATAACCAGCACCTAAAGCATTCTTTTCATGATCTACTAGCATAGAAATCTTATTACTCTCCACATAAGCAAAATTCTTCTCATTCGAAATAGTGGGAGTATCATAAGAGACTTGAATACTATAAATTGTTTCCACATTAAAAGATTAATGTTCAGAAAAAGGGTAATCATAATCATGACCGGGTTTTATAAATATAATCATCACTACTTTTTATAGCAAAAGTTTCATCACAATAATCATCATAAGTAGCAACTTTTTTCTCATCATACTCGATTGAAACCTCTTCCAAGATAGTGGAATCATCACTAAATAAAGTCATGACCTCTCCAAATCCACTTTCATAAATATCATAAGATTCAACATCCTCCAAAATGGTGCGATCACTACGTCCTAAAAATATCATCTTCATTAAACATAACATCCCCAAGCTTGGAACAAACATTAATTTCAGCAAATATATTCTCAAATAGGTCATCCTCATCAAACATAGCTTCCCCAAGCTTGGGCCTTTTCATATCATAAGCATAATCACTCTCAACATTAATAGTACGGATAGCACCAATAGTATAGCAATTATCATATTCTTCCAAGCAAGTGCCAAAAAGATTTTCAAGATCATAAGAGGTATCATTATCTTCCCAATCATAATCATCACAACAAGCAATAGGCATAACGAGATCATCATCAAGTGCATCATCTTCCACAATTATTTTTGATTCATTTTCATGAGGCACAACAATGATAGGAGCAACATTATTTGGGAGAGATATCTTTTTACCTCTCTTCCTTTTCCTTTTCTTCTTCTTCACCACATCACATGTGGGTTCAATCCTCTTTTTGGAGATCCTTATTAATGAGATTGGTTGAATAAAAGGCTCCTCCTTGTTACCTGGTTCATCATAAGAAATAATAGGAGGATATTGGGAAGTCTCTTCCCTTTCGTTAGTATTCTCTTCATCCTCTATTTGTTTTCTTTTCTTTATATAATTGGCAATATAAGGATTTTCAATACAATTCACCGCACAATACATATAAATCTTCTCTAGATCAAAATCAGGAAATCTGTCAAGATTAAATTTTGGAATACCCTCAGGTTATCGTTTCATTTCTTCATACCCCAAAAAGAAGGCTAAGCTCTTTATGATGCTCAAGGGTAATCAAATTATCACAATATTTGGACACGACTTGATCATGAAACAAATAGCATTGGAGCTTTAAATGACCATGTTCATTGCAAAGTTCACAAGGAGCGCGATAAATATTGAATCTTTCAGCGCAATCATCAAGACTTTCTTGCAACAATTTAGTTTCTAAGTACTTATGCCTCTTTCAATATCTATCTTCCCTATTTGGTGTGTACTTGCAAACCCAATGCACTCCACAAAAATTGGCATGTTTATAGGAGACATTTTTATCATAACTAGTGCAATCATCATTAGAACCATGGATATTCAAGGAGTTCATACTAACAACATTGCAATCATGCTCATCATTCAAAGATTTAGTGCCAAGCATTTTAATGCATTCTTCTTCTAACACTTTGGCACAATTTTTCTTTCCATCATACTCACGAAAGATATTAAAAAGATGAAGCGTATGAGACAAACTCAATTCCATTTTTTTAATTTTCTTTTATAGACTAACTAGTGCTGAAAAAAGAAACAAAAAGATTTGATTGCAAGATCTAAAGATATACCTTCAAGCACTCACCTCCCCGGCAACGGCGCCAGAAAAGAGCTTGATGTCTACTATGCAACCTTCTCCTTGTAGACGTTGTTGGGCCTCCAAGTGCAGAGGTTTGTAGGACAGTAGCAAATTTCCCTCAAGTGGATGACCTAAGGGTTATCAATCCGTGGGAGGCGTAGGATGAAGATGGTCTCTCTCAAGCAACCCTGACCTGTAACATCCCAAATTTTCAATCTGGAATGTTATACATTAGATCATCAATGCATATCATATTTTATTTGCTTTTGGTTTTGATCCTAGAAATTCTCACGCAACTCAAGGATCCACAGAGAGAGTTGGGGATTTCAAGTTATTTTCATATTTGAGTTTTCTCAAATTTTTGGGAATAGGATCATTCGATTTTATTTATTTTTTCATCAATTATTTCTATTACAATAATATGAGAGAGGGAATAAAATGACTTTCCCAAAATAAAGAAATATTGAGGATTTAATAATAAAATCAAATAAGATTTTATTTCAGAGTTTTTCAATATTTTTATTTGAATTTAGGAAAAATATACATTTTACAAATTTTCATTTGGGCCCCAAATAAATGTTCACTTTGTCGGGCTTGATTTTAGAAGTCCGGGGAAATTTATTTCGGTATTTTTGGAGTCCGTTTTGTATTTCTTTTTTTTTTTACGGCGTAATTATTTAAAAAAAAAACCGACTTCGCCGCACTTGGTAGGGACACACCGGGGGCAGCCTTTAAATAGCCGCGCCCCGAGCCGCCCCAGCCCAATAGCGCCGCCGCCAGCCCACCCGCGCCGAAACCCTAACCCTAGCCGCCGCCGCCGCGACCCGCCGCCCGAGGTTCGCCGCCGCCTCGTTTTCCGCGCCGTTTTTTTAGAAAACCGATCGGTTTTCCGTCGGTTTTATTTTCGGTTTTTTTAGTTTCGGTTTTTTTATTAGATCGGTTTTATTTTCGGTTTAGTTTAATTAGCGAGCGTTCGCTCGTTCGTTCGTTTTAACGAACGCGTTCATCGTTTAGATCTGGATAACGGAACGTCCGTTCGTTAACTTTGTTAAATGCCGTTTTTCTTTTCTCGATTTCGCGTTTATTTTACGATCGCGATTTACGATCCGATTTTCGTTTTAGTATAACTTTTAAGCTCGTTTATCGGAATCGAGGCGATTCAAGCGCTGAGTTTCATCTCGAAACCTTCTATCCATTTAACCAACTTAAACAAGTTTTTGCTACTGTAAAATTGACTTAGATCCAGATTAGTAGAACGAAGTTGTTTTCTTTTCGCCGTTTGACTTTCATTATCTTCGTTCGATTTGATTCTTTTGCAAACCGGAGTTCTTAAGTTGGACTTTCTGGTTAGATCTCTTATTTGAGTTTTACCTGTGCATTAGATGAGTACTTATTGTATGCTTGTTTGTTTATGCGATAGAATACCCGGTCTTGAGTGCCGACTGTTACTTCGAATCTCTAGGTTTCGCGGATCATCAGCAAGGCAAGTAACACTTTGATCATACCTCTTTTACTACCCAGTTTTTATGCATTAGATCAATCCTCAAACATTGCATGATTAGGATCTAATTAAATTGTGGGTTTTGGGAAGTAGATTGAGGTAGTACCTATTACCTGTTTTACTATCAAACCTTTGGGAGTTACTTCTACGTTTGCTTATTATGCCATGCTATGCTAGTAGACGTGGATTGGGTGAGTGATATCCATGACAGATGTGAGTTTTGTTAATTTAATGGTTTATCTAAGGTGGCAACTTAAATACACATCTGGGTGGATTGAGGTACCTAGGTTTCCAGGATTTGCCTGTTTCTTTTGGACCGCCACCCAGTGAAAGGGATCATGAGATTATTCATGCTAGAAACTTCCGTGTGCAGCCACAAGCCATTATGGGCTCTGGCATAGTTGATTAAGTCGTGCGAACTCTTACAGGGTAGACTAGCAGATGTAGGGGAAAGTAAGTGTACCGGTCTACCCATCGTAAGGTGCTAGCACTTCTAGAAGACTACGTCTCGGTCATCCGTTTCTCAAACACCATGTAGTGCGAGAAATCGAACGGAGGCGATCGAGTCTTGTGGGGAAAAGTGCGGAAACCTTTGCAGAGTGTACAAACTAATCATGGTTAGCCGTGTCCCCGGTTATGGACGTTTTGAGTATCTAGTACTTGGATATCATGTGAATCTCATCATGTTACTCTAAATTAATTTTGTTGGGTTTTTAATGGTGATTACTTTAATTGGGATTGAGGATGTCACAACCATTCTCAATGTTTAACAACCACCATGATAGTTAAATAAAATTTATTCCGTTGCGATGAGGAAAAATTGGCTTTACGGAAAAGCTGTAACCATAGAGCTCTCCACCAGCCAAATATGCATGTAGTATAGCTTACTCTTTCATTACTCTCTATGTGTTACATTGCCAAAGATATTCCATGTGCTGACCCGTTTTCGGGCTGCAACGTTTCATGTTGCAAACTTTTTAGACGACGATTAAGGTGCCTTTAGGTCGTGGTTCTATACTCAGTGATGCCGTTGGAGTTGATGGACTCACTTATCTTCCAAGCCTTCCGCTGTTATCGTTATTAGATGGCCTTAAGCAATATTTATTGTAATAAGTTCTCTTTTGAGACACTCGATGTAATAAGTGTGTGATTGCTACTCTGTTATAAATCCTTCAAGTCTTGTGTGGTGTCGGCATTCTTGATCCGAGGATGACACCGAGCACGTAGATCAGACTGCTTTGAGGTCCTGGTCGCCACAAAGATGGTATCGAGCACCACGCCGATCGTAGGGACACGACCACTAAGCAAAAGCCCTAGAATGCTACTCTCTTCTCATTTTCTGACTCCTCATCTTTTCTATTCTTTTAGGATGACGGAAGCGAGGATCAAGTTCACCCAGCCGGATGAAGATACACCTTTTGGACGACACCTGAAGGAAGTCACCAAGTACCTGAACATTGGAATACCAAGTTTCACCGGGACCTACAACGCCACTTTACCCGAAGAGGAGCGTTGGAAGATTCAAGCTCAAGTTCCAGGAAGGACGTTCGCTGCAATCACGGAGCCCATAGAGTGCGTTTTTAATGCACCAACCTGGAGTCTGGGAAAGAGCATGGCAGCTCACATAACCATGGGACGCATTGGAGAAGTCTACCAAGAAGACCTCAAGGATACTATTTACCAGATTTGCGGACGCCGAGATGAACAATGGGAGATAGTTAGCACCAAGAAGGATAGATCCATTGCAGCTTTCATCCAGAGTTAAATCAGCACATTCGGCGCCGGGAGAATCGGATGTCTTGTGAACATGATGGAGTTGAATAAAGCAAAAGCCAAGATTAACGAACTAGAAGGAGAATTGAAGGCCACTCGCAAGGACTACATGGATGAGATTGTCGCTCTAGTGAGACAAAATGGCGATCTGAAGAAGAAGATTAAAGAACTCATGGGGAACTCAGCACCCGGAGGAGAAGATGAAGATTGCACTTCTCCGGATAACTACATCATCATCGACGACACCGATTCTGATCCTAGTGATGATGATTTTGAAGACAAAGCTGGAGCAGATATCATGGAGTCTTCGTCGGAGCAGTTTTTCTAGTAGACTACCATAACAGTAGTAGTGTTCCACCATGTATCTAGTATAGTCCACACACCTTTTGCGATAGTTCTAGACCGATTGTATGCCCTTGATTGATTGAATGAAGTGATTTTGTGTGCATTTTCCTCATGTGCATTTGGGTAGTGTTTTCTCTTTAGACCTCATTCAATTCTTAATCCTCATCTATTCTAAACCCTCAGATGCCTCCGAGACGTGACAATGGATTTACCTTCCCACCGGAGCTCACTCAGTTGATCCAGCAGCAGAATGCCTTGATGCAGCTGTTAGTCCAGAACCAGAACAACAACAACAACAACAACAACCCACCGCCGCCACCACCTGTTGATCACTTAACCCGTTTTCTTAGGCTGAATCCGCCGGTGTTCTCCAGTAGCACCGAGCCGATAGTAGCAGATGATTGGCTCCGCAAGACAGGGAGGGAGTTGACCACTGCAGGTTGTACAGATGGGGAGAAGGTGAAGTTCGCCGCACATCAGCTTGAAGGACCCGCGGCAGCATGGTGGGAGAATTTTACAGCCACTTACCCTGTGAACAACATCACATGGGACCGATTTGACAAGCGTTCCGTCTTGCCCATGTTTCAAGAGGGAGCTATGGCCATGAAGAAGCGTGAGTTTAGCAACTTGCGCCAAGGAGGACTAGACGGTTGGCGATATGTGGATGACTTTAGTAAACTAGCACGTTATGCCCCGGATGACGTTGCTACGGATGCAACTAAGCGGAGAAGTTTACTGAAGGGCTGAATGATGAGTCGAGCATGCAGTTGATGGTAGCAAGTTTCAACAACTACCAGGACTTGGTAGATCGTGCTCTTATGATTGAAGGGAAGCGTAGAGATTGAAAACTGCATAGCGGAAGTATGGACAGGGGAAGTACAGTTCTGGAGCTCAACAGAAGCCCCGTCTTACCCCTAAACCGGGAGTACATTTTCAGCATACCCATGGAGGAGGTAGCTCGCACAACCATAATGGCCCCAAAAAATGGTAATGGGAATGGAGGAAGCAACGGCCGAACTGTACTCACCCCAAAGAACCCCAAACCAAGAGAGAGACCTGAGCCAAATCACCTGTTTTAAGTGTTCAAAGATCGAGATTATGCCAATGAATGTCCTGAAGGCCCGAATGGCAATGGAAGCTCTGGAAAGAAGCGTAACCCTTTCAGCAGGGCGAGGTGAACCACGTTAACGTGGAGGGGTTGAAGCTTCACCGATGCGATAATAGGTAAGTTTTTGGTTAAGTCATTTATCGCACTCGTTCTTTTGATACTAGTGCATCGCATTCATACATATCAAGGGGATTAGTGGATAAGAATAGCCTGCCCACTAGGATTCTTAAAACACCTATGCTAGTAAGCTCACCAGGAGCGGAGTATATGGCCAGGCAAGGATGTTTTCAAGTGCCATTAAGTATAGGAAGGCATGTTTTTCCGATGATTTGATTATTTTGGAATCACAAGGGTTGGATGTGATTCTCGGTATGGATTGGTTGTCGATGTATGAAGGAAACATCGATTGCGCCGATAAGACAATTTTACTTACAACACCGAAGGAAGAAGGATCAAGTATGTATCCGTCATGCGCCAAACATGACACAAGTAAATTCCTTATCAGGAGTTGTACAGGAGGAAGTACCAGTGGTAAAGGATTTCCCCGATGTATTTCCAGAAGAGTTGCCAGGCATGCCACCGGATAGAGATATTGAGTTTTTGATTGAGCTTTTGCCAGGCACCGGGCCAATATCGAAGAGACCATACAGAATGCCCGCAAAGGATTTGGTGGAGATTAAGAAGCAGATTAAAGAGTTACTGGATAAAGGATACATTCGCCCAAGTTCTTCGCCTTGGGGATCACCAGTACTTCTTGTGGAGAAAAAGGATGGATCGTTAAGGATGGTTGTTGATTATCGTGGATTGAACGAAGTAACGATTAAGAACAAGTACCGCTACCAATGATCAATGATCTGTTTGATCGGTTGCAAGGAGCTAAAGTGTTTTCCAAGATTGATTTGCGATCAGGGTACCATCAATTGAAGATTCGAGAGCAGGACATACCTAAGACAGCTTTCACCACAAGATATGGACTATATGAGTATACCGTTATGTCATTTGGACTGTTAACGCACCTGCCTATTTTATGAACATGATGAACAAGGTGTTTATGGAGTTTTTGGATAAGCTCGTCGTAGTGTTCATTAATGATATTCTTGTTTATTCGAAGAATGAAGAAGATCATAAAGAACATTTGCGATTAGTACTTGAGAAGCTCAGAGAGCATCAGTTATATGCCAAGTTCAGCAAATGTGTGTTTTGGTTGAAGGAAGTGGGATTTCTTGGACACGTTATATCCGGAGAAGGAATAGCGGTTGACCCCACAAAGGTTATCACTGTGACCAATTGGGAAGCACCAACAACAGTTGGAGAGATCCGAAGTTTTCTTGGACTCGCGAGGATACTACGGAGATTTATCGAGAACTTCTCAAAGATTGCGAAGCCTATGGCAATTGTTGAAGAAGGATACTAAGTTTATATGGTGAAGAGTGTGAGGCTAGTTTCCGTGAATTGAAGAAGCGTTTGGGCACCTCACGGTGTTGATTTTACCATACCGGACCAAGGATTATGAGGTATATTATGACGCTTCACGTCGAGGACTTGGAGCAGTGCTTATGCGGGGAGGAAGAGTTGTTTCGTATGCTTCACGACAACTGAAACCCCACGAATTGAATTATGCCACGCATGATTTGGAGTTAGCAGCCGCAGTGCATGCTTTGAAAACATGGAGACATTTCCTCATTTGGAAACCATTGTGAGGTGTACACGGATCACAAGAGTTTGAAGTACATTTTCATGCAGAAGGAGTTAAACCTCAGACAAAGGAGATGGTTGGAGCTCATCAAAGATTATGATATGAGATTGCATTACCATCCCGGAAAGGCTAATGTGGTAGCTGGCGCATTAAGCCGTAAGAGCCATGTCAATACACTAATGACGGGAGAGTTGCCAAAGGAGTTAGCCGAGGATCTTCGTGAACTATGTTTAGAAATTGTTCCGAGAGGCTATGTAACAGCATTGGAGATTCAGTCAACTTTGATGGATAGAATCAGAGAAGCTCAGAAGAATGACAAGGAGATTGCCTCTATAAAAGAGAAAATGAGCGAAGGAAAGGCTAAAGGTTTTCGTGAGGATGAACACGATACCCTATGGTTTGAAGACTGTGTTTATGTGCCCAATGACCGAAGATCGTGGAAGTTGATTACGCAAGAGGCACATGATTCACCGTATTCGATTCACCCAGGAAATACCAAGATGTATTTGGATTTGAAGGATACATTACGGTGGACGGAATGAAGAAAGACATTGCGGAGTACGTGGCAGTTTGCGATGTATGTCGAGAGTAAAAGCAGAGAATCAAAAGCCAGCGAGGATTGCTACAGCCATTGCCGATGCGAATGGAAGTGTGATAAGTTAGGCATGGATTTTATCACGGGATTACCAAGGACTCGTTCCGGCTATGACTCGATTTGGGTTGTAGTTGATCGGTTGATGAAGGTAGCACATTTCATCCCAGTAAAGACCACTTACACCAGTGCTAAGTTGGCAAAGATATACATGGAGTTCGGAGGAGTATCGTATCAGATAGAGGAACCCAGTTTACCTCAAAGTACTGGAAGTAGTTGCACGAGACTTTGGGTACCAGGCTAGAGTTTAGTACAGCTTTTCATCCACAGACAGATGGACAGACTGAGAGAGTCAATCAGATTTTGGAGGATATGCTGAGAGCTTGTGCGCTAGATTATGGATTAAGTTGGGACAACAATTTGCCATATGCAGAGTTTTCTTACAACAACAGCTATCAAACTAGTTTGAAAATGGCCCCTTTCGAAGCCTTGTACGGAAGGAGGTGCAGGACACCGTTGTCGTGGGACGAGGTTGGAGACCGCCGATTGTTTGGACCTGATTTGATTAAGGAGTCCTAAGCGAAGGTGAAGTTGATTCGCGATAGGCTCAAGGTAGCCCAGTCCAGGCGGAAAAGAGCTACTTGATTCTAAACGCAAGGAGATAGTTTATGAAGTCGGAGACCCAGTTTACTTTCGAGTATCACCACTACGGGGAATTAAGCGTTTTGGAGTCAAGGGAAAATTAGCGCCCCGTTTTGTTGGACCATACCGAGTTTTGGAGCGTATGGGAGAAGTGGCCTACAAGTTGGAATTACCCGAAGAATTGTCAGGAGTTCATGATGTATTCCATGTTTCTCAGTTGAAGAAGTGCCACGCGGAGATGGGCGACATACCGTTGAGAGACACAAAGGCTGCCGGAAGCGATTCAGTTGGATAACAATTTGACCTATGAGGAGAAACCAGTTAAGATTCTCGAGTTTGCAGTGAGTCACCCGCAAAGAAGGTTATCAAGTTTTGTAAGGTTCAAAGTGGAGCCACCACACGGAGGGCGAAGCAACTTGGGAGCGAGAGGAAGATTTGCTCAAGGACCACCCTCACCTATTTTTTAGTTAACCCGAATCTCGTGGTACAGATTCATCTTAAGGGGGTTGGTTTGTAACATCCCAAATTTTCAATTTGGAATATTATACATTAGATCATCAATGCATATCATATTTTATTTGCTTTTGGTTTTGATCCTAGAAATTCTACGCAACTCAAGGATCCACGGAGAGAGTTGTGGATTTCGTTATTTTCATATTTTAGTTTTCTCAAATTTTGGGAATAGGATCATTCGATTTTATTTATTTTATCATCAATTATTTCTATTACAAAAATATGAGAGAGGGAATAAAATGACTTTCCCAAAATAAAGAAATATTGAGGATTTAATAATAAAATCAAATAAGATTTTATTTCGGAGTTTTTCGATATTTTTATTTGAATTTAGGAAAAATATCGTTTTCAAAATTTCATTTGGGCCCCAAATAAATGTTCACTTTGTCGGGCTTGATTTTAGAAGTCCGGGAAAATTTATTTCGGGATTTTTGGAGTCCGTTTAGTATTTCTTTTTATTTTTTTTCTGAGCGTAATTATTAAAAAAACGAACCGACTTCGGGCCGTACCCGAGCGGGACACCGCCCGGGGGCAGCCTTTAAATAGCCGCGCCCCGAGCCGCCCCAGCCCAATAGCGCCGCCGCCAGCCCACCCGCGCCGAAACCCTAACCCTAGCCGCCGCCGCCGCCGCCCGCCGCCGCCGCGACCGCCCGAGGTTTGCCGCCTCATTTTCCGTTGTCTTTTTTAGAAAACCGATCGGTTTTCCGCCGATTTATTTTGGTTTTTTAGTTTCGGTTTTTATTAGATCGGTTTTATTTTCGGTTTAGTTTAATTAGCGAGCGTTCGCTCGTTCTTTCGTTTTAACGAACGCGTTCATCGTTTAGATCTGGATAACGAACGTTCGTTCGTTAACCCGTTCGTCGTTTTTCTTTTTCTCGGATTTTCCGCGGTTATTTTCTGATCGCGATTTCTGATCCGATTTTCGTTTTAGTATAACTTTTCGCTCGTTTATCGGAATCAGGCGATTCAAGTGCCTGGAGTTTCGTTTCGAAACCCTCTATCCGTTTAACCAACTTAAACAAGTTTTTGCTACTGTAAAAATTGACTTAGATCCAGATTAGTAGAACAAAGTTGTTTTCTTTCGCCGTTTGACTTTCGTATCTTCGTTCGATTTGATTCTTTTTGCAAACCGGAGTTCTTAAGTTGGACTTTCTGGTTAGATCTCTTATTTGAGTTTTACCTGTGCATTAGATGAGTACTTATTGTATGCTTGTTTGTTTGTCTGTGATAGAATACCCGGAGTGCAGTTTACTTGAATCTCTAGGTTTAGCGGATCATCGGCAAAGGCAAGTAACACTTTGATCATACCTCTTTTACTACCCGGTTTTATGCATTAGATCAATCCTAAAACATTGCATGATTAGGATCTAATTAAATTGTGGGTTTTGGGAAGTAGATTGAGATAGTACCTATTACCTGTTTTACTATCAAACCTTTGGGAGTTACTTCTACGTTTGCTTATTATGCCATGCTATGCTAGTAGACGTGGATTGGGTGAGTGATATCCATGACAGATGTGAGTTTTGTTAATTTAATGGTTTATCTAAGGTGGCAACTTAAATACACATCTGGGTGGATTGAGGTACCTGGGTTTCCAGGATTTGCCTGTTTCTTTTTGGACCGCCACCCAGGCTCAAAGGGATCATGAGATTATTCATGCTAGAAACTTCCGTGTGCAGCCAGAAGCCATTATGGGCTCTGGCATAGTTGATTAAGTCGTGCGAACTCTTACAGGGTAGACTAGCAGATGTAGGGGAAAGTAGGTGTACCGGTCTACCCATCATAAGGTGCTAGCACTTCTGGAAGACTACGTCTCGGTCATCCGTTTCTCAAACACCATGTAGTGCGAGAAATCCAACGGAGGCGATCGAGTCTTGTGGGGAAAAGTGCACAAACCTCTGCAGAGTGTACAAACTAATCATGGTTAGCCGTGTCCCCGGTTATGGACGTTTTGAGTATCTAGTACTTGGATATCATGTGAATCTCATCATGTTACTCTAAATTAATTTTGTTGGGTTTTTAATAATGATTACTTTAATTGGGATTGAGGATGCTGTCAACCATTCTCAATGTTTAACAACCACCATGATAGTTAAATAAAATTTATTCCTTTGTAGTAGGGAAAAATTGGCTTTACGCAAAACTGTAACCATAGAGCGTTCCACCAGCCAAATATGCATGTCGTATAGCTTACTCTTTCATTACTCTCTATGTGTTACATTGCCAGCATATTCCATGTGCTGACCCGTTTTCGGGCTGCAACGTTTCATGTTGCAAACTTTTCAGACGACGATTAAGGTGCCTTTAGGTCATGGTTCTATACTCAGTGATGCCGTTGGAGTTGATGGACTCACTTATCTTCCAAGCCTTCCGCTGTTATCGTTATTAGATGGCCTTAAGCCATATTTATTGTAATAAGTTCTCTTTTGAGACACTCGATGTAATAAGTGTGTGATTGCTACTCTGTTATAAATCCTTCAAGTACTTTGTGTGGTGTCGGCATTATCGATCCGGGGATGACACGAGCACGTAGATCAGATCATTTAAGGTCTGGTCGCTCGACAACCAAATAACAAAGAGTCTCTTGTCTCCCCAACACACCCAATACAATGGTAAATTGTATAGGTGCACTAGTTCGGCGAAGAGATGGTGATACAAGTGCAATATGGATGGTAGATATAGGTTTTTGTAATTTAAAAATATAAAAACAGCAAGGTACTAATGATAGAAGTGAGCACAAATGGTATTCCAATGCTAGGAAACAAGGCCTAGGGGTTCATACTTTCACTAGTGCAAGTTCTCTCAACAATAATAACATAATTGGATCATATAACTATCCCTCAACATGCAAGAAAGAGTCACTCCAAAGTCACTAATAGAGGAGAACAAACGAAGAGATTATGGTAGGATGCAAACCACCTCAAAGTTATTCTTTCCAATCAATCCGTTGGACTATTCCTATAAGTGTCACAAAGAGCCCTAGAGTTCATACTAGAATAACACCTTAAGACACAAATCAACCAAAACCCTAATGTCACCTAGATACTCCAATGTCACCTCAAGTATCCGTGGGTATGATTATAGATATGCATCACACAGTCTCAGATTCATCTATTCAACCAACAGATAGAACCTCAAAGAGTGCCCCAAAGTTTCTACCGGAGAATCAAGACGAAAACGTGTGCCAACCCCTATGCATAAGTTCATGGGCGGAACCCGCAAGTTGATCACCAAAACATACATCAAGTGAATCACGTGATATCCCATTGTCACCACAGATACGCACGGCAAGACATACATCAAGTGTTCTCAAATCATTAAAGACTCAATCGGATAAGATTACTTCAAAGGGAAAACTCAATCCATTACAAGAGAGTAGGGGGGGGAGAAGAAACATAAGATCCAACTATAATAGCAAAGCTCGCGATACATCAAGATCGTGCCAAATCAAGAGCACGAGAGAGAGAGAGAGAGAGAGAGAGAGATCAAACACATAGCTACTGGTACATACCTCAGCCCCGAGAGTGAACTACTCCCTCCTCGTCATGGAGAGCGCCGGATCCCTCCCCCTCGTGAGGTGCCTAACAGGGTCCCGATTGGTTTTTGGTGGCTACAGAGGCTTGCGGCGGCGGAACTCCCGATCTTTTCTGTTCTTCAAAGTTTTTAGGGTATATGGAGTTATATAGGCGGAAGAAGTACGTCGGTGGACCTCCGGTTAATAGGTTAGTCCCAAAAATAATATAAAAGTGGATAAGAAAGCCCAATATTGTCCCAAACAATAGATAATATAGCATGGAGCAATCAAAAATTATAGATACGTTGGAGATGTATCAGTGGCTGCCTTGGGCAAGTTACTAGGTGTGCTCCTGCTGCCCTCATCATAGCTACTTGAGGGATTTGAACCCTCACTCAATTGCACTTGTTCCTCAAATTTGTTCTGACTGTCAGTCTGGTCAGACATCTTGGCAATCTCACTAACAGCAGACCCTGTGAATAGATGTAGATGAGGTAGAGAGGATGAGCATCACAAAGTGTAGAGTTTTTGCAAAACAGATGACTCAAAAACTTAGTTATAGTTCTCCACTGAAAGCATTCCGGAGCTACCGATATGATAAACTCGATGATACCGAAGAAATTTTTGGAGCCTAAACTAGTGAACTCGATCAAACCGAGTCACAGTTCGGTGGCACTGAGATTGCTAGGGTTTCACACAGAGTCGAACTCGGTCGCACCGATTTGCAATTTTCGGTCAGACCGAAAACGCATGTGCAATGGCCTAAGCCAAATCGGTGAGACCGATTTATACAACTCGGTCGGTCCGAGATGAGTTCGGCGGAGACCTAACCCTAAATTTTCACATCAAATCTAACCTAAAGGATGTTTTCTGTGGATAGAACGTTTGCATACGTGGTAAAGATCATGGCAAAGCAATGTGCTATGAATCGGAGTTAAGTAATTAGCACATAGAGTCGAATCCATACCCTAGTTCGGCGGAGGTTCACTACGGCGGCAACCGCGGAGCAGATTTCCATTGACGGTGATGGAAACCAGCGGCGGGAGGTCGCTGGCAGTGAAGAGACGATCCAAAGACCCGAGGGGGCAGAGTAGGACACACGCGCGGGCTGAGGAGTTTGAAGAAATTTCCGAAATCTCACCCATGGGTTTATATATCTCGACCCTGTCGTTGTGAATGAGTGGAACAACTCGGTGGCACCGAGATGCGGAATCGCATAATGATTCTTGCAACTCGATTATGGTGAAAAGTTCAAATCGGTTGCACCGAGATTGGAATCCTAGATCAACTTAGTGGTCTCGGTGTGACCGAAGTGGATGACTCGGTCATACCGAAAAGCACAACGAGGTTTTGGAGGTTTAAGTCTATGACAAATCAGGGACTCCGAGTGCTCCTCAGACAGAGTGGTTCAAATCTGACTTGATCAAACTTTGTGATGTAGCATGAATAGAGTTTGAGACCAGAAAAGCATAGATAGCTAGAGGGAGTTCTTAGGCATTCTTGTCCATCCATTTGGCAAAAGAGAAAAAGACAAACATTCAAAACAACAAATGGATGTCCTCGAATGAGTAAAATATGCAACCAACATGCTCACACAATAAAATGGCAAATGAAATATGTGAAAAAGCATGCACAATCACTCTAGCATCTATCAAGCAATTTGGCAATGACTAGGTCATCTATATATGAGTATATTGAATTAGGAGTCAAATGAGAACATTTGATCATAGGTCATTGCCGGTGTCAAAACCGGCGGATCTCGGGTAGGGGGTCCCGAACTATGCGTCTAGGCGGATGGTAACAGGAGACAAGGGACACGATGTTTTTACCTGTGTTCTGCCCTCTCAATGGAGGTAAAACCCTACTCCTTGATTAATTTTGATGATATGGGTAGTACAAGAGTAGATCTACCACGAGATCGTGAGAGGCTAAACCCTAGAAGCTAGCCTATGGTATGATTGTTGTTAGTCCTCTGGGACTAAAACCCTCCGGTTTATATAGACACCGGAGAGGGCTAGGGTTACACAGAGTCGGTTACAATGGGAGGAGATCTACATATCCGTATCGCCAAGCTTGCCTTCCACGCCAAGGAAAGTCCCATCCGGACACGGGCGAAGTCTTCAATCTTGTATCTTCATAGTCCAAGAGTCCGCCAAAGGTTATAGTCCGCCATCCGGACACCCCCTAATCCGGACTCCTCGGTAGCCCCGAACCAGGCTTCAATGACAGCGAAGTCCGGCGCAGATTGTCTTGACATTTCAAAGCGGGTTCTTCTTCAAATTCCGTATCTGTTGAATAGTGTCCGGCTCCTTGTGAATATTAGCTCCTTGGCTTCCTTCCGCGCCCAATAATGGCCATCTTCCACGTGTCAAACGAATGCTGAAAAGCCAGTGGTGTTTTACATTTACCCCCTAGCTGCACAAATGAGCTGTCTATTAAAGAGACGAGGATTTAGATCCGAATCACATCATCCTCCCTTCATGAGCATTCATCGGGCGCATCCGGCGAGATCCATTCCATCATGGCCGATCAACGCAGCTCCTCCTCTCGCCCTCCAGCCCTCGGCACCGAGATTGGGAGAGATGCTCCGTCCCGCACAGCGAGCTAGTGACGCTCCAAGCCAGGGGGTTTCTCCCCCCAGCCTACATGGTCCCGGTTCGAGTCGGTCTTGCCAGCTATAATGGTGGAGAGCAAGCGGAGAGCGTCCCCAATCCCTCCAAAGGAGAGCGGGTATGCCTTGTCCCTTATTTGATAAGAGGGCTCGGATTTCCAATTCATCCGTTTCTCCGGGGGCTCCTGGAGTTCTATCACCTCCAGTTGCACAACCTTACGCCTGCCTCCATATTGCATATTGCGGGCTTCGTAGCCCTTTGCAAGCTGTTTTTGGGCATCGAGGCTCATTTCGCGCTGTGGAAGAAGCTGTTCTGCCTTGTGCCCCGTTCTCAGGAGGGGTCGATATATCAAGTGGGCGGAGCCGAACTATGGCGCATCGCCGGGACCGGATATCTATGCGGAACCCCAAAGAAGACGTCCGAAGACTGGCCTTCAGAATGGTTTTATATAGAAGATGTCCCCTGCTTGGGACCTCGCTCGGATCGGCCTCCCTGAGTTCGATAATGCTCCTTTGAAGAAGCGCCTAAGCTGGCGTCCACGGAGCCCTCAGAAGGAAAATGACAAGGACGTCCTTTACCTGATGAGCCGAATAAGGTTGTTAGCTCATTCCGGACTGACCATGATCGAGGTCATGGCCACATGCATTATGCGGGGGTGCGGCTTCAAGATAGAGGCCACCCCATGTGGGATTTCAACGGGAGGATGATGCCACCTGCTGCGGCCGTGAGGGCGAGGTCATTGCCGCTCGACGAAGATCTTGTCCGCATTGTACAAGGGAGAAGAGGAGGAATTTCTCCGTGTCAATCCACAGGCGGATTTTCTATGTACAATCCCCAAACCGGGTAGCGGACACTTCTTTTTGCCCATCCGCTCCATATTCCCGTGGTTAAGTATCTCATCTTGTGATTTCGGCGCAGGAATTGCGCCGGGCCGTAAAGGATATAAACAGCCTTCCTCCACAACCCGAGGATCCGGAACGGTCCCTCGATCCGGCCTCCCAAGAGGATCCGGACATATCCGTGGAGCTGATCGATGGGGTATTTTACCAACTGAGCATCGACAATGCCTTGGTGGCTATTACAGCCGATTATCCTGGACTGCTCCCCGATAGTTCGAAGATGACCCGTCCGTGCTTATTTTTGATCACCGTATACCAATGGTGTTTCGCAGGGGAGGATCTCGAGGCGGAATGCCGAACTGCGCGACTAGCCAACAAGGGACCGCGAGGGCGGCAGGCTAAAGAGACACGCAGCCTGGTCGAGGCACCGCGCAGCGCAGAAGCGCGCCGCCTTATTCCAAGGTATTATTCTTGCGATGCATACTAACGCCCGTGCTCTTTTTAGGAAAAAGAGGGCTCGCCGGACTATATCCGGAGAGGTTGCCAATCGCGCCTGCACCAGCCAGGCTCCAAAGCCCGGTCCAGAAGCAGAGGCGAACACGAGGCGTGCGTCGGGCGCTCCTCCGACAGAGGATGCGGATAGACTGTCCGCCACCAATTCCGAGGTGGAGAGTGCCATGAATCACAGGCGCCGCCGGACAGTTCTTCGCAACGCTTGTTTCTCCCAAGAGGCATTTGATGCCTTCAATTCGGGAGTCCGTGCCGCTCAAAATGGTCTAGCCAGAGCCACGGAGCAGTATGTGAAAGACATACGGGTGAGAAAAATCGATGGTTATATATGTCAGTAGCCCCCGAGACTTGAAACAGTTAGAATAACTGATTTAAGGATCATTTGTTATGCAGGATATTACAGAAAAGAATACCCAACTGTCCCAGGAGCTGGAAGAGTGCAAAGCCCAACTTGAGTCCGCACTAGCCGCGGCAGGGGAGGCCAAGGAGACCCCTCTGGTAATATATGCTTCGAAAGATAAGTATGTTGTGAAGTGCGGCATGTGTGCAAATCTGACAATAACATTGCAGATGGCGCCGGAGTAGATCCGGACAAGCAACAACTCTTGCGCCGGTTAAAGGCCGGCGAGAGCGTGCTTACGAAGGTGAGGCGGTACAAGAATAATCTCCAAGATGCCAACACCCAGCTGGGCGAGGAACTAAAGGATGTTCGTGCCCAACTGTCGGACTCCGTTAAGGAGAATAGGCGGCTTCGACGCGGCATGTTTAGTAAGTGCTTGAACAAACCTTGAAAAAGAGTTCGGCGAGGAAGTCGACTAACAGAGTTATGTCTGTAGGTATGCTCACAGTGTCGCCCTGCAGAGGAAATTCCGGTTCTGGGTGACCTTCTTCTTGCCGAAGCTCTTACAACCGCATTTAACGAAGTTCGGCAGGTGATGAAAAGCGTCGCCTGTGCCTTGTGGCTATCTCTGTCTCCATGCCCGAAGGCCTTGGAGAGCTTGCGAGAGAGGCTTAAGGGAGGCGGCGCTTAGATTATGGAAGATATCGGCCTGCCGTCAAAGCGCTAAGGAGGCCCGGGCCATGGTGAAGACGCTGTAAACGAAGGCTGACCCAAACCACATGGGACGAGGTCGGACTGTGGGGGCCCGATGGGAAGGAGATCCCTGTGAGCTTAGTGTATGCGGCCGGGTAGAGTTGGTCATTAAATATTCCCAACAGATCAGTAAACTAGACAACCTGTTGGATGGTATTGAAGAGGAATATACCCAGTCAAATTGACTATGTAATTTAAGATGACATGTAAAAATGCCTTCTAGCCGGATTGTAGATCGTTTGTCATGGCGGACCTTTTCGCTTCAACCTCGGGATCCGATAGTCTGGAGTGTGTCCAAATACCCTCTCGGTTATGTAAGAACCGGGGCATGTGTGGAGACCAGGCATAGGGGTCATTAGTGCTTGAACAGACAAGTGCCCAACTAGTTATGTTATATTACATGGTTAGTAAGAAACATCTTCCAGGGAGAATAGTTCCGTTAGGGTTCCTTTCTCGGGAGGCATGCCCTAAAGTGCATGTCCCACTACGAAAAAAGCAGAAAAGCATCTGGGGGCGGATAAATAAACAAGTGAGAAATCATCTTTAGTTCACCGACCGAGTATTGCCTTAAGAACGCTAGCTTTCGGCTTCACCCAGTCTGAGGTACACATCCAGCTGACCCGGCAGTAACAATCGCAGAGGTGCTCCCTTTACCGCCTAGCCGAACAATCGGGAACGTAGGGGTAAGCACATGAGCCAGGCAACCCAGCTTGGCCAAAACTTAAGTCATATCGATGCATATAATGGTGAATAAAAGGTACATGCGGAAGTGTGACACATGTGTTGGGCATCAAGCCCGTATAAACAAGCTTCTGTTAAAGAAGCCCCCCAGGTATAATGATCGCGGATAGCGCGTCAATTGTGTGCGACCAAGGCGCGAACGAGCCCTTAAAGGCTGTAAGAGAAAAGGAGGGGGAAGGAGAGAAATAAAAGACAGCTAATGTGTAAAAAAATAGACAGAGGAAGGAGACGAACACAGAGTCTGGCGCTAGGCGTAGAATCTTCGGAGACGGGCTGCGTTCCATGGGTTCGGCTCGAGTCGGTTATCCGATGCATTCCGCAGACGGTATGCTCCACCAGTCAGGACTTGGTCAATAATAAAGGGACCTTCCCATTTGGGCTTGAGTTTGTCCTTTTTCTTGTCCGGCAAAGCGAGAACTAACTTGCCAACATTGTAAGTTTTGACCCGTACTTCTGCCTTTGGTATCTTCGAGCCTGCTGTTGGTAAAATGCGGAACGGGCTTTTGCCACGTCATGCTCCTCCTCCAAGGCGTCCAAACTGTCCTGCCGATCGAGTTCGGCTTCTCTTTCTTCATACATGCGCATGCGAGGTGAGTCATGAATTATGTCGCAGGGTAGAACCGCCTCTGCGCCGTATACCATAAAGAATGGTGTGTATCCGGTGGTGCGATTCGGCGTGGTCCACAACCCCCAGAGTATCGAGTCGAGCTCCTCTACCCAAAGGCGTGTTAGATTCCTTGAGGGACTGCACTAATCTGGGTTTGATGCCGCTCATGATTAGACCATTTGCTCGCTCGACTTGACCGTTAGTTTGTGGATGATAGATCAAGCATAGTCGAGCTTGATGCCCATGTTTTTGCACCAGAGTTTGACCTCATCGGCCGTAAAGTTCGTACCGTTATCGATGATGATGTTGTGGGGACGCCAGAACGGTGTACGACCCCGATATGAAATCTATAACCGGTCCGGATTCGGGCCGTCTTAACGTGCTTGGCCTCTATCCATTTGGTGAATTTATCCACCATGACCGTGAGGGTATTTTTGCTTGTGGGTTCCTCTTTTAAGGGGTCCAACATGTCAAGCCCCTGCACCGCGAAGGGCCAGGTGATGGGTATAGTTTGGAGGCGGTGGGTGGCATATGGCTTTGGTTAGCAAAGAGGCGGCAACCGACGCATCATTGGACTAAGTCCCGAGATTCCGCCTTCCGGCCGTCGGCCAATAAAATCCTGACGGAAGGCCTTGCTTACAAGGGCCCGGCTGCGGCGTGGTGCCCGCCGAGTCCAGCATGAATTTCAGCCGTAAGATTCCGCCCTTCCTCTTCGGAGATACACCTTTGAAGGACTCGGTGGTGCTTTTCTTATAAATCTCTCCCTCATGGACTTTATAGGCTTTAGATCGCCACACTATGCAGCGTGCCTTGTTTTGGTCCTCGGGAAGTTCCTGCACAGTTAGGTAGGCTAGGAATGGTTCGCCACACGGGCAATGACCGCCATTATTACGTAATTTGAAGATGTTACTTCGTTGGCGAGCCTCCTGTTGTGTCAGAATGTTCGGTGTCGGGCAGTGTGGTTGGGTCCGGTCTGTTATTTCCAGATTCCCCTTCCCATAATACGGATGGCTTGAATATCCTTTCCAAGAACATGTTGGGGGGGCATCGCGCTTTGCGCCAATGCGTGCCAAGACGTCTGCTACCTGATTGTTTTCCCGGGCTATATGGTGAAATTCGAGCCCCTCGAACCGAGCTGGCATTTTTAGGGCGGCGTTGCGATAAGCTGCCATTTTCGGATCCTTGGCATCAAAGTCTCCATTTATTTGGGATATCGCGAGGTTCGAATCCTCGCACCTCTAGGCGCGTTGAATGCCCATGGAGACTGCCATCCGGAGACCATGTAGAAGGGCCTCATATTCGGCTGCGTTGTTGGAGTCCGTAAACATTATCTCGAGTACGTATTGAATCAGATTCTCCTGTTGGGGACGTCGAACGACGCCAAATTTCCCTGCACCTGCCAACATTTTGGAGCCGTCAAGTGCATGATCCAGTTGGAATATGTGCCGTACTCTTTAGGGAGTTCGACTTCCATTCGGCGACGAAGTCGGCCAAAACTTGCGACTTAATAGCTCGCCGTGGCTTATAGGTTATGTCGAACGGGAGGAGCTCAATGGCCCATTTGGCAATCCGGCCCGTCGCGTCGCGGTTGTTTATAATATCGTTAAGAGGTACTTCAGAGGCTGTTGTTATCGAACACACTTGAAAGTAGTGTCGCAGCTTCCGAGATGCCATAAATACCGCGTACGCTATCTTTTGATAATGCGGGTACCGCGACTTGCATGGAGTGAGGACAGTGGACACGTAGTAAACTGGCTTTTGAAGGGGGAATTTGTGTCCGTCCGTTTCTCGTTCGACGATGAGCACTGCCATTACAACTTGATAAGTTGCCGCAATGTATAATAGCATTGGTTCGCCGATGTTAGGCGCGGCCAGGACCGGGTTTGTTGCCAATATGGCTTTTATTTCTTCGAAGTCCGGCCGTGGCGGCATCCGTCCACTCGAAGTGTCCGGCGTGAGGAGGCGATAAAGGGTAATGCCTTTTCTCCCAAGCGGGAGATAAAGCGGCTTAGAGCCGCCACGCATCCAATCAATTTTGTATTTGTTTGAGGTCCTTTGGGATATCCAATTGTGACAGAGCTCGGATCTTGGCCGGTTTGCTTCAATTCCTCTACGGATACAATGAAGCCCAAGAGCTTTCCGGTCAGTACCGAAACGCATTTTTCCGGGTTAAGCTTGATGTCTTATGTTCGGAGGTTGTCGAATGTGAGCCTCAAGTCGTCTACTAGAGTTTTGACATGCTTGGTTTTGACGATCACGTCATCTACGTATGCCTCCACTGTTTTGCCGATCTGGTTTGCCAGACATGTCTGAATCATGCGGTGATATGTTGCGCCGGCGTTTTTGAGCCCGAAGGGCATTGTGTTGAAGCGGAATGGGCCGTATGGGGTGATGAATGCCGTTGCGGCTTGGTCTGGTTCTGCCATCTTAATTTGATGGTAGCCGGAGTATGCGTCGAGGAAACACAATGAATCGTGTCCTGCGGTAGCGTCGATAATTTGATCTATGCGGGGAGGAAGGGATCCTTTGGGCAAGCCTTGTTGAGGTCCTTGAAATCGACGATAGGCGCCAGGATTTGTCCTTCTTTGGTACCATCACCAGGTTTGCTAGCCAGTCCGGATGTTTTATATCTCTGATGAATCCGGCCTCCAGTAGTTTGGCTAGCTCCTCTCCCATGGCTTGTCTCTTAGGTTCGGAGAAACACCGAAGGGCCTGCTTGACTGGCTTGAATCCTTTTAGGATGTTTAGGCTGTGCTCGGCCAGCCGGCGTGGGATTCCTGGCATGTCTGAAGGGTGCCAGGCAAAAATGTCCCAATTTTCGCGTAGGAATTCTCGTGGTCGGCGCTCTACATCGGGGTTTAATTGCGCCCGATGGAGGCCGTTTTGTAGGGTCTGCTGGATGGACTTGGAATTTGACTATTTCGTGCACGCTGGTTTAAAAGAGGTGGACTTGGATCTTTTATCGAGTATCACGTCGTCCCTGTTCACCGTGGAGCGCTTGTGATCAGTTCCTCGGCCGCTAGGGCTTCGGATAGTGCCTCAAGGGCCGGTCTTGGCTGTCTTATTTTCAGCGGAGTGCTATGTCCGGGTCACTAGCAAGAGTGATGATTGCGTTGGGCGGGCATTTTGAGCTTCATGTACCCGTAATGGGGTATAGCTTGAAAAATTGTAAATGCCTCTCGCCCTAATAGAGCGTGGTATCCGCTGCTGAACGGGCCACTTGGAATGTGACCTCCTCGCACTGTAATTATCCGGCGTCAACACTACATCCAAGTGTGATTTTTCCCCAGCCTTCGATCGGGGATTATTCCTCTAAAGGTTGTGCTGCTTCGCTCAATGCGGCTCCGATCTATTTCCATTTTTCAAGAGTTTCCTCGTAAATGAGGTTCAATCCGCTGCCACCGTCCATGAGTACCTTTGGTATATGGAAGGCGTCCACTCTTGGATCGAGGATCAATGCGGCCGGTGCTCGGGCTGTTCGAATTTAGGTTCATCACCGCATTAAAGATAATAGCCGTGTCACCCATGGGTTTGTTATTGCTACTTGGTAGATTTTGGCAAGGCTGGAGTGTTCGTTTCCGCATATTATTTGATGCGAAATTCTCAAGACTGTTAATACTGCATCGGTATCCTTGGGCTGGTGCTCTGTGGATTACGGAGTTAGAAGCTCTTCGCCACTTCGCCACCGCCGGAGTATCCAACATGCTCTAAGGCTATGAGTTGGTGTGGCGCCCTCTGTACTATGAATTTCTGAGGGTCCATTGAGCCATCCCTCCAAAGACGGTTCCATGCCCTATGGAGGGTTTTTGCTTTTTGGTGTTTAACCCAGGTGCCTGGCGATAATGCACCCTTTATTTCAGACTGGGGTTGTATTCAGGGCCGGATTGTCCCCAAATTTTATTTCGGTTTTCCAGGCGATTTCCATCGCATAGTACTTTCGTACTATGGACGCCGAGTTAGCGAAGCGTGTAATTTCACGGCGACTTATGGCGTTGAGGATTCCGTTGTCCGTGCAATTATTGCAGAAGAATGAAATTGCATCCTCCTCGCCGCAGTCCTTTATCCTGTTCATGACCAGAGGAATCGCCCAAGAATGGTGTATTGTTTCTGCGGGCTCTTGCCAAATTTGGGATAGATCGCTTATGTTTGGGTGGGCGGTGGAATTAAATCCAGAACCTCGCCCAACTGAGACTCGGGGCCAAGGAGTTTCCGAACTCTAAGCTTGGGTTCTTGGATGTTGTCCAATGAATCTAGCCCATTGCTGACTTTAGGTTTAGGGCTTGAGTGACGCCCTCCCTCCGGGTATCCGGCTTGGAGGGATCGGGAATCCGACATAACTAGTCCTTAAGATAGATGAAGGCTTGCCACATTGTTCCTCCACCACCGCAACGTGATGGGTGACCTGGGAGAGTTAATCTCTCTCGGATCGGGTTTAGGCCCAATCGATCGTAGTCTCAGAGCGACCCCTGTATGGCGATGCGATCGAAGAGCTCGTTTAAGGAAGAGAGCTCCATCGATCTAACCGCTCGGGCGAAGTTCGAGTTGACGTGAAGATTGCTTTCGATGACCCGAGAAGTCATCGTCCGGCGCTGGCGGCTAACAAAGCGGTCATAAGAAAACCGCTTAGCTGCAGAGTTTGGCCGATAGCCAAAGCTCCTTTAGACACGGCCGCCTTTAAAGACGGGATGAGGCATCCTTCCCGATGGCGACGGCACCGGAACTTTCAATGAAAGCACCAAGTTCGGTGTCAAACCGCGGATCTCGGGTAGGGGGTCCCGAATCGTATGCCTAGGCGGATGGTAACGAGGAGACAAGGGACACGATGTTTTACCTGTGTTCGGACCCTCTCGATGGAGGTAAAACCCTACTCCTGCTTGATTAATATTGATGATATGGGTAGTACAAGAGTAGATCTACCACGAGATCGAGAGGCTAAACCCTAGAAGCTAGCCTATGGTATGATTGTTGTTCGTCCCACGGACTAAAACCCTCCGGTTTATATAGACACCGGAGAGGGCTAGGGATACCCAGAGTCCGTCACAACGGGAGGAGATATACATATCGAATCGCCACGCTTGCCTTCCACGCCAAGGAAAGTCCCATCCGGACACGGGACGACGTCTTCAATCTTGTATCTTCATAGTCCAGGAGTCCGGCCAAAGGTTATAGTCCGGCCATCCGGACACCCCCTAATCCGGGACTCCCTCAGTCATACTCATCGTTTAAGCACAAGTGGGGTTACCACTTTTACATAAAGCATTGTTGTATTCACATCATCAGAGTTGCTTTAGCTCAATTGATTAGAGTAAAGCTCCCTATATGTGATATCCCCCTAAGAGGGATGGAACTAACCTTGGGTTTTGTCGATGATGACTTCATGTAGGTGTTGAAGATGTAGACGCTCAATGTTGATGTAGATCATTTGGAGCAATCCTTTGGAGTGAGTTGCACTTTCAATAGCTACACGGGTTAATCCGACAAGGAACAAACAAGGATATCCATAGACATGGAGTAATGTACACATAGATGATGTCCATGAAAGCATTAGGTTACCTTTTCCATTGTATTACCAACAAGAGGGTTTGTGACTCCTTGAACTAGTGCAAGATGTGGAAGTTGTTTGCACATGTCCTTGCCAAAAGATATGAGTGAAGTATGTTGGCGGAGTCACCCTCAAGAACTCTCTAGTTCTTCTTCTTAGGGATCCACACCATCTTGATGGGAATCCTTGGAGTTGTAGTCGCATTTCTTGATGAAGTAGAACTTGATGTAGTCTTGGGAACCCACTTGACCAAGGCCTTGGGAGCTTCTTCAAATGCATCAATCTCCTCTTGAAGCTTGTCCTTGCCTTTTGCTTCGGTCTTGTGGTGGAAGATCATCTTGAGCTTGTGTTCCTTGGAAAGAAGTAGGATCATACTTCTCTTGTTGAGGAACAAACTTCATCTTGGGGTATTGATCTTCTTCCCACTCAACTCCACCGGCATTGAACTTTCGCTCAAAACCAACACCTTGATTCTTCCTAGATCTTCCTTGTCAAGCGCATAATTTCCTAAAATTGCTTACTTCCGGCAAGGCTCTTGTAAACACCTTTCTCTATAATTCCCTTCAATAAGCTATTTTCTTGCTCAAGTGTAACTTGGCTAAGAGAATCATTAGTGGAATCAAGAGAACTACTATAAGCAACAACATTGGATTTAGCATGATTGTTGTTACTACTAGATGAAGAATCTTTCTTACTCTTGTTGCTAGACTTTGCTTGTGGCATGTAAGTAGACAAGAGTAAACGCTTGGTAATGGAAGAAGAACTTTTCTTGCGAAGATCATCATTGATTGCCTTTAAGAACTCATGCTCTTGCTCAGGGTTGAGTTTTTCAAAGTGTAGCTTCTCATGAATCTTAAAAAGTTCTCGATGATCTTTCAAGGTAGTTTCATGAGCTAACTTAAGAGTGTTTAGTTCTTTAGTTAGACGCTCAATCTCCTTCTTATCATCGCTATTCGCTTTATCTTGATTAGCGTGATTAATAGCGAGTTCATCATAGTTTTCATAACTAGAGTTATCAACGAGTAAATCATCATCTCCTAGCAAATCATCTTCATCACTATTGAAATCAACATACTCGGGGTGTGATACCTTTGGGCCTTTAGCCATGAAGCATCTTCCAATTCCTTCATTTGGTGAGTCAAATATGTCGTAGGAGTTGGTTGACACAAGTGCTAGAGCGGCAACACCTTCATCTTGACTATATCCGGAGTCGGAGTGATAACTTCTTTCGGAGTGATGGTCGGAGTCGGAGCCGGATACCCATTCACCAACATGAGATTGATGTCTCCGCTTCGTGTAGCTCCTTGATGATTTGTCCTTCCTATCCTAATCCTTGCTTCTCCGAGAGGTTCTACGCTCAGAACGACCATCTCTACTCCTTCTCTCTCTTGGTGGTGATTCTTCTCTTCTACTTCTTCTTTTAGGAGAATCTTCTCTTCTTCTTTGTAGGGAGTCAGACACTCATTGCAAAGTAGTGTCCGGTCTTCCACAATTGTAGAAATTCCGTTCACGACTTGAAGATCTTTTGTCATAGTAGGACCTTGACTTAGAACTTCTTTCCTTGCTTCTACTCTAGTAGAACTTGTTGAAATTCTTCACCATTAGGCTCAATTCTTCATTGAAGGTTTGTTTCTCACTTGATGATGTGGGAGCATCACCTGAGGTTTTGTAAGCACCACTTGACTTGTTGTGAAGCTCTTCCTTATCCTTGAGTGACATCTCATGAGCAACAATTCTTCCAATGACTTCCGTAGGCTTGAGATCTTTGTAATTGGGCATCATTTGGATCAATGTGCACACGGTATCATATTTTCCATCCAATGCTCTTAGGATCTTCTTGATGATGAATCTATCGGTCATCTCTTCACTTCCTAAGCTGGTAATCTCATTTGTGATGAGAGCTAGCCTAGAGTACATTTCAGTGACACCTTCACCATCCTTCATTTTGAACTTGTCAAGTTGACTTTGAAGCACATCCAATTTGGATTCCTTGACGGAGTCGGTACCTTCGTGCATATCAATCAAAGTATCCCAAATTTCCTTCGCATTCTCAAGATGGCTGATTTTGTTGAATTCTTTGGGGCACAATCCGTTTAAGAGAATGTCACAACCTTGAGCATTGTATTGCAGCATCTTCAACTCTTCCGCGGTAGCTTCACAGTTCGGTTCTCTCCCATCAAAGAATTCACTTTGCAAGCCAATACACACAATAGCCCAAACGACGGGGTTATGTCCAAGAATATGCATTTTCGTCTTATGCTTCCAACTAGCAAAATTAGTACCATCAAAGTAAGGACTTCTACGGTGGTAGTTTCCCTCGCTAGACGCCATACTCTCCTAGGTTGTGAAACCAAGGCTATGATCACCAAAAGCTATGGAAATCAAGGCAAATGGAGACCAAAGCTCTAATACCACTCGTGAGGATCAAAAGTATGTCTAGAGGGGGTGATTAGACTATTTGACCAAATAAAATCTAGCCTTTTCCCAATTTTAAGTCTTGGCAGATTTTAGCAACTTAGCACTAGTCAAGCAAACCAACCTACACATGCAAGTCTAAGAGTATAGCAGCGGAATGTAAAACATTGCACATGAAGGTAAAAGGAGGAGTTTGGAGGGAGCAAACGCAATGTAGAAACGGAGATATTTGGCGTGGTTCCGATAGGTGGTGCTATCGTACATCCACGTTGATGGAGACTTCAACCCACGAAGGGTAACGGTTGCGCGAGTCCACGGAGGGCTCCACCCACAAAGGGTCCACGAAGAAGCAACCTTGTCTATCCACCATGGACATCTCCCACAAAGGACTTGCCTCACTAGGGTAGATCTTCACGAAGTAGGCCAAACGAACACGAAATAATTCCAAAATTTAGCACGATACTTCTATTATCTGGCTGTGTAAAAAAATTAAGGCGGGAGAAGGCAGTGTACGTATGTCGTTTCGCACATGGAGGTGACAAGTTCCCTCTAACGAGGAGCCTTCTTGAGGAAGCTCCATTGCAAGAAGCTTACACCAAAGCTTGTCCCAATTCGTCAAAAAATTACTGCAGCATGTTGGTGCCATGTCATGACACCATGCCAAGTTTCATGATTTTTAAGCGGTGTATTGGATTTACAGAATTACAAAACCAAGTTTCTCAATCATTCCGCCGAGCCATTTACACCCAGATGTTTGAATTTTATTCCCATTTCTTGCATGTGACCTATAAATTCACCCAAAGACACACATGTGATTTTTCAGCAAACTTTGGTGCATTGGAGCATGTGCTTGTAGTTCAAATTTGAATTATGCACATTAAATGCCCAGAAACTCAATTAATGCATAAAAATGCCAAACGAACCCAGAATAATTCCAAATTTAAATACGACACTCATGTACTCATTCCATGTTCACTGTACGTAAATGTTCTAGCAATTCAAACACCATCCTTTCCCTCCGTAACACCATTTTGTCTTTCAAAACATAATTGAAAAAAGCAGGTATACCACAAACAATTTACTAGAAAGAATCGTGTGGGATGCGATATAAAATATCTTGGCGCACCGTCTTGTCTGGCTTACGCAGGAAGCTTCATCGTCTACAGTCTACCGCCCCCGCTTGAACTACACTTGCGCGCTAGTTTCTCGTGGCACCGAGGGAAAAATTTTGGCCACCTCGGAAATATCTATCTCCCCGCCCCCTCCCTCCCACCAAAAGCCACATTTCCACTGTTCCTCCTTGCTTTCCAATTTCAAACCTTCACCTCTGCTTACTGGCAGCTCAGCCTCCTCGCTGGCGACCCTTCTTCTTGCAGCGCTGCCTCCTCGTCGGCTACCCTTCTTCTTGCAGCGCCGCCTCCTCGCCGGTGACCCTCCTTCTTGCAGCGCCGCCTCCTCGCCGGCGACCCTTCTTCTTGCTGCACGGACTCCTCGCCGCCGCCCCTTCTTCTTGCCGCGCGGCCTCGTCTATATGGTCAGGTAATCCACACCCCACCCACACCATCCTCCTCCTTTCCTGTCCCACACACCCCGACTGACGGAGCGACACCTTCCACCGAAATCACTGCCCCTCCTCCAATTAAGCGCCGCCCACGGCCATTTTACATGCAGTATAACATGGAGCTGAGTAGCATGCGGTCGCACGCGCAAACGAGGTCGCTATGGCTGACATGCGGGGCGACCGCCAGATCTTGGAGGAGCACCTCGTCTTCGAGGCCACCATCGACACCGCCGCGCGGTTGTCTACTTTAAAATACAATTCGTGATGTTTTCTCGAGGCCACCGCCAGTGCCTTCTAGTGATTTGTCCTCTGTAATGTTAATGTGCAATATGATGTTCAGTTAATAGTTTGGTCCTCTGAAATGTAATGTTCAGTTAACACTTTGGTCCAACAATTGCTACATTTGGTAGTAATATTCTCAAGCATTCTTTGTTTTGTTAACTGTCTTATCTTCTAGTACATGTTTCTATTCTGCAATGTCGTGTTCGATCAACTATTTTGGTTCATTTGGTCTGTCATTCCATTTAAGCTGCTTGGTTTAGTTCTGAATTTGATTTTCATTTGTCATGGGTACAATTTTGTATTGTTATGCATGTGACACCAATTCAATTTGGCTGTACTCAATACATATTCTACTGATAGTATGGCAACTCTCAGTTAACCTGATTAAGATCTTCTTGCAGGGAAACAATGGGAGACACTGTGGTTTACCATCGAGGTTTGTTCAAGCAGGGTCCTTTGGCTAATAGCACATTATTGTGCAGTTGCAGGAATAATTCTAATATTTAGGTTTCATACAATTTGGTCTTGCACATGTAGGTCCTGCTGTCAGAGGCTTAGACCCACTGTTGACCCATTTTGCATATGGGGAAATGAGACGTCCATGAATATCAGTCAAGTCAAGAAACTCAGAAAGATTGTTAGGATGAAGAAACTTGCGACGAATACCAGCAAGATCTTTGTTTGCACAATGAAGAAGATTTCAGTCAAGTATAGGATGGTAGCAACTCTTTTACCTTGTTTTTACCTCTGGCGCCATTTCAAAATTTACAACAACGATTTATGCATAGCTTTGTTTTCAGTACTTTTCAAAGCAGTTCACCGATGATTAGCTCCCAAACCACCTGCATGGTCAAGAGGCGAGGAAGGTATTCATTCAACACCCACGGTACAATATTGAAGTCTTGCTAAAGAGGACGAAGGTTGGGCGGGCAATTATCCATAGCCACTGGCCTAAAGTTGGAAGGACATTCAACATTACAGAAGGCTCAATATTTGCCTTCCGCTTCTGCAGTTTCCCAGATGAGATTCATCTATCTATTTACCGTGTATGATGCTACTTTCCAAAGGTTTTTGATGCTGCATGTGAAACTTGGTGCTATTGTGTAATGGCGTAACTGAGTGCCAAAGCTATCTAATGTAATTAGATTATGAAATCCTGGTTGCTTTTATACGGATATGAAATATCTGGCATGTTTTATAAGAAATATCAGTTTGATTAGTACATGGATTATCAATAATAGGCTAATTACCCTGCTTGTTGGGGTTTTCTATTGCAAACGATTACTCAGACGGCACCGTGGGCGATGAACTCAAACAACCCGCATGGTTTGTAGAAAGTAGACGTGTTTGATCAACTAACAATCACACATGGCTTCCGGCAGCGATCTATTTGTGTTAGGCCACCTTGCACAAACGTTTCCACACAAAGAACTATGTGGGATGTACATACCTACATAAATGATTTTCTGGGATTCACCATGTGGGATGTACATACCTACAGAAATGATTCCTGGGATTCACCGTGTGGGATGTACATACCTACGGAAATGATTTCTGGGATTCACCGTGTGGGATGTACATACCTACGAAAATGATTTCTGGGATTCACCGTGTGGGATGTACATACCCACGGAAATGATTTATGGGATTCACCGTGTGGGATGTACATACCTACGAAAATGATTGGGTTTCCATGCCTCACCGATAGCACACGGCCCCAGCCTGGGTTCCACGAGGGCCTATCCCCGACGATTTTTGGGTCGTGTGGGAAGGACCCCCCTATCGCCCACACTCACTTGGCAACGGTTCCAAATGCCATCGCGGAAAGGGGTTTTAAACCGATTGTTTAGGACGTCGATGTACCAGTGTATATGCATCATTTCTTATAGCCTCGTATTTCTTCTCCGATATTTGGGTTTTGTTTGGCCAACTTGATCTATTTATCTTGCAATGGGAAGAGGTGCTTTGTGATGGGTTCGATCTTACTTGCTTGATCCCAAAGGACGTAACGGAACCAACACGTATGTATAGTTGCCATTAAGGATAACAAGATGGGGTCTATTTCTACATAAATAGATCTTGTCTACATCTTGTCATCATTCTTATTTCATTACTCCATTTTTCATGAACTTAATACACTATATGCATCCTGGATAGCGGTCGATGTGTGGAGTAATAGTAGTAGATCCAGGCAGGATTCGGTCTACTAATCTTTGACATGATGCCTATATAATGATTTCCTGGATATTGTCATGATTATTTGAAGTTCTATCAATTGCCCAACAGTAATTTGTTTACCCAGCGTATGCTATTTTTCTCGAGAGAAGCCTACGGCCCCCGGGTCTCTTCTTTATTATATTTGCCTTTGCGATCTATTTTATTTGCTTTTATTTTCAGATCTATTAAACCAAAAATACAAAAATACCTTGCTGCACTTTATTTTATTTGGCGTTCGATCTATCAAATCATTAGAACTTTCTCACGTCCGTTTGCCAATTTCTGGCGCCGTTGCCCGAAAGGGATTGACAACCCCTTTGACACGCCGGGTTGCGAGTATTTGTTATTTGTGTGCAGGTGCTTTTTACGTAGTGTTGCTTGGTTCTCCTACTGGTTCGATAACCTTGGTCTCATCAACGAGGGAAATACCTACGTCTCATGCTACATCATCCCTTCCTCTTTGGGGAAATACCGACGTAGTCTAGAGACATCACATGCCCATCAGCATTTTCAACCAAGAGATCCTAAATTAACCATTGCAATTTAAGGTTATACTTCAATTTGTTCATAAGGTTTAGATGCCTTATTATTACTTTTATGAACCATAGTTGTAGCCTTAGAATGCTCCTTGATTCTAACAGGAAAAGGTGGCCTTTCAATAAAACTAGTAGGTACAACAAGATTAGCAGCATGAGCCTGAATTTCAGTACTAGCAACAATAGATTCTTCACCAATTACTCCTATAAAGTATGCTGGAGTACCCACCTCCCTGGGCTCTCCTAGCACGAAGAGAGCTTCCAGGCCGTTTGTTGGCCGGTGGCTTGCCACAGGAGTTACCAGGGGCCGACGAGAGCCGTACGATCTGTCTGGACGGCTCACGCACGGGCGACCATTACAAAAAACACTTACATGATGATACACATTTGTCATGGTAGGTCACGTTTTCTATCATGCATGTACATCCATGACTATTTTATGACAGAATCAAAATAGTCATACATGTGCTTTCGCAGAAGTGTTCCATGACAACAATCCATTTATCATCACGGAAGTGACGCATCATGGAAGTGATTTCATCAAGGGTAACCAACACATGGCAGCCACCGTAATGGGTCGCTGTTAAGCTATCGGGTGCCGGTTTTGGATCTGATACCCGTTAATAGCCCCGACCAATAATGATTTTCTATGTGTCACTTCCTCATTCACAAACGGAACCACACGTCAGCTATGCATTGCGATAGATGTCATCCATCCAGCGGATGAGACACGCCTATGAAACATCGACACATTGCAAGGCCCAATAGTGGCCCATTTAGGTTAAAATGATCAGCCCACATGACTTGGTCAAAAGTTAGCGGGCCGGCCCATTGAAATTCTATTAACGACATGTTTGCATATAGCCGATTTACGACCTGGGTACACGCGACCCGTTATGGCCTGTCAGAATTTAGCCCATTACGGTAATGTGGGCCATCCAATATGATTCCATCCCGTTGACACTTCCGGCCCATGTGTGGCCCATGATGTCTTTCAACTCATATGCTGACATTGGTATCTCTTGACCTTTTAACGACCCATGGTAATTCCGGCCCATAAAGAGTATATGGCTTTGGACCCATTAACGGTGCATGATCCAGTTGGGACATTCCATCCTGCATTCTCTTTCGTCCTATTAAGGGCCCATAATTTCTTAGGCTCATTTCAGGCCCGCAATTACTTTTGGTTCATTACCCGTCTGCTCGCCATCGGGCCAGATTCATCCCGTGGTTACATTTGGCCCATTTGTGGCTCATTGATCCATTGGGTCGTTTCTCCCCCATCATGTATTTCAGCCCATTAATGTCCCGTTATTCCTGTTGATAGTATTAAGCTCGTGATGTCTTGTGGCTTGTTATTGGCCCATTTTTTCTAGGCCCATAAGCGGACCGCTTTGCTTTTAGCCTGCTTATGGCCCATATTATGTCCGGTGTGGCCCATGTATAGTAATCGACCCATGGTGGCCCATGAATCCGCGACACGTAGGAGGCCCATGGTCACTATTGTAGGTAGGAGGCCAATGGTTACCATGGTCCATATGTGACCCATGGTTATTAAGTGCCACTAGCAAACCGAGAAAATAGAACTGCTGTGAATATAAGCAAATAAATAAACAAGACTACATGGAAATAAACAAGCAAGCAACTAATGTTAGGCTATTAAACAGATTACATCCACTCGGCATCAAAGTTCTCCACCAGTGCAAACAAAGGAAACAACAAGCATCATATTACATACACTAGGCGTCAAAGTTGGCCACCAGTTCAAATAAATGTGGCAACAAAACAAGTCCATAACTGAAACCACTTTAGAAGAGCTCAAGAAACGTTATCCTGGGTACCCACCTTGTTGTCAATAAGCTTAGAAATCTTATTAGCTTTCCCTTTTTTGGCGCTAAATCCTCTAACTCATGATGTTGCACCGGAAAGTATGCATCTGCATTCTGCAGGGACTTCCTGAGTCCTTTGGCTTCTTGTCGCAGCGCAACTGATCGATGTCTTTCAACTTGTAGTTGAGACTCAACAAGTCGTACTGATTCAGTCCGTTATTTTGAAGAGCTTGTGCCAACGCTATTGGCCAGTAACTCGAACACTACATCAAGATAAGACTTTGGGGTTGTCTTGTTATCTTCAACATAGTTTTCCTTATCTACTTTATCAGCTTGGTTGGAGACCAACAGGGTTGTCTCACTATCTTGAACCTTATCTGCATTACTTCCTTTACCATTACATAATGGGATACTCTTCTCCAATATTCTGTCAACATTCTAAAAGAGGAACAAGAAGACACATAACAAGTTTAGAATGTAGTATATGAAACTCATTTTGGTAAACCTGTTCAATAGTAAGGTGGACATGAATATACTAACATGTCTTCTCTTGCAATGTAGTACATAATAACAACATGAAACAAACCTATATCTATGTACTATGGTCACCGTATTGTATATATCATCCTATTTTATGTTGCCAAATCAAGATAGAGACACAGTTCAAATCATATCTGTTTACGACAAAGCAACATAGACACAATATAAGTGTGGGAAACTGCACATCACTACTTGTAATGCGCATGATATGAGAAGATACTATTTATACAATTGAAACTAAAATCAACATAGAGCAACAAGTTACTACAACAAACCAATTAAAAAAAGGTCCAAAACATACATGTTGTGCCATTGGAGTTTCGATTGGATCCTTCAAATTTGAAATTAGTTTGTATGAGTAAATACAGTGATGCAAGAGCAAAGGAATATGCACCATAGCTATGGAGTCCGACCTGAGAACAATTGTTCTTCTTCTTGAAGCGTGGAGTTAGGGTTCATTGTGGTGGTCCTTGTGCTTTGGGAACTCCTAGTGATTGGGTGCCCTGTGGTGGAGATGGTGTTATGTCAACTGGAACTGGATTACTATCTGCTGGAGTTGGAGTTAGATATGATGTAGCTGGTTCTCTAAACAATGGGGTAGGAGTACAATCTACAAGAGTCTAGGCTATGTTTGGTGGGGCTTGTTCTTGGGCAAGTACAACCATGGTTTTATTTGCATTGACGGGTAGCACTCTCTTTTGTAAAGACCGTGTGTTTACTCCCTTAGATACTACCAGCACCCTCTCCAATTCAAATGTCCGATATATAAGAAAAGTAATTGAATGTGTAGAGCTTGTATGATAGATAGATGAATGCATAGTGGGAAATAAAACAGGGCATCGAATAATTCACATATATGTTGTCTAACCAAACAGGATAGCATGACACAATTTCACATATATGATGGTTAACTAAACATGATAGCATGACACAATTTCACATATATGATGGCTAACTAAACAGGATATAATGACATAATTCAAAATATGATGACTATCTAAACTGCATGACATGGCATAACTATATGATGTCTTTACTAAATATGTTGGCATGCCATAATTCACATACATGTAGTCTAAGTAAACAAGATGGCATGATATAATTCACATATATGATGTATATACTAAGCAGATGACATAAGCATATATGATGTCTAAAAAGCAGATGGCATTGAATACTGTGTATATGATGTTGAAAGATTGAGAATAGGGGTCTAAGGGGGTGATTAGACCCTTAACAAGTAAAAGTGGCAGTTTTTACGATTCTCAAGTTAAGGTTGAGTTTAGCACATGGGGGCACACAATACATTTTACACAAGCATAGCAAGCGTATGGGCAGCAGAAAGATTAAAGCATGCAAGTGCAAGAATGTAAAGGGATGGGAATGGAAAGTGAAAACGCAATGGAGACGCGGAGATTTTTGGCGTGGCACCGATAGGTGGTGCTATCGTACGTCCACGTTGATGCAGACTTCAACCCACAAAGGGGAACGGCTGCGCAAATCCATGAGGGGTCCACCCATGAGGGGTCTGATTGCTTGTATATGTGTTGGTATTTCCCCGAAGAGGAGAGGATGATGCAGCACAGCAATAGTAAGTATTTCCCTCAGTTATGAAACCAAGGTTATCAATCCATTAGGAGAACCAAGCAACACTATGTATACAACACATGCACATAAATAACAAATACTTGCAACCCAACACGTAAGAGGGGTTGTCAATCCCTCCTCGGTATTGAGATAGATAAAATTGTATGTGATTTGATAAATAGATCTGGCAAAAAAACAAATAAAATAGATAAATAAAAGGTGCAAGAAGGTATTTTTGGGTTTTTGGAATAATAGATCTGAAAATAATATTATAGAAAATAGACCACGGGGCCGTAGATTTCACTAGTGGCTTCTCTCGAGAAAATAGCATACGGTGGGTAAACAAATTACTGTTGGGCAATTGATAGAAGAGCAAATAATTACGACGATATCCAAGGCAATGATCATGTATATAGGCATCACATCCAAGATTAGTAGACCGACTCCTTCCTGCATCTACTATTATTACTCCACACATTGACCGCTATCCAGCATGCATCTAGTGTATTAAGTTCATGGAAAAACAGAGTAATGCAATAAGAATGATGACGTGATGTAGACAAGATCTATTCATGTAGGAATACACCCCATCTTTTTATCCTTAATGGCAACAACACATGCATGTCATGTCTCCTTACATCGAGAATAAGCACCGCAAGATCAAACCCATCACAAAGCACCTCTTCCCATTGCAATAAAAATCAATCTAGTTGGCAAACCAAACCAAAGTTTTGGAGAAGAAATACGAGGCTATACAGATCATGCATAATAGAGTTCATAGGAGACTCAAAAAATATTCATAGATAGAACTGATCATAAACTCGCAATTCATCGGATCCCAACAAACACACCGTAAAAAGTCATTACATCAAATAGATCTCCAAGAACATCGATGAGAACATTGTATTGAAGATCAAAGAGATAGAGGAAGCCATCTAGCTACTGCCTACGGACCCGTAGGTTTGTGGTAAACTACTCATGCATCATCGGAGGATCACCAATGATGATGATGAACCCCTCCGTGGTCGTTTCCCCCTCTGGCAAGGTGCCGGAATAAGGCTCTAGATTGGATCTCATGGTTCTAGAACTTGCGGCGGCTGGAATTGTTTTTCGTCGACTCCTCTAGGATTTCTGGAATATCTGGTATTTATAGAGCTGAGAGGTGGTGGAAAAGATCACCATGGGCCCCACAAGGCACTAGGGCGGGCCTGGGGCCTCTGGTGCGCCCTGGTTTCTTGTGGGCCCCACGGGCCTGCACTGGTACACCTCCTGGGCTCACTGGATATCTTCTGGGCAGAAAAAAAATCTCCAAAATGTTTTGCTGCATTTGGACTTTGTTTGATATGGATATTCTACGAAGTAAAAAACAAGCAAAAAACAACAACTGGCACTGGGCAATATGTCAATAGTTAGTTCCAAAATATGATATAAAGTTGCTATAAAATGAATGTAAAACATCCAAGATTGATAATTAACAACATGGAATAATAAAAAAATATAGATACGTTGGGGACGTATCAACATCCCCAAGCTTAATTCCCGCTCTTCATCTTGTAGGTAAATGATAAAAACAGAAATTTTGATGTAGAATGTTGCCTAACATGTTCATCACATATGCTTTTTATTTTTTAGCATGGACATTTGGACTTTTAGATTATTCAAAGCAATAGTCTATAATTGACATGAGGACATCAATACTCAAGCATATCAACAAGCAACCATGTCTTTCAAAATATCAACACTAAAGAAAGCTATCCCTTGCCCATCATGCTCAATCATTGATCCATTCATGAAACACACTCGAATATTAGCTACATCCAATGCAAAAGTATGATCATAGTGCTCCCTAGTTGGTGCTTTATAGGAGAAGATGGAGAATCAAATAAAAATAAAAATTGCAAAAAGTAAATAGATAGGCCCTTCGCAGAGGGAACCAGACATTTGTAGAGGTGCGAGAGCTCAAAGCTTAAATTGAGAGATAAAAATATTTTAAGAGGCATGTTTTTCCTGTCAACGGAAATGATCAAGAATTCCCAATACTTTCCATGCTAGATACATCATAGGTCGTTCCCAAACATAGAATGAAGTTTATTCCTTTTCCACCATTCTTTCACAATCCATGGCTAGCCATATCCACGGGTGCCTTCCATACCAACACTTTCCAAGGAATTTATTATTTGATAACATAAAAAAATCTTTTTCATTTCGGGACTAGGCGTCCCTATTACCTTTCCAAATTCTCGTGCAATGACAAGTGAATAAACTCTCATATTGAGAATAGCACATCTATCATGGAAAAATATTGGCCACCCCCTGCCGCTTCATGAGCGGTACAGGCACACAAAAAGGAAATTCATTTTGAAAATTAGAGTTGGCACATACAAATTTACTTGGAATGGCATGGAAATACCACATATAGGTAGGTACGGTGGACTCATTGGCACAACTTGGTTTAAGGAGTTTGGATGCACAAGTAGTATTCCCACTTAGTACAGGGAAAGGCTAGCAAATAGATTGAGAAGCAACCAACCAAAAAACAAAAACGATCAGAAACGAGCATTAAACATAACTAACACTGAATAATGCACCATAAGTAGGATGTAACTTCATTACATAAATATTGACTTTCGTGCTTGCATAGGGAATCACAAACCTTAACACCAATATTCTTACTAAAGCATAATTACTCACCAACATAACTCACAGATTACTGTCTCCATATCTCAAAACTATTGAAAGGAATCAAGTTTATTTTGTCCAATGATCCTTCATGAAAGTTTTTATTATATCCTTCTTGGATATCTATCACTTTGGAACTAGTTTCATATATTACCATTGCTTATAACAAGTTGTGAAACAAATTTAAGTGAAGAACATGAGCATAAATAATTTTTCATCTCTCAAAATAATATAAGTGAAGCATGAGATAATTTTCAAAAATTTACTAACTCTCAAATTGATCTAAGTGAATCATGGAGTATTTCTTTCAAAAATTAAAGCACCACCATGCTCAAAAAGATATAAGTGAAGCACTAGAGCAATTCCATAGCTCAAAAAAATTAAGTGAAGCACATAGAGCAATTCTAACAAATCATAGCATCATTATGGCTCTCTCAAATAGGTGTGTCCAGCAAGGATAATTGTGATAAACTAAAAAGCAAAACAAGCAAAGACTCATATAATACAAGACGCTCCAAGAAAAACTCATGATATGTGACGAATTAAAATATAGCTCCAAGTAAAATTACCGATGGTTGTTAGAAGAAAGAGGGGATGTCTTCTGGGGCATCCCCAAGCTTAATTGCTTGGTTCTCCTTGAATATTAACTTCGGGTGCCATGGGCATCCCAAAGCTTTGACTGTTTTCACTCCTTTTTCCTTCATCCATCGCGATCTCACCCAAAACTTAAAAACTTCAATCACACAAAACTTAACAAAACCTTCGTGGGATCCGTCAGTACAATAAAGCAAATCACCACTCTAAGTACTATTGCAAACCCATTCATTTTATTATTGCATTATACCTACTGTATTATAACTTTACCATGGCTTATACCCTTCAATACAATGCATAGATTCATCAAAATATGCACACAATGCAACGAAAATAGAATCTGTCAAAAACAGAACAGTCTGTAGTAATATGTACTTTAACCATATTTCTGTAACTCCAAAAATTCTGAAACTTTAGGACAACGTAAGCAATTCGTATATCAATCTTGTGTAAAAAATTCAGAATTTTTCGTCACTCCAGCAGAGCACTTCAATTCTGCTACCGGACGTAAAAGTTTCTGTTTTCCAACAAGATCAAATCAACTATCACCCAACATGATCCTAAAGGCTTTACTTGGCACAGACACTAATTAAAACATAAAAAACACAATCATATTAGAAGTATAATTCCATATTTATTGAAAAACAGAAAATATAACTATTGGGTTGTCTCCCAACAAGCTCTTCCTTTATAGTCGTTAAGATAGGCTTGGAATTTTAAACCATCTACTATCAGCAATAGGATAAATTATATATGCTTCCAGAAGCCTTAATATTTCATTTCTTACCACTTCCTTCATCTTAGGATTTAATTGTTGTTTGTGATCAACAACCGTTTAGCATCAGGCTCCATATTTATTTTATGCTGACATAGAGTAGGACTAATGCCCTTAAGATCATCAAGAGTATACCCAATAGCGGCACGATGCTTCCTTAAAGTTTTCATTAATATCTTTTCTTCATGCTCTGAAAGGTTAGCACTAATAATAACATGATATATCTTCTTTTCATCAAGATAAGCATATTTCAAAGTATCAGGTAATTGTTTAAGATTGAACACGGGATCACTCTTTGGTGGAAGAGGATCTCCAAGAGTCTCAATAGGCAAATTATGTTTCAAAACAGGCATTTGTTTAAAGAATATCTCATCTATTTTGTTGCTTTCATTCATAAACATATCATTTTCATGGTCTAGCAAATATTATTCTAAAGGATCAGTAGGAGGCACGACAATAGAAGCAAGACCAATAATTTCATCTTTACAAGGCAATTCTTTATCACGAGGTTGTCTACAGAATTTGGAGAAATTAGACTCATGAGACACATCAACCAAATTAACACCGACCGTTTCATTCTCACAATCTATCTTAGCATTAACAATATTCAAGAAAGGTCTATCAAATATAATGGGACAAAAATCATCTTCCGGGGAACCCAAAACTAGAAAATCAGTAGGGTATTTTATTTTCCCACACAAGACTTCAACATCTCTAAGAATCCCAAGTGGTGTGACAGTATCTCTATTAGAAAGCTTAATAGTAACATCAATATCTTCTATTTCAGCAGGTGCAATATCATTCATATTTTCTCGATATAAAGTAAAAGGGATTGCACTCACACTTGCACCTAAATCACATAAGCCATGATAACAATGATCTCCTATTTTAACAGAGACAACAGGCGTGCCAAGAACAAGTCTATGTTTATCTTTTTCGTCGGGTTTAGCAATTCTAGCAGCTTCATCACAAAAGTAAATAACATACCCATCAATATTTTCACCCAAGTGTTCTTTAACCATAACAACACTAGGTTCAACTTTAATTTGTTCAGATGGTGTAGGTGTTCTTGTATAACTCTTACGAACCACAGCCGAAGTTTTAGCATGCTGTTTTATCCTAACAAGAAAAGGTGGTTTCTCAACATAAGCAGTAGGAATAACTGGATCAACATCAGAAGTAATGGTTTCTTCTTCAGCTTTAATGGGTTCTACTACTTTCACTTCAATGGGAGGATGATATTTAAACCACTTCTCCTTAGGGAGATCAACATGAGTAGCAAATGATTCACAAAAAGAAGCTACTATCTCAGAGTCAAGTCCATATTTAGTGCTAAATTCATGAAATACATCGGTATCCATAAAAGATTTAACACAATCAAACTCAAGGTTTATACCTGACTCCTTAACATCGTTGATCTCCCAATCTTCAAAGTTGTGTTTTATTATTTCCAAAAGATCCCATTTTAATTCAATAGTCTTCTTCATAAAAGAACCAGTACAAGAAGTATCGAGCATGGATTGATCATTACGAGAAACCCGAGCATAAAAATTCTGTATAATGATTTCTCTTGAGAGCTCATGATTGGGGCATGAATATAACATTGACTTAAGCCTCCCCCAAGCTTGAGCGATACTTTCTCCTTCATGAGGCCAAAAATTATATATATAATTCCGATCACGTTAACTAGATGCATAGGATAAAACTTCGATGAAATTCCATTTTCAATCGGTTGTAATTCCAAGCTCCAATATCATCCCATAGCCTATACCATGTCAATGCTTTTCCCTTCAAAGATAAAGGGAAGATCTTCTTCTTGACTTCATCCTTGGGTAAACCCGCAAGCTTAAATAATCCACAAACTCCATCCACATAGATTAGATGCATATCAGGATGTTGTGTTCCATCTCCTGCATAAGGATTAGCTAGTAGTTTCTCTATCATACCCGAACGAATTTCATAATAAATATTTTTAGTAGGTGCAGTAGGTTGAGGAGCAACTCTTTGCTCTTCCATTCGAGGTGAAGATACCCCGAACAAGCCCCTCAAAGGATGATTTTCCATAATGACAAATGACAATAAATTTCAGCACGTAGTATAAATGTTTCCTTACGAAATTTCACTTACCGAAGGCGCTTCACTCCCTGGCAATGGCGCCAGAAAAGAGTCTTGATGACCCACAAGTATAGGGGATCAATCGTAGTCCTTTCGATAAGTAAGAGTGTTGAACCCAATGAGGAACAGAAGGAAATGACAAGCGGTTTTCAGCAGGGTATTTTGTACAGGCACTGAAATTATCGGTAACAGATAGTTTTGTGATAAGATAATTCACGGGTAATAAGTAACAAGTGTAGCAAAGGTGCAGCAGGGTGGACCAATCCTTTTTATAGAAAATGATAAGCTTGGACGAAATCTTATATAAAGCAAAGCGCTCCTGAGGACACATGGGAATTACTGTCAAGTTAGTTTTCATCATGCTCATATGATTCACGTTCTTTACTTTGATAATTTGATATGTGGTTGGACCGGTGCTTGGGTGCTGTCCTTACTTGGACAAGCCTCCTACTTATTATTAACCCCTCTCGCAAGCATCCACAACTACGAAAGAAGAATTAAGATAAATCTGACCATAGCATGAAACTGTGGATCCAAATCAGCCCCTTACGAAGCAACACATAAACTAGGGTTTAAGCTTGCGTCACTCTAGCAACCCATCATCTACTTATTACTTCCGAATGCCTTCCCCTAGGCCGAAATCATGGTGAAGTGTCATGTAGTCAACATTCACATAACACCACTAGAGGAGAGACAACATACATCTCATCAAAATATCGGACGAATACCAAATTCACATGATTACTTATAACAAGACTTCTCCCGTGTCCTCAGGAACAAACGTAACTACTCACAAAGCATGTTCATGTTCAAGATCAGAGGGGTATTGAATATCATTAAGGATCTGAACATATGATCTTCCACCAAATAAACCAACTAGCATCAAGTACGAAGAGTAATCAACACTACTAGCAACCCATAGGTACCAATCTGAGGTTTCGGGACAAAGATTGAATACAAGAGATGAACTAGGGTTTGAGAGGAGATGGTTCTGGTGAAGATGTTGATGAAGATTGACCCTCCCTCGATGAGAGGATCGTTCGTGATCATGATGAATTCGACTTCCTCCTGCCGGAGGGAAGTTTCCCCGGTAGAATAGGTCCACCGGAGCCCTAGATTGCTTCTGCCCAAGTTCCGCCTCGAGACTGTGGCGCTTCGTCTCGAAAGCTCTCCTCTGTTCTTTTCCTAGGTCAAAACCCTCCATATAGCAGAAGATGAGCACTAGATGATGGCCAGGGGCCCACAAGCCTTGGGGCGCGCCCTGGGGGGTAGGGCGCTCCCCCCGGGCTTGTGGCCTCCTGGTGGGTCCACTTCTATAACTTCTTCGCCCATATATTCCAAATAATTCTCCGTAAAGTTTCAGGACATTTGGGGTTGTGCAGAATAGGTCTCTCAGATTTGCTCCTTTCCCGTCCAGAATTCCAGCTGCCGGCATTCTCCCTGTTCATGTAAATCTTTTAAAATAAGAGAGAAAAGGCATAAATATTGTACCATAATGTGAAATAACTTCCCACAAGGCAATAAATATCAACAAAAAAGCATGATGCAAAAATGGACGTATCACATATCGATCCTACAACCCTCGTCTCTCCTGCGGGTTTGCACAAAACCTCGCTGCCATTACTCTCCTCCGTGGTGAGGCATATTTCCTCGCGTTCCCTCTTCCTATTTGGTTCAGCATGTTCCCAAATTGGCTATAAAATAATGGAGAGCGTATATATGTTCATTATCTACCTTCCTAACTAGTACACATAAGTTGTATTTGTTCCAATTAGTTATTGTCGACTTACAGATCGTGGGCGCCGAGTCATACAAAATGAACAAATTAGCCATACATTTTCCAAATTATTACATGACATGTTTAGATAGCTTGCTACCAAGTTGAAAGCTTTATACTTATCCCCCTTTTCTGAATTTTGCATGTGTTGTCCGTAGATGCCGAGTAGCAGCGACAACACTCATGCTTCAGGCGATTGCTACTTGTGAGCTGCGGTGAGATTTCCCCGAAGAGGAGAGGATGAGGTAGTACAGTAGAGATAAGTATTTCCCTCAATTAAGAACCAAGGTTATCAATCCACTAGGAGAACCAAGCAACACCTAATTAGCAGCACCTACACATGAAATAACAAATACTTGCACCCAACACGAACAAGGGGTTGTCAATCCATTGGCGCTTAATTGCAAGGATCAAATCTCGTAGTGATAGATAGATAAACAAAAATACAAAATAAAATAAAGTAAATAAAATTGTAGCAAGGTATTTATGGATTTTAATATATGATAAAGTTCGACCTAGGGGCCATAGTTTTCACTAGAGGCTTCTCTCTTGAAGATAGCATGCGGTGCGTAAACAAATTACTCTTGGGCGTTTGATATAAAATCAAAAAAAATCATGACGATGTCCAAGGCAATGATCATGTATATAGGAACCATGTCCAAGACAAGTAGACCGACTCCTGCTTGCATCTACTACTATTAATCCCCACATGGACCGCTATCCAGCATGCATCTAAAGAATTAAGTTCATAAAGAACAAAGTAACGCGTTAAGCAAGATGAAATGATGTAGACACAGTAAATCCAATCAATATGAATAAAACCCATCATTTTACACTTAATGGCAACGATACAAATATGTGTCATGTCCCCTTCTATCACCGGGATTGAGCACCGCAAGATCGAACCCATCAGAAAGCACCTCTCCCGTTGCAAGATAAATCAATCTAGTTGGCCAAACCAAATCAATAGATCGGAGAGAAATACAAAGCTATAACAATCATGCATAGAAGAGTTCAGAGAAGACTCAAATAATATTCATGGATAATCTGATCATAAACTCACAATTCATCGGATCCCAACAAACACACTGCCGAAAGAATTACATCGAATAGATCTCCAAGAACATCGAGGAGAACATTGTATTGAAGATCAGAGAGAGAGAGAAGAAGCCTTCTAGCTACTAGCTATGGACCCATAGGTATGTGTAAACTACTCACACATCATTGGAGGGGCAGTAAGGTTGATGTAGAAGCCCTCCGTGATCGATTACCCCTCCGGTAGAGTGCCGGAAAATGCCTCCAAATGGGATCTCACAAGAACAAAATTTGCGGTGGTGAAAAAACTATTTTGGGTGGCTCTCTGTTGGTTTCCCGATTTTAGAGAATTTATAGAGGAGGATTAGGTCAAATGGAGCAAAGGTGGGCCCACGAGGCACCAGGGTGCCCCTAACCCCTGGGCGCACCCTGGTGGCTTGTGGCCACCTCCTTCACCTTCTAACTTCCTCCAGAAGCTTCTAGTGTCTCTTATGTCCAGAAAAAAAATCATCAAAAATTATCATGGCATTTGGACTTTTTTTAGTGCTGATTTCCTGGAAAACCAAAAACAGGCAAAAAACAACAACAACTAGCACTTGGTACTAAGGTAATAGGTTAGTCTCAAAAATGGTATATAATTGCATATAAAACATACAAGATTCATAATATAATAGCATGGAACAATAAAAAATTATAGATACATTGTAGACGTATCAAGCATCCCCAAGCTTAATTCATGCTCATCCTTGAGTAGGTAAATGATAAACAAGATTTTTGATGTGGAATGCTAGCTAACATGTTCATAATGTAATATCTGTTTTGTGTCACGAATATTTAGATCCGAATGATTCAAAGCAATAGTCTATAATTTAACATAAAGACATAAATACTTAGGCATCCCAACAAACAATCATGTCTTTCAGAATATCAATGCTAGAGAACATTATCCCTACAAAATCATATAGCCTTGTCACGCTCCATCTTCTTAACACAAAGTATTTATCATGCACAACCCCAATGACAAGCCGAGCAATCGGGTTCATACTTTTAACGGGCTTCAGCTTTTTCAACCCCCACGCAATACATGAGCGCAAGCCATGGATATAGCACTATGGGTGGAGTAGAGTATGGTGGTAGAGATAATATGGATAAGACAAAATACAGAAAGCGTCACATCGACGAGGCTAATCAACGGGCTATGGAGATGCCCATCAATTGATGTCAATGCAAGGAGTAGGGATTGCCATGCAACGAATGTACTAAGAGCTATAAGTGTATGAAAGCTCAAAAAGAAAACTAAGTGGGTGTGCATGCAACTTGCTTTCTCATGAAGACCTCGGGCATTTGAGGAATCCCGTCATTGGAATATACAAGTCAAGTTCTATTATGAAAAATCGCACTAGTTATATGAAAATGAAAGCATAGGAGACTATCTATATGAAAACACGGTGCTACTTTGAAGCACAAGTGTGGAAAGGATAGTAACATTGCCCCTTCTCTCATTTTCTTCTTTCTTCTTTTTTTACTCTTTTTCCCTTTTTTTTCTTTTGCTCTTGTTGGCATCTTTTTTTTCTTTTTCATCCGGAGTCTCATCCTGACTTGTGGGCACTCGTAGTCTCCATCATCCTTTCCTCACTTGGGACAGTTCTCTAAAAATGAATAATGATGATCATCACACTTCTATTTACTTAAAACTCAAAAAAAATTACAACTCGATACTAGAACAAAATATGACTCTATAGGAATGCCTCTCGCGGTGTACCAGGATGTGCAATGATCTAGCGTAACATGTATAAGAATGATGAACGATGGTTGAGCCACAAATACTATGTCAGCTATATGATCATGCAAAGCAATATGGCAATGATGATGTGTGTCATAAAAACGGAACGGCGGAAGTTGCATGGCAATATATCTCAGAATGACTATGGAAATGGCATAGTAGGTAGGTATGGTGGCTGTTGTGAGGAAGATATAAGGAGGCTTATGTGTGATATATCGTATCGTATCACAGGGTTTGGATGCACCACACGAAGTTTGCACCACATCTCAAGGTGAGAAAGGGCAATGCATGGTACCCAAGAGGCTAGCAAATTGCGGAAAGGTAAGAGTGTGTAGAATCCATGGACTCACATTAGTCATAAGGAACTCACATACGTATTGCAAAAGTTTATTAGCCCTCGAAGCAAAGTACTACTACGCATGCCCCTAGGGGATAGATTGGTAGGAAAAGACCATCGTCATTCCCCGACGCCACTCATAAGGAAGACCATCAATAATAAATCAAGCCCCAACTTCATAGCATAACTAGAGACTATACATGCATGCTTCAGGAATCACAAACCTTAACACCAATATTCTTACTAAACCACAATCATTCACTAGTACTTATACATATCACCATCTTTATATCGCAAGACTATTGCAAGGAATCAGACTTATCATATTTAGTGATCTACATGAAAGTTTTTATTATATCCCTCTTGAATACCTATCATATTAGGACCAAATTCATAACTTGTGCATATTGCCATTACTATTATCAACTCTCAAAATAATATAAGTGAAACATAAAAGTGCAACTATTTCTTTAAAATATAACCACCGCTGTGCTCTAAAAAATATAAGTGAAGCACTAGAGCAACTGCCTAGCTCGAAAGATATAAGTGAAGCACATAGAATATTCTAATAAATCACGAATAATGTGTGTCCCTCTAAAAAAAGTGTGTTCAGCAAAGATGATTGTGGAAAACTAAAAAGAAAACAAAGCAAAGACTCATATAATACTTGACGCTCCAAGCAAAAATCATATCATGTGGTGAATAAAAATATAGCTTCAAGTAATATTACCAATAGTTGGTAGAAGAAAGAGGGGATGCCATCTGGAGAATACCCAAGCTTAGATGCTTGTGAGTCCTTGAATATTACCTTGGGGTGCCACGGGCATCCCCATGCTTAGTCTCTTACCAATCCTTATTCCTTCATCCATCGTGATCTCACTCAATACTTGAAAACTCCAGCACACAAAACTCAACAGAAAACTCATGAGATCCATTACTATAATCAAGTAAATCACCACTTTAACTATTGTTGTAAACCCATTAATATTTTAATATTGCATAATACCTACTGTATTCTAACTTCACCATGGATTATACCCTCCCCCCAATACAATCCATAGATTCATCAAAACAAGCAAACATGCAACGAAAATAGAATCTGTTAAAAATAGAACAGTTTCTAGTAATTTGAAGAATGACTATACTTATATAAATCCAAAACTTATGAAACATCAAGGCAACATGTTAAATTTGAATATCAATCATGTGTAAAAGAATTCAGAATTTTATCATGCTCTGGTGAATTTTAAAATTCTGATACTGGACGCAAAAGTTTCTGTTTTTTAACAAAATCAAAGCAACTATCATCCAAATCATCCCAAAAGCTTTACTTGGCACAAACACTAACTTAAACACAAAAACACAACCATAACAGTACCAAAATTGTGTGCACACCAAAAAACAAGAAAGATAACTATTGGGTTATCTCCCAACAAGCTCTTTCTTTAAAGACACTAAGATAGGCTTTGAGATTTCAATGATGCTCACAGGAAAGACAAGAATTGAAAAACAAAGAGAGCACCATAATACATGTGAAAAACACATTTAATTCCAATATACTTCCTATGCACAGGCATTTTATGAGCAAACAAATTATCAAGACAAGAAATATGTAGGACATGCAAGGGAGAAGAATAGACATTGACGATCTCAACATAACGAGAGGTAATTTAGTAAAATGAAAATTTCTACAACCATATTTTCCTCTCTCATAATAATTACATGTAGGATCATCATCAAATTCAACAATGTAGCTATCATATAAAATTTTCTCTTCATGATCCACATACATAAAAGTCTTACAATCTTCCAAGATAGCGGGATTAACATTAACTAAAGTCATGACCTCTCCAAACCCACTTTATCAATAATTTCATAAGATTAAACACTCTCCAAATATGTGGGATTCTTTTTTTCTAAACTTGACACTCTTCCAGACCCACTTTCACGATTATTTCAAACATTATTACCAATTTGATATTCATAAGGAGGCTTAAATAAATTTTCAGGATCATAAGAAGCATTATCACCCCAATCATGATTGTTACAATAAGTAGTTGACATAAAAAATCATCATCCCCAAGCTTGTAGCTTTGCACATTATTAGCACAATTGCCATTAGTAGAATTTGTAATACCATCATTGCAACCATGCTTTTCATTCAAGGGGCTATCAATTTTGGGTGCAATAGCAATAATTTCATTTTTAACAAGTTCATCTCCATAAGCATCATAAATATTGGCATCATGGCCACAAGAATGGCAAGCATCAAATTCATCAAAAAGAGATATTTCCAGTGATCGACATGATCATAATTATCAATAGATTCCTGCATATATTATTCTCTTCCAAAGCAACAGACAGTCTCCCAATGAATTAACTAATGTATGCATTAGAAGCATGGTTTTCATAGCAATATTTAAATATGGAAAGAAATTCAGATTTGTAGAGAGTAGCATCATACTTCTCAATCAAAGAAGCAACTTCATAAGCACCCTTAAAAGCAACATATTCTTCAATTTGTTCGACAGCATAGTAACTATAAATACATTTAGCATAAGAAGATAAGACTTCATTATCATTAAACTCACATAGGTTGGGAAGGTGCTTTTTAGGGTTCTCGGGGAAACAAGTAAAATCATGAAATTCACATAGACTCCAAGCATAGCATAGCAAACAATTTATTTGATCCCATAAGAGTCTCCCTTTTTTAGACAAACGGTGACGCATAAAATGAGCATGCTCATCTAATGATTTTCCCTCAACCAAACTGGTTGGGGTTTCAGCACGAGCACAAATGGATCGAAGATGATCCAAGTAAAACACTTTAAGTGGGTCCATATATCTTTACTTTTCCTTTTCTTTTCTTTTTTTGGTGTGTTGACATGAAGGCAAAAAGCAAGAAAACGAGCAAAAAGGCAAACGGAAAATATTTTTGTGTTTTTGTGAAAATGTTTTAGAAGTGGGGGAGATGAAAACGAGAGGCAAATGGCAAATAATTTAAATACAAGGAGATGAAAGTTTATGTGAAGATGTTGATGATGTCTCCCCATCAACGGCGCCAGAAATTCTTCCTGCTACTTGTGAGTTGCGTTGGGATTTCCTTGAAGAGAGAGGATGATGTAGTACAGTAGAGATAAGTATTTCCCTTGGCAAAGAACCAAGCTTATCAATCCAGTAGGAGCACCAAGCAACACCTAGTTAGCAGTACCTACAGACAAAATAACAAATACTTGCACCTAACTCAAACAAGGGGCTATCAATCCCTTAGCGGTTAATTGCAAGGATCAAATCTCATAGTTATAGATAGATAAACAAAACACACAATAAAATAAAGTAAATAAAATTGCAGCAAGGTATTTTTGTATTTTAATATATGATAAAGATAGACCGGGGGGCCATAGTTTTCACTAGAGGCTTCTATCTTGAAGATAGCATATGGTAGGTAAACGAATTACTGTTGGGCAATTGATAGAAAAGAGAATAATCATGATGATATCCAGGGCAATGATCATGTATATAGGCGTCATGTCTGAGCCAAGTAGACCGACTCCTGCCGGAATCTACTACTTGTCGTCGAAAACAACGGCCACCTATGGGGCCATGAGCCCCTTGTGGTTCGGCAGGGGGATGAGCACATTGCACAAAGAGCGGAGAACGTCGCACAGCACATCAGAGATCACACGGGCGATTTTACCCAGGTTCGGGCCACCACAAGGCGTAAAACCCTACTCCTGCTTTCATGGATTGATGGTGGATTGTGGTGGAAGCGCAGCGCTCTAGCCTGGCAGGGTTGCCTCGGGGCGAGAACGGCTATGCGCGTACGAGTGTACAAGGGTCCGAATCCTTTCTATGGTGGCCATGGGCCTCCTTTTCTAGATCAAGGGGTCACCACAGTGGCAAATCAGTCATTGTGCACTGATTAGATTGCAATGGTGCTATCATACCTAAATCTGCAGACATGGCAGAGCGCATTAAATGTGCCGCTTAGTGTCACATCATGGCCTACCCGGCAAGCCTTGCCAGGCTGCTCGGCCACCTTCTCTCCTGCCTGCATGCCATGTCGCTGGACGGATGCCATTTGGAGATGATTTCCGTAGGAAGTGGCTTCCATGTGGAAAGAAACAACCACTTAGTCACCTTGGGGCTTGACACCGCACCGATCGATGACTTGCATCGATGTGAGGTGGTGCGGTGGAGCCTTGGTGGGGTGGTTTGCCTTCGTAGGCCCCGGCAGGCCTGCCGGGGCGGTCTTGAGGTTTGCTTCCGGGGTAACCTTGACCTCGCCAGGCTCGCCTGCCCGGCAAGGGAGGTTTTCCTTTAGTGGTGCCTTGCTCCTTTAGCCTGACTTGGTCTTCTTGATCTGGACTATTATTCTTCATAGAGCTGATCTCTTGTGCTTGTTCTGGTCTAGGATGCTGCAAACTTGCCGGGTTGGTAGCTTGCTGTCCGTGCACAAGTCAGGGGAAACATACACCCCTGTTTCTGTACCCCAATATAAGCCCCCAGGCATGAGCCATACGTGCCGCTGGGCACATTGGGTTAGGCCCCAAACAGTGCATGGACACATGGCGAAAAAACGCTGCGCGTGCGGTGATTCGTCATGATAATCAGTCAATCCAATGTCCACTTCGCGTATTTACCGCGGGTCGTGGGGTAGTGGGGCTGTAGCAGTTAATGTGAAATGGTAACTTTCTGAAGAGTCGCGCCCTCCCCACATTCTTTCCTTAAGAAAGGAAAAAGCGGAAGAACCGCCCATTAGATTTGCCCGCTCCGCTCCTCCATCATCTTCTTCTGCAAGCCAAACAACTGCTCTTCCTCCTCGCCCATACTCGCCGCCGGTCCCCCATACTACTACCTTCCCCCATCCCCGTCACAACTTGAAGAGATGGGGAAGAAGGCAGCCACCAAGGGGAAGTAGACGACCACCAAGAAAAAGGCGGTTGCTAAATGGAGCAAGAGGGCAATGGAGCTGGACAAAAGGTGGAGGGGAGATGTCGTCTTCTTCCCATCGAATCTGGATGGCGGGGTGCTGGAAGAAAGGTACGGATACCTGTGGAGAGGAAAGTCCCGAAAGGGCACGGTGCACCCAAAGTTCTAGCGGAGGGAAAAGAGGACCCGCCAGATTCATACCGATTCTTCTGTGCATATTTCATCTGCGGCCTCTGCCCTCCCTTCTCAAATTTCTTTGAAGCAATGATGTTGATCTATGGATTTCATCTTCTGGATTTCACGCCAAATGCAATGGCGTGCATGGCGATTTTTTCCACTTGTGCGAGAACTTTGTTGGAGTCACCCCCAATGTCGATTTGTTCAGGAACTATTTCGTCCCGTGGGTGGAGAACAAAGCCCATCGCTCCGGGAACATAAGTTGGATGTCACGGGTGGCGAGGGGAAACTGGGATTACCTCCTAGGTCAGCAGCGGGGCAGATGGGAGGAATGGAGAGCAGATTGGTGCTGGATTCAAGATTGGAAGGCCCCAGATTTCTGCCAAGCTCGGACAGAGTGCATCAAGTGTGGCCACGATTGGAGGGAATTTGGCCTCTCCGACGATAGGCTTTGCCTAGCAATAAACAAGATTACTCGTCTAAAGGCTGTCGGGCTAACTATCGAGCATATGGGAGCCGATTTCCTCCTTCGCTGCATCGCACCCCTGTAGAAGAGGGATAGGTTTGCCTGGGAGTATGGAAATGCAGCGGATAGGATGAGATTGCTCCCTCGCTTGGCCAACAATCTGTCAGTCTATGGCCATGCTTGGTTGTGTGACCAATTGTTTGGCAGCTTCGGGCTATTCAAGCAGCCGACAAATGTCGTCTCACTGCATATCAATTCTGCCAGGGACCAGATCTTGAACTGGATGCCGGATTGCAATTTTCATGGAGTTTCGGGTGACTAGAAGTTACCCATGCTCGATGAAGAGCTCGTGTGGTCCTCCGTCCTGGTGGAAAGGGCTAACAGGGTGGAGTCCAACATGTACAAGTGCACCTCCAAGGTGGAGGCGTATATCAGGAAGCGGATAGAGGAGGAGAGGGTGCTTAGGGCTGCTGTGATGGCGAAGGCCAAGAAGGGCGGCAAAGGGAAAGGAGGAGGCTAAGGACGAAGGCTCCTCCCACAGCAGGAGCAAGGTGCAAGCCACAGAGGAGGCTGCCGGGGATGATCCTGTCGGGGGTGAACATGCCGGGGATGAGGCTTCCAGGATGGAAGCTCTATACACCGCGGCGGTAGAGGCCCAGGAGGAAGAGCAGGATGAGGGGGTGGAGCAGCCTGAGGAGGATTGGCTCGTGGCAGGCCCTCAAGCCCCCGAACCAAACTTGGACCAGCGCCCTCACAGGCGGGCTGCCAACCGGGGAACGACAGTTCTAGACCCTGCGCCTACCGCCAAAAAGGTGAAAAAGATTGCCACCAATAGTGGCAAACAGGATGTGGTGCGCTGGCAGTCCTCCCACCTCGCCAAGTCAGGGCTTGAGAGCGCCAACAGCACCATCGAAGACCTGAAGGCCAGGATCGGCACCTTGGAGAGCTCGGCAGGATCCAGCGGGGCCCGTGAGAAGCAGCTGACGAAAGACCTAGACACCGCAAGATGCCTTAGGAAGTATGCAGAGGACAAGTTGGAGAATCACTCTGAGCAGGTTGACCTCTGGATCAAGAGCTTGTTCGACATTGCTGGGCGTCTCACTGCTCAAACTGTAGCGATGGGCATGGAAGGGCCAGTCTTTTCCGCTAGCAGGTGATACGTCCATTTTGCATCATGCTTTTATATCAATATTTATTGCATTATGGGCTATTACTACACATTATGTCACAATACTTATGCCTTTTTTCTCTTATTTTACAAGGTTTACATGAAGAGGGAGAATGCCGACAGCTGGAATTCTGGGCTGGAAAAGGAGAAAATATTAGAGACCTATTCTGCACAACTCCAAAAGTCCTGAAACTCCACGAAAGTCAGTTTTGGAATATAATAAAAATATTGGGTGAAGAAAGCACCAGAGGGGGGCCACTCCCTGTCCACAAGGGTGGAGGGCGCGCCCCCTGCCTCTTGGGCCACCTGGAAGCCTCCCGATGCCCATCTTCTGGTATCAGGTGTCTTTCGCCCTGGAAAAAATAAGAAGGAAGCTTTCGGGAGGAAGCTCCGCCGTCTCGAGGCGGAACCTGGCGAAACCAATCTAGGGCTCCGGCGGAGCTGTTCTGCCAGGGAAACATCCCTCCGAGAGGGGGAAATCATCACCATCGTCATCACCATCGTCATCACCATCGATCCTCTCATTGGGAGGGGGTCAATATTCATCAACATCTTCACTAGCACCATCTCCTCTCAAACCCTAGTTCATCCCTTGTATCTGATCTTTGTCTCAAAACCTCAGATTGGTACCTGTGGGTTGCTAGTAGTGTTGATTACTCCTTGTAGTTGATGCTAGTTGGTTTATATGGTGGAAGATCATATGTTTAGATCCTTTCTCTGATTATGAACATGAATATGATTTGTGAGTAGTTACGTTTGTTCCTGAGGACATGGGAGAAGTCTTGTTATAAGTAGTCATGTGAATTTGGTATTCGTTCGATATTTTGATGAGATGTATGTTGTCTTTCCTCTAGTGGTGTTATGTGAATGTCGACTACATGACACTTCACCATTATTTGGGCCTAGGGGAACGCATTGGGAAGTAATAAGTAGATGATGGGTTGCTAGAGTGACAGAAGCTTAAACGCTAGTTTATGCGTTGCTTCGTAAGGGGCTGATTTGGATACACATGTTTCATGCTATGGTTAGGTTTACCTTAATTCTTCTTTCATAGTTGTGGATGCTTATGGAGGGGTTAATCATAAGTGGGATGCTTGTCCAAGTAAGGGCAGTACCCAAGCACCGGGTCTACCCACATATCAAATTATCAAAGTAATGTGAACGCAAATCATATGAGCATGATGAAAACTAGCTTGACGATAATTCCCATGTGTCCTCGGGAGCGTTTTCCTTTATATAAGAGTTTGTCCAGGCTTGTCCTTTGCTACAAAAAGGATTGGGCCACCTTGCTGCACCTTGTTTACTCTTGTTACTTGTTACCCGTTACGAATTACCTTATCATAAAACTATCTGTTATCGACAATTTCAGTGCTTGCAGAGAATACCTTACTGAAAACCGCCTGTCATTTCCTTCTGCTCCTCGTTGGGTTCGACACTCTTACTTACTGAAAGGACTACGATAGATCCCCTATACTTGTGGGTCATCAAGACTCTTTTCTAGCACCGTTGCCGGGGAGTGAAGCGCCTTTGGTAGGTGGAATTTGTTAAGGAAAAACTTATATAGTGTGGTGAAATTTACTGTCACTTGTTACTATGGAAATTAATCATTTGAGGGGCTTGTTCGGGGTATCTTCACCCCGACAAGTAGAGCAAAGAGTTTCTCCACAACCTACTGAACCTATTGAAAATGTTTACTTTGAAATTCCTTTGGGTATGATAGAGAAACTGCTAGCTAATCCTTTTACAGGAGATGGAACATTACATCCCGATATGCACCTAATCTATGTGGATGAAGTTTGTGGATTATTTAAGCTTGCGGTATGCCCGAGGATGTTATCAAGAAGAAGGTCTTCCCTTTATCTTTGAAGGGAAAGGCATTGACATGGTTTAGGCTATGAGATGATATTGGATCATTGAACTACAACCGATTGAAATTGGAATTTCATCAGAAGTTTTATCCTATGCATCTGGTTCATCGTGATCATAATTATATATATAATTTTTGGCCTCGCGAAGGAGAATCTATCGCTCAAGCTTGGGGGAGTCTTAAGTCAATGTTATATTCATGCCCCAGTCATGAGCTCTCAAGAGAAATTATTATTCAAAATTTTTATGCTTGGCTTTCTCTCAATAATCACTTCATGCTCGATACTTCTTGTACTGGTTCTTTTATGATGAAGACTATTGAATTCAAATGGGAGTTATTGGAAAGAATTAAATGCAACTCTGAAGATTGGGAACTCGACGAAGGTTAGGAGTCAGGTATAACACCTAAGTTTGATTGTGTTAAATCTTTTATGGATACCGATGTTTTTCGTGAATTTAGCACTAAATATGGACTCGACTCTCGGATAGTAGGTTCTTTCTGTGAATCATTTGCTACTCATGTTGATCTCCCTAAGGAGAGTGGTTTAAATATCATCCTCCCATTGAAGTAAAAGTAGTTTAACCTATTAAAGTTGAAGAAAAGACTATCACTTATAATGTTGATCCTATTGTTCCTACCGCTTATATTGAGAAACCACCTTTCCCTGTTAGAATAAAGGATCATGCTAAAGCTTCAACTGTGGTTCGTAAGAGTAATGCTAGAACATCTACATCCTCTGAGCAAATTAAAGTTGAACCTATTATTTCTATGGTTAAGGATCTGTTGGTCGATAATATTGATGGGCATGTTATTTACTTCTGTAATGAAGCTGCTAGAATTGCTAGACCCGATACTAAGGGTAAACATAGACCTGTTGTTGGCATGCCTGCTGTTTCTGTTAAAATAGGAGATCATTGTTATCATGGCTTATGTGATATGGGTGCTAGTGTGAGTGCAATACCTCATTCCCTATATGAAGAAATTATGCATGATATTGCACCTGCTGAGATAGAATGTATTGATGTTACAATTAAGCTTGCAAATAGAGATACTATTTCACCAGTTGGGATTTTTAGAGATGTTGAAGTATTGTGTGGGAAAGTTAAATATCCTACTGATTTTCTTGTTCTTGGTTCCCCACAAGATGACTTTTGTCCCATTATATTTGTTAGACCCTTCTTGAATACTGTTAATGCTAGGATAGATTGTGAAAAGATATTGTTACTATTGCTTTAGGGGATATGTCTCATGATTTTAATTTTGCTAAATTTCGTAGACAACCCTATGATAAAGAATTGCCTAGTAAATATGAAATTATTGGTCTTGCTTCTATTGCCGTGCCTCCTAATGATCCTTTGGAACAATATTTGCTAGACCATGAAAATGATATGTTTATGAATAAAAGAAGGGAAATAGATGAAGTATTCTTTAAACAGGGACCTATTTTGAAACACAACTTGCGTGTTGAAATTCTAGGGGATCCTCCTCCACCAAAGGGTGATCCCGTGTTTGAGCTTAAACCATTACCGGATACTCTTAAATATGCTTACCTTGATGAAAAGAAGATATATCCTGTTATTATTGGTGCTAACCTTTCAGAAAGGTGAAGAAGAGAAATTATTGAAAACTCAAGAAGCACCGTCTTTGCTATTGGATATACCCTTGATGATCTTGAGGGCATTAGTCCCACTCTATGCCAAGACAAAGTAAAATTGGAGAAAGGCGCTAAACCGTTGTTGATCACCAACGACGGTTAAATCCTAAGATGAAAGAAGTGGGAAGAAAGGAAATACTAAAGCTTCTGGAGGCAGGTATAATTTATCCCGTTGCTGATAGTCAGTGGGTAAGCCCTATCCATTGTGTCCATAAGAAGGGAGGTATTACTATTGTTCCTAGTGATAAAGATGAATTGATCCCACAAAGAATTGTTATAGGTTATAGAATGGTAATTGAGTTCCGCAAATTAAATAAAGCCACTAAAAAGGATCATTACCCTTTACCTTTTATTGATCAAATGCTAGAAAGATTATCCAAACATACACATTTTTGCTTTCTAGATGGTTATTATGGTTTCTCTCAAATACCGTGTCAAAGAGGATCGGGAAAAGACCACTTTTACTTGCCCTTTTGGTACCTTTGCTTATAGACGTATGCCTTTTGGTTTATGTAATGCACCTGCTACCTTTCAAAGACGATGACTGCTATATTCTCTTACTTTTGTGAAAAGATTGTTGAGGGTTTTCATGGATGATTTCTCCATGTATGGAACTTCTTTTGATGATTGCTTAAGCAACCTTGATCGAGTTTTGCAGAGATGTGAAGAAACTAATCTTGTCTTGAATTGGGAGAAGTGCTACTTTATGGTTAATGAAGGTATTGTCTTGGGGCATAAAATTTCTGAAAGAGGTATTGAAGGTGATGCTATTAAAAGATGTCGTGTCCTAAGGACATTAAAGGTATCAGAAGTTTCCTTTGTCATGCCGGTTTTTATAGGAGGTTCCTTAAAGACTTCTCAAAAATTTATAGGGCTCTGACTAATCTCTTACAAAAAGATGTTCCTTTTGTCTTTGATGATGATTGTGTAGAAGCATTTGAAATACTTAAGAAAGCCTTGATTTCTGCACCTATTGTTCAGCCACCTGATTGAAATTTACCCTTTGAAATTATGTCTGATTCTAGTGATTATGCTGTTGGTGCTGTTCTAGGAGAAAGAGTTGATAAGAAATTAAATCTTATCCATTATGCTAGTAAAACTCTAAACGGTGCCCAGAGAAATTATGCTAGTACTGAAAAAGAATTTTTAGCAGTTGTATTTGCTTGTGATAAGTTTAGACCTTATATTGTTGATTCTAAAGTAACTGTTCACACTGATCATGATGCTATTAAATATCTTATGGAAAAGAAAGATGTTAAACCTAGACTTGTTAGATGGGTTCTCTTGCTACAAGACTTTGATTTGCATATTATTGATAGAAAGGGAGTTGAGAACCCCTGCTGCGCATAAACTTGTCTAGGTTATAGAATGTTCTTGATGACCCACTACCTATTGATGATAGCTTCCCTGATGAACAATTATCTGTCATAAATGCTTCTCGTACTACTGCACGGTATGCTGATTATGCCAATTACATTGTTGCTAAATTTATACCACCTAGTTTCACATACCAGGAAAAGAAAAAGTTTTTCTATGATTTAAGACATTACTTCTGGGATGACCCACACCTTTATAAAGGAGTAGATGGTGTTATTAGACGTTGTGTACCTGAGCATGAACATGAACAGATCCTATGCAAGTGTCACTCCGAGGCTTATGGAGGTCACCACGCTGGAGATAGAACTACACATAAGGTATTGCAATCCAGTTTTTATTGGCCTACTCTTTTCAAGGACGCCCGTAAGTTTGTCTTATCTTGTGATGAATGTCAAAGAATTGGTAATATTAGTAGACGTCAAGAAATGCCTATGAACTATTCACTTGTTATTGAACCATTTGATGCTTGGGGCTTTGATTATATGGGACCTTTTCCTTCCTCTAATGGGTATACACATATTTTAGTCACTGTTGATTACGTTACTAAGTGGGTAGAAGCTATTCCAACTAGTAGTGCTGATCATAACACCTCTATTAAGATGCTTAAAGAAGCTAGTTTTCCAAGGTTTGGAGTCCCTAGGTACTTAATGACTGATGGTGGTTCACATTTTATTCATGGTGCTTTTCGTAAAATGCTTACTAAGTATGATGTTAATCATAGAATTGCATCTCCATACCACCCACAGTCTAGTGGTCAAGTAGAACTGAGTACTATAGAGATTAAATTAATTTTGCAAAAGACTGTTAATAGATGTAGAAAGATTTGGTCCAAGAAACTGGACGATGCATTATGGGCCTATAGAACTGCATATAGAAATCCTATGGGTATGTCTCTGTATAAAATGGTTTATGGAAAAGCATGTCACTTACCTCTCAAGCTAGAACATAAGGGATATTGGGCCATTAAAGAGCTCAATTATGATTTCAAACTTGCCGGTGAGAAGAGACTATTTAACATTAGCTCACTTGATGAATGGAGAACCCAGACCTATGAGAATGCCAAACTGTTTAAAGAAAAAGTTAAAAGATGGCATGACAAAATGATACAAAAGCGTGAGTTTAATGTAGGTGATTATGTTTTGTTATACAACTCACGTTTAAGATTTTTTGCAGGAAAACTTCTCTCTAAATGGGAAGGTCCTTACATTATCGAGGAGGTCTATCGTTCCGATGCCATAAAAATTAGCAACTTCGAAGGCACAAATCCAAAGGTGGTGAACATTATATCTCAGGTAACCCCATAAATGTTGAAACCAATGTTATTGAAACCGTAACCCCGGAGGAATACATAAGGGACACTTTCTAGAATGTTTCAGACTCCGAAAAGTAATAGGTATGTGGTACGGTAAGTAAACCGACTCCAAAACAATTCTAATAGCAATTCTTCTCCGTTTTGGAATATTTAAGAAAATAGGAAAATAATAAGTAGTCCTGGAAGGACACGAGTCGTCCACGAGGGTGGAGGGCGTGCCCTACCCCATGGGCGCGGCCCTCTGCCTCGTGGGCACCTCGTGTGCCCTCCGGACTCCGTTTTCTTGCACGATACTTATTTTGGTCGGTAAAAATATATTATATAATCTCCTGAAAAATTCCTATGTTTTTGTTTTGAGTAGTTTCTGTTGTAGATTAGAGCAATATGTCGTCCCCCTCCTCCAACGATGTGGGCGACGATGCTTGGCTAATGAAGATATAAATGAAGCGAGAAGAAATCAGGGAAATCAAGGAAGGTGACAAGATCAAGGAGACCGCAAAGGAGCAAGTACCAACAGTAGAAGAAGAAGACTTCTCTCAACCTCATTGCAATCATCTCACCCCAACTGAGATTGAAGCTTTCAAGATGATCGAGTTAGCTCACATACAAAACAAGTATCTCACACGTGAAAATATTTTGTTGAAGGAGCATATCACCGCACTCAAGGGCATTATCCACAAATTGGAGGATCTCCTACGCTCGATGTGCGACACTACGTCATCAACAACTCCATCATCACCACCTTTGAAGAAAGAGACATAAATACATGGGTATGGGCACTCCCCTTGGCAACTGCCAAGCTTGGGGAAGGTGCCCTAGTATCATATCACCATCACACTTCTATCTTTACCGTTTTTCTTAGTTCGATCCTTTTGGTTATATCTTGATCTAGTAGAATAAAGTTTAGTATGATCTAGCTTTGAGTTTTTGTGCTGATCCTTATCTATGTAATTGAGTCCGTGAGCTATATATAATAAAGAATAGTCTTGAGTCGAGGGCTTGGTTATCTTGCTATGATCTTGAGGGAATAAAAGAAAGAATAAAAAGAAATAAAAAGATCATATTGACTTTATGAAGAGTAATGGCTTCACATATAAAGAGTATGATGAATAAAATTTGTTGAGAGTTGACAAACATAGTTTTGGTCATCGTTGCAATTAATAGGAAGTAATAAAGAAAGAGAGGTTTTCACATATAAATATACTATCTTGGACATCTTTTATGATTGTGAGCACTCATTAAAATATGACATGCTAAAAAGTTGATGTTGGACAAGGAAGACAACGTAATGGGTTATGTTTTCTTATATCCGAAATAAATTATATTGTCATGGATCGTCCAACATGTTGAGGTTGCCTTTCCCCCTCATGCTAGCCAAATTCTTTCCACAAAGTAGAGATACTACTTGTGCTTCCAAATATCCTTAAAACCAGGTTTTGCCATGAGAGTCCATCATATCTACCTATGGATTGAGTAAGATCCTTCAAGTATGTTGTCATTGTTGCAAGCAATAAAAATTGCTCTTTAAATATGTATGATCTATTAGTGTGGAGAAAATAAGCTTTATACGATCTTGTGATATGGAAGAAATAAAAGCGACGGACTGCATAATAAAGGTCCCTATCACAAGTGGCAATATAAAGTGACATTCTTTTGCATTAAGATTTTGTGCATCCAACCATAAAATCACATGACATCCTATGATTCCCTCTTCGAAGGGCCTATCTTTTAATTTTGTCTTATACCTTATACAAGAGTCATGGTGTTCTTCACCTTTCCTTTTTACACTTTATCCTTTGGCAAGCACTATGTGTTGGAAAGATCCTGATATATATATCCAATTGGATATGGGTTTTCATAAAGCATTATTGTTGACGTTACCCTTGAGGTAAAAGGTTGGGAGGCAAAATTATAAGGCTCTATCTTTCTCTGTGTCCGATTAAAACTTCATACCCATAAGTACTGCGTGAGTGTTAGCAATTGTGAAAGACTAAATGATAGTTGAGCATGAGGACTTGCTGAAAAGCTCTTATATTGACTCTTTCCGATGTTATGATAAATTGCAATTGCTTCAATGACCGAGATTATAGTTTGTTAGTTTTCGATGAAGTTTCGATTCATACTTCACACTGTGAATAGATTGTTACTTCAAAGCATAAGAAATCATATGACAATATATATACGTTGCTCTTTTAAGAATGATCATGATGCCCTCATGTCCGTATTTTTATTTTATCGACACCTCTAACTCTAAACATGTGGACATATTTTTCGATATCGGCTTCCGCTTGAGGACAAGCAAGGTCTAAGCTTGGGGGAGTTGATACATCCATTTTGCATCATGCTTTTATATCGATATTTATTGCATTATGGGCTGTTACTACACATTATGTCACAATACTTATGCGTTTTCTCTCTTATTTTACAAGGTTTACATGAAGAGGGAGAATGCCGGCAGCTGGACTTCTGGGCTCGAAAAGGAGCAAATATTAGAGACCTATTCTGCACAACTCCAAAAGTCCTAAAACTCCACAAAAGTCGGTTTTGGAATATAATAAAAATATTGGGCAAAGAAAGCACCAGAGGGGGGCCAATCCCTGTCCACGAGGGTGGAGGGCGCGCCCTACCCCCTCGGCGCACCCCCTGCCTCTTGGGCCACCTGGAAGCCTCGCCTCCTGCCTCTTGGGCCACCTGGAAGCCTCCGGATGCCCATCTTTTGGTATAAGGTGTCTTTCGCCCTGGAAAAAAATAAGAAGGAAGCTTTCGGGACAAAGCTCCGCCTTCTCGAGGCGAAACCAATCTAGGGCTCCGGCGGAGCTGTTTTCCTGGGAAACATCCCTCCGGGAGGGGGGAATTGTCACCATCGTCATCACCATTGATACTCTCATCGATAGGGGGTCAATCTTCATCAACATCTTCACAAGCACCATCTCCTCTCAAACCCTAGTTCATCTCTTGTATCCGATCTTTGTCTCAAAACCTCAGATTGGTACCTGTGGGTTGCTAGTAGTGTTGATTACTCCTTGTAGTTGATGCTAGTTGGTTTATTCAGTGGAAGATCATATGTCCAGATCCTTTATGCATATTAATACCCCTCTGATTATGAACATGAATATGATTTGTGAGTAGTTACGTTTGTTGCTGAGGACATGGGAGAAGTCTTGTTATAAGTAGTCATGTGAATTTGGTATTAGATTCGATATTTTGATGAGATGTATGTTGTCTTTCCTCTAGTGGTGTTATGTGAGCGGCGACTACATGACACTTCACCATTATTTGGGCCTAGGGGAAGGCATTGGGAAGTAATAAGTAGATGATGGGTTGCTAGAGTGATGAAGCTTAAACCCTAGTTTATGCTGTTGTAGCCGTGAGGGCTGATTTGGATCCACATGTTTCATGCTATGGTTAGGTTTACCTTAATTCTTCTTTCGTGAGTTGCGGATGCTTGCAGAGAGGTTAATCATAAGTGGGATGCTTGTCCAAGGAAGGACAGTACCCAAGCACCGGTCCACCCACATATCAAATTATCAAAGTAACGAACGGGAATCATATGAGCATGATGAAAACTAGCTTGACGATAATTCCCATGTGTCCTCGGGAGCGTTTTCCTTTATATAAGAGTTTGTCCAGGCTTTTCTCAAAATGGATTGGGCCACCTTGCTGCACCTTGTTTACTCTTGTTACTTGTTATCCGTTACGAATTACCTTATCATAAGACTATCTGCATTCGATAATTTCGGTGCTTGCAGAGAATGCCCAACTGAAAGCGCTTGTCATTTCCATACGCTCCTCGTTGGGTTCTACACTCTTACTTATCGAAAGGACTATGATAGATCCCCTATACTTGTGGGTCATCGGCAAGCGAGAGGTCCCCGGCGTCAAGCTAGGGTTCTTCTTCAACGAGCTTGGTCGACAAGCTGAATGCGTATGAAGAGGAAAAGGGCGGTCGCTTCACGACTGAATCACTTGCCGCTTGACGCCGCGTGTTCATGGTTTTGAGCAACATAAATGCGCCGTCATCCGTGACATCGACCTCGTCGATGGCTTCAAGAAGCCGCCGGAAGGCACTGATGTTCCTACCGCCAAGGACAAGGCTGCCCCCCTTACTGCCAAGGTTCTTTCCGTCCCAACGGATCCACGCGGTCGCCAGGCCCGGCGCTGAACTATTATCGTCACCGCACTTTCCTGTAATAAAACATGATGCATGTCCTATGTTTAGACATCGTTTTATTTATGCTCGCGTGAAACTGATGTTCTTGCTTAATCTTAATTGCGTGTTTATCCCTCTAGAGCTCGCCTTTCAGTGTTCGTATGATTAGTCCTTATATATGTTTTGGTTGCCTGCCGGTATCGTATTTTCCGCTATTGTCATAAGGGGCAGGCCCTTAGCTTTCATCTTGGCATGGATGCATCCCGGCAGGCTTTTCCTTGGTAGTTCTTGATGCAGCCGCTCATTCTACGAGCAGGCTTGGAACAGAACGAGGGTGCGGACAGAGAAACTAGCAAGGTGCATTACACAAAGGTTTTCCTCATACGAACACTTCGATACCTAAGGGATAAACAAATGCGAAATCTTAAACTCAAAAGAGAGTAATGACGGTGTGGACTTAGCTTTTGTCCTCTCTACTCCCCATCCCCTTCATCTGCTTAACGCTGTCGCTGCTTCCATGCCTTGGGAAGGATGGATGTCGTGTGCGTCGTTCTCTGGCTCCCGACAGGGGCCGATAAGAAAAAAATCTTATGTATCTGGCGGTGGCAGGACGCGGTGCAAGGTACGACCGGTTTTTCTCTCCTCCACTCCATTCTTTTCAAACAATCTAGTAGCGGCTGGCATAGAAGTCACAGTAATGTGGACGGCCTTGCCGGAGCACACTTGCCGGGGCATCGATCAACGGATGCGCACCGGCGCTCCAGTCAAGATTTCCCTAAGTAGGATAAATACTGAACCGAGTTTCATGTGGTACTCATCGACGTTGATGATGCTAAAACGCAGAGTGGCTCGATTGTCGATAAGTCAGTAGTGGTGGAAAGAGGAACCTTGTACCTATGCGCTTTGTCCCTTTCCCATGGACGGGGCCTGCATGGTGACCGCGCCGCCCAAACCTAGGGGTTGGTTTGCCGCTGCAGTTATTGATTCTTGCCCATCGGCCCGGCTGTGGCGGAGGAAGCGATGGAGATTGGACGAGGTGTGTGTGGGGGGGGGGGGGGGAAGCGACATCGCTTCCCCTCTCCACCCCCATCACCTCACACCTTTTCCCGGGCGTCACAGATGACGAAGCCATTGATGAATAAAATGACGATGAAGACAACGTGCCGTGTACGCTTCTCGGGTTCGCGCAAGCGCTTTCCCCTACCTGGCGCGCCAAAGATGTCATGGAAACCATGACCACCTATGGGGCCATGAGCCCCTTGTGGTTCGGCAGGGGGGATGAGCACATTGCACAAAGAGCGGAGAATGTCATGCAGCACGGCAGAGATCACATGAGAAATTTTACCCAGGTTTGGGTCGCCACGAGGCGTAAAATCCTACTCCTGCTTTGGTGGATTGACGGTGGATTGCGGTGGAAGCGTAGCGCTCTAGCCCGGTAGGGTTGCCTCGGGGCGAGAACGGCTACGCGCATACGAGTGTACAAGGGTCCAAATCCTTTATATGGTTGCCATGGGCCTCCTTTTATAGATCAAGGGGTCGCCACAGTGGAAAATCAGTCATTGTGCACTGATTAGATAGCAACAGTTCATACCTAACTCTACAGACAGGGCATAGCACATGAAATGCGCCACTTAGTGTCACATCATGGCCTACCCAGCAAGCCTAGACGGGCTGCTCGGCCACCTTCTCTCCTGTTTGTGTGACACGTCATTTGGGCCGGGTGCCATTTGGAGATGATTTCCGTGAGAAGTGGCTGCCATGTGGCAAGAAACAGCCACTTAGTCACCTTGGGGCTTGACACCGCACCGATCGATGACTTAGCGTCATTTGTGAGGTGGTGCGGTGGAGCCTTAGCAGTGGTTTGCCTTCCGTGGGCCCAGGCGAATCCTGCGAGGCGGTCTTGAGGTTTTCTTACGGGGTAACCTTCACCTCGCCAGGCTCACCTGCCCGGCAAGGGAGGTTTTCGTTTAGTGGTGTCTTGCTCCTTTGGCCTAACTTGGTCTTCTTGATCTGCACTCTGATTCTTCAAAGAGCTGATCTTTTGTACTTGTTCTGGTCTTGGATTCTGCAAACTTGCCGGGTTGGCAGCTTGCTGTCCATGCACAAGTCAGGGGAAACATACGCCCCTGTTTGTGTACCCTGACACTACTATTACTCCAAACATCGACCACTATCCGGAATGTATGGAGAGTATTAAATTCATAAAGAACGGAGTAACGCCTTAATTAAGATGACATGTTGTAGACAAAGTAAGTCCAATCGATATGAATAAACCCCATCGTTTTACCGTTATTGGCAATGATACAAATACGTGTCATGTCTCCTTCTTTCACTGGGATTAAGCACCGCAAGATCGTACCCATCACAAAGCACCTCTCCCATTGCAAGATAAATCAATTTAGTTGGCCAAACCAAATCAATAGATCAGAGAGAAATGAAAAGCCATAATAATCATGCATAAAAGTGTTTACACAAGACTTAGATAATATCCATGGATAATTTGATCATGAACTCACAATTCATCAGATCCCAACAAACACACCGCAAAAGAATTACATCGAATAGATCTCCTAGACCATTGAGGAGAACATTGTATTGAAGATAAAATAGAGAGAAGAAGCCATCTAGATAATAGCTATGGACCCGTAGGTCTATGGTAAACTACTCAAACATCATCGGAGGGGCAGCAAGCTTGATGTAGAAGCCCTACATGATCGATTCCCCCCTCTGGCAGAGTGCTGGAAAAGACCTCCAGATGGGATCTCGCGAGAACAAAAATTTGCGGTGGCGGAAAAAGTGTTTTGGGTGCCCAAAAAAAAGACAATTCGCACCTCATCACTAGAGAGAGCCATGCCCCGATTTACTATATTACTAGAAATGCATTAGAATACAACAAAATAAAATTAAAAAAAAATCGGGACAACAAACATAACATATACAGTACCAAAACAATTTGCACTTCACTCAACAATAAAAAAACAATGTGTGTTGTCTAGCATATGGACTAAATTTGAGTACATTTTTCCTGTTTGAACGGGATTGTAATCGGGTTAGTTATACAACCATCTAAATATTATCTTCACAACACATGACATGAATATAGGAGAAGTAAATTCCTACTCCCTCCGTCCCAAAATGCTTATCTTAGATTTGTCTAGATACGGATGTACCTAATACTAAAACGTGACTTGACACATCCGTATTTAGACAAACCTAAGACAAGAATTTTGGGACGGAGGGAGTATATAAATATGAACTACATTTACATACGATCTATAATTCAAATATATGTATCCATTTTATGTTGAATTCAAATCATAGTACATGTATGCTCTAGCTAGATGTTCGGAATCTAAACCATGTATGATACTATTTACAATGTGTTTAACACGCACAACACACACACAAACACCATTTAGACTAGTAAGGTACACGTGCATTGCACGCATGAGATTTGGAAACCAAATTATGAATAAATACCACATTATAGCATGTAAGCTTTGAGTCATATATGCATGATGTAGATGTTCGTTTAATTTTTATCGTTCATTTCATTCAAAATCATCTAGTTTTCACAAGAAAGCTAATGTATTTTAAGATTCATGGAATTGTGCGTTGTAAAGCATAAAGTAAAAACAAATAATGGCAAATCATGTAGAAAAACATTTGGGCAATTCTGATACGGAAGATTCTAGAACAAAGAAGAAGTGCTTGTGTTTTGAGGTTTGTGCATTATGATTAAGTTCAACCATGGAGTCTTCTAGATTGTACATGTGGCAAAATCTGGTAGAATCTAGATGATATCCAACGGCCACTAGTGCTCAAATTTGCATCTCTGCACCATCGGATTGGCTTCATCCAACGACCATCTTTCAAAGTTAAAGTTATCAACTCACTATATAAAAAATATAATATAATATATATATATAGGGGTATAGATAGAGATATGTGATGCGAAAGCCACCCATCATCTCCAATTAGAATAGTGTGTCCATGCACGGATGCAACGTGGCCAAAGGATGTCTGCCATCGGTATCTCAAATTCAAATCAGTCTGACCTTGTTCAATGTGTATACAGTACAACATGCTCGTTTCCAAACCACACCACGCATATCTCAGTTATATTCATGCATGCATAGGTTTCAAACATCATGATCTCTTATTCAAATATTTGAATTCAACTTTACATTGATTAGGGCCTCACCTAGGCTTTTACACCCACACGATGCCTTCTCTTTATAATTGTACCACTAACTTTCTCTCTCATGCATGCATGCACACACACTACCAGTCGACATTATCCATCGCTTTTACATGCAATCTTTTTTCTTGAATTCGGTCTCCCATGCATGTACACACACACAAACCTCCCCCTCTCCATCATATCGGGCATTCTTTATCTCTCACATGCATGCGCAACGATCGATGTTCCTCTATGTGTGTGTGTATATAGCTAGGTCTCTCACAGTTTTCCACACAAACCGATCAATCTATATATCTAGTGAGGTCTCACCCTCTTTCCAACATCCACATTGATTAATCTATACCTCTATATATAGGATTACATAGCTAATACACCCACATTAATTATATATCCAACGTCCCCCTCTCATCATCCATGCCTTCCGCTTCATCTCTCGGGGCCTTGTATACAAGACAAGCGTAAGCAGGGGGGGCATCAAGGGCCCCCTTCTAACATCACTATATATCGAGGCTAATATGAATGTGATCATTAGACAATTGCTAGTAAAATGGTTTAAGTTGATGAATTGGCCCTCCTCGTAAAGGATTAGCAATGCTTGGCCCCCTAGATCATTTATTTTTCATGGCTCCGCCACTGCGCGCAACAGCGCACGTTCTCGCCCCCTCTCTTTAAATATCGATCTTGCACTTGTGCACTCCTTCATAGTCTCCCTCCACTTGGCCCCTCGCACCATATTCTAGCCCCCCACCGGATTATTCCACATGTACAATCTAGCAGACTCCATGGTTGAACTTAAGCATAATGAACAAACCTCAAAACATAAGTGCTTCTCCTTTGTTCTAGAGTCTTCCATATCATAACTACCCAATCTTTTTTCTAGTTGAATTGTCATTATTTGTTTTTTACTTTATGCTTTACAACGCACAATTCCATGAATCATAAAATAGATTAAGGGCTTCTTTGATTCAAAGGATTCTCAAAGGAATTTTGGAGGATTCTAATCCTTAGGAATTTTTACTATCTTGGTTGTTTGATTTGAAGGATTGTAAACCATAGGAATTTTTCCATAGGATTCATTTGCACTAGATTTCATAGGAAACATCCCATCCACTCAAACCTCTCTGAAAGAATCCTGCGTTTTTTCTTTGCACAATCAAACACGTACAATCCTATAGGATTCAAGACGACATTCCACTCTAATCCCATGTTTTTCCTATTCCCGCATTTTGGAAATCCTACGAATCAAACAGGCCCTAGCTTTTTATAAAAACTAATTGATTTTGAATGAGATGAACTATAAGAATTAAACGAACGTCAACATCAGGCATATATGACTCAAATCTTACATGCTATAGTGTGGTATTTATTCATAATTTGTTTGCCAAATCTGATGCGTGCAATGCACGTGTACCTTACTAGTACTCCGAGTATGTGCAAAACACGTAAATTGGAATTCCAATGGCACACTACACAGTGTATCTCTTACAGTTCATGAAGCCACGTGGCACATGTGGAGGCGTTGTCATGACCTCCTTGTGTGGATTGATCATAGTGACGTGCTGCTGGTTCCAGAAGAATGTACTCGTCCTCTCTGAGGCACACTGGCGGTACATGTGATATATCTCCAACGTATCTATAATTTTTGATTGTTCCATGCTATTATATATTCTGTTTTGGAAGTTTAATGGGCTTTATTATACACTTTTATATTATTTTTGGGACTAACCTATTAACCGGAGGCCCAGCCCAAATTGCTCTTTTTTTGCCTAATTCAGTGTTTCGAAGGAAAAACGATATCAAAAGGAGTCCAAACGGAATGAAACCTTCGGGAACGTGATTTTCGGAACAAACATGATCCAGAGGACTTGGAGTGGACATCAAGCAATCAACAAGGAGGGCACGAGGCAGGGAGGCACGCCTGCCCCCCTGGGCACGCCCCACCCTCATGGGCCCCTCGTAGCTCTCCTGACCGACCTCTTTCGCCTATATATACAACATCATATACGGAGCCAAAACCCTATTTCCACCGCCGCAACCTTCTGTACCTGTGAGATCCCATCTTGGGGCCTTGTCCGGCGCTCCGCCGGAGGGGGCATTGATCATGGAGGGCTTCTACATCAACACCATAGCCTCTCCGATGATGTGTGAGTAGTTTACCTCGGACCTTGGTCCATAGTTATTAGCTAGATGGCTTTTTCTCTCTCTTTGGATCTCAATACAAAGTTATCCTCGATTCTCTTGGAGATCTATTCGATGTAACTCTTCTTTTTTGCGGTGTGTTTAGCCGGGATCCGATGAATTGTGGGATTATGATCAAGATTATCTATGAACAATATTTGAATCTCCTCTGAATTCTTTCACGTATGATTGGTTATCTTTGGAAGTCTCTTCGAATTATCAGTTTGGTTTGGCCTACTAGATTGATCTTTCTTGCAATGGGAGAAGTGCTTAGCTTTGAGTTCAATCTTGCGGTGCTCGATCCCAGTGATAGTAGGTGAAACGACACGTATTGTATTGTTGCCATCGAGGATAAAAAGATGGGGTTTATATCATATTTCATGAGTTTACCCCTCTACATCATGTCATCTTGCTTAAAGCGTTACTCTGTTCTTATGAACTTAATACTCTAGATGCATCTTTGGATAGCGGTCGATGTGTGGAGTAATAGTAGTAAATGCAGGCAGGAGTCGGTCGACTTGTCACGGACGTGATACCTATATACATGATCATACCTAGATATTCTCATAACAATGCTCAATTCTATCAATTGCTCGACAGTAATTCATTTACCCACCGTAATACTTATTCTATCTTGAGAGAAGCCACTAGTGAAACCTGTGGCCCCCGGGTCTATTTTCCATAATCTCCCGTCAACTAGTTATTTCTGTCGCCGTTTATTTTGCAATCTTTACTTTTACTCTTTATCATAAAAATTACCAAAAATATTATCTTATCATCTCTATTAGATCTCACTTCTGCAAGTGGCCGTGAAGGGATTGACAACCTGTCGGGGGAAATCTGTACCACCACGGACACCTATGGGACCGGAGCCCCTTTTCGGTTCGGGCAGGGGCGGAGATTGGCGCAAAAAAGAGCGGATCAAAGGCGATCACACGAGCGGATTTACCCAGCTTGAGCTCTGGAGAGATAATACTCCCTCTGCCTTGTCCTGGTTGTATTGTGTTCTTGCTAGGGAGCTAGGGAGCTACCAAAAACCTAGCTTGAGAGTCCATTGGCCTCGTGCATTTGAGCTGAACCGAACGAGCCGACCTCCTTTCTCACGCTGCACTCGGGCCTCCTTTTATAGGTACAAAGGGGTCACCACAGTGGCAAGTAGACGGGGTAGAATAGGAAAAAGCAGAGGTTGGTTCACCGCTTTGTACAAAGGTACGATGGACTATACCTAACTCGACGGCAAGGGACAAGAGTCATAAATGCCGTCCACATGCCGCTGAAAAGTGCAACCTGGACCGTCAGTGCGCTCCGTTGCCACGACGACTGACTTGTCAGCGCTCGCTTGTCGCCGCTCCCGCTGGTCTGCACAATGGCTGACACGACACGTGCTGGGGAAGCCCCATGGCGACACGTTGGTGGATGAGCTGGAGCGGAGAGGAAGAGAGGTTACCTGCCACGGTAAGCGCCTTGCCGCGGCAAGGTTCTTGTCGCGCTTGGGAGCTTGGTGCTCACCAAGTCTTCCCGGCAAGCTCCTCTTGCCGGGGCCTTGTTTCCTTCATGCCTTAAGTGGCCTTCCCGGCAAGCTCCTCTTGCCGGGCCTTCTCGTGCCTAGGGTGGCCTTCCCGGCAAGCTCCTCTTGCCGGGATCTTGTCTTCTTTGACTGAGAATACTTTGTTCTTGAATGGCTCCAAAGGAGCCACGAAGAGCCTTGGTGATCATCTGGCAAGCCTTACCGCGCGGGGCTGCGACTGCCCGTCTGTGAAGTTCGGGATACTAGGGTACCCCTACTTTAGTACACCGACAGGAGCCCCGGCCTGGGCCATACATCGTGCCTAAGCGCAGCTGTTGGGCCAGCCCAAAAAGGTGGCAGCAGCTGCCCTGAATCACACCGTTGCTCACCCGGACCACCACGTCCCCACTAACGGCACGCAGCGTCGGCCGGGCGTTATGGGAGAAATCGTGGGCGAGATCGTGGGGAATCTTTTTGCTGGGGGCGTGAAACGTCCGCCCCTCCATCTTTATAAGCGGAGGATATCGGGCGAAACGCCCACTCGCCATCCTGTCACATCGAAACCCTCGCTGCTTCCCTTTTCTTCTCGAGCCCAAAGAGAGCGGCGCCATCCCTCCATCGCCACCGGCACCATCAACGCCGCCGACCTCCTCCACCACCTCTCCTCATGGCTCCAAAAGCCGATAAGGGAAGAGGCGCCGAAATCGGCCGAGGCGTTAGCGGCTCGGCCACGCACAAGGAACGGGCCCTCTTCGACCCGAAGCTCGACGCAAAGGCGCTATGGAAGGAGTTCTACCTCTTCTAGGCGACGGAGATGCGGGCACACCCGCCAAGACAAGGGTGATCTCCGCCGCTACATCCGAGAAGGTCTCCGCTGGGTATCCCTTCTTGGCGCTTTTCTTCTCTGCGGGCTCGCCCGCCTTCTCTAATTCTTTTGTGATATCATGAACACCTATGGCCTCCACCTCCTTGATTTCACCCCCAACGCCGTCCTCACCATGGCGGTTTTACCACCTTTGTGAGAATTTTGTGGGGTCCACCCAAATGTCGCCCTCTTCCGTCACTTCTTTATGCCTCGCGCCCGAGAGAGGAGAGCCACTTGCCGAGGATTAGCTTGGATCTCTAGGACCCGGCAAGAAAGACGCATACTTAGAGGGGGAATTCCGTAGTAAGTGGGATGAGTGGAGAGGCAACTGGTGTTGGATCATTGAGGAGACCCCGCAGCCTTTCACTGCCGTGCGCCGAACCCCAATAGTGTGTGGCAATGACTGGAGTAACTTGGCGCCGGAGGGCGAAGCTGCAGATTCTTTGTGACCCGGATTTTGCGCCTTAGGCTTGCCGGACTGACCGTAAGCGCGATTGGCGCGAACTTTCGCCGCCGCCATCGCACCCTTGCGGGAGAGGGGAGACCTGCTTGGGAATTCAAGAACGGCGGACATCATGAGGTTGCGCCGGGCCTCAATCGGAACTTCACAGTCTTGGAGCCGGCAGCGATGCTGCGAGAGCTGTTCAAGCATGATCCGAGCACCCCGAATGGTTCAGTTGCGGAAGGAGTCGCCCTTGTGCAACAACTCATCGTTGGACCGCATCCGGCGCCATGATGCCCGGCGTCACGATTCCCATGGAATCGCTCCGACCTGGCGAGAACCTCCGGCAGATGTCGTCGGCAGTTCTTCGACGGCTTGGAGGAAGTCGCGGTCCGCGACGACGAGAAGAAGTGGCTCACCCGTGACACCACCGACCAGGAGATGGCGCGCATCGCCACAAGGCTGGAGGAGGCGGCAGCAGCCGCTGCCGCCGGTGCCTTCGGGTTTACTGTGGAGGAGGCAGAGGCAGCCGAGGTGGCGAGCCTTGCCGACCGAGAAGAGTTCGCCGTCGAGGGGGAGCAGGTCGAGCCCGAAGCCGAGCCCAGCGAGCCAGCCGAGGACGCTGCTGCCCCGTCATCCAGCACCTTGCCGCAGCCGGAGCCCCGGCTCCGCCAAGGAGGCGCCTTCGAGGGCCGGGACGAGGTGAGATGGCAAGCGCCATCAGCCAGCGGGCGCCGCGGCGACAAGCTCTACTGCGTGGCAGTATCGTTGCCGCGGAGCGTCCCACACGGTGCCGGCAACCGAGGCGGAATCTTCCCGGCCACCACCGCTGCTTCACCAAGCGCTCAAGGGAGCCCACCCTCCACCTCTTCGCCTTTGAGGCGAGCCGGAGTTTGATCTCTCCGCGCTCAGCTCCGACGAGGAAGAAGAAGAAGAGTGAGTCCCCACTTCACGTCTGTATTCTTTTAATTCCATTGCTTCATCTTGAATCTGATTTGCTTCATTTTTCAGACGCCGCTCAAAGGTTGTCGAAGAGGGCCAAGACTCCATTGGTCGTCGTCGAAGACGATTCCCCTGTGGCGACAGGAGGGACGTCCGAGACTCCTTTGCCGGATCCGGCAACCCTTCAACACAGCAGCCCCCAGCACAGCCCCCAGCGTAAGAGTTTGAATTATTTCTTACGGTTCGGTGCTTGGGTGCTTTTTTTTACCGATATCCGACTTGTTGATTTGTGTAGGAGCAAGGCAGCCTCATCGGGAGGCCCGGAGGTCACTCCCGAAGCCCAGCCTGCTTCAACTACGTCGCCAAGGGAGAGATCTCCGCCAAGGGAAGACTCTCCGGCAAGGGAGGCCTCCCCGACAGGGGGAGCTTCTCCGGCAATGGGCAGCGCCGACAACCCTCCGGTGGTGGAGACCATGGCCACAGATCCCATTGCCGGTAATCTTCTTTCTTGAGAATTTCCCTTGGGTTCTTTCCTTCTGTTCTTCTTCTCGAACATTTGCATGACTTGTTCTTCTCTTTGATCTCCAGATCCATCCGCCGGAGAGCCGATGGAGACTGATGTTGCCGGCGAGGAGGATGCTCATGGCAACAACGCCGACGCCACCAACATGGAGGAGGAGGCCGGCAGACGGGTCCGGCCACGGAGAGGCCGCCGAGGCTGCCGGGCGCAGAGGCCGGGAGGGGTCCGTGGTCGTACCGACGGCCCCGAGGCCGCAGGGAGCGCCAGGCGCTGCACCGACCGCCGATCCCCCGCCACCGATGCCGCACTGCAGACTGAAGAGCCCCAGCCCGGCCGCCCTATCTCAAGGCGGTGAAGGCGTCTTTATCAGGCTCCCATGGGCATCGAGCTCCAGGGCGCCGGTCGAGGGGGAGACCTTCGACGAGGAGCTGCTCGCCACTGTTGGGATGTCGCTGGTCGACACGCCAAGCAGCAGTGGCGATTCTGAGGAGGAGCAGCTATTGAAGAAGGCTGTTGTCGCTTCACCGCGCCGACAAGCTAAGCTGGAGTCGCGGGAAGCTCTTATCGCGAGCAGGCGGGAGCTGATATGGAGAAGCGCCGCAGAAGAGCTCCTGCCGCCAGCAAGGAAACCCTCCGGGACATAGCGGAGGCGCCGAGCAGCTTGTCGAGGCGCACGGCCTTCATCTTGGAGAAGGCCGAGGTCGGAAATGACAGCAAAGGCTTGCTTTGGCGAGAAGCTCTCTGCAGACAGGAAGGAGGCTGGCGCGGCGGAAGATCAACCTCGGCAGCCTATGAGGAAGATCTTTACGCCTTGAACAATCACTTGGCGGGGCACTCCAGAGGCAAAGGCGCCAGCTGCTGCCGAGGCCGCCAAGGGGGAATTGAAACGAGGGTGGCGCAGCTGGAGGCCACCCTCCGGAGAGCTTCGAGGAGGTCAACGCGTTGAAGCGTGAGCGCCAGAAGGACGCCTACACTCTCGGCGAAGTTGCAGGCCGTCTCATTGAGAGGATCAAGGAGATCGACGCCGCCAAGGATGTCAAAGCGGACACGAGCTGAAATCGACCACCGACGGAGACGCTGGACGGCGCCAGGAGCGGAAGCGGGCCTGTTGAGAAGATCAAGGCCAACGAGAGCTATCGGCGACCGCCACAAATGCCCATAACACCCTCGGAGAAAGCGTGATGCACCGGACGGAGGGTCTTGTGGAGATTGCCGCCACCATCGACAAGGAGCTGACGGAAAGTGGGATGGAAGATCTTGGATACTCCTCAAGCCGAACACCTCAGCCCAGCGCCAAGCTCGATTTATTCTTCAATGGCGTCTTGTGGCTCTCCGGCGACTCGGGCGGCGATCCCGGCGAGGCCCGGCGATGAGTCGCGCCAAATCTGCTCGGAAGTTCTCCGGAAAGGTCTTGATGAAGGTGGCCTACCGCAACCCAGGCCTCGATCTCACCAACGCCTCAAATCCTTGCCACCGGATGCCCGGCGTGGAGGACGCTCAAGGCCTTTATGTCGCCCATCGTGAACAGGGTCGGCAAGGTCAAGAAGGCTTGAAGCGACCGTGTAGACTAGGCCGCCAAGTTTATCTTTCCCTTGTCGCTGCAGATCATATTTAGGAAAACATTTTATTAGATCCGCGACAAGTTATCCTGTAATATACACTATCTTAGGCAATCGAATGCAATGTTATTTGCTCTACTTGATTTCTTCCTTTGTATGTTTTGTACCCCTCGTTCTCGGGGAACTTGTCGGTGCGAGCACCTTTTGCCCTGGCGCTAAGTGCGGAACTTCAGCAACCTTGGCGACAAGCTGCCTCCGACAAAGCAACCTTGTCGCAACTAGTTGCAGCTCACTTAAGTTGTTGAGCGGACTCGAAACAAAGTAAGGCGCACACTAGCTACGAGTTGGTTCCTCCACGCACGTGTTTTCCATACAAAGTACTTATCGTTCGAGGAAGATAACTTAGAAATTTAAAAACTGATTGCCCAAATTAAGCAACTTAGCTTTTTAAATCGTTTGCTTCCCGGCAAGGCATTATCTCCTCGAGCGACGCTTGGCGGTCCACGTCTTTATCTTCTCCTTCCCCTCCGGTTAACTTGTGGGTGGATGAACCTTCCTCATCTCTTTTGAGAAGAAAGAAGAGAAAAATAAAGTCATGGAGCCTAGTGGCTCGTTATTGCTTACCGGGTGTTGATGCTGCACAAAAAATGTCAGGTAATACATGAAAGCATGTTATGAAAGCATGAATTTGACGATCTTTGCTCAACACATAGGCTTTCTTGATGCACGGTCTGCGCCCGGCTTTGTACAAAGGATTACATGCAACAGCGGCAAGACTTGTACAAAAGGGTGGTTGCTTGAGCAGGTTCGCGCAACAGCGTATATCAGTGCAAAACTTACGAAGATGCTCTATATTCCAGGAGTTGCTCACGGGCATACGCCATCTTCGGTCTCTCAAAGGCGGACAAGCGCCGGAGCCTGGTGACTCGTTTCACCCGATAAGGGCCTTCCCACTTCGGCGTCAACTTGTTTGAATTCTTGGCGGATTGAACACGCCGAAGAACAAGGTCGCCTTCCTCGAAGCTTCTGGCATTAACTTTGCGGCTATGGTAGCGGCGCAAAGCTTGCTGATAACGAGCAGCTCGTACAGCAGCCTGAAGACGATCCTCCTCAAGGAGCAGCGCGTCATCTTGTCGCAGCTGCTCTTGCTCAAACTCATCATAAGCGAGCACTCGAGGCGATCCGTATACGAGTTCCGTGGGGAGAACTGCCTCTGCTCCATAGACTAGAGCGAAAGGTGTGCGGCGATGGCTCGATTTGGTGTCGTCTGATTGACCAAGAACCACCGGCAACTCCTCGATCCGGTTTCTTCCGCACTTGTGCAGCACAGCCGAAAGTCCTGGTCTTGAGTCCACGCAGCACTTCAAAGATTTGCCCTCTCCGGCTTGACCGTTGCTTCTCGGGTGAGCAATGTAGCGGCGGAACCTTGGCGCCAAGATCTTGGGCGTAATGCATGAAGGTGCGGCTGCGTGAATTGTGTGCCGTTGTCGGTGATGATCTGTTAGGGATCGAAGCGGCAAACAATCGACTGAAAGAACTTAGCGGCATGTCTTTGTCACCTTCCTCACTGCCTCCACCTCCGGCCACTTTGTGAACTTGTCGATTGCTACGTACAAGTACTCAAAGCCCCCGACAGCTCGGGGGAAGGGGCCGAGGATATCGAGCCCCCAGACCGAAAAGGGCCAGGATAAAGGGATTGTCTGGAGAGCTTGAGCTGGCTGGTGTATCTGTTTGGAATGGAACTGGCACGCTTCACACTTGGTTACTTGTGCGATTGCATCTGGAGGGCTTCGGCGGAAGAAACCTTGCTAGGAAAGATTTGCGGCAAGAGCTCTTCTTGCCAATGTGGTGACCACATATGCCTCCGTGTATCTCTACCAACAGCTTCATCCATCTTCGGCAAATGCACTTCAATTTCACACCGTTGAGTCTTCTTACATGCAGGATGTTGTCAACAAAGCTGGTACATACTTGACTGCCGGGCTACTCTTTCCGCTGCTTCTTGCTCTTCGGAAGTTCTCTGTCTGGAGGAAATGAACAATCTGCTGCGCCCATCTTTGGAGCCTCGTGGCTCGACAACAAGGACTAAAGGCACATCTATCGCTGTGGGAACATCAGCTTCTACGGCAAGAACACGAGTTTCTGCCGGAGTTGACATTCGGCAAGCTTGCGGAGCAAAACTTGTCGGGAGCGTTTGCTTCAACGAAACAAACCCTAGGGCTTGTCGGAGCAGACTGCTCCTCAGCACTCTCGGCGTTGACCTTGGAGACCTTCTTGGCGGCGGCTTCGGGAAGCTCTGCTTAGGAAAGTAGTCGCCGTAAATCAACTTCCTCTTCTTATTACATCCTGTTGATGGTGTTACGGTCGGTTGAGTCGACTTGAGTACAAAGATCCCTGGTTCCACAGTGTAGCTTGAGTGCGGCGCACTTTGACGAGCCATCGGCAATATCATTCTGAGCTCTTGGAACATGTTCCATTTGCGAACCTTCAAAGTGCTCTTCTAGCTTCCTCACTTCATCGACGTAAGCCTCCATCAACGGACTCGATAATCTTTATTTACTTGGCGGACGACAAGTTGCGAGTCACCCGACAATGAGCTTCTTGATCCCAAGGTCCACCGCGATCTGAGACCGGCAAGCAAACCTTCATACTCTGATATTGTTTGTTGCTTGTTCCTTGGGAAAGTGCATCTGGACTATGTACTTGAGGTGCTCTCCGGTGGGTGCGATAAGCAAGACGCCGCACCGGGCGCCTTGCGAGAAGGCACCATCAAAGTACATCAGCCACTCTTTACTCGACTCCTTGGCCAGGGGATGCTCGTCTCTGAATTTCTTAAATGCAGCGTCGGCGTCCATTCTGCTATGAACTCCGCCAATGCTACGCTTTGGATAGTTGAAGTGCTTTCAAACTTGAGACCAAAGCTTGACAGTTCCAAATACCACTCGACTATCACACTTTGTAAACTTCTGGATTTTGCAATATCCTCTTGATTGGAAGCGAGTGACAACTGTTATCTCATGCGCTTGGAAGTAATGGCGCAGCTTTCTCGAGGCCATGAGGAGGCGAAAAGCAGCTTCGCACACCGTAGTACCTTGATCTAGCTCCTGTAAAGGAACTAACAAAGTAGGTAGGCGCTGCACCATCCTTTTCCTAATCTTGCCGCAATCTGCGCAGATCTATCCTTGTCGGGACCGTGAGCTTGTCAGAGAAGCCCCCTGCTTGTCGCTGGACGTACTTGCCGTGGTTGTTAGCTCATCATCCGCCTCCCTCTCCGCTACTAACGCAGCACTAACCACTTGATTGGTTGCCGCTAAATATAACAACAACTTCTCTTGTGGTTTAGGTGCGACAAGTGTTGGAGGGAGGACAGGTACCTCTTCAAGTCTTGCGGCGCAGCCTCCGCTTCGAGTCCATTTCATTGGACCCGCCTTTTTCAAGATTTTGAAAAATGGCGGTAGCGCTCATTGACTTAGAGATAAACCTGCTTGAGAGCAGCTACATGGCCGCAAGTCTTCGCACATCCTTGACACGCTTTGGTGCTTGATCTGCTCAATGGCCTTGATCTTGTCGGGATTGGCTTGATTCCCAGAGACACAAAGAACCGAGAAGCTTGCCAGAAGGGACTCCAAACACACACTTCTCGGGGTTAAGCTTGAGGTTGACCTTGTGCAGATTTGCAAAGGTCTCGTCCAAATCTTGGATCAGAGTTGCTTTATCTTTGCTTTTGACCACTATGTCATCCATGTAGGCTTCTACATTTACGTGCATCTGCGGCTCAAAAGCGTCGTGGACTGCCCTTGCAAATGTTGAACCAGCATTCTTTAATCCGAAAGGCATCCGTATGAAACAATATGTGCCACATGGAGTTATGAATGCGGTCTTCTCTTCATCCTCTTCTGCCATGAAGATCTGATGATATCCTGAGTATGCGTCAAGAAACAAAAGCAGGTCACATCCGGCCGTGGAGTCAACAATCTGGTCAATGCGCGGCAAGGGAAATGGGTCTTTGGGACAAGCTTTATTGACATCAGTGAAGTCTATACAAAGCCTACAGGATTAGCCAACCACGTGGGATGGAGCACTCCTCTGACAAGGCCTGCTGCTTCTAGTTTCTTGATCTCTTCTGCTATGAATTCTTGGCGCTCCACTGCTTGCTTCCCCGACCTTTTTGCTTGACGGGTCGCCGTGAGGACTGACGGCAAGGTGGTGCTCAGTACTTTCACAGGAACACGGGGATGTCGGGACGGTTGCCATGCAAACACATCGACATTCGCCCGCAGAAAGCAACGAGCCGCTTTTCCTATTTAGGGTCAGCGTGGCACCGATGGTGAAGAGTACCACCGGTGCCGTCCTCCTTGGCGGACACCTTCTTGGTTCTTTGGCGGAGCTGCCATTGTCTTCTTCTTGCACTTGCGGTGGAGCTCGATGGTGCGTCCTCGGCGGTAGCGCAGCACTCCGAAGAGGTGCGCTTGCCGGAGTGGGCATCGAGCTCTTGCGGACTTGGTCTTCTTCTTCCCCAGGGAGCTTCGGCGGCAAGTGTCTCGCATGTTGCCACGGCCTGCTGCTTCCCGGTGAGATCTTGTCGGCACAGATAAGTGCGTCCTTCTTGTCGCCGAGACGGAGATGACACTTATCGGGCCTGGCATCTTGAGCACATTGTAGGCGTAGTGAGAGGCTGCCATGAACTTGGCGGCCGGGCGGCCAAGTATCCCATTATAAAGGCAGCGGGGAAATCAGCAACGTCGGCGTAACCCTCTCGATCCTGAAGTTTAGCTTTCGGCTGCCAAATGTCACCGGCAGCGTTATCTTCCTTCGGCTTGCTCCTTCCGGGTTGATCCCTTGAATGTGCCGGTCTCTTCGAGTCATTGTCGGTGATTTGTAGCTTTTGGAGCACTACGGAGGAGATCAGATTCAAGCCCGGCCCGCCGTCAACTTCTTTATCTTGGTAACCTTGAGGTTGCGGATAGTTGGCGAGACCAACATCGGCAAGCATCCGAATCGCAGCTTATGCGATCGGGATGGTCCTCAATATCAAAGATGATAGGCGTCTTTGGACCACTTCAGAGGCTTGCGTGACTCTATGGATGGATTCTGCTGCATTTACTTCCGCATCCCTTTGTTTGAGTTGGCGGTGCGAAGTATGCAGAGAAGCACCACCGTCAACGCAAAGGACCTCTGTGGCTTTCTGAAACTCCTGGTCGTCGGCTTCATCGTCATCTATGTCCTCGTCGCTGTCTTCGTCTTCATTCTTGTCGCGGCCACGGGGAGGTCTGTCTCCTTGCCGCTGCTTGGCCTTGTCGCGGCGTCCCCCCCGGCCAGGGCGCTTCTTGCCAGCTCCTCCAGCACCTTCCTGGGCTTTCTCCTTGTCTCGCCGCTCGTATTCAGCTCTCTGCTGTTCGACAAGCTGCTCGACCTTCTTACTGACTCTGGAGGTCATGGCCCTTGGTGCGGTGGATCTTGCAATACCGTTTGTTGGAACTATCACGCTTGTCGGTGACCGCCACGGCTTGGTTGTCGGCGCCCCGGCAACCTCCTTGCCGGAGCCGACAACCTTTGGCGGCACCTCCGTTTCTTGGACTGCTCGACAACTAGCACATCTTTGCCTTTCTTTTTTCTGTTATTCCGCCTCGGCCCTTCCTTGGAGAGCGGTCTCCTCACCGCCGACTCTGCTCCCACATCCTCTCCACGAGTCTCCTTCCTTCTTAAGCACGTGCACACTTGTCGGCCAGGCGTAGAGCTCGCTGGCGTCCTTTACCTTACATCGCCATCTCCTCCCTCATCCTGCGGTTTAGCACATTACGATGGAATGCACCGATCACCATGGCAGGGTGGAGCGTCGGGGATGTTGTAGTGCACTCGACTGAATCTCTGGATGAACTTCATAAAGACTCTCCCTCCTTCTGGGCAAGCAGGTGGAGATCACTCTCACAGCCATGAGGCTTGTGGCCGCACCGTGAAGGCGCCAACAAACCGTGGCACAAATCTGCCCAAGAAGAAATAGAGCTATCCGGCAAGTGCATGAGCCAAGATCTGACGTTTGGCTTGAGCACCAAAGGAAAGTAGTTGGCGAGGATTTTGTCGCCTGTCCCCTGCAGCTTGCACCGCGATGGTGTAGATGCTGAGGAACTCCGACGGGTGTGTCCTGCCATCATACTTTTCTGGTACATCTGGTTTGAAGTTTTTCTTGTCGGGCCACCGGACTTTCCGCAGCTCTCGAGTGAACGCAGGACAACCTACCGCGTACGGCAAGTCGCCTGGTTCCCCTGGCGCATGCATATCGACAGTGGGCCCGGCGCGTTGGTCTGATTGACGGCGCGCTTCTCTTCGGCGCTCGATACGGGTTCGAGCGTCTTCTTCTTGCCGTTCTCGGAGAACTTGGCGCTGATCGCGGCGAGCTCGCGGATCCGACGATGATGTGGAGTCGCTGTCGAGGTGGATCCGGCGAGTCGGCGATCTTGGTCTTCGGGAAGGGGAATGCACAGTGGCTGCACCCCCGCAAGTCTCGTCACCATCAGTTCGCGCCTTGTCGCCCCGCCGCGGCTGCGAGGCATTCGGTTGCCGCGGGGCGTGCGTTAATGGCGAAGCGATGAGACTCTGAATTGTGGCCCTCCATTCGTCGACCTTATCGGCCGTTGGAGGGTAATCTAGAAATAACCGAGCTCTAGCCAAAGCTTCCGCTGGTGTGGTTGGCGGCAACGGCGTGCGGGCGAAGAACGGGATGTGCTCGGACTCCTAACCAAGTTAGGAGGAGCATCCATCCCGCCTGCGACCGTACCTCGATTGTACCAGCATGCTGGGGTGCATGCGGGTCTCGAGGCCTCGGGATCCTCCAGCTTGGCCTTGATCCAGTGAGCGTATGGTGCCGCGAGCATCATGGCCACTGCCGGTCTCAGCGCCTCCTGCGAAGGGCCAGCGGTGCGGTCTCGACGCCGACGCCTTTGTGCTGCCTTGTCCTTGGATCTGGCGGCATTGTGGGCTCCCTCGACGCCGCTGGTTCCTCCGCCATGACGTTTCCCCCACCACGATAGCTCCGGTGGTGGCGGGTTCGGCAGCGGGACGGCTCTGCTGTCTGCCAAGGCTTCTTCTTCGCGCCATGTTGACGAAGATGTTGATGAAGTTGCTCGTGGTGACCTCCGGATCGGGTTCACACAGCCTCGACGCGCTTCTACCCGGGCGCGCCAAAGATGTCGGGAAATCTGCACCACCACGGACACCCACGGGACCGGGCCCCTTCTCGTTTGGCATGGGCGGAGATTGCGCAAAGAGCGGATCGAGGCGATCACACGGCGGATTTACCCGGCCGAGCTCTCCGGAGAGATAATACTCCTACTGCTGCTTGTCTGGTTGTATTGTGTTCTTGCTAGGGAGCGCAGGGAGCTACAAAAACCTAGCTTGAGAGTATGTGGCCTCGTACGAGCTGAACTGAACGAGCCGACCTCCCACTACGTTGCGCTCGGGCCTCCTTTTATAGGTACAAAGGGGTCACCACAGGTGGCAAGTAGACGGGGGTAGAATAGGAAAAACAGAGGTTGGTACACCGCTTTGTACAGTGTACAGTGGACTATACCTAACTCTGACGGCAAGGGACAAGAGTCATAAATGCCCGTCCCTGTCGCCTGAAAAGTGCAACCTGGACCGTCAAGTGCACCTCCGTTGCCACGACGACAGCTTGTCGGCCGCTTGTCGCCGCGCTCCCCGCTGGCTGCCCTGACCCGACACGTGCGTCTGGGGAAGCCCCATGGCGACCGCGTTGGTGGATGAGCTAGAGCGAGAGGAAGAGAGGTTACCTGCAGCGGCAAGCTGCCTTGTCAGCGCAAGGTTCTTGTCGCGCTTGGGAGCTTGTCGCTCATCAAGCCTTCCGGCAAGCTCCTCTTGCCGGGGCCTTGCTTCCTTCTTGCCTCAAGTGGCCTTCCGGCAAGCTCCTCTTGCCGTGGGCCTTCTTCGTGCCTAGGGTGGTCTTCCGGCAAAGCTCTTCTTCTTTGGGGTCTTGTCTTCTTTGGTGATAACACTTTGTTCTTGAATGGCTCAAAAGAGCCACGAAGAGCTTTGGTGATCATCCGCAAGCCTTACTGCTGGGTGTCGCATCGCCTGGGCGTGCGAAGTTCGGGATACTAGGGTACCCCTACTTTAGTACACCGACACTGTCATTATATATCCTTTTTCCGATAATTCTTTTATTTGCTTCTTCAATTCTACCAACTCGGATGGTGCCATTACGTATGGTTTCTTGTATATGGGGTGGTTCCGGTGCTAGCTCAATGCTGAATTCTATCTCTCGGTGCGGTGGCATGCCTTGTAATTCTTCGAAATAAACGCCTGAAATTCACACACTCTTTGGAACTTTGCTTAACTCAGAAATGTCCACCTTGTTCAATCTCGGTTGCCGAGATATTTGTCTCTCTTTGGCTGAAACTTTTATTGTCTTCCCGTGATGGTGTGTAAGAATTACGGTCCGGTTGAAGCAGTCAATAAATCCTCTTTTGGTGGTTAACCAATCCATCCCTAAGATGACATCCAGTCCTTTATTTTCCAATACAATAAGGTTGGCGTGAAACTTCAATCCTTCAAATTCAATAACCACACCTTGGCAGTAACTCTGAAGTTACTTGCTTAATCCGGGGACTTGACAATCATGGATTTTTCCAAGGAAGCATCGAAAAATTATTTTGCAAAGCAAACCTCTTGAAATGAATGAGTGAGAAGCTCGAGAATCAAACAAAACCGGGTGGCGGGTGTTGTGTTGACGAGGAACGTCTGCACGTATATCCGGGCATTTGTGCTTCTTCTCTGGTCACGGGTTCGATGACCCTTCCGTGGTTGTTATTGGGGTTGAAATTGTTTCGCTTGGGCGCTGAATTATTGCCACCGTTGTTCGGCTTTGGGGTCGAGTTCCTTGGCTTGGGGCCTTTGCTTGGCATAGTGCCTTCTTCTCCACAAGCGTAGCAAATGCTTGCTTTGGGCGATATGTGAACTCCTTGTCCCTTGCATGGAAATTCTTGATTGGGTGTGAGGCGTTTATGCGTGGGTTTGTGTGTCCCATTTTTCTGAAAATCCGTCTTGCTTCGGTGGTTGCGAGTAAGAGTAGTCTGGTCCCTTTTTCGCTTGTGGAAATCCTCCAAGCTGCGTCGTTCATTCTCCAGGGTAATCGCTTTATCCACCAGTGTTTTGAAATCTGGGAAGGTGTGCACGACCAGCTGGCATTTAAGTACTGGTGCCGCATCGTCCAGGAATTTTTCCATCTTTTTGCCTTCAGTCATACGCTCTTACGTATGGCGTAGCGACACAATAGAGTAAATTGACTGCTGTATTCGACATCGTCATGGTCCTCTACTTGAGGTCATCAAACTCCCTCTTCTTGATCTTCATAACACTTTTAGGAATGTGCCCCACGAAAACCTTCTTTGAATTCCTCCTGTGTTATATCATTTTTCGTTGGGGTGCATGTGTAGGAAGTTTTCCCACCATGATGCAGCTGCTCCAGTGAGATAGTGCGGTGCATACAGTACTTTCTCATGGTCTGAACACTGTGCAATAAATTAATTTTCTTTCCATGTCCCGAAGCCAATCATCGGCCTCAAGAGGTTTGTCCGTATGAGAAAATGTTGGGGACGCGTCTTACATGCTCGGACAATTTTGGATTGCTGCTGATACGGTCCATGGTGATTCCCCATATTGATGACTTGGTTCATCATTTCCTGATGTTATTGTTGACTCTGTTCATAAAGGCGGCATACTTGTGAAAATGCGGTTTCGCTGCCCTGTTGACTTGACTGCCTCTGTGTGAAATTGTTGCTTGTTTGTGTGCCATAATTTTCCTCTGGCGGATTTGGCATGGAGCGCGTCCAAGGACGAGACATTTTTCCCTCTGGGGATACATTTTGTAAAACTCATAAGAAAAGAAATTTAGTCGCAAAAATCAATAAATTCATAAAGATGGGAAATTTTTAAATGCTCCAAGATTTTTCAAGAGAATATTCGATTGCGCACGGAGAAGGACTGCTCATTACATATCTTACACGCAAGCAGTAATTATACAATACATCACTCAGGATATGCGTACATATTCCTGACATGTTATTTAGGCTAGTGCACTTCTCCCCGTTCCTACATGATGCACAAACAAGCTACTACTCATAGCCTATGTACATATAAACATATCGTACAATCCGTACATCGTCGCATGGCTGCTAAGCGTACTCATTCGGAGATGGTGAGGATCTCCTTGGCCTGCCGAGGGTGAGGCCAGTGAGGTCAGACTCAACCTCCTCCTCGCTAATAGGCTCCAGACGTGAAGTGCTGCAGCTGAGTCGATGGAGCGGGCGCCATAGGCGTGAGCAACACGAACAGAGTGGGCGCAATCGGTGGTGCAGTCACGAACTGAAGTGGGCGCAATGACTTGGTTGAACTCCTCGGTGGTAGGCAGTGACGACGATGCAGTGGCGTAGAATGGTAGGTGAACAAGATGTCGACGACGCAGACGAAAGTCAGTGGTGGTGCGGTGCGTGGAGCTCCCTCCTGTTGGCGGCCTGACCATGGACTGAGTCCATGCGGGCAGCCACAAGGTCGTCCACCAGGTTGTCGAAGGCTGCCTCCAGAGCCCGTAGGTACTCGACAAGCATCTCAAAAGCCTCGTCTCGCTCTCCTCCGGGGCACGAGAATGCGTAGTGACAGGTGTATGGCACGTGGCATGGAAGGTAGCGGTAACGACGAAGTCTTCATCGAAGGAAGAACATCTCGAGACGCGAGCTATCGCCTCACGGGCAGCCATCTGCATAGCATGCTTCTCCGTAGGCATGGTTTCCCCAAGAACCGGAAGCGGCGTAACTCAACACGCCTCCCTTGAATTGCACCGCGCTGGTGCATGGATAGACTGTCGTTGATCTTGTGCTGATAGAGTGTGAAGATCAAGCACTGATGGCCCCATCGCGACCTGAACGATGAAGGAGCAGGAGCTTGACAAATCCCTCGAACACGTTAGCGAACATCTGTGACTCACAGTCGCTGCCAGCCATCTACAAAAGTAGGCAAAAATTCTGAATGGTCAGATCATAAATTTATGCTGACTGTCAGAATTATAACTACATTTGCAAAAATGACAAATAACTCTACTATGCTAATAAACAATTAGCGATCGCACCTAGTGGCTTCCTACAGTCAGCCTGGCTCTGGTACCAAGTTTGTCACGACCGGTTTTTCAATAAAATACTTATTGAGAAATCGATCTTTTGATTCCAGTATAGGAAGAGTTATCCATACTGGTTGACAAATTCTTGATACGTATACAAGAGCATCAAATATATTACAGGGTTGAGCTGAGGTTGCTCAACAATTTATTACAAATGCGCCAATATTGTACATAAGGAAGATTATGAAACAGGGGTGTGGTGGCATGCTACTGACTCGACTTAAAAGTGGTGGTGGATATGTTACAGTGGAGTGGATAACAAGACTCCTATATAGGCGGCTCATCGAGCGTCAGGGTGAGGCTCGATGAATTTATTTGGGTAGCGGAAGCGGATATAATACAATGACCAACACACAGGTCGCACGGGACTGACTCGACTCCTCTAGGCGTCGGACTTGCTATCGAACTCTACATCCATGAGATCGTCTTCATCAACATCTGGCCAAATCAACAAGCCAGGTGAGTACTTTGAAAGTACTCGCAAGATAGTTCGGGCATAAGATATAACAAATGCATGCATGAATGTGTTATGAGGAAATAACAATGCACACTCAATTAATAAATATTTGCACGACATGATAAGTAAAAAGGAAGTCGAGCGGTAGTCCTCCCAAAATCCCAACAAACAATGAAAACCGATCGGTGTATGCAGGCGGCGCCTCGAAGGGTAAACAAATAAATAATCATTGCAGCGATCGGGCGTCTAAGCGACACCACATAAAGGGCTCATATTGAAAAAGTAAATGACATGCGTGCCCGCGATCGGGCGTCGGAGCAACATCACGTAAAGGGCTTATATCGAAAGTAAATAACAAGCGTGCCCGCGATCGGACGTCTGGCGACATCGCAGAAAGGGCTTATATCAAAAGTAAATATCAAGTGTGCCGCGGTCGGACGTCTGAGCGACATCGCAGAAAGGGCTTATATCGAAAGTAAATAACAAGCGTGCCACAGTCGGACGTCTGAGCGACATCGCAGAAAGGGCTTATATCAAAAGTAAATAACAAGTGTGCCACAGTCGGACGTCTGAGCGACATCGCAGAAAGGGCGTAATTTTCATTATTCATATCTGATGAATTCACGAAGATATAATACTCATAGGAAATATTCAACACATAACAATAAACGGGTTAGTCCACCCACAGGAATAAACATTTAACCGGACTTAACACTCATGTGGTTCACCGGAGTTTTGTCACAGAGACTGACACTTGACAAGATAAGTTGAACACAGTACTTGGACATGGATAAGATGATTCAAAGGATTTTTGACTCTGCAGAGTTTGTACTAATTACCCACAGCCAACGGATTTTCGTAGTCACGAAGGAATAGTTCGTTTATGGTATTTCGCAGTAAACGCATCTAACCAAGACACACACCATCCCACCTCACGATGCCAGGAATCACCCTGACAATGTTCAAGAAATACTTTGAGACGGGGAGATCACAACCTCGAAGAGCATGGGATCAAATTTATATACGCGCGCTCTAAGGGGTGCCCCCCTCTCGGTCCCAACCGGAAACACCCATGCCCCCTGACCGGATGACTGGCTTTAATCCAGGGCCATGGAACCCTCATCACGGCCTCTCTATTTGGTGTGTACCAAGAAAGAGGTTTGCAACTTACTAAGCCATATCCCTTGCGGAAAACATGTGGTAGTACAGGAGGGGAAAGCGGACGGAAACGTGATTTGATTCACGTTGACATCGGAGTCAAGTAGTGCGGTATAAGACTGGCATGCTACAACACTGCCATCTTACCCATTCTCATGCCATCACATGGCCATGCAAACTCATTCCAACAACATATGGATTTTCGAAACTCACTTGCCTCAACTTTGCATATAACATAACATTTATCGAAATGCTCGTAAACATGCCATGAAACTATTTAATGCAAACGTGCAACGAACACTCATCATATCAAAGGTTCAAACATGCTTGCTTGGTTCGGAGTAGTCGAAGTCTAGCTTGGCGAAGTTCGCGGTTCCGTCACCTCCTTTGGTATCTACGGTATAAGAAAATACTTACTAACATAAATACCAAGAGTGCACAAAAAAAAGTGTTCCAACTATTTTTCAAATAAATATGAAAAAAAACTAGACAGAAAAATAAAGATGACAGAAAAAGAATCAATCAAAAATCAGTTTCGCTTAAAAGTTATAAAGGTTATAATCCAGGACTCGTTTGTAATGAAACGTAAAGATTCGAGGGCCAACTTATAAAACAGAAACGCTCTGGCTAAAAAAAAAACCGTCAACCGCAAAGGAAGCGTGACTCTGGCTGCGTTTCAGAAAATGGTTCAAAAAAAAAAAAATATCGACGAGGGGTCCCACCCGTCAGTTTGAATTTTCAAACGGGGAAAGTGAGCGTCGGCCGAGAGCTGCGCGGTGGTCACCCGGCGGCCCGATCCACGGCGAGTTGGGAGGATCGGAGATACCTCGTGCTCGTGGTGTCCTTCAGCGTCGGGTGGAGTGGTGGTGGTGGTGGTCGGCGAGCACCACGTCGACGGATCCTTGCTCACGTGAGACGGCGGCTCGGGTGGAGTTGGGTCTCGTCGGGGAGGGCTGCGGAGGTCAAATTGAAGCCGGGGTTAGGTCACTGGGTTCCCGAGGAGACTATTGACGAGATTTGGGCGGCGGGGATGGCCTCACCGGAGTGGATCGAGCTGGTGGCCGAGGCGGAGCGGGGCGGCCAGAGTTGGAGGAGGAGACCTCCTCGAGGTCCCCCTAGTGGCCTGGCGGGGTTCTGGTGGTGTGTAGGGGTGGTGCGTGCTCGAGAACGAGCTCGGGACTCCATTTTATAGGCGATCCGAGGCGGTGGCCGTGAACGGAAATCTCCGGCGATGGTTACGGCGGTGCAGTGGTTGGTCGGGTAATTTAGGGAGTTGGGCATCAACATGGAGGTCCACGGGCTCCGTTTAGAGGCTAACCCAGGTTGGATTTGGCGCGCAAGGGTGGTTTCTTGAGCCGAGCAGGCGGCGCGAGCCATTCGGTCGACGCGGAGGCGCGCCACAGTAACTAAAGACCCCGGCGGCAGTCTTTCGAAAGGCGGTGCATCTTTGGCATGCATGAGGCCACGCCGAGGCTAGGGGGTTGGTGGCCTTGAGCATAGCGAAGCGAGCGGCCGGTTGCGTTAGCCGCCACGGGTGGTTTCGCCATCGCAGAAAAGCTGCCGGCGTCGTGATACTCGCCGCCACCGACACCTGCGTCCGTCAAGTCAAAGGCGTCACGGTTTTCTGGTCGGGAGAAGGGCCGTCATAGCGCCATGTGGTGCACGGGTGATCGGTGACAAGTCACTGACGAAAACGACACTGAAGATAACTCTGAAACTCTGAATTTTTCTGGAAGTGTACAGGAACAGTGCCGGCCAAGTGTTTGATGAAATGAGTCAAGCATGAGAAGAGTTTTTCTGGTGCTGATCTTTGGTGTGGTGGCCTCTCAAAGCACCTGGGGGCTGCCGAAATTTTGGTGGAATTTTTGGAGAAAGAAAAATATGAATTTCACCAAAAATGATGAATCTGCTCCAAACTTGAAGTGGTCAAAACTTGAAAATTTTGAAAAGAGGAAGAGTGGATCTTGATGGATCTAGGTTGGGGGTGCTAAGGACTATCCAGAGGAGTTGGTCTGAGATCAAAACTCAAAAGAAATCAGGTACTTCCTTTGTAAATCACCTAGGCTTAAAATAATTGATGTAATTGTTTTTGGGAAAGGAATAAATGAAATAAAATTCAAAAATGGTTTGAACCTGTTGGAACAGAATGTTTGAGTTGCCCCAAAGTGGAGGGAGGTGTTTTGGGAGGATTTACCACATGAGGTATGGTAAAACCATAGATAGTTTCAAAACAAAAGAGTAGCCCCAAAACCCATAGGGTTTCTTTTTAAAGGAAAATAAATTCCAAAAATATATTGAGATGGGAAAAATCAGAAGAAAGGTTTTTAATAACCAAACACCAGGGTTAATGAAAATACAAAAATGAAATCCTTGCCCTGGGGAAAAGTTTTGAGAGAGAGGTTTTTGGAAGGATTTAAATGACCTTCAAATCAAACAAAGTTTTTTTTTGTTGAAAACCAAATAAAGATTTTGGAGTGTCACACTTGCCGGTAACGAGATTGAACTAGGTATAGAGATACCGAGGATCGAATCTCGGGCAATTAACATATTGATGACAAAGGGAACAACGTATGTTGTTATGCAGTTTGACCGATAAAGATATTCATAGAATATGTAGGAACCAATATGAGCATCCGTGTTCCGCTTATTGGTTATTGACCCGGAGACGAGTCTCGGTCATGTCTACATAGTTCTCGAACCCGTAGGGTCCGCACGCTTAACGTTCGATGATGATCGGTATTATGAGTTTATGTGTTTTGATGTACCGAAGGTTGTTTGGAGTCCCGAATGTGATATTGGACATGACGAGGAGTCTCGAAATTGTCGACATATAAAGATCGATATATTGGAAGGCTATGTTTGGACATCGAAATGGTTCCGGGTGAGTTCAGGCATTTACCGGAGTACCGGGGGGGTTACTGGAACCCCCGGGGGAGTCGTTGGGCCTTAATGGGCCTTAGTGGGAGAGAGGAGGAGGCGGCCAAGGTGGGGCGCCCCAAGCCCAATCCGACTGGGAAGGGGTCGCCCCCTTCCTTCTCTCCTTCTCCCTCTTCCTTCTTCTCCTACTCCAACTCGGGAAAGGAGGAATCCTACTCCCACCGGCAGTAGGACTCCCCCTTGGGCGCGCCATGAGAGGGCTGGCCTCCCTCCTCCACTCCTTTATATCACGGGGAGGGGCACACCATAGACACACAAGTTGATTGTTTAACCGCAGCGGTGCCCCCCTCCATAGATTTCCACCTCGGTCATATCGCTAGTAGTCCTTAGGCGAAGCCCTCGCGTCAGAATAACTTCATCATTACCGTCATCATGCCATCGTCTTGTGAAACTCTCCCTCGACCTCATTTGGATCTAGAGTTCATGGGGACGTCACCGAGCTGAACGATGTGCGAATCAGCGGAGGTGCCGTATTTTCGGTACTAGGATCGGTCGGATCATGAAGACGTACGACTACATCAACCGCGTTGTCATAACGCTTCCGCTTTCGGTCTACGAGGGTATGTGGACAACACTCTCCCCTCTCGTTGCTATGCATCACCTGGATGGATCTTTCGTGTGCGTAGGAAAATTTTGAAATTACTGCGTTCGCCAACAGTGATCTATGATGTCTCTTACCAATTTACCACTATCGTTTTGGGGTTATGCATTAGAGACAGCTGCATTCACGTCAAATAGGGTGAAGGAAATATGCCCTAGAGGCAATAATAAAGTTATTATTTATTTCCTCATATCATGATAAATGTTTATTATTCATGCTAGAATTGTATTAACCGGAAACGTAATACATGTGTGAATACATAGACAAACATAGTGTCACTAGTATGCCTCTACTTGACTAGCTCGCTAACCGAAGATGGTTGAGTTTCCTAGCCATGGACATGAGTTGTCATTTGATTAACGGGATCAAATCATTAGGAGAATGATGTGATTGACTTGACCCATTTCGTTAGCTTAGCACTCGATCGTTTAGTATGTTGCTATTGCTTTCTTCATGACTTATACATGTTCCTATGACTAAGAATTATGCAACTCCCGTTTACCGAAGGAACACTTTGTTTGCTACCAAACATCACAACGTAACTGGGTGATTATAAAGGTGCTCTACAGGTGTCTCCGAAGGTACTTGTTCGATTAGCGTATTTCGAGATTAGGATTTGTCATCCGATTGTCGAGAGGTATCTACGGGCCCTCTCGGTTATGCACATCACTATAAGCCTTGCAAGCAATGTGACTAATGAGTTAGTTGCAGGATGATGCATTACATAACGAGTAAAGAGACTTGCCGGTAACGAGATTGAACTAGGTATTGAGATACCGACGATAGAATCTCGGGCAAGTAACATACCATGAGAAAGGGAACAACGTATGTTGTTATGCGGTTTTAATGATAAAGATCTTAAAGTAGAATATGTAGGGAGCCAATATGAGCATCCAGGTTCCGCTGTGGTTATTGACCGGAGACGTGTCTCGGTCATGTCTACATAGTTCTCGAACCCGTAGGGTCCGCACGCTTAAAGTTTGGTGACGATCGGTATTATGAGTTTTTGTGTTTTGATGTACCGAAGGTAGTTCGGAGTCCCGGATATGATCACGGACATGACGAGAAGTCTCTAAATGGTCGAGACATAAAGATCGATATATTGGATGACTATGTCCGGACACCGAAAGTGTTTCGGGAGGTTTCGGCCATTTACTGGAGTACCAGGGGGTTACCGGAACCCCCGGGGGAGTATATTGGGCCTAATGGGCCATAGTGGGAGAAGAGGAGGGGCGGCCAGGGCAGCCGCGCGCCCCCTCCCCCTCTAGTCGCCCCCCTTTTTCCTTCTCCTCCTCTCTCCCTTCCTTCCCTTCTCCTACTCCAACAAGGAAAGGAGGAGTCCTACTCCCGGTGGGAGTAGGACTCCCCCCTTGGCGCGCCCTCCTTGGCCGGCCGCCTCTCCCCCCTTGCTCCTTTATATACGGGGGCAGGGGGCACCTCTAGACACAAGTTGATCTGTTGATCTCTCCCAGCCGTGTGCGGTGCCCCCCTCCACCATATTCCACCTCAGTCATATCGTAGTGGTGCTTAGGCGAAGCCCTGCGTCGGTAGCAACATCATCACCATCATCACGCCGTCGTGCTGACGGAACTCTCCCGTGAAGCTCTGCTGGATCGGAGTTCGCGGGACGTCATCGAGCTGAACGTGTGCTGAACTCGGAGGTGCCGTACGTTCGGTACTTGGATCGGTCGGATCGTGAAGATGTATGACTACATCAACCGCATTGTGCTAACGCTTCCGCTTTCGGTCTACGAGGGTACGTGGACAACACTCTCCCCTCTCGTTGCTATGCATCACCATGATCTTGCATGTGCGTAGGAAATTTTTTGAAATTACTACGTTCCCCAACAGTGGCATCCGAGCCAGGTTTATGCGTAGATGTTATATGCACGAGTAGAACACAAGTGAGTTGTGGGCGATACAAGTCATACTGCTTACCTGCCTGTCATACTTTGGTTCGGCGATATTGTCGGATGAAGCGGCCCAGACTGACATTACGCGTACGCTTACGTGAAACTGGTTCTACCGACGTGCTTTGCACATAGGTGGCTGGCGGGTGACAGTTTCTCCAACTTTAGTTGAACCGAGTGTATACGCCTACGGTCCTTGAGAAGGTTAAAACAGCACTAACTTGACGAACTATTCGTTGTGGTTTTGTTGCGTAGGTAAGAACGGTTCTTGCTCAGCCCGTAGCAGCCACGTAAAACTTGCAACAACAAAGTAGAGGACATCTAAGTTGTTTTTGCAGGGCATGTTGTGATATGATATGGTCAAAGCATGATGCTATATTTTATTGTATGAGATGATCATGTTTTGTAACCGATTTATCAGCAACTGGCAGGAGCCATAGGGTTGTCGCTTTATTGTATGCAATGCAATCGCCCTATAATTGCTTTACTTTATCACTAAGGGGTAGCGATAGTCGTAGAAGCAATAGTTGGCGAGACGACAACGATGCTACGATGGAGATCAAGGTTGTAGGATCGGAAGTATGTCTAGAGGGGGGTGATTAGACTACTTGACCAAATAAAAACTTATCCTTTTCCCAATTTCAGTCTTTGGCAGATTTTAGCTATCTAAGCACAAGTCAAGCAATCTTAACACAATTCAAGCAAGCATGCAAAGAGTATATGGGCAGCGGAAAGTAAAGCATGCAACTTGCAAGAATGTCAAGGGAAGGGTTTGGAGAATCCAAACGCAATTGGAGACACGGATGTTTTTGTCGTGGTTCCGATAGGTGGTGCTATCGTACATCCACGTTGATGGAGACTTCAACCCACGAAGGGTAACGGTTGCGCGAGTCCACGGAGGGCTCCACCCACGAAGGGTCCACGAAGAAGCAACCTTGTCTATCCCACCATGGCCGTCGCCCACGAAGGACTTGCCTCACTAGCGGTAGAACTTCACGAAGTAGGCGATCTCCTTGCCCTTACAAACTCCTTGGTTCAACTCCACAATCTTGTCGGAGGCTCCCAAGTGACACCTAGCCAATCTAGGAGACACCACTCTTCAAGAAGTAACAAATGGTGTGGTGATGATGAACTCCTTGCTCTTGTGCTTCAAATGATAGTCTCCCCAACACTCAACTCTCTCTCACAGGATTTGGATTTGGTGGAAAGAAGATTTGAGTGGAAAGCAACTTGGGGAAGGCTAGAGATCAAGATTGATATGGTAGGAATGGAATATCTTGGCCTCAACACAAGGGTAGGTGGTTCTCTCTTAGAAAATGTGTATTGGAAGTGTAGGTTCGTTCTGATGGCTCTCTCCACAAATGAAGAGTGGGTGGAGGGGTATTTATAGCCTCCACACCAAATCTAACAGTTACACACAATTTACCAATCTCGGTGAGACCGAATTGAGAAACTCGGTCGGACCAATTCAGCAAATCTAGTGACTGTTAGGATTTTCGGTGGGACCGACATGCAACTCGGTAGGACCGATATGGTTAGGGTTAGGGCATAACGTAATCTCGGTGAGACCGATTACACAAGCTCGGTGAGACCAACTTTGGTAATAAGCTAACCAGAGAGTTGGTCGTAAACTCAGTGGGACGGTTCGCTCATTTCGTGGGACCGAAATGTTCTGAAAAGGGAAACAAAGAGTTTACATTGCAATCTCGGTGGGACCGATCGCTCATCTCGGTGGGACCAAAGCGTTACGAAGGGAAACAGAGAGATTATAATCCCATCTCGGTGAGACCGAGATCCCTATCGGTGAGACCGATTTGCCTAGGGTTTGTGGCGATTGGCTATGACATCCGAACTTCGGTGTGCCAGGATAGAAAGAATAGGTAGGGCCGAGTTTGACTTTTGGTTTAGGTCATATGTGGATGTGAGAAAGTAGTTGAGGGCTTTGGAGCATATCACTAAGCACTATGGAGCAAGAAACTCATTAAGCAACACCTCATCCCTCCTTGATAGTATTGGCTTTTCCTATAGACTCAATGTGATCTTGGATCACTAAAATATAAAATGTAGAGTCTTGAGCTTTTGAGCTTGAGCCAATCCTTTTATCCTTAGCATTTTGAGGGGTCCACTTTTCTCATCCATGCCATGCCATTCATTGAGCTTTTCCTGAAATATTCATCTTGGAATAATGTTAGCTCAATGAGCTATATGTTGTTAGGAATTACCAAAACCACCTAGGAATAGTTGCACTTTCAATCTCCCCTTTTGGTAATTGATGACAACATATAGATCAAAGCTTCGACAAATGATCATAAGAGAGAAAAACATTGTCGCTTTGAGAAGTATGTGATAAGCAAGAGCTCCCCCTAAATTTGTGCATAGTTTAAGATTTGCTTTGGACTACAAATGCACAAGAAGTTAGGCTCATGGATTACTCTTCCATGTCACATACATCTTGGTGGAGCACTCAAAATGATAATAATTGAATACATGCACTCATCACCAAGCAAAGTGAATGATCATATAGAGATAAAAGGATAATGCCATCCAACAAGCATAAATGTAGCATATGATCAAACACATGATCATCCAAGTATCACACAGACATAATGTATCTCAAACAAGCAAATAAAGTTCAACCACCAAAGCAAGAGAGAATAAAAAGCAACACTCTCTCTCGGCCTATGATCTATACATTTTTTCTCCCCTTTGGCAACAAGTTACCAAAAAGTTCATAGAAAATGCATAGTACTAAATCGTCTCTCGTGCTTGATCTTCGTGTGATGGTGTAGACAGTAACGCCAAGGACGAAGGCATTAGTTGATGTAGATGGAGCTGGTGGAGTAGGTGCTTTGGAGCTGGTGGTAGTCTGAAGAGTCAGTGCGTATGAAGTGGCTCGTGTCTAATCGCACCGCAATGATCTCTGAGCTCTAGGCACTCTGGCAAATGCCTTAGTGGTTGACTTGCCCTTCCTCTCACGCATATCATCCTGAAGTTGCTCAACAACGGACTGGATCTCTGTGACCTTCACATCCATGTCATAGAACTTCTGCTCCATGATCCTCTCCAAGCTCTCCTGGTTTCGAGTCAAGGTGGCTAGCCCCTTCTCAATCCTCAGAGTGGATGCAATCAAGTAGCCAAGTTGATCCTGCTTTCTCTTCAAAAAGTACTGAGATGCCTCTTCCATTGTTGGCATCTTGGCAGCCTTCTCAGTCCTTGCCTTCTCCTTCTTAGCTTGTGCTTGCACGGTAGATGGTTCATCTTCATCCATAACCACTTGGTCGTCCTCAAAGTCTGGATAGATAGGCATGTGCTCCTTGTCCAAAAAGGATGTGCCTGTGCCCATCTTGGAGTTAATCAGCTCCTGGATCTGTGGGGCATATCCACAACTCCTCTTTTGGTCAAGATTGTCCTCTTGATAGTCTCAACTATAAGGATCATGACCTTGAACTTCGTGGCACATCAAATAAGTGTAGCAGATTTATTGCATGGCCTCCGATCATGTTGTGATCACCGACTTGGGCAAAAGAGTGTTCCTGAGGATCCAGTTAATGGTTGGCAGTCCTGACAGAAGATAATGTACTGATCCAAACTTGTGTGATTCTATAGTAGCATCTGGGATCTCCTTGTACATATGTGCCATAGAGTTGTGATCCATCTTCTTCTTGGCATAGTCATCCAAGTCATCCTCTTCCTCCTTAGGTGCATTGATCAGATTAGCCCATTCTTCAATAGATGATTGCTACCTAGTACCTTCAAACATCCATACTATCCTGCCATCCGGATAGAAGTGTCTTTGTCAGGAGTAGAATTGCATTATGAGCTCCTCATTCCACTTTGTGAGCTTCACCAACAAAGTCCTGCCACTCCACAAGCATCAAACTGTCATACACACCAGGATAGTGTTCTTCATTCTCCTTCATGTAGGTCCAGTCAACCCACCTCATGTCACACACTATTGGCTTCTTGTCCAACAACACTGTCTCATAGAAATCCTGTTGTTCCTTTGTGTGGAACATGTAGTCAACAGCAGTCCTCCTTCTGGTGGCATATGGATCTGACTCTCTCCATAGCCTCAATCTTGAGTCTCTCCTGATCTTCATGTCCTCAGCTACAGGATGGGCATCATTATGATCTGGAATTTTAGGCTTCAATTTTCTCAAGACATGTGTCTCATCATCTTCTTCTTCAAGAATAGCTTTAGAACTGGGGCCTTGTTCTTCTCAAGAATTGGAATGTTCCTGGTACTCCTCTTAGGTACAGTCTCGGGCTTGGAGGCAGCTTTGGGTGCTTCTTTGGGCTTTGATGATGCAGCCCTGACCTGATAGCATCACCCATAAGCTTCTGAGCCTTGGGTGCTGGTGCAGCAACCTCTTCTTCTTCCTCCTCTTCCATCATGGAAGGCTTTCAATTACTCTGGCCATGGTCTTCTTGACCCTGTCCTTCCTCTTCTTCCCTTCTGCAGCAGCCTCTTTGGGTTCAAATTCCAAAGATGCTTGAGTGGAGGCTCTGGCTTTAGACATGGGAATCCTTTTGGAAGGTACTTTGGTCTTCATACCAGGCCCAGTGGCAGCAGCTGTGCCATACTCCTTCTTGAGCACCTTTTTCTTGGAAATGGCCTCATCCTCAACAACCACATAGTCTTCATCCTCAGATTCAGAGGTTTTCTTCTTTTTGGTCCTGGTGGCAGCTTTGGGTAAGTTGCTTGGAGTGCTCCTGCTACCCTCATCAGAGCTACTAGAGGGACTAGTGCCCTCACTCATTTGAACCTGCTCCTCTTCCCTGTTCTGGCTGTCACTCTGATCAGACATATTGCAAACACTGACTGCAGACCCTTTGAATATATATAGATGAGATAGAGTGGATGAGCATCACAAAATACAGAGATTTTTGCAAAAGAATGAGTCAAAAACTTAGTTTTAGTTTTCCACAGAAAGCATTTCGGATCAACTGATTTGTAAACTCGGTTATACCGAAGCAGCTTTTGGAACCTAAACTAGTGAACTCGGTCAGACCGAGTCACAGTTCGGTGGCACCGAGACTGCTAGGGTTTCACAAAGTCCTGAACTTCGGTCACACTGATTTGCAATTCTCGGTCAGACCGAGAATCACATGTGCAATGGCCTTAGCCGAATCGGTGGAACCGAGTTCTACAACTCGGTGGGTCCGAGATGGTTTCAGCGGAAACCTAACCCTAAATTTTTCAATTCATCTCTAATCCACGGAGTGTTTTGACTGGATAGAATAATTTCAATCGTGGCAAGATTCATGTTGAACACAATGTGCTAGGAATCGGACGGGGATAGCACAGTGATCGAGTCCATACCCTAGTTCAGCGATGAACTCGCTACGACGGCAAGGTGGGGGTGATTTCCGTTGATTGGCGGGCGAGACCAAATGACAGGAGGCGGCTGGCAATGAGGAGGACGATCCGGAGACCCTGGAGGCAGAGCGGGCTGCGCGCGGGTGAAAGGGTTTGGAGAAAGTTTCCAAATTTTTGCCTGTGGGTATATATAGCCCGACCCTGTTGGTGTGACCGAGTGGAACAACTCGGTGGCACCGAGATGCATAACTGCTGAAAGTTACAGCAACTCGGTGTGACCGAAAAGTTCTAATTGGTTGCACCGAGATTGAAAACCTAGATCGACTTAGTGATCTCGGTATGACCGAAAGGGAAGAATCGGTCAGACCGAAACGCACAAATAAGTTTTGGAAGTTTAAGTCTATGACGAATCGGGGACTCCGAGTGCTCCTCACATAGAGTGGTTTGAATCTGACTTGATCAAATTTTGTGATGTAGCATGAATAGAGTTTGAGACGAGAAGAGCATAGATAGCTAGAGAAGGTTCTTAGGCATTCTTGTCCATCCACTTGGCAAGAAAAAGAAACCAATCAATCAAAACAACAAGTGGATGTCCTCGAATGAGTAAAATATGCAACCAACATGCTCACACAATAAAATGGCAAATGAAATATGTGGCAAAGCATGCACAACCAATTCTAGCATCTATCAAGCAATTGGCGATGACTAGGTCATCTATATATGAGTATATTGACTTAGGAGTCAAATGAGAACATTTGATCATAGGTCATACTCATCGCTTAAGCACAAGTGGGGTTACCACTTTTACATAATGCATTGATGTGTTCACACCATTAGAGTTGCTTTAGCTCAATTTTTAGAGTAAAGTTCCCCCTAGATGTGAGATCCCCCCTTAGAGGGATGAACTAACCTTGGGTTTTTTTGACGATGACTTCATGTAGGTGTTGAAGATGTGGATGCTCAATGTTGATGAAGATCATTTGGAGCAATCCTTTTGGAGTGAGTTGCACTTTCAATACCTACACGGGTTAGTCCCACAAGGAACAAACAAGGATATCCATAGACATAGAGTGATGCACACACAAGATAATGTCTATGAGAGCATTAGGTTACCTTGTCCCTTGTCTTACCAACAAGAGGGTTTGTGACTCCTTAAACTAGTGCAAGATGTGGAAGTTGATTGCACTTGTAGTTGCCAAAATGATATGAGTGAAATATGTTGGCGGAGTCACCCTCAAGAACTCTCTAGTTCTTCTTCTTGGGATCCACATCATCTTGATGGGAATCCTTGGAGTTGTAGTCGTACTTGATGAAGTAGAGCTTGACATAGTCTTGGGAACCCACTTGACCAAGGCCTTTGGAGCTTCTTCAAATGCATCAATCTCCTCTTGAAGCTTATCCTTGCCTTTTTGCTTGTGGTCTTGTGGTGGAAGATCATCTTGAGCTTGTGTCCCCTTGAAGGAAGTAGGATCATACTTCTCTTGTTGAGGAACAAACTTCGTCTTGGGGTATTGATCTTCTTCCCACTCAACTCCATTGGCATTGAACTTTCGTTCAAAACCAACACCTTAGTTCTTCCTGCCTTCCTTGCTTATGCATAATTTCCTCAAATTGGTTACTCCTGACAAGGCTCTTGTAAACACCTTTCTCTATAATTCCCTTCAATAAGCTATTTTCTTGCTCAAGTGTAACTTGGCTAAGAGAATCATTAGCGGAATCAAGAGAACTACTAGAAGCAACAACATTGGATTTAGCATGATTATTGTTACTACTAGAGGAAGAATCCTTCTTGTTCTTGTTACTAAACTTGACTTGAGGCATGTAAGTAGATAAGAGTAAACGCTTGGCAATGTAAGAAGAACTTTTCTTATGAAGATCAACATTGATTGCCTTTAAGAACTCATGCTCTTGCTCAAGGTTGAGCTTTTCAAAGCGTAACTTCTCATGAGTCCTTAAAAGTTCTTGATGATCTTCTAAGATAGTTTCATGAGCTAACTTAAGAGTGTTTAGTTCTTTAGTTAGAAGCTCAATCTTCTCCTTATCATTGTCATTCGTTTTATCTTGATTAGCATGATTAATTGACGTTTCATCATAGTATTCATCACTAGGGTTGTCAACAAGTAAATCATCATCACCTAACAAGTCATCTTCATCACTATTGAAATCAACATACTCGGGATGTGTTACCTTTGGACCTTTGGCCATGAAGCATCTTCCAATTCCTTCATTTGGTGAATCAAATATGTCGTAGGGAGTTGGTTGACACAAGTGCTAGACCGGCAACACCTTCATCTTGAGTATATTCGAGTCGGAGTGATAGCTTCTTCCTGAGTGATTGTCGGAGTCGGAGCTGGATACCCATTCACCAACATGAGCTTGATGTCTTCGTTTTGTGTAGCTCCTTGATGATTTGTCCTTCCTTTCCGAATCTTTGCTTCTCCGGGATGTTCTTCGTTCATAACGATCATCTCTACTCCTCCTCTCTCTTGGTGGTGATTTTCTTCTACTTCTTCTCTTGGGTGATTCTTCTCTTCTTCTTTTGTAGGGTGCCGTACACTCATTGGAATAGTGTCCGGGTCTCCCACAATTGTAGCAATTACGCTCTCGACTAGAAGATCTTTTGTCATTGTAGGACCTTGACTTGGAGCTTCTCTCTTTGCTTCTATTCTTGTAGAACTTGTTGAAGTTCTTCATCGTTAAGCTCAATTCTTCATTGAAGGTTTGTTTCTCACTTGATGATGTGGGGGCTTCACATGAGGCTTTGTAAGCACCACTTGAATTTTTGTGAAGTTCCTCCTTATCCTTGAGTGACATCTCATGAGCAACAATTCTTCCAATGACTTCTGTTGGCTTGAGATCTTTGTAATTGGGCATCATTTGGATCAATGTGCACACGGCATCATACTTTCCATCCAAAGCTCTTAGGATCTTCTTGATGATGAATTTGTCGGTCATCTCTTCACTTCCTAAGCCGGCAATCTCATTTGTGATAAGAGCAAGCCTAGAGTACATTTCAGCGACACCTTCACCATCCTTCATTTTGAACTTGTCAAGTTGACTTTGAAGCACGTCCAACTTGGATTCCTTGACGGAGTCGGTACCTTCATGCATATCAATCAAAGTATCCCAAATTTACTTTGCATTCTCAAGACGACTGATTTTGTTGAATTCTTCGGGGCACAGTCCGTTGAAGAGGATATCACAAGCTTGAGCGTTGTATTGCAGCATCTTCAACTCTTACGCGCTAGCTTCACGGTTTGGTTCTCTCCCATCAAAGAATTCACCTTGCAAGCCAATACACACAATAGCCCAAGCAGTAGGGGTTATGTCCAAGAATATGCATTTTCATCTTATGCTTCCAACTAGCAAAATTAGTACCATCAAAGTAAGGACATCTACGGTGATAATTCCCCTCGCTAGACGCCCTACTCTCCTAGGTTGTGAAACCAAGGCTATGACCACCAAAAGCTATGGAAATCAAAACAAATGGAGACCAAGACTCTGATACCACTTGTAGGATCGAAAGTATGTCTAGAGGGGGGGGTGATTAGAATACTTGACCAAATAAAAGCTTATCCTTTTCCCAATTTTAGTCTTTGGCAGATTTTAGCTATCTAAGCACAAGTCAAGCAATCTTAACACAATTCAAGCAAGCATGCAAAGAGTATATGAGCAGCGGAAAGTAAAGCATGCAACTTGCAAGAATGTAAAGGGAAGGGTTTGGAGAATTCAAAGCGCAATTGGAGACACGGATGTTTTTTTATGCATTGGTTCCGATAGGTGGTGCTACCGTACATCCACGTTGATGGAGACTTCAACCCACGAAGGAGTAACGGTTGCTTGTGAGTCCACAGAGGGCTCCACCCATGAAGGGTCCATGAAGAAGCAACCTTGTCTATCCCACCATGGCCGCCGCCCCACGAAGGACTTACCTCGATGGCGCTAGATCTTCACAGTAGGCGATCTCCTTGCCCTTACAAACTCCTTGGTTCAACTCCACAATCTTGTCGGAGGCTCCCAAGTGACACCTAGCCAATCTAGGAGACACCACTCTCCAAGAAGTAACAAATGGTGTGTTGATGATGAACTCCTTGCTCTTGTGCTTCAAATGATAGTCTCCCAACACTCAACTCTCTCTCACAGGATTTGGATTTGGTGGAAAGAAGATTTGAGTGGAAAGCAACTTGGGGAAGGCTAGAGATCAAGATTCATATGGTAGGAATGGAATATCTTGGCCTCAACACAAGGGTAGGTGGTTCTCTCTCAGAAAATGTGTATTGGAAATGTAGGTTCGTTATGATGGCTCTCTCCACAAATGAATAGTGGGTGGAGGGGTATATATAGCCTCCACACAAAATCTAACGATTACACACAATTTACCAATCTCGGTGAGACCGAATTGAGAAACTCGGTCGGACCGATTCAGCAAATCTAGTGACTGATAGGATTTTCGGTGGGACCGACATGCAACTCGGTAGGACTGATATGGTTAGGGTTAGGGCATAACGTAATCTCGATGAGACCGATTACACAAACTCAGTGAGACCGACTTTGGTAATAAGCTAACCAGAGAGTTGGTCCGGTAAACTCGGTGGGACCGGTTCGCTCATTTCGGTGGGACCGAAATGTTACGAAAAGAAAACAGGGAGTTTACATTGCAATCTCGGTGGGACCGATCGCTCATCTCGGTGGTACCGAAACGTTACGAAGGGAAACAGAGAGATTACAATCCCATCTCGGTGAGACCGAGATCCCTATCGGTGAGACCGATTTGCCTAGGGTTTGTGGCAGTGGCTATGACATCTGAACTCGGTGGCGCCGGATAGAAAGAATAGGTAGGGCCGAGTTTGACTTTTGGTTTAGATCATATGTGGATGTGCGAAAGTAGTTGAGGGCTTTGGAGCATATCACTAAGCACTATGGAGCAAGAAACTCATTAAGCAACACCTCATCCCTCCTTGATAGTATTGGCTTTTCCTATAGACTCAATGTGATCTTGGATCACTAAAATATAAAATGTAGAGTCTTGATCTTTTGAGCTTGAGCCAATCCTTTTATCCTTAGCATTTTGAGGGGTCCACTTTTCTCATCCATGCCATGCCATTCATTGAGCTTTTCCTGAAATATTCATCTTGGAATAATGTTAGCTCAATGAGCTATATGTTGTTAGGAATTACCAAAACCACCTAGGGATAGTTGCACTTTCAAAGGTGTCGCGCCGGTGACGATGGTGATCATGATGGTGCTTCGGAGATGGAGATCACAAGCACAAGATGATGATGGCCATATCATATCACTTATATTGATTGCATGTGATGTTTATCCTTTATGCTGATTGACGGTAGCATTATAAGATGATCTCTCACTAAATTTCAAGATAAAAGTGTTCTCCCTGAGTATGCACCGTTGCCAAAATTCGTCGTGCCGAGACACCACGTGATGATCGGGTGTGATAAGCTTTACGTTCATCTACAACGGGTCCAAGCCAGTTTTGCACACGCAGAATACTCGGGTTAAACTTGACGAGCCTAGCATATGCAGATATGGCCTCGGTACACTGAGACCGAAAGGTCGAGCGTGAATCATATAGTAGATATGATCAACATAGTGATGTTCACCATTGAAAACTACTCCATCTCACGTGATGATCGGACATGGTTTAGTTGATTTGGATCACGTGATCCCTTAGATGTTTAGAGGATGTCTATCTAAGTGGGAGTTCTTAAGTAATATGATTAATTGAACTTAAATTTATCATGAACTTAGTACTGATAGTATTTTTGCTTGTCTATGTTATTGAAGATAGATGGCCCGTGTTGTTGTTCTGTTGAATTTTAATGCGTTCCTTGAGAAAGCAAGGTAGAAAGATGATGGTAGCAATTACACGGACTGGGTCCGTAACTTGAGGATTATCCTCATTGTTGCATAGAAGAGTTACATCCTGGAAGCACCGCTGGGTGCAAGGCCTGCTGCAGATGCAACTGACGACGTTAAGAACGTCTGGCAGAGCAAAGCTGATGACTACTCGATAGTTCAAAGTGTGCCATGCTTTACGGCTTAGAACCGACTTCAACGATGTTTTGAACGTCATGGAGCATATGAGATGTTCCAGGAGTTGAAGTTAATATTTCAAGCAAATGCCCTTGATTAAGAGATATGAAGTCTCCAATAAGTTGTACAGTTGCAAGATGGACGAGAATAGTTCACATCGGTGAACATATACTCAAAATATGCAGGTATAACAATCACTTGATTCAACTAGGAGTTAATCTTCCGGATGATAGTGTCATTGATGTAATTCTTCAATCATCGCCACCAAGCTACAAGAGCTTCGTGATGAACTATAATATGCAAGGGATGGATAAGACAATTCCCGAGCTCTTACAATGCTAAAGGCTGCGGAGGTAGAAATCAAGAAGGAGCATCAAGTGTTGATGGTCAACAAGACCACCAGTTTCAAGAAAAAAGGTAAAGGGAAGAAGAAGGGGAACTTCAAGAAGAACGGCAAACAAGTTGCTGCTCAGGAGAAGAAACCCAAGTCTGGACCTAAGCTCGAGACTCGAGTGCTTCTCGCAAGCGAATTTGGTCACTAGAAGCGGAACTGCCCCAAGTATTTGGCGGATAAGAAGGATGGCAAGGTGAACAAAGGTACATGTGATATACATGTTATTGATGTGTACCTTACTAGAGCTCGCAGTAGCACCTGGGTATTTGATACTCGTTCTGTTGCTAATATTTGCAACTCGAAACAGATACTACGGATTAAGCGAAGACTGGCTAAGGACGAGGTGATGATGCGCGTAGGAAATGGTTCCAAAGTCGATGTAATCGCCGTCGGCACACTACCTCTACATCTACCTTCGGGATTAGTTTTAGACCTAAATAATTGTTATTTGGTGCCAGCGTTGAGCATGAACATTGTATCTGGATCTTGTTTGATGCGAGATGATTATTCATTTAAATCTGAGAATAATGGTTGTTCTATTTATATGAGTAATATCTGTTATGGTCATGCACCCTTGAAGAGTGGTCTATTTTTGTTGAATCTCGATAGTAGTGATACACATATTCATAATGCTGAAGCCAAAAGATGCAGAGTTGATAATGATAGTGCAACTTATTTGTGGCACTGCTGTTTGGGTCATATTGGTGTAAAGCGCATGAAGAAACTCCATACTGATGGACTTTTGGAATCACTTGATTATGAATCACTTGGTACTTGCGAACCATGCCTTATGGGCAAGATGACAAAAATGCCATTCTCCGGAACAATGGAGCGAGCAACAGACTTGTTGGAGATCATACATACTAATGTATGTGGTCCGATGAATATTGAGGCTCGTGTCGGGTATCGTTATTTTCTCACCTTCATAGATGATTTGAGCAAATATGGGTATATCTACTTAATGAAACATAAGTCTGAAACATTTGAAAAGTTCAAAGAATTTCAGAGTGAAGTGGAAAATCATCGTAACAAGAAAATAAAGTTTCTACGATCTGATCGTGGAGGAGAATATTTGAGTTCTGAGTTTGGTCTACATTTGAAACAATGCGGAATAGTTTCACAACTCGAGGCCACCCGGACCACCACAGCGTAATGGTGTGTCCGAACGTCAGAATCGTGCTACTAGATACGTATGCGATCTATGATGTCTCTTCTTGATTTACCGCTATCATTTTGGGGTTATGCTTTAGAGATGGCTGCATTCACGTTAAATAGGGCACCATCGAAATCCGTTGAGACGACGCCTTATGAACTGTGGTTTGGCAAGAAACCAAAGTTGTCGTTTCTTAAAGTTTGGGGCTGCGATGCTTATGTGAAAAAGCTTCAACCTGATAAGCTCGAACCCAAATCGGAGAAATGTGTCTTCATAGGATACCCAAAGGAAACTGTTGGGCACACCTTCTATCACAGAACCGAAGGCAAGACATTCGTTGCTAAGAATGGATCCTTTCTAGAGAAGGAGTTTCTCTCGAAAGAAGTGAGTGGGAGGAAAGAAGAACTTGATGAGGTAACTGTACCTGCTCCCTTATTGGAAAGTAGTTCATCACAAAAATTTGTTTATGTGACTCCTACACCAATTAGTGAGGAAGCTAATGATGATCATATAACTTCAGATCAAGTTACTACCGAACCTCGTAGGTCAACCAGAGTAAGATCCGCACCAGAGTGGTACGGTAATCCTATTCTGGAGGTCATGTTACTTGACCAAGGCGAACCTACGAACTATGAAGAAGCGATGGTGAGCCCATATTCCATAAAATGGCTTGAGGCCATGAAATCTGAGATGGGATCCATGTATGAGAACAAAGTGTGGACTTTGGTTGACTTGCCCGATGATCGACCAAGCCATAGAGAATAAATGGATCTTCAAGAAGAAGACCTATTAATCGACGGCAATGTTACTGTGTACAAAGCTCGACTTGTTGCAAAAGGTTTTCGACAAGTTCAAGGAATTGACTATGATGAGACTTTCTCACCCGTAGCGATGCTTAAGTCTGTCCGAATCATGTTAGAAATTGCCGCATTTTATGATTATGATTTTCCAAATGGATGTCAAAACTGCATTCCTGAATGGATTTCTAGAAGAAGAGTTGTATATGATGCAACCGAAAGTTTTTGTCGATCAGAAGGGAGCTAACAAAGTGTGCAAGCTCCAGCGATCCATTTATGGACTGGTGCAAGCCTCTCGGAGTTGGAATAAACGCTTTGATAGTGTGATAAAAGCATTTGGTTTTATCTGCACTTTTGGAGAAGCCTGTATTTACAAGAAAGTGAGTGGGAGCTATGTAGCTTTTCTAATATTGTATGTGGATGACATATTACTGATTGGAAATGATATAGAATTTTTGGATAGCATAAAAGGAGTAAGAGTTTTTCAATGAAAGACCTCGATGAAGCTGCTTACATATTGGGCATCAAGATCTATAGAGATAGATCAAGACGCTTGATAGGACTTTCACAAAGCACATACCTTGACAAAGTTTTGAAAAGGTTCAAAATGGATCAAGAAAAGAAAGGGTTCTTGCCTGTGTTACAAGGTGTGAAGTTGAGTCAGATTCAATGCCCGACCACTTCAGAAGATAGAGAGAAAATGAAAGATGTTCCCTATGCTTCAGCCATAGGCTCTATCATGTATGCAATGTTGTGTACCAGACCTGATGTGTGCCTTGCTATTAGCTTAGCAGGGAGGTACCAAAGTAATCCAGGAGTGGATCACTGGACAGCGGTCCATCCTGAAATACCTAAAAAGAACTAAGGGTATGTTTCTCGTTTATGGAGGTGACAAAGAGCTAGTCGTAAATGGTTATGTCGATGCAAGCTTTGACACTGATCCGGACGATTCTAAATCGCAAACCGGATACGTGTTTACATTGAAGGGTGGAGTTGTCAGTTGGTGCAGTTCTAAACAAAGCGTTGTGGCGGGATCTATGTGTGAAGCGGACTACATAGCTGCTTGAGCAAAGAAATGAAGGAGTCTCGATGAAGTAGTTCATATCCGATCTAGGTGTCATACCTAGTGCATCGGGACCAATGAAAATCTTTTGTGACAATCTTTGGTGCAATTGCCTTGGCAAAGGAATCCAGATTTCACAAGAGAACCAAGCACATCAAGAGACGCCGAATACCATCCGGGACCAAGTCCGGTGGGAGAGATAGAGATTTGCAAGATACATACGGATCTGAATGTTGCGTAATTCGTTGACTAAAAGCCTCTTCCACGAGAAAAACATGATCAGCACCAAAACTCCATTGGTGTTAGAATCATTCTTTGTGTAATCTAGATTATTGACTCTAGTGCAAGTGGGAGACTCAAGGAAATATGCCCTAGAGGCAATAATAAAGTTATTATTTATTTCCTCATATCATGATAAATGTTTATCATTCATGCTAGAATTGTATTAACCGGAAACATAATACATGTGTGAATACATAGACAAACATAGTTTCACTAGTATGCCTCTACTTGACTAGCTCGTTAATCAAGATGGTTGAGTTTCCTAGCCATGGACATGAGTTGTCATTTGATTAATCGGATCACATCATTAGGAGAATGATGTGATTGACTTGACCCATTCCGTTAGCTTAGCACTTGATCGTTTAGTATGTTGCTATTGCTTTCTTCATGACTTATACATGTTCCTATGACTATGAGATTATGCAACTCCGTTTACTGGGAGGAACACTTTGTGTGCTACCAAAGCGTCACAACGAATCGGGTGATTATAAAGGTGCTCTCTGGTGTCTCGAAGGTACTTGTTGAGTTGGCGATTTTGAGATTAGGATTTGTCACTCCGATTGTCTGGAGAGGTATCTACAGGCCCTCTCGGTAATGCACCTCACTATAAGCCTTGCAAGCAATGTGACTAATGAGTTAGTTGTGGGATGATGCATTACATAACGAGTAAAGAGACTTGCTCGTAACGAGATTGAACTAGGTATTGAGATACCGACGATCGAATCTCGGGCAAGTAACATACCGATGACAAAGGGAACAATGTATGTTGTTATGCGGTTTGACCGATAAAGATCTTCGTAGAATATGTGGGAGCCAATATGAGCATCCAGGTTCCGCTATTGGTTATTGACCGGAGACGTGTCTCGGTCATGTCTACATAGTTCTCGAACCCGTAGGATCCACACGCTTAAAGTTTGGTGACGATCGGTATTAAGAGTTTTTGTGTTTTGATGTACCGAAGGTAGTTCGGAGTCCCGGATATGATCACGGACATGACGAGGAGTCTCGAAATGGTTGATACGTAAAGATCGATATATTGGATGACTATGTTCGGACACGGGAAGTGTTTCGGGAGGTTTCGGACATTTACTGGAGTACCGGAGGGTTACCGGAACCCCCCGGGGAGTATATTGGGCCTAATGGTCCTTAGTGGGAGAAGAGGAGGGGCGGCCAGGGCAGCTGCGCGCCCCCTCCCCCTCTAGTCCGAATTGGACAAGGAGGGGGGGGGGCGGCGCCCCCCTTTTTCCTTCTCCTCCTCTCTCCCTTCCTTCCCTTCTCCTACTCCAACAAGGAAAGGAGGAGTCCTACTCCCAGTGGGAGTAGGACTCCCCCCCTTGGCGCGCCCTCCTTGGCCGACCGCCTCTCCCCCCTTGCTCCTTTATATACGGGGCGGGGCACCTCCTAGACACAAGTTGATCTGGATCTCTCCAGCCGTGTGCGGTGCCCCCTCCACCATATTCCACCTCGGTCATATCAGAAGCGGTGCTTAGGCGAAGCCCTGCGTCCGGTAGCAACATCATCACCGTCATCACGCCATCGTCTTGTGAGAACTCTCTTGTGAAGCTCTGCTGGATCGGAGTTCGCGGGACGTCATCGAGCTGAACGTGTGCTGAACTCGGAGGTGCCGTACGTTCGGTACTTGGATCGGTCGGATCGTGAAGACGTACGACTACATCAACCGCGTTGTTCTAACGCTTCCGCTTTCGGTCTACGAGGGTACGTGGACACACTCTCCCCTCTCGTTGCTATGCATCACCATGATCTTGCGTGTTCGTATGAAAATTTTGAAATTACTACGTTTCCCAACAGTGGTATCCGTGCCAGGTTTTATGCGTAGATGTTATATGCACGAGTAGAACACAAGTGAGTTGTGGGCGATACAAGTCATACTGCTTACCCTCCTCCTGGCCGGCCGCCTCCCCCCTTGCTCCTTTATATACGGGGGCAGGGGGCACCTCTAGACACAACAATTAATAATTGATCTTTTAGCCGTGTGTGGTGCCCCCCTCCACCATAATCCACGTCGGTCATATTGTAGCGGTGCTTAGGCGAAGCCCTGCGTCAGTAGCATCATCATCACCTTCATCACGCCGTCGTGCTGACGGAGCTCTCCCTTGAAGCTCTGCTGGATCGGAGTTAAATGGGGCGTCATCGAGTGACGATGTCTTTGAACTTCGGAGAGTGCCGTGCGTTCGGTACTTGGATCGGTCGGATCGTGAAGACGTCGACTACATCAACCGCGTTGTGCTAACGCTTCCGCTTTCGGTCTCTGAGGTACGTGGACAACACTCTCGCCTCTCGTTGCTATGCATCACCATGATCTTGCGTGTGCGTAGGAATTTTTTTGAAATTACTACGTTCCCCAACATAGGGCACCATCTAAATCCGTTGTCACCGTATGAACCGTGGTTTGGCAAGAAACCTAAGCTGCCATTTCTTAAAGTTTGGGGCTGCGATGCTTATGTGAAAAAGCTTCAGCCTGATAAGCTCGAACCCAAATCGGAGAAGTGCGTCTTCATAGGATACCCAAAAGAAATTGTTGGGTACACCTTCTATCACAGATCCGAAGCAAGACATTTGTTGCTAAGAATAGATCCTTTCTAGAGAAGGAGTTTCTCTCGAAAGAAGTGAGTGGTTGGAAAGTAGAACTTGATGAGGTAGTTGTACCTTCTCTCGAGCTGGAGAGTAGTTCATCACAGAAATCAGTTCCAGTGGTGCCTACACCAATTAGTGAGGAAGTTAATGAATGATGATCATGAAACTTCAGATCAAGTTACTACCGAACCTCATAGGTCAACCAGAGTACGTTTTGCACCAGAGTGGTACGGTAGTCCTGTTTTGGAAGTCATATTACTAGACCATGACGAACCTGCGAACTATGAGGAAGCGATGATGAGCCCAGATTCTGCAAAATGACTTGAGGCCATGAAATCTGAGATGGGATCCATGTATGAAGAACAAAGTGTGGACTTTGGTTGACTTGCCCGATGATCGCTAAGCCATTGAGAATAAATGGATCTTCAAGAGGAAGACGGACGCTGATAGTAGTGTTGCTATCTACAAAGCTCGAATTGTCGCAGAAGGTTTTCGACAAGTTCAAGGTGTTGACTACGATGAGATTTTCTCACTTGTAGCAATGCTTAAGTCTGTCCGAATCATGTTAGCAATTGCCACATTTTATGAAATCTGGCAAATGGATGTCAAAACTGCATTCCTTAATGGATTTCTTAAAGAAGAGTTGTATATGATGCAATAAGAAGGTTTTGTCAATCCTAAAGGTGCTAACAAAGTGTGCAAGCTCCAGTGATCCATCCATGGACTGGTGCAAGCATTTAGGAGTTGGAATATACGCTTTGATGAGTTGATCAAAGCATATAATTTTATACAGACTTGCGGTGAAGCCTGTATTTATAAGAAAGTGAGTGGGAGCACTACAGCCTTTCGGATAAGTATATGTGAATGACATATACTTGACCGGAAATGATGTAGAATTTTCTGGAAAGCATAAAGGACTGTTTGAAAGGAGTTTTTCAAAGAAAGACCTCGGTGAAGCTGCTTACATATTGAGCATCAAGATCTATAGATATAGATCAAGACGCTTGATAAGTTTTTTCAATGAGTACATACCTTGACAAATTTTTGAAGTAGTTCAAAATGGAGCAGGTCAAAGAAGGAGTTCTTGCCTATGTTGCAAGGTGTGAAGTTGAGTAAAGACTCAAAACCCGACCACGTGAGAAAATAGAAAGAGAATGAAAAGTCATTCCCTATGCCTCGATCCATAGGTTCTATAAAGTATGCTATGTTGTGTACCAAACCTATTGTGTACCCTCACCATGAGTTTGGCAAGAGGGTACAATAGTGATCCAGGAGTGGATCACTGGACAACGGTCAAAATTATCCTTAGTTGAATTAGGACATGTTTCTCGGTTATGGAGGTGACAAAAAGTTCGTCGTAAAGGGTTACGTTGATGCAAGCTTTGACACTGATCCGGATGACTCTAAGTCCCAATCTGGATACATATTGAAAGTGGGAGCAGTTAGCTAGAGTAGCTCCATGCAGAGCATTGTAGACATAGAAAATTTGCAAAATACATAAGGCTCTGAATGTGGCAGACCCGTTGACTAAACTTTTCTCACAAGCAAAACATGATCACACCTTAGTACTCTTTGGGTGTTAATCACATATCGATGTGAACTAGATTATTGACTCTAGTAAACCCTTTGGTTGTTAGTCACATGGAGATGTGAACTAATCACATAAAGATGTGAACTATTGGTGTTAAATCACATGACGATGTGAACTAGATTATTGACTCTAGTGCGAGTGGGAGATCAAGGAAATATGCCCTAGAGGCAATAATAAAGTTGTTATTTATATTTCCTTATATCATGGTAAATGTTTATTATTCATACTAGAATTGTATTAACCGGAAACTTAGTACATGTGTGAATACATAGACAAAAAGCGAGTGTCCCTAGTATGCCTCTACTTGACTAGCTCGTTAATCAAAGATGGTTAAGTTTCCTGACCATAGACATGTGTTGTCATTTGATGAACGGGATCACATCATTACGAGAATGATGTGATGGACAAGACCCATCTGTTAGCTTAGCATGTTGATCATTCAGTTTTATTGCTACTGCTTTCTTCATGACTTATACATATTCCTTTGACTATGAGATTATGCAACTCCCGAATATCGGAGGAACACCTTGTGTGCTATCAAGCGTCACAACATAAGCTGGGTGATTATAAAGATGCTCTCTGGTGTCTCCGAAGGTGTTTGTTGGTTTGGCATAGATCGAGATTAGGATTTGTCACTCACGAGTATCGGAGAGGTATCTCTGGGCCCTCTCGGTAATGCACATCACTATAAGCCTTGCAAGCAATGTGACTAATGAGTTAGTTACGGGATGATGCATTACGGAACAAGAAAAGAGACTTGTCGGTACGAGATTGAACTAGGTATGATGATACCGATGATCGAGTCTCGGGCAAGTAACATACCGATGACAAAGGGAATGGCGTATGTTGTTATGCGGTTTGACCGATAAAGATCTTCGTAGAATATGTAGGAACCAATATGAGCATCTAGGTTCCGCTATTGGTTATTGAACGGAGATGTGTCTCGGTCATGTCTATATAGTTCTCGAACCGCAGGTCCATACGCTTAACGCTCGATGACGATTTGTATTATGAGTTGTGTGTTTTGGTGACCGAAGTTTGTTCGGAGTCCCGGATGAGATCATGGACATGACGAGGAATCTCGAAATGGCCGAGAGGTAAAGATTCATATATTGGGAGGTTGTATTCGGACATCAGAATGGTTCCGAGTGATTCGGGTATTTTTCCGGAGTATCGAGGGGTTACCGGAACCCCCGGCGGAATATTGGGCCTACATGGGCCATAGGGGAGAGGGGAGGCAGCCCACAATGGGTGGTCGCACCCTCCCTGTAGGGAGTTTGAATTGGACTAGGAAGGGCGCCCCTTTCCTTCCCCTCTTCCTCTCCCTTCCCTCTTTCCCCTCTCCGGAAAAGGAAAGGGAGTCCTAGTTGGACTCCCTCCTTTGGTGCCCCCCTAGGCCGGCCGCCTCCTCCCCTCCTCCTTTACATACGGGGGTGGGGGCACCCCAAAGCACAACAGACAATCTCTTAGTCGTGTGCGGTGCCCCACTCCACAGTTTAACACCTCGGTCATATCGTCGTAGTGCTTAGGCGAAGCCCTGTGCCGGTAACTTCATCATCACCGTCACCATGCCGTTGTGCTGACGGAACTCTCCCTCGACCCTCTACTGGATCAAGAGCTCGAGGGACGTCATCGTGCTGAACGTGTGCTAAACACGGAGGTGCCGTACGTTCGGTACTTGAATCGGTTGGATAGTGAAGACGTTCAACTACATCAGCCGTGTTACTAAACGCTTCCGCTTTCGTTCTACGAGGGTACGTGGACACACTCTCCCGTCTCGTTGCTATGCATCTCCTAGATAGATCTTGTGTGATCGTGGGAAATTTTTGAAATCTGCGTTCCCCAACATGGAGTACCGGTGCCCCCTACCTTTTCTCGCCCGCGACAACTCTTGGACGCCGCGGCGAATGGAGACGACGACCTCCTCGTCGTCGGGCTCCCAATCCTCCGGATCGCCGCCCCCCACGCCCCGTCAAGCCGGAGCCACACGAGACACCGCTTCGGCGCCGCACCTGCGGCGGCGCCCTCGTCATCAACGAGGGCAGCCGTGGCCCCTCTCCTCCCTCTTCCCACCTCGTCAAAGCCAAGACCGAGCCGGGCCGCTCCTGTGATGAAGAAGCACGAGGCCATGGCCGCCGCCGACGAGACCGCCCTCAAATGGGCGAGGGAGGACTACGTCCGCGAGGAGATGGCGCGCCAGCGCCGTGCCCTCGAGGAGATCGCCATTTCGGCCTTGCATGAGACGCGAGGAGTACGCATTGTCTTCTTCGACGACAACGACGAGGAGCGCCGGGCAGTCTAACCCCCACGCATCGCCGACGCCGGGTCAGTAAAAAAGTGCAGCGGGGGCGACGGCGGCGACTACACCAAGATGTCTGCGCTTTCGAAAGATGTAGGAGGTGGTATGGCAAGACGGTCAGAAGTACTCCCTCCATCCAAAAATTCTTGTCTTAGATTTGTCTAGATACGGATGTACCTAATACTAAAACGTGACTTGATACATCCGTATTTAGAAAAATCTAAGATAAGAATTTTGGGACGAAGGGAGTAGTATTTAGTTGTTTTAAATTTATGTTTTCAGTTTTTGTACAAATATCAATGAAATCGCGTCGAATTTGTGTTGCGTTTGGCCGAATTTCGGTCGAGTTTAGTTTTAAAAAAACGGCGTCTAGGGTGGCCTTAGGACGGCGGTTGGGAAACCGACCGCCCCACGCCGATTTTTTCGCCGCCGCGCCCCCGGGTGGCGCTATTTCAAGCCCTTGGGGGGCCGAACAAGTGGAGATGCTCTGACTCATGAGCTAGCTAGATACTGTTTTTTAATAAGAACTTCGCTTATTTGGACTGACGAACTCCCCGATTGTCTGGTCAATAAGCTGGTGTATGATGTAATTTTGATTTGATCCTAATAAAGCTGGTCATGAAGGCCTTTCCTCAATAAATAAATAAAGAGTATTTTTGTGGGCTGCTAAGCTTAAGCCGAACAGCTTATATAATGCAAGAAAAGTGCAGTTCTAGGGACCCTAGCGAATTGGTGTGCGTCGCCCCTCTCCCCTGTCCCTCCCAGAGACGCGCCGCGGCAGCCGTCACCGGCGTCACCGCGAAGCTCCAGCTCGCTGCCCCTCCATTACCCGCTCGCCTTCTACTACTTCTCGGGCCTCCTCGACCCGCTCCTCGCCCTCGCTCGCCTTCCTCTAGGAGACTCTCCTCCCCCCTCCCCTCCTGCGGCGGCGCGCTTCGACGGCCGACCGGCGCCTCCTCCCGCATCCTCTTCCTCCCCGCCGGCTTCCGCATCGATCGCGATGACCTCGAGGTGCTCAGGCTGCTGATTCTGTACAGGAGCTGGAGAAGGGAAGGTGCTTGACCCCGCGCAGTACCCGGTTGGGGATGGAGGCTCCGTTCAACGCCGCGCCACAAGGCAATGTGCTGCTCGCTGGCGCTGTCCATTGGCAGCAACTATGAGTGATTGGAGAACGCCTGCCGAGCACTGGTGCACTGGTGATTGTTTTGACACTTCCTGTCATTGTTGATTCTTTTGATTCATATATAACTTTTATAGCTGTGATGAGTAATCTATTGCATTCTGTTCTTTAATCTTTTGGCTGTATGATAAATCAAGTAGTGATAAAACTGACTATGGATTGATCCAACCTATTACTATTCATGTTAGTTTCGATACATTTCTGTTTGCAATCAATCTAGCTCACTAGGATTGCAGATTTCTTCAGATAGCTGAAAGTAGATGTGTTATGTTTTATGGACCTAAGCATCCAAACAGAAAGACAAAATGAAATACCAGTTACTGGTCAGTACTCCATCTTAAGAAACTAGTTATTGATACAAATCCGGAGAGTCTCTACACATATGTCAGGGAAAGGCTTGCAGCAACTTTTCGGCAACATCACAGAATATTATTCTTACATCAGCTAGATGTAACAAATAGTAAATACAACACTGAACATTATTCCACAAGTGAAAGCAGAGTTTCAACCACATGGCTCATGCTCGGTCTTCTGCTCCTCTCTTCTTCCACACATGATACTGCTATCTTAAGCATCATGAGTGCTTCTGAATGGTTGAATTCTCCATCCAGTCTATAGTCGACGAACTCCAGAATCCATGACTGATCTTTGCCTGCAAGTTTCTCTTTAAGAATTTCAGTAGAACATCTAACAGCCATTTCCACTTCCTCCTTACCCTCAATCATCCAACTGGAAACCCGAATCCCCCTCACTAACTCAAGAAGCACTACTCCATAGCTGTAAACATCGGCCTTGCCAGTGATTGGAAGATTTAGAGCCCATTCTGGTGCAATGTAGCCTCTAGTCCCATGCACTCTTGACAACATTTGTGCGCTTGATCCTCGTTGCAGTAGCTTCACTAGTCCAAAATCTGCAATCTTGGGCTCAAAGTCTTTGTCTAACAATATGTTCTCTGGCTTGACATCACAATGCACAATCCATTCAAGACACTCATGGTGGAGATAAGCCAGTCCTTTCGCCACCCCAACTGCAATATTGTACCTTTGGCCCCATTGGAGCACAGGAGATAGGCTCTGGTAATCAAACAGAACTGTGGCTAAAGAACCATTCTCAATGAACTCAGAAACCAAGAGCTTGCATGTCTTCTCGACACAAAACCCCCAAAATCTGACCAGATTCATATGATAAATTCTGCCTATGACACTTAACTCAGACCTGAACTCCTGCTCTCCTTGGATCACGTCATTTAGCTTCTTCACCGCGACCTTCCTTTCATCATCGAGGACTCCCTTATAAACTGCTCCTGATCCACCACTTCCTAGCTCTTTTTGGAAGTAATCGGTTGCCTTCTGTAACTCCTTGTAGCTAAATATCCGGAACTGGCTTGATATTATCATGTAACCTTCATCTGTAATCTCTGGCCTTCTCTCCCATTTATAAACAATCCAACAAGCAGCGATGATTAAAGTTACTTCGATGAAAAGCAGCGTCAACGCAGAAGAAAGGAAGTAGCCAAACTTGAACTTGGAAGAGCCATCCTGGAACATCTGTGATGAAGTGTGTGCCTCTTTTTCATGAACTCTGCATGTGTGGGCTAGTGTAGAAATCAATTCTGGCGAAGACAGCAACCTCCTGGGAACTTTCAGATAAATGTCGTTGGGAGGATATGCAAAGCTCTGGCCGTTAAAAAGGTAGACCTTTGTATAACACGTGCCTTCTCCCTGACGGTAAGCAAAAGCTTTGCAATCAGCACTGTCCAAGCACATACGTCTGCACTGCAGAATTGACACCTGCTGCACATAGTTCGAATCATATCCATAGAAATCAGTTTCGGCGAGCTTTTTGAATGAGAAATCCTGGGTGGCCGTGCTGTTTGCCTTGTGTCTTCTTCTGTTGTCCCAGTTGGCTGTCTTGTTTACATTGGGCGTGCACCCTTTGCTCCAGTCGCTTGTATCAACCACCTCGAAACCTTCAAGGCAAGAGCACTCGAGCTTCGGTTGGTATTTGCAGATGCTGTTTTTGCCACACAGCCCATGTATATCGCAGGCTCGGCGGAATGCCATCCAAGAGACCGACCAATCGCTGCTTGTCGCGTCTAGGCTATACAGCCTTAGGTTGCCATCATAATCCAGAGTCAGCCTCCTCATAACCTGATCACCAAGATCAGAAGCTTCAAATGTAAAGTTGTCACTCGCGACAAACTTGCCCGTCTGTTCAAGAACAGCATACCGGCTGCTGTTATAAGTAGTCCTTCCATTTACCCACGGTTGGTTGAAAGGGGCAGGCCAATATATGCTACTGATATCAGGGCCGTTGTAGATGAGTCTTAGCTCATTGTCGCTGTCAAAGTATAATGTATAGAAACCTGAATAGAGCAAGCCCCTGGCAGATGCAGATACCAGCTTTATGTTCCGAGTCATCGGCTGCGATGGCAGAAGCGTGTCGGTTGGTGAGTCGAAGCTTGTCCAGAGGCTCCGACCGTCTGGATCCACGATGATAAGGCTGCCGCTGTCGAGAAGCTCTGCACGGCTGGCACGAGTCGCGGTCGTGCTGGTGCTCCAGACGGCCGTGCCATCGTAGTCGAGCAGGGCCATGCTCCCGTCCTTTCGGAAGGTGAGCCTGGACCCTCTGCCGTTCACCGGTGCGTCGCGGTTGGCCGTCCACGCGATGGTCTTCGCCGACGAGCCGTTGAACCAGATGGAGAAGACGAAGGCGTTGGCGGCCACCTTGTAGAAGCCGCAGGCAAAGAGGCCGTTGGGCGACGCAAGGATGGTGGTGGTGTGGTGGTGGTGCCGTCCTCGATGAACACCGATGAACCTCTCTCCAGGTAGCTGGTGCCATGAGTATGGTGATCCTTGGCGAGAGCAACAGGGATCAGCAAGAGAAGGAGTGAGATGGATGTGCTTAAAATGTAGGCAGCTCTGGTGGCCGCCATGACAACCATCTTGGTTCTGCTTGCTTCTCATGCATCCAGTGCTACAGCCATGTGTCCATGTATATATCACACACATGTGATTCCCGCAGGGCCCGGGTTCACATGGCTTCCGTGAATCCATTGCAAGTTGCTGTAGCATCTACTCTTCCTGCTATAGGTTACGAGTTACGACTTATGAGAGGGTTGGAGAGGAACTGGACTTCAAACCGTGTAACCGTCCAAGACCGGTGTCCGGAATGGTTAGAGCAATGTACAACCGGACCCCATATTCGTCCCAAATGCTCGGGCAGGCTGCCCGGTCACGGTTCGGACGAGAAAATGCGACCAGACCAACATCTGGGCGGGCGCAACCAATCGTCAGACATGGACGTGGCGGAGCCTGATGGGTTCAGTTTTAGATTAGGTTTCACGTGCATGTAATAATATGGATTTGATGATTCACAAATGAGGTATCCGATTGTGAAAACAAATTTTAGTGCGTTGTCCGGTGACTGCCCGCGGACGATTGGGGGTGGAATTTACGAGTTGTGGTTGTAGGTGCTCTCATACCATGTAAAGTTTCTTGTTTCGTCTTCTCTGCGTCAAGATCATGTCGTCTTCTACCGCTGGGTACATTGCTGTAGCGTAGGCTACAGGTTAGACACATTGACTTGACCGGTTGACTGGTAACTGTACCGTGGTCCAGTCCGTGTTAGCACGGCAATGCTGACCGCTAGCTTCAGTTGCTCTGAAATGTCGCTCGGCGTAATTGGAAGTGGTTTAAGCGGGTGCTGATCAATCGGTCTCAACCTTTACTAGCAAATCGGACTGTTGGCGTCAGACAGATTATACCGCCGCGCCAACTGGTTTGTCTTTGTCTACTTCTAGAGAGAGAGGGGGGGGCTATGGTCGACAATGACGGATGCTTCTTCAGCCTGTCCAAGACGGCGAGTAGTACTCCCCTCTTGCAGTTGCAGAGAGGGCACGCAGCTTGGTCACTTGGTGTGATTCCTAGTAATTTTGGTTCGCTGCTCAAAAGATGTAGCGAGGACCAAAGCGTAAATTTGCTCCTACGATGCATGCTGTGTAACAATGCGAGGACAAGGACCAAAGTTTAATTTTACAGAATTGGCAGGGGCCGCGCGAACGCGTACCCCCTCTACCACAAATTATGACGTCCACTCTCCCACTTGGGGAGATGGTAAGCCAGCGCACCCACCATGTGCAATGTGGGCCACTAGCCTAGGCCACGGGTCTTCCTGATCACCCGTCGACCCCGTCCAGGTAAGTATGGAGCAACGTCGCACCTGCCTCTCCTCTTATAGCCAGCTCTCCTGCTCCATCCTCCTCGGCTGGGCGAGGTGGGACTAAAACGACCGAAGCGCAGCAGCCACTACCACGAGCGAATGGAACGGGAGTCGCGGGAGCGCTTTCTAGGTTCATGGGCTTGCGTTCTCTTTATCTGGGCCTCGTGGCAGGACGAGCGTTGGACTTGGCCCAGAGCGCCGTGGCAGTTTTGCTTCACCTCGTGTGTGTGTTTTTTTTTCTGGTATACTTCTAGAGTAGGCTTCCCTTCTAAAAAACACGCACAAAATTGCTGGATGAACAACACGGGTCAAAACTCATGCTTGGAATTGCCAGAAGTCAGAGAGGTCAAAACTCATGCTTGGAATTGCCAGAAGTCAGAGAGCCCTCACAATGTATTGTGCTTTGTTGCTGGAACTTTGGATGTCTTGTTCCATCATAGAATGATAATAAAAGCCGACTACCATATTTTCAGATGGTTATAGATCGAACTAGGAAGCCCCAAGTGTGTTGGATTTTTATTTCTAAGAAAACATAGACAATACATTGGTACAAATTTCCAAATAAAGTCTTACTACACGAGTGCACACATGGCAATGAATGAAGCCTGAGCGAACATAATGATCAAATCACGCAGAGCTTAATTTGAGCACCATGCATCGGACGCAAAAATGTCACATTGTGCGGTGCATGAGTGTATGCCTGTGCAAGGCTGAACTCAAAATGTTGAAGAATCATACACATTGCCATCTTGGCCTCAAGAAGCGCAAATTGCTGGCCGATGCAGACGCGTGGCGCCCAACCAAATGGGAGGAATGCACCCGCATCCTTGGATGCCTTGGAGATCCCCTCGGCGAACCTCTCCGGAATGAACTCAAGCGCATCGTTGCCCCAAATTTCAAGATCGTGGTGGATGAACAACACGGGTAGTTCGATGAGGACGCCAGCTGGGTATGCGATGCCTCCGATCTTCATATCCTTGCATGTCTTTCGAATGAATGTGATGGCCGGTGGGTATAGCCGAAGAACCTCATATAGAATCATGGTCACCTGCATCGGTCGTAGATTGATATATAAACTTTATAAGTCCAAATCACTTTCATAGTTTATTGTTTTAATGAAATCGAGCAGTTCCAACATTGCTCACCGTTTTGAGTCGACCAAAGCCCTCGTACTCAGGTTTGTTCTTCCCAAATATGCCAAGGATCTCGTTCCTTGCACGGTATTGCCACTGTGGGTGCATACTTAGTACTATCATTGTCCATGTGAGTAATACTGATGTTGTCTCTGATCCTGCAAAATAAAATAGCTTGCATTCCTCTATGACCTCTTCAATTGTCATTCCCGGGATGGATTGACTATTTTCATTTGTGGCAGTCATGCTTGAATGGAGCATTAGACCGAGTAAGTCATCTTTGGTGCTTTCTCCTTCTTGCATTGCTTTCATTCTCTTCTCAATTAGAGTACGCAAAATGGACTCAATCTTTCTGTTAGTTTGATGCATCCTTCGATTGTTTCTTGTAGGCAAGAATCTGAAAATTTACGCGCTTATACATAATTAGTAAAAATAACTGGTTTGTGGTAAATACTTTGAAGTTTACATGGTACCATGTGCTAACTCACGTGTAACCAGGTATGATAATCTTCTTCAGGTTGGTCAAGAGGCGCTCGGCTTGCTCGGATTGCAGCTGGAAAATCTCCCTTCCTTCAAGGTAGCTACTCCCGAATGCAGTGCGAGAAATGACATCTCCGGTGAGGCTTTGAAGTTCTGGATAGACATCCAACTCGCATGAATTGTTAGGGTCAAGGGACCGCATCCATTTACCAACAAGCTCTTCACAACACGCAGAAAACGCAGGTAGCATGAGCTGCGAGAGATTTAGCCATAGCCCACACTTAATCATAATGAGTATTTACAAGCATATACACATAAAAGTCATATGTGCCTTATGTGACAAAATTACATGTACGCACCTTGACCTTCTCGAGATGAAATGCGGGGTTGAGGATCCTCCTATGCTTGGCCCATTTCTCGCCCCCGTAGTCCGCCACACCTTTGGCAAGCAACATCGACAACGGCGGGAACCTGAGCTTCTCGAAATGGCCGAACTTGTTGGACATCACCTCCTTGGCTAGGCTAGGGTCTACAATGGTTACCTTTGGGGTCGGGCCAAGCCACGACACACACGTCTTGCCATGCTTCCGTAGGACGTCATGGAGGAACGGAGCGACATGAGGACTAATGTCGTGGCAACCCAGCAACATGGGCTTCGACCATGCCTCCCTGTTTCGTCGGCCGGCCTTAATAATGTCGCCGGTGAGGAAGCGATACGGAGTTCCTCTGAGCCCCTGTGCATGCAGCGCCCGCCCCAACCGCCGCGGGCGCCACCACAACCAGTGTAGCAGCCGGGTGGCCTGCCACAGAAGCACAAGGCCTAGGATGCCGCGGATCACGGATCCCCATGGAATTGAGGCTAGGTTCATCGCCGCGCGGAAGCAATTGGCGTCTTGGTCGAGAGGTGAGAGAAGACAAGTTTATGGCAGTGCAAGTGGAGCTTGGTTTTGATGGCTATAGTACGTCCGGAGCCACAGTATATATAGATATTCATATGTCCATTTGTTTAAGTTATGTCTTGCTCTTTGATTCACGCACTAGCCCATAAATTAAACATGAGAGAATGGTCTGATTGGTTTGGTGGAGAAGAAACTGCACTGGAAGTCCCATTGGTTGGGTGACACGTGATGATCTGATTGGTTTGGTGAAGTGCAGGGACGTGGCAATGCGCACAGCTCAAGCCGGGGTCATATCTGTTGACGATCTCTTACATTGGTGTACACTGGAGTATTAATTCAGTCCAACGAGCCAACAGCGATGACATGCCTGCGAGGGAAGTCATGTAAGCTACTGTACCCTAACTTTCCTCCTTCACATTCATATGATTAAGACTAAAATAACTTGAATTAATTTGCAAATTACAAATCTATTGTATAAATTACATACAAACAAAATTATGATGCAATAAAATTAATTTTAGATTTATTTTTGTCAAACAGTAACTACGTACAATACCTGCTACAGTAGATCCGTACAGTATTCATAAAGTACTCTGACTTTCCTTCTTCGCATTGCACTAGTTTGCACTGTAGCTTACATGACTTCCCTCCTTGATGTTAGAGGATCCGGTTCCGCCTGCGAGCTGCTCCATTCGTCTACACTGGTGTTCTTTGTTTCGTGATTTAACTGATACTACATCCTTAGGATCGGGTAGATTAGAGATTTGACAGTAGTCTACCTTCTCCTTGGCTCGACGAGCTCGAGCTGGTGGCCACAGCGGAGGGTGACGATGGTGATGGCGAGTGGGCAGAGGCGGCGCCGGAGCTTCCCGTCAGCCTAGCGCTAACCCTAGATCGGATTGAGGTGTCAGTGGGGTGTGTGGCGCACGGTGAACCTTGTGATCTGTGCGTCTGCACCCCACCTCTCTTTATAGTGCTGGCGACAGAGGCCCACCAACCAAAAGAGGGTTGGGCGCCCCCGATCAGGGCGCATGCCAAGGGGCCCGTTGAGCCGTTGAGCTCAAATGGGTGCAGATCAATCTAACACCCCCCTTGATCTCAAATTTACTTTTAACTTTGTACTTTACAAGTTTCATTACCGATTGGTACATAAAGCATGTTTCATCGTCACAGCTCAATTACCGATAGAATCAGACAGCTACAATATTCCTCTCTGTTTTGAAACAAATTCTGTTCCTTTTGGGCCTCATGATCCAGGAGTCATAGGCTTTTCCTTAAACCCATGTCGGCTAAGTGTTCCTTGAACACATTGGGTGACAAGCCTTTCGTAAGCGGATCCGCAAGCATATCCTTTGTCCTTATATGCTCAAGACTTGTAGTGTGATCCTGGATTTTATTTTTCACAATATAATACTTTATCTCTATTGTTTTGGCAGCATAATTACTCAACTTGTTGTTGTGAGCATTTATAGAATACTGCGGGCTGGTTGTCAGAGTACATCTTTAATGGTTTGTCAATACAATCTACCACTTTCAAGTCAGGTATAAATTTCTTTAACCATATTGCCTGCCCCGTGGCCTCAAAATGCTATAAATTCTGCATACATCATGGACGATGCAACTATTTACTGTTTTGAGCTTTTCCACGAAATAGCCCCTCCAACAAGAGTGAACACGTATCCTGACGTGGATTTTCTATCATCTTTGTCTCCCGCAAAATCTGCGTCTGGATACCCTCTTATCTCTAGGGAATCAGATCTCCTGTAGGTTAGCATGAGGTCCTTCGTACCTTGCGCATAACACAATGCTTTCTTTATCATCTTCCAGTGCTCTGTGCCTGGATTGTCTTGATATCTACCGAGTATCCCGGTGATAAAATCTAAGTCAGGGCGAGTGCACACTTGTGCATACTGTAAACTTCCAACAACCGAAGCATATGGTACTGCTTTCATTTGATCGATCTCGTACTGCTTCTTGGGACATTGGAATTTCCCAAAATTGTCGCCCTTGACTATAGGAGCAGGTGCGGCTTTACTCGTATGCATATTATAGAGAACCTTTTCTAAATATGCCTTCTATGATAGTCCTAAAACTCCACTTTTCCTATCTTGGTGAATTTCTATCTTCAAAATATATGATGCTTCACCAAGATCTATTATATCAAAATTTGAGTACAAGAATCTCTTGGTTTCTTATAGCAGACCAACATCACTGCTAGCAAGCAAGATATCATCCCCATACAAAAAAGGATAGTGCAAATGCTTGTTTGCATATTCTCTAAAAAAACTCAGTTAGCTTTAGTGAAAGCAAAGATACCTCATGTTAGGTGTATTTTGCATATTTGGAAGTGGGGGTGCTAGCCAACCCATGTGCATTCATCCTGTTGCACTGAACGTGATCTAGTGGTTCAGAATACGCCCGAGCATCGTATCACCAGAGAGGTGGTCAAACACTGCGGTTAAGGCTGCCCGCTTCGGCGGATCTAAACCAGAGAGGTGGTCAAGGACTCGTGCACTATCCATTGCAGCCAAAGGACTCGTGCTACACGTTGCATGGTCCGGCGACAATTTTTTATTTTTATTTTGAAGACGCATGGTCCGGCGACTTGATTGCAAATCCAGTAAATTGAGGTGCCTCATAATGGCATCAGCGCATCTTCCGATATTATAAAAGGACATGTGTGCAAGCCAGCAGGCTACAAGCCTATAGCCAAGCTTACTCTTAGATGTGTATAGTCCTTTTCGGTTTATCTCCATTGTATAAGGGGTCTCTTGCACCTTTCCATACACATGTATATGTACTGGCCTTTGGCCCTTCTGTGAATGTAGTTGCTCATTCCTAACATGGTATCAGATGCTTAGGTTCCTCTCCCGCTCCCGCATGCTCGCAGCTCCGTGCCTCACTCCTCCGTCGCCGGCCTCCCTCTCCCTCGTCGCCGGCGCCAGCCACCTCCTTCCTCTCCCCCGGCCTTCTCCTTTCCTGCCGCCACGCCGCGTCGACCCGGCCCGCGCTCGGCCGCGCAATCCCGCCCCGAGCTCGGCCGCGGCTTGAATTGCTGTCCCGCCGCCCGCCCGTCAGCGACCTCGCGCCTCCCAGCGTCGCCCGTGCCGGTTGCCGCCGCCGCGTCGTCCGTGCCGATTGCCGCCGTCCGAGTGCTCGGCCGTGGCAGCAGTACCTCCCAGCGCTGCCGCTCTGGCGATCTAACTGCGGCAAGTCTTTGTCGTGGTTCTAAGTATGATGAGAATGGGGTAGGTATGGAGAGGCAAGATCCTAGCTATGGAGTAGTTGTATCGCAAGGGATTTACGAGTTCAGGCCCTTCTCGGAGGAAGTAATAGCCCTACGTCTCGGAGCCGGAGGCGGTCATTGGATTATATGCGTATGTGTTACGAAGTGCGAACCCCTCTACTGTGGAGGGGTGGCTTATATAGAGTGCGCCAGACCCAGCCAACCCACGTGGGAGAGGGTTTAAGGTGCGTTAAGGCCGAGGCGTTCTTGGTAGCATGCCTTACATAAAGTATTATTATGACCATAAAGGCTATTTAACTACAGACCGTTTGGACACGAGTGGCTCTTGGACTCCACGGTGGTCGAGTGGGTCTTCATAGTCGAGTGTCTTTGAATCTGTCGAGTGGAAACCTACCAGGTCGACTGGAAGGCTGCTTCTCTTATGAGTGTCCTTGTGGAGGGTACCTTTGGGCAGGTCTATGACCCTACCCCGGTATATGACTTCATCATTAGCCCCGAATGGATCGAGGTTTGGGTGAGGAAGGAGTTGATGATCTTTCCGACCTGTTCTTCGTGTTGTGAGTGCGTCTTACTCTGGATCAACGACCTTTTTAGTGATGGCATCAACTTCTCTTTCAGTCGCCTTGATCCATTCTTCATGTTTGTCGAGTGAACTCCGTGAACATGAGGATTTTCGGCTGACGGATCGGAGAAAATCAGTTATCGGCGAGTTGCTTTCTGCGGTTAGCGGATTCGCGGGATCCGAATTTTGGGAAGCGCGGCCAGAGAAAACCGCGACACTTTCGGATGGGATAAAGCGATGACGCCTCGATCTTAGCGCCGCCTTTTTCGCACACGTATCATGCGCGCTGTTGTGGGATTGTGGCCGGGATTGCACAGGCCTACGGTCAGACCACTCGGAAGCGGCCCCATATAAAGCGTTGGGCGGGGCATTTTGAACAGTCGACCTCGGACTTCTCCTCTCTCCGCCTCCAAATCTTCTCGCTGCGCTCTTCGTACATCCGGCGCGGCTTCGGAACTTGCCTCGCCCGGCGATCATGGTGAAGGAGAAGACCGCAGCCACAGGCAGTGAAAGAAGCGTGGCGAAGGCCAAGGGAGAGCGCCCGGTCAGGCGGCTCCTCTTCAGCAGTCCAAGCCGCGAGGCTGGAGTCCAAGGAGGCTGAGATCCGCTCGACCATCACCGAGAAGGATCTCGCCGATCGGCCAATGAAGGACTGATCCCCCATGGGTCGGTGAGAGGCTTCCGGACGCAGTGGCAACCACAACTGAAGAGGGTGAGTGTGTCCTCCTGGCCACCCACGTAGACCGGGGGTTTTCTCTGCCGCCAAATCCTTTTTTCCGGGGGTTTTTGAACTTTTTTGGAGCGCAACTCCATCATTTTACTCCGAACTCCATTGTCTATCTTGCTGCTTTCATTTCGCTATGCGAGAATTTCTTGGGTTGTCGACCGCACTGGGGCCTCTTCAAGCACATATTCACCTGTCGCTCTCGGGACGGTGAAGAAAAGCGAGCCGAATAGCGAGAGGACCCAAGTAATCCAGATGTGTGGGGACTCGGGGTCCGAGATGAGGGGAAGAGCGCCTTTCCAGCCTATGACTCTCCCGACTTCGGTTAGAGGGTGGCGATCGACCTGGTTTCTTGCCAAGACCAGCCGGCGTCGGGGCGATCGACCGGTCTCCTCCTTTCTCCATGAGTCGAGTGAACAAGCCATCTTCCCCGAAGGTGTTACCGGAGGAGAGGGCCCAAGTAAAGATTCAGCGATGGGGCGTGTAGTCCAGCTTATTGGCGATGGGGTGACCGGCATGGATCTCCACGGAGGTTTTTCTCCGACGGCGTATTCAGCCACTTCAATACCGAGGTCATCCGATGTGGATGTACTACGTACCGGATGATACCACTCGGGTCCATCCGGAGGAGGTCGATGACGCCACTGTTGGAGAAGTGGATGGCGCCATCACAGGAAACAAAGACAACCCTCGCGGAGCTGGGAGGATTCCACCACTCGACCCGGAGAGTTACCAACTGCACCGGGTATAACCACTTATCTCCATTGTGATTCTGCTGCATTCATTACATTTTGATGCCAATTAGTTGGTGACTTTCACCTTGTTTCGTTGTCTTCTAGGTCACCTTTGAGATGTACTCGATGCCCAGCGGTAGCGCAGGAAACAGTCGAAGAAGAAGAAGGAAGTGGAGGTGAAAGTCCGGCGGAATGGGAGTCCAACGGCGAGGAGGATGAGGAGGATGATAGCTCTGATGACGACGAGGAGGAGGAGGAACACGTCGACCCTCCTCACTCGGAGGGAAGGTCCAAGCTGACGCATGACCCGTGGTAGGCGGTAGCGGTAAAGCTGTTGTGCCAGGCGGCAGTCGGCAAGCGACCTAGGACAACTTCTCTCGCGCCCGGTGAGAAACCGCCAAAGCAACCTCGGCGGCGTCGTCAAAGCCGTGAAGGCCTGCCCAAGATGTGAATGGTCATCCCCACCATCTCCGGGTAACCAACAGAACCTTGTGTTTCCTTTTCAACATGAGTGAACTTTTGGTCGACTTGATGGTGATCGGCCGATTCTTGAAATCTCTGGTAGCCGCTACCTCCGAGACTTCACCAAGCACCGAAGATCGTGAAATGGAGGATGCGGCCACCTCCAACCTTGGTAAGATCCTTGAGGTTTCGCTTTTAGTCGACTGGAGCTTTTAGTCGATTGGACTTCCATGTTTACTTCTGAATCCTTCTTGTAGTTCCGCCTCACGTCATTGATCTCCCCGATGATGACGAGGAAGCGCCATTGAGGAAAAGGAAGAACAAGAAAGTGTTCCTTTGGCAAGGCTGCTCAAGTCGCGGCCCGATTCTGAGACGCCGATTTTACGAGGAGGCAACCCCACTCGGACTTACGTGTCTTTTCATTTGTACCGACAAGTACCCGACCCACTTCATCGACTGTTGATCCACCATCTCTCTTTGCCACACCACGTCCGGAAGACCAAGTAAGTGCTTGCTAAGGAGGCCATACGCGAGGCAGGGATCATGATGGAGCGGTGAAAGCGGTCAGAGAGGCTAGTCGGCGGCCTATGATGCTAGTTCCGCTCTCCGAGCAATGTCCAAGTAAGTCGATGCGTTGCTTGCTTTGTTAGGATATGCTACACAAGCGCTTCCTTCCGGAGATTTCCATATCTGTACACCCTTTGGGTGTGTGTGTCGATTGAACTTTTGTGGGGGCACGCCGAGTGCACCCACCGGGTGTAGTCCCGAGACTATGGTCATTGCGTGCGATCGCTATAATCTTTATGCTATGATCTTCTTCACTTTCGACACAGGCGGACCAAGTCGAATGGGCAACCGTAAAACCGGTGGGGCACGCTAAGTGCACCCACCGGGTGTAGTCCCCGAGCCTGTAATGGTCGATTGCGTGCAAATCGACTATAATCTAAAGACTATATATATATACATTTTTTATCGCGGTGACCCGATGATTAGCCATGGTTTTGGAATCATAACTTTTTTTGCCTCTTTTGGTCGATTGATCGAACCAAATCGGTAAACCGATGGGGGCATATTTGAGTGCACCGTGAGTGTAATCCCGAGACTCTTGTCGAATGTTTTGATTCGATTGTAGTCTTAGAAATGCTACTATTTTTCCTTAATCACTTTCGGAAGTGATATGTCTTTGATGTCTTTTCGTTGGTTGACTCTTTGCGAGAGAAATCTTGCGAGCTTGTGGCTCGCTATCTTGAGTTAGAGAACAAGCAGATCCAGCTCAACCTCGATTTGAAGCTTGCTCGGGAGAATTTGCGAGAAGGCAAGGATGAAGCAAAAGGTATGGCTGGTGAGAATTTTTGACAAGCGCCTTTGTTTTTACGCTCATTCTCAACTCTGTTCTCATTGTTGTTTTGCGAGATAAAGCTGGAAGAGACTTTGAAGAAGAAGGACCTTGACCTTGCGAGAGGCACTGAAGGCTGCTTTGGAGAAAACAAAGCTCATTGAAGAGAAGCTTGCCTCGGTCGACAAACTTCGAAGATGAAAATACCAAGCTGAAAGCTACTCTTGACGCTGACTAACAAGTAAGTTAGTCATTGAAGAACGACAAGATTGTTACGTCTGACAAGGCTAGCCAATTTGGCGGGAAGCGAAAGCGACACGGAGATTTATCTCGGGAGGGCTCGCCAAGAAGCTATTTCTCATGCTTGAAGGTAATCTCTTTTATCCATTGTCTTGCTTTCACCGGCTTATCACATGATCGTTATTTTGAGTCTGAGCGTGTTTTGAATTACTGCCAAAACTTTGAAGAAGAAACCGGTCAGTGGAAACCAGCTTGGACCCCATCAATTCTCCTGTGAAGAGGAAGCTGCTATGAATGTGCTCATTGGAGTCTCGCGTTGCTAAGCGTGGTGGATTATCTTGCTCGACCGAAAGTTGCGGTGTCGCGGATCGACTCGACTCTCTGGCGTAACAAAATTTTCGAGCGATCTTGAATCCACGATGACTCGGTGAATGAGGTTCCAAGTCGAGTGCGAGGAATGGAAAAAGTCTTACGCGGTGTGGTGCTGATGTTGCTCTATCTACGGTTCGTGTCCACTTTGCAAAGAAGCGCCAAGAGGACAAGTGGTGTCTCTCAAGGTTGCCAATACCGGGAAGCACGACTTGAGATCTTTCATGGAGACTTTCATCGCTGCCGCAACCCGTATTGCCGGACGGGATCGACCTCGACCGATTTGTTGCACCTTCCGGTCCTCCACCGAGGAGTAAAAACTTCTAAGTCCCACTTTAAATTTGCCTCGGAATGCCGAGTGGTTTACATGAATCGATAAACTTTAACGGGCTTAACGCTGAGCACCTTTGGATCTGTAGAGGCGTTTATCCGAACTTGATTTTTCCTCTAACATGCTTTGTTTGCCTTGAGAGAACTTTATTCCTCATTCGGAAGATATTCCGTTGAAATTCGATCGACTTGTGCTTCATCTATCCTGCGGTAGAGATGGAACACCGGCTATGACGCGCCGACCTTCTTCGTCCTTACGGATTGGGACGAACCGCACATTGTACTTGTGGTGAAGCTCCGAAGGAGGAGGTAGCAGTCGACCTACACCTCGTCGTCCTTGCGGATTGGGACGAACCACACGTTGTACTTGTGGCGAAGCTCCGAAGGAGGAGGTAGCAGTCGACCTGCACCTCGTCGTCCTTGCGGATTGGGATAAATTCCTTACTTAGGCGAGCACTGGGCTGCAGCTAAGCCCTCGAGTGGGAGGTTTGCTCTCCACTCGGTAAGATTTTTATTACTTAGGCGAACACTAAGTTGCAACTAAACCCCCGAGTGGGAGGTTTGCTCTCCACTTGGTAGGATTTTTATTACTTAGGCGAGTATTGGGCTGTAGCTAAGCCTCCGAGTGGGAGGTTCGCTCTCCACTCGGTAGGATTTTTACTACTTAGGCGAGCACTGGGCTGCAGCTAAGCCCCGAGTGGGAGGTTTGCTCTCCACTCGGTGAGATTTTGATCACTTAGGCGAGCACTTTGGGCTGCGGCTAAGCCTCGAGTGGGAGGTTCGCTCTCCACTTTCGGTAGGATTTTTATTACTTAGGCGAGCACTGGCTGCAGCTAAGCCCCCGAGTGGGAGGTTTGCTCTCCACTTTCGGTAGGATTTTGATCACTTAGGCGAGCACCTTTGGGCTGCAGCCTAAGCCTCTGGCCGGGAGGTTCGCTCTCCACTCGGTGGGATTTTTATTACTTAGGCGAAACTGGCTGCAGCTAAGCCCCCGAGTGGGAGGTTTGCTCCCCACTTTCGGTAGCATTTTTATTACTTTGGATGTTTAAGGTGAATCCTTGGGGCATGTAAGCCCCAGTGGGAGGCTGGCTCACCACTCGGTGGGATTTTGAATACTTAGGAGAGTACTTGGAATTGCAGCTAAGCCTCCCAGTGGGAGGCTGGCTCGCCACTCGGTGGGATTTTGAATACTTAGGCGAGTACTTGGACTGCAACTAAGCCTCCGAGTGGGGAGGCTGGCTCGCCACTCGGTGGGATTTTGAATACTTAGGCGAGTGCTTGGTGTGACTAAGCCTCCAGGAGTGGGAGGTGGCTCGCCACTCGGTAGGATTTTGAATACTTAGGCGAGTGCTTGGACTGCAGCTAAGCCTCCCGAGTGGGAGGCTGGCTCGCCACTCGGTGGGATTTTGAATACTTAGGCGAAGCGGATTCGCGACTAAGCCCCCGAGTGGGAGGTGGCTCGCCACTCGTGAGGATTTTGAATACTTAGGCGAGTACTTGGACTGCGGCTAAGCCTCCGAAAGTGGGAGGCTGGCTCGCCACTCGGTGGGATTTTGAATACTTAGGCCGAGCGGATTCAGCTAAGCCCCCGAGTGAGAGGCTGGCTCGCTTTTCGGAAAGGATTTTTTACAAACTTAGGCGAATCGGATTCGACTAAGCCACCCACCTGGGAAATTTCAACAAAAAGCAATAACAATCATTTGGGAAAATTATAACATTCTTGTCTTAGATAAACTACAAAAGTACTTTTATTACATCTCAATCGAGTGAGTTTTAAGTGTAAAAGGCGGAGGCGACTCGCGTTCAAGCTCGAGGCTCGTCGTCGATCCTGGCGATCAATGTTGTAGAGATGATATGCTCCGTTGTGGAGGACTCTTGTGACGATGAAGGGACCTTCCCAAGTTGGGGCGAGCTTGTGTGGTTTCTGTTGATCCACTCGGAGGACTAAATCTCCCTCTTGAAAGGCTCGACTCTTCACGTTTCTGGCATGGAACCGACGCAAGTCTTCTTTGATAGATAGTCGAGCGGATCGGGGCCATTTCTCTCTCCTCTTCCAAGAGGTCGATTGCATCTTCTTGAGCTTGTTCCGCTTCTTCTTGAGTATAGCTCGACTCGAGGCGCATTGTGAAGCAGGTCACTTTCGGCGAAGCTGCTTCAGCTCCATAGACTAGGAAGAATGGAGTTCTCCCGATTCGACCGATTAGGAGTGGTCCTCACTCCCCGAGAAGCTGATGGAAGTTAAATAGACCCAAGCTCTGCTTTGCGTGCTTGAGATCGCGCATCGGCCGTGGTTTCAGCCCTTTGAGAATGAGGTCATTTGCTCGTTACGCTTGTCCATTCGGCGAGGATGAGCCATCAAGCATAGTCGACCAGCGTGCCTTGAGAGGCGAAGGCTTTGAACTTGTCATTATCGGTTTGACCCATTGTCGGTGATGATGCTATGCGGAACCCCATATCTGAATATCAACTCTCGATGAAACCGATAGCGATTGCATGCATCGAGGTTCTTGATGGGCTTGGCTTGATCCACTTGGTGAACTTGTCAATTGCTACTAGCAAATGAGTGAAGCCGCTTACGCCAGCTTCTCAGCGGCCCAATCATGTCCAATCCCCAAACAATGAAGGGCAGACGAGTGGAATGGTCTTCAAGGTCGAGGGCGGGCTTGTGCGACATGTTGGAATAGAAGCCGACATCCTTCACACTTGTCAACTATTTCTTTTTGCCATTTCATTTGCTTTTGGCCAAGAAAATCCCGCTCGGTATGTTTTAGCCACAATGGTCCGAGAGGACGCATGATGGCCACAGGTCCCCAGTGGATATCCTCAAGAATCATCCGACCTTCTTCCGGCGTGATGCACTTACGGCCGACTCGATCACGCTTTCTCGAACAACTGTCCCTTGATCACTTTGTAAAGGCCTTGGATCGTCGGACGATCGCCGAGCCTCTTCTTCATTCTCTCGGGAGCTCTTTCCTTAGGATATATGCGATGTAAGGCGAATCCGATTCGGGGAGTGATGACCACCACTTCCATAATTAGGTCGACCACGGCCGGATCTGAACTTCATCGGATCATTGGCACTCTTTTGCTGCAGGCTTCTTCCGTGAAAGGATCCTCCCCGCGAAGGTGCATGAATGTGCTCAAAATACATTCTTTGAATGGCTTCACATTTGGATCCAATCTTCGCCAAATCATATGCAGATTGTTTTTTCAGTCGGGGTATATGACGAAGCTCTAACCCCTCGAATTTCTTCTCCAGACTTTCTCGTGCATTACAATAACTTTGTCATAAATGGGCTTACGACATCCACTCCTTCATCACTTGATTAACAACCGGATCCGAGTCGCCAGTAGACCATAAGGCTGACGGACGCCGAAAGTGAAATGGCCATCGCAACCCATACAGGAGTGCTTCATATTCTCGCTTCGTTGTTGGAAGAATCAAAGTGAATCTGGAGAACATACTTGAGCCTATCTCCTCGGGGAAACCAATACAACCCCACCGCACTGAACCGTTCGGCATCTTGGATCCATCGAAAACATAGTCCGGTGTTCCGAGTGAACTTGAGTGAAGTCTGCTTTATTGATCCACTTTCGGCGAGAAATCTGCTATTGCTTGGGACTTGATGGCTTTCTTTGCCTCGAATTTGATATCAAGGGAAGGAGTTCAATCGCCCATTTTGCCACTCGACCGATTGCATCTACGTTATGAAGAATTTACGACAAAGGCGTCACGACGACCGTAATGGAATGATCGGAGAAATAATGAGCAACCTTCTTCGTGGTCATATAGATCCCATAAACAAGCTTCCGATAGTGAAGGTATCTTTGCTTTGATGGGGTCAAGATTACTTGAAAGATAATAAACCGGGCGTTGAACTTTGAAGGCTTTTCCTTCTTCTTCCGCTCGGCCAGTAGTAAATGCGATCTTGGCGACTTGTCCGATGGGCTGCAATGTAAAGCGACAAATGCTCTTTCTTGATTGGAGCGACAAGCACCGGTTGGGTGGAAGCGAGCTTTGAGCTCTGCAAACACCGCATCGGCTTCTAGAGTCCACTCGAACTTGTCCGACTTCTTCATCGATCGGTAAAGAGGCAATGCCTTTTCACCGAGGCGAAGATGAATCGACTTAAAGCGGCCAAGCAACCCGATGGCTTCACGGACGCCGATGCACACGCATAGGGCGCGTTTCATTCGGAGTATAGTGCCAACTTTTGCAGGTTAGCATCAATTCCTCGTTGAAGCGAAACCGAGTAACTTTTCCGCGGGAACTCCGAATGTGCACTTTGATGGATTAAGCTTGATATCATACCTCCACGAGATTGGCAAATGTTTGGCAAGGTCGGTCAGCAGGTCGGAACCTTTCCGTGACTTGACCACAATGTCATCCATGTATGCTTCCACATTCCGTGATTTGAGTGAGTAAACACTTTTGAATCATCCTCATGAGCGTGGCTCCGGCATTCTTGAGGCGAATGGCATGGTGACATAATGAAGCACCCGAATGGAGTGATGAAAGCTGTTTTGATCTCGCCGGGTCCATGCTGCATCGGATCGATGGTACCCGGAATAGGCGTCCAAAAAGACAACCTCTCGCATCCCGCGGTTGAGTCGACTATTTGGTCGATGCGAGGAAGAGGAAATGATCTTTCGGCAGGCCCGATTGATATGCTTGAAATCGATGCACATGCGCAGCGACTTGTCCTTCTTGGGGACCATGACAGCGTTGGCGAGCCACTCGGAGTGGTAGATTTCTCGGATGAACTACTGCTGCTAAGAGCCGAGCCACCTCTCGCCAATGGCCTTTCTCTTACGGAATGGCCGGACGCCGAAGATACTCTTTAACGGCTTGAATTTTGGAGTGGGCTTCGTGGCGATGCTTTCGTGACCCACAGGAACACCCGGCATGTCGTGAGCTTCCATGCAAAGATGTCCCGATTCTCACGGAGGAACCGGATGAGCGCTTCTTCCTATTTTGAGTCGAGTGTTGTTGAGATGTTGGTCGGAGCGGCATCGGGATCGATCGGGTGAATGTGAATCTGTTTCGTCTCGCCATGATCGTGAAATCGCGACTCCGTGGCGGGCTTCTTAGCTCGCAACAAATCACTTCGGATCTGCAGTTTTCGATACTCTTGTAGCTCTACCACCGCCAACCGAGCATCGGCAATCTTAGAGCCTTTACGGAAGCACTCTTACGCCTTCTTCCGATTGCCCGTGGCGGTGATCACGCCCTTGGGACCGTGCATCTTCGCTTAAGATACACGTAACATGGTCGGGCCATGAAAGCGTGCATAATTTGGTCTCCCCGAATAAGCGTGATAAAGCGCTCACCGGAAATCTCGACCTCAAAGGTCAACTTTTCTTTCCGGAAATGTTTTGAATCACCAAAACTACATCAAGAGCAATTTGGCGAGTGACTCAGCCTTCTTTCCGAGAATGACTCGTGGAAGCTCATATTCTTTGATGCTGAGTGCGGACATCGGAATGCCCATCCCTTTCAACGTCTCCGGCGTATAATATGTTCAAGCCACTACCACCATCCATCAGACTTTGGTCGATCGAGTGCCTTCAACAAGCTGGGTGCGACCACCAATGCTTGCCTCCCGGGGGTGGCAATGTCGTCGGGTGATCAGATTGGTCGAATGTGATGGCGATGCAGGACCATTTCAGATAATTGGGAGTCGCCGGAGCAACCAAGTTCACTTCCGATTGATAACCTTCAATCGACTTTTGCTTTCGACGTCAAAAAAATCATCGAGGTGGAATTGACCCGGGATATCCACCATCACCGCTATCTCTGTCCTCAACTTTGTCTGCATCCTTATCCTTATCCTTGAGCTGTTTCCCTTGGGGCTGCTTGAATCAAGAGTGACATCGCCGAGTGGTATGTTTCGGGTAAATGAGTTTACCCTCTTCATCTTTCTTTGTATGAATATGACATGGCAAATCCAACACGTCGTTTCCATCCTGGTCTTTCACCTTCTTGGGGTTCCAAGGACCCTTGGGTTTCCCCTTAAACTTTCCTGGGGTCACGGCCAAGGCCTCTCCGGGAGCCGCTGGCTCGGCTTTGCGTTTCTGCTTCCGACTGGAATTTCCTCCGCCGGCCTCATTGGCGGCCGATTTATATTTACCACTCCGGAGCCGATCCTCTTCTTCACCATTTGCATACTTGGTGGCAATCTCCATCATCCGACTCAGGGTCATATCTCCAGTTCGACCAAATTTCAAACTCAATTCTCTGTTCTTGACACCTTCCTTGAAGGCACAGACTGCCTGGTGATCAGATACATTCTCGACTGTGTGGTGCAAAGTGATCCACCTCTGGATATAATCTCTCAAGGTTCCACTCGACTTTTGCACACACGACTGCAACTCCGTCAAACTCTTTGAGTGGTTTGCAAGTTCCTTCAAATGTCCCGACAAACACACGGGCAAGATCTTCCCAAGTGTAAATACTCTTTGGTGCTAGCCCAGTTCAACCACGCCTGGCTGAACCCTCCAACATAAGAGGCAAATGCTTCATGGCTACCTCATCCACCGCCCGATCTGAACCGCCACTCGGTAATCTTCAAGCCAAGTGTCGGGCTTGGATTCTCCGATGAACTTGCGACTCCGATCGCCAACCCGAAGTTGGGAGGAATCACTCTGACTCTGATGGCTCTCTTTGAAACACTCTGGTCCCGAGACATGAACTCTGCTTCTTTGGAAGGAACATCTCTATCACGGCCGTCTCGGTGAGCTCTGTTGTTCTGTCGACCAAACCTTGAGCGATAATAGATCTCGCGTCAAAGCCTGGTTCCACAGGGTCGGCTGGAACTCTTCGCCCGGCCTTTGTTTTGGCGTATGTCGATCACTGTTGCCGAGGAGCGTATGATCCACCCCTTGGGGAGGGAGGGCACTTTCGGCGTCGATCGTTGCGATCGAATCGGTGCTCATACTGCTCATGACCCTTATATTGATCATCACGCCGCCCACACGTTCCTCTCACGCCTCGAGGCGATCTTGGACTATGGGCCGATGGATCTGAATTCACAATGACGGATCGGTGTGAACCCTGTTCATGGCCCGGGATACTGGCGAGTTTTGATCTCCTGCCGCCGGAGCAAATCCCTAATTTGCTGCAAACCTCTACTACGCCTCCGTGGGAAGGTTGAATTTACTACGCTGCTCTGGTGGCTGCTAAATTCTGAATCGGAGTTCGATATACACGAGTTGGCGGTTGAAAGAAGTGGTGTCGATTGGATTACGGAACCCTTGATCGCGTATGCTCGTCGAGTGCTCGCTGAAGATTCTCCGGTCGAGTGCGCTCGGCCGGAGTTAATGGCCAGCGCATTCTCCAAAGCGCGAGCCTCGGGAGTTTCTAGCGATAGGAGTGTGAAGTGCATCCATGTTCCGGCAATGACTCCACGCCTCTGGAGGCGAAGTGAGGGGCTCGAACAAGTACTCTTCGTGGGCTTGCTCCGGATCGTCTCCACCGCCACCTCCGTTGGTGCGGGTGAATCGAGGGGACTGCGTGGTCCATCGACCATCGAGAACTTCTGGCCCGGGTCACTGCTATCGCATTGGGCCTTGATCTCTAGGGAGCCGGTCGGCAGTCGAGCAGTAGTAGAGATTCGTCGGGCTCGATCGCCGCGACTTGGGGATGGCCGACCGGCGGGCCACCGCATGCCTCACCCACCGCTGAAGCCTCGACCGACCCGGGCACGCTTGCGCCGGTGGGAGGCCCAGGAGTGAAAAGCAGAGCTGGCCCATCTTGGAGTCGACGGTTGCAGCGGAGGGCGCCGTGGACACCGCAGCGAAAGTGCGTCGCCCATGGACGGGGAAGCGCGTCCACGTCAAGTGGAGCCTCCACGAAGCCAGCGGAGTCGTCGGTGAAACGAGCAGCGCACGAGGCGGATCTCGTGGCCGTCGACCCGAGAACTCCACCTAAAACCATGATCTTTGGAGATCGAAAGAATCCCAACTTCTCCAACAAATCGCTAGAACACCTACCCCATGGTGGGCGCCAACCGTCGTGGTTCTAAGTATGACAAGAGAATGGGGGTAGGTATGGAGAGGCAAGATCCTAGCTATGGAGTAGTTGTATCGCAAGGGATTTCTGAGTTCAGGCCCTTCTGGAGGAAGTAATAGCCCTACGTCTCGGAGCCCGGAGGCGGTCGATTGGATTATATGCGTATGTGTTACGAAGTGCGATCCCTCTACGTGGAGGGTGGCTTATATAGAGTCTTGCCAGACCCAGCCAGCCCACGTGGGAGAGGGTTTAAGGTGCGTTAAGGCCGAGGCGTTCTTGTAACGCCTTACATAAAAAGTATTATTATGACCATAAAGGCTACTTAGCTGCAGAATCGTTTGGACACCGAGTGGCTCTTGGACTCTGGTGGTCGAGTGGGTCTTATAGTCGAGTGTCTTTGAATCTGCCGAGTGGAAACCTACCAGTCATTTGGAAGGCTGCTTCTCTTGTGAGTGTCCTTGTGGAGGTACCTTTGGGCAGGTCTATGACCCTACCCGGTATATGACTTCATCAGTCTTTGCCAGGCCCGGCCCTCCGGCCTTCGCTCCCCCACCCCAGTTCCTCCATCGGGTGGATCGAGCAGTCTGAGCTGATCTCGATATGGATCGGGTCTCCTGTAACAATTCTTGTAGCAGTTGACCAAAAAACAGAGAGCTCCTCATGTCCTCTTCGGGCTATGTCGCCGTTTCTCGGTGCTTTCGGTGATCTTTGGACGCACTAACTATGCCGAGTTCTTGCGGGTTTATCGCGTACCCATATCGCGGTCTCTCCTTCGTGGGGTGTTCTCTCTGGCGAGGTCCACATGCGCCTTGCCTGTTGCTCCTGTGGCTCCCTACCCGCTTGACCTGCGCCGGTTCTTTTACTGCCGACGCTTAGCGGCCGTCGAGATGCCGCCAAGGCTCGATGATCTTGTAGTTGATGCTTATGATCAGCGGATGTCGACTTATTCCGGATGCCACAATGCGCCTATCGTGATGATCACATGCCTTACACTCGGTGGTGCAATGATGATGCTCGTCTTTCTTTGGTGTTCTTCTTGCGAGTGTCCTCCTCGATTCGCCTCGAGTTCATGGGACTTGGCGCTTGATTGTAGCGATGTGGTCTTATCTCTGTCGGCGCTATCAACCCTCTGGTGATGCTCTCTACCTAACTGTGGTGCGTCAGGAGCATGCACTCCAGCAAGGTGATTCCTCTGTTGATGAGTTCTATTCACAGTGCTCTGCCATCTGGCGTCAGCTTGACTCTCTTCGGACCGTCGTTTGTGGAACTTGTTGTTGCTGTCAGACTACACGGTCTGATTTGGAGTTTCAGCGGGTTCACGAGTTCTTATCTGGTCTCCGCTCTGAGTTCGAGCCTCGCCGTGCTCACCTGCTTGCTCGTGGTCGTGTTCCTATCTCGGAGGTACTTGCTGAGCTTCGTGCTGAAGAGACCCGCCTTCGCTCTGCTAGGTTACTTGTGGTTCCATCAGTGTTGACCGCTCGAGCTCCCATGCCACCTGCTCGCCTCACCCCTCCACCGCTCCTGCCTACTCCTTCAGGGGGTGGGTCGCCCTTCTTCTGCTAAGAGGGGTCGGTCGCGCCGTGACACCTTCTGTGGCTACTGCTCTCGGCCAGGTCATCCTGAATCTGATTGTCGTGAGAAGAAGAGAGACTAGAGGCGCTCCTCTTCCAATGGGACACCTGGATCCTCCTCGACCCCGTCACTCACTGACCAGGACATTATGAGGCTCAAGCGTCTCTTGGTTTCCTCAGGCTCTTCGTCAACCGGTTCTGCTGCTGCTGTGACTGCAACCACTTCTCCACCACCGCAGACATCTACATAGTCAGGTACATCTTCGTGGGTTCTGGATTCTGGAGCCTCCTTTCATATGTCTTCCGACTCTTCCGTCTTTGTCTTCTCTCGACCTCTTGATTACTTTGTTAATGTTCTTACCGCTGATGGCACACCTCTTCCTGTTGCTAGTCGTGGTCTTCTTTCCACTCCATCTTTTACATTCCTAGTGTTTTACATGTTCCTCGCCTCACCATGAATCTTTTTTCGCTGCCCAACTTATCGATTCGGGTTGTCGTGTCATTCTTGATACCGACTCTTGCTCCATTCAGGATCGTCGCACCAAGGCTTTGGTTGGTCTTTGGCCCCGGCAGCCAAGTGAGTCCGAGGCCTTTGGGAGGTTGACTGGCTTTGTGTTCCTTCCATTTGCCACCATACCCTTGGCTCCATGCTCTTACTGCCTCTTCGTCCGCGTCCTTCCAGCAGTGGCATTATCGCCTTGGTCACATATGTGGCTCTCGCTTGTCTTCTTTAGTTCGTCAGGGCCTCTTAGGGTCTGTATCTAGAGATGTCTCTTTACATTGTAATGGTTGCAGACTTGGCAAACAGACCCAGTTACCTTATCCTACCAGTGAGTCGGTATCTCAGCGTCCTTTTGACTTAGTTCATTCTGATGTATGGGGTCACCGCCTTTTTGATTCAAAAGGTGGTCACCGCTACTATATCTTGTTTATTGATGATTTCTCTCGCTACACTTGGCTCTACTTCATGAAATCTACGTGGCGAGGTTCTTTCTATACAAACGTTATGCCGCCATGGTTCACACCCGATTTTCCACGCCCATTCGTACTTTTCGTCGCGGACTCATTTGGTGAGTTTATCTCCCAGCTGTTGCGTGGTTTTCTCGCAGAACAGGGTACTCTTGCCCAGTTCTCATGCCCTGGTGCTCATGCTTAGAATGGCGTTGCCGAACGTAAGCATCGTCATCTGCTTGAGACAACTTGTGCGCTGATGATTGCCGCTTCTCTTCCACCCCACTACCAGGCTGAGGCTGTTTCTGCATCCACCTATCTCGTCAACATTCAGCCATCGACTGCTCTGCAGGGTGGTATTCCTATGGAGTGTCTCACTGGTCGATCTCCTGACTACTCAGCTCTTCGTATGTTTGTATGTGTGTCCTATGTCCTTCTTGCCCCGCGAGCGCGCAAACCATTTGCTTTCGATCGGTTGAGTGCGTTTTCATAACTCTGATGATGAGCACAAGGGCTATCGCTGTTGGGACCTGTTGGTGATGCGCCCGCTTGCGCATCTCGCGTGATGTGACCTTTGACGAGTCTCGCTCTTACGACCCACGTCCTTCTTCCTCGAGCTTCTCTGTGGACGACCTTTCTTTTCTCCTTCTTCCCGATACACCCTGCTATGTGCCCCAGGTTTCACCCCTCCTCCTGCACCCCTCCTTCCTTCTCCTTCACCACCGACCCCATCTTCCCCCTCCTCCTCCTCCACCTCTCCACCATCATCTCCAATTCATCGCCCTCTATCACCATTTCCTCTCCACTATACTCGCCGTCCTCGTCCTGAGGATGCTTCCCCTGACGTGTCTGACGCGCCTTCCACCTCTGGTGCACCTCTGTTCATGCCTACCCCGGTTCACAACCTTCGTGCTCGGCCTTGCCCTCCACCTGATCGCTACTCTCCTGATCGGTACGGTCTCTCCGTTCTTGCTGAGCCCACCTCCTATCGGACTGCCATGACTCAGCCTGAATGGCAACGTCACGATGGCCGAAGAGCTTATGCTCTTGGCCTCACAGCACTTGGGATCTGGTTTCCCTTCCTTCTGGCGTTCGTCCCATCACCTGCAAGTGGGTCTACAAGGTCAAGACTCGTTCCGATGGTTCTCTTGAGAGTTACAAAGCGCGTCTTGTGGCTCGTGGTTTCCATCAGGAGCAGGGACGTGATTATGATGAGACATTCGCTCCTGTGGCCCACATGACTACTGTCCGCACTCTCCTTGCTGTAGCTTCTGTTCGTCACTGGTCTATCTCTCAACTTGATGTTTAGAACGCTTTTCTCAATGGCAAGTTATGTGAGGAGGTTTATGTCACGACCACCAGGGGTACTATGCTCGATGGCATGGTGCATGAGACTTCGTCGCTCTCTCTATGGTCTCAAACAGGCCCCTCGTGCTCGGTTTGAGCGCTTTACCCTCTGTGGTGACTGCCGCTGGTTTCTTGCCCAGTGATCATGATCCCGCATTGTTTGTTCACACGTCTCCTCGTGGTCGGACTCTTCTCCTTCTCTATGTTGATGACATGATCATCACTGGTCACGACTCTGAGTACATTGCCTTTGTTAAGGCTCGCCCTCGAGATCAGTTTCTCATGACTGACCTTGGTCCTCTTCGATATTTTCTTGGGATTGAGATCTCCTCGACCTCTGATGGCTTCTACATCTCCCAAGAAAAATATATTCAGGATCTTCTTGCTCGCTTGTTGCTCTTGGTGATGAGCGCCTTGGTGTGACTCCTATGGAGCTCAACGTTCAGCTTCGTGCCTCGATGGTGACCCTCTTCCTAATCACACTCGCTATCGTCACCTTGTTGGCAGCCTTGTCTATCTTTGTCACATCCTGGCGTCCACGACATCTCCTATCCTGTCCACATCCTCGAGTCGATTCGTTTCAGCCCCCACCTCATCACTATAGTCACCTCCTTCGTGTTCTCTGATATCTTCGTAGGCACGATCTCTCAGCGCCTTTTCTTTCCCGCTCCAGCGCTCTTGAGCTCTGTGCCTACTCGATGCTACAGGCTAGTGATCCCTCTGATCGGCCTTCATTTCTGCCTTCTTTGTGTTTTTCTTGGAGGCTCTCTCATTGCCTAGAAGACAAAGAAAGCAGATTGCAGTTTCTCGCTCAGTCTGAGAGGCTGAGTTGCGCGCCATGGCTATGTTGACGGTGAGGTGATCTGATTACGGTGGTTACTTGAGGACTTTGGTGTGTCCGCTACTACCTTGACTCCCTTATTGCCGGCGATCTTTGGTGCTATGCTCGGTGTATTCTGGCGTGACCCGGTGAAGCATGAGCTCACCAAGCACATCGTTGTGGATGCCCACTTTGTGCGTCTTTGCATGCGAGATTAGATTCTCGCTCTTCACTATGTGCCTCTCGGAGTTACAGTTGGCGGACTTCTTCACGAAAAGCAGACTTCGGCGTAACATAGTTTCTTCTCTCCAAACTCAGTGTTGTTGATCCACCATGAGTTTGAGGGGGGTGTTAGATGTGTATAGTCCTTTTCGGTTTATCTCCATTGTATAAGGGGTCTCTTGCACATTTCTATACACATGTATATGTACTGGCCTTTGGCCCTCCTGTGAATGTAGTTGCTCATTCCTAACACTTACTACTCCGACTTTCCATGGCTGCCTCTGCCGCAAACGACGTGGCCAAGCTTGCGGTCACCTCGCTAGTCGCTTCCCCTAGAGACGCGGTTCCCGTCGTTCCGTCTGAGGCGGTATGGTGGGTTCTGGCTGGTGGAGAGTTCCAGCCGTCCACTCGGTCTTCAAGACAAGGCCGTCGTATGTCCTCCTCGGCAGCTTCCCCAAGTGCGGCACCACCTGGCTCAAGGCCCTCGTCTTCGCCACGCGCAACCGGGCTGAGCACTCGCCCCATGACCTCCACCACCCGCTCCGCCGTGGCAACCCCCACGACGTGGTTCGGACATGGAGCTGGAGTTTGGGCGGTCATTGGAAGACGGTAGAGCAGGCGGTGCGCGTGTTGGAGGCGCTCCCTTCACCGCGCTTACTCGCCACACACCTGCCCTACTCTCTCCTGCCACGGGGCATCACGGCGGAGGAGTCCGGCTGCCGGATCGTGTACATCTGCCGGGACCCAAAGGACGCATTCATTTCCTCGTGGTTCTTCACCAAGAAGGAGGCGGCGGCCACGGCTGCTCGAGCACAAGCTGGTGAGGACACGGACAAGCAGCAGATGGTGCCGCCGCGGTACACATCCGAGGAGGTGTTCGAGCTGTTCTGCGACGAAAATGTGTCAACGGCCAGCCCGCAGTGGCGCAACGTGCTGGGCTACTTGGAGGAGAGCATGAGGCGGCCGGAGAAGGTGCTCTTCCTCCGGTATGAGGAGATGCTCCGGGACCCCGCGAGAAACGTGAAAAAGCTGGCGGAGTTCATGCCATCTCCCTCGAGGAGGAGGCCGACGGAGTGGTGCAGGCCATCGTGGAGTTGTGCAGCCTCGAGAGACTGAAGAGCATGGCCATGAACAAGACTGGCAGCCATGGTCATTGGCGCACTGGGTCCTTCTTCGTGAAGGGTCACTAGAAAAGCAGGGGCTAACGTTAAGACTGGCTAGCCCATTAGTCCCGGTTCTTCAAGAACCAGGACCCATGGGGGGTATTAGACCCGGTTCGTGAGCCCAGGGGGCCGGCCGGGGCCTCGTGGGCATTTGTTCCGGTTCGTGTGTGTGACGCCCGGGTAATTAGGCTACAGTAATCCCACGCTAGTCGTGCCATGACACCTCGGTTACTGTTGTTGTCCTCGCAATAATTCGAAACCGTTCAAATTCAAATTCAAATTAATGACAACAATAAAAGTTTTCAAAACTTAAAAACAAAATGTTCGGTGGTTGCCGAATATTACTAGGGTAATTATGGTGCAACAAACACCTTTTTATAAAATGGCTAAATGGTTTAAAATGATTTAAACAGAAAAGAAAGAAATGAAAAAAAGAAAACACAAATTTATAAAATACTTAAATGCCCTGAGTTGAATAAAAATAGTGAAAGAAAATAAATAAAAGAAAAGAGATAAAACAGAAAAACAAAAGACAAAAAAAATATAGGAGAGAAACCCCCGGGCTTCCCGTGACCACCACAGCCCAATCAGGCCACCACCCCGGCCGCCCACCCCACACTCCTCCTCCTTAACCCCCCCTCACCCAAAGTCCACCAACTGCCACCGACACTTCCCCGCTCCCAAAATATCTCCTCCCTCCCTCCCGATTGGATCGGGATCAAGAGGAGGGCGCCATCACCGACGCCGCCAGAGCTCGCCCGCCACCTCACCGGACTCCTTCCACTCCGTCGCTCGTCCCCGACCTCCACCGAGCACGTTGCCCGTTCCCTACTTCCCGTGAGCCGCCCTCCTTCTCCTTCCCTGCATCCCCGTCTTGACCTCCCCACGCCGCCAGCTGGCGGTCATGCGCCTTGCCACCGAAGCTTCGCTCATGCCAACATAACCATTGGCCTCGAACCGTCAATCAGCCTTGGCGCCACAGCCTCTCCCTCTCTCCCCGTCGTCATGATTAGCCGTGCTCACTTGCAGCGCACAGCCTCACGCCGTCGCCCCTTGCCCGTGCGTGGTGTTGGGGAAACGTGGCAGAAATTCAAAATTTTCCCTACGTGTCACCAAGATCTATCTATGGAGAAACCAGCAGCGAGGGAAGGAGAGTGCATCTACATACCTTTGTAGATCGCTAAGCGGAAGCGTTCATGAGAACGGGGTTGAAGGAGTCATACTCGTCGTGATCCAAATCACCGGAGATCCTAGTGCCGAGCAGACGGCACCTCGCGTTCAACACGTGACAGCCGGTGGCGTCTCCCACGCCTTGATCCAGCAAGGAGAGAGGAGAGGTTGAGGAAGACTCCATCCAGCAGCAGCACAGCAGGCGTGGTGGTGGTGGAGGAGCGTGGCAATCCAGCAGGCTTCTCGCCAAGCACCACGGAAGAGGAGGAGGAGGAGAGCGGCTGCACCAATAGAGGAGAAGTTCTCATGTGTTGGGCAGCCCCAAAACCTCAAGTATATATAGGGGGGAAGGGGGCTGCGCCCCATTTAGGGTTTCCCACCCCAAGGGGTGCGGCCAGCCCTAGATCCCATCTAGGGGGGGCGGCCAAGGGGGGAGGAGTGCCTCCCAAGTCAAGTGGAGGCCTCCCCTTTAGGGTTTTCCCTTCCCATGCGCATGGGCCTTGGGGCTGGTGCCCCCAGCCCATTAAGGCTAGGGCGCCCCTACAGCCCATGCTCTTGTATTGGACGTGGTGGAACAATTTCCGGACCTCCGGACCCCTCTGGAATCCTCCGGAACCTTCTGGAAGCTTCCCGGTACAATACCGAAAAAACCCGAACTTTTTCCGGAACCCGAACAACAACTTTCCATATATAAATCTTTACCTCCGGACCATTCCGGAACTCCTCGTGACGTCCGGGATCTCATCCGCGACTCGAACAACATTCGGTAACCACATACAAACTTCCTTTATAACCCTAAGCGTCATCGAACCTTAAGTGTATAGACCCTACGGGTTCGGGAGACATGCGAGACATGACCGAGGCGTTCTCCGGTCAATAACCAACAGCCAGGATCTGGATACCCATGTTGGCTCCCACATGTTCCACGATGATCTCATCGGATGAACCACGATGTCAAGGACTCAATCGATCCCGTATACAATTCCCTTTGTCTAGCGGTATTGTACTTGCCCGAGATTCGATCGTCGGTATACCGATACCTTGTTCAATCATTCTATCGGCAAGTCTCTTTACTGGATTCGTAACACATCATCCGTGATCAACCCCTTGGTCACATTGTGCACATTATGATGATGTCCTACCGAGTGGGCCCAGAGATACCTCTCCGTTTACACGGAGTGACAAATCCCAGTCTCGATTCGTGCCAACCCAACGGACACTTTCGGAGATACACCAGAGTGCACCTTTATAGCCACCCGATTCACGTTGTGACGTTTGGTACACCCAAAGCATTCCCTACGGTATCCGGGAGTTGCACAATCTCATGGTCTAAGGAAAAGATACTTGACATTAGAAAAGCTTTAGCATACTGAACTACGATCTTTGTGCTAGGCTTAGGATTGGGTCTTGTCCATCACATCATTCTACTAATGATGTGATCCCGTTATCAATGACATCCAATGTCCATGGTTAGGAAACCGTAACCATCTATTGATCAACGAGCTAGTCGATAGAGGCTTACTAGGGACATGGTGTTGTCTATGTATCCACACATGTATCTGAGTTTCCTATCAATACAATTATAGCATGGATAATAAACAATTATCATGAACAAGGAAATATAATAATAACTAATTTATTATTGCCTCTAGGGCATATTTCCAACAATGGCCCACGCCTGCAGCTGTCCGTCGTGAGTCGCGCCCGCTCGAGGTCACCGCCACATAGCCCGCCACCTCATGTGCCTCGGTTCGTTCGCCGCCCGCACCACATCGATTGTCGCGCCCCATCGTTCCCCGTCTTTGTGTGCGTGCGCCCTCCCAGCGTGGACATGCGCCACTGGCGGCGCCCCCGCCTACGCCCGCCGCCTCGGGCCTGCTCAACTTGCGGCCATGGCGAAATGGCCTCGCCGCCACGGGCACAGCCCAGCCACTGCCTCCGCCTCCCCTCGGCGTGGTGAGCCGCCTGGGTGCGCCCGCACCCACACGCCGTAACCCAAGACACCCGCTAGCAAGACCCAGCGACTAGGGGCCCCGCCTGAAACGGTTTCAAAAAAAATGAATTAGAAAATAAATAAATAAATAAATGGATAAATAGATAATAATAATATATAATAAGTAAATAATTAATATTAAAATTAATTAATTAACTAAATAATTAACTTAACTAATCTTGTTTAGTTGAACTAATTAAACTTGATTAACCTAATCACTTAGGTTAGTTAATTAATCTGATAGGTTAATTAGCACTCAATGACAGGTGGGTCCCACTAGACCCACACGTTAGGTTGACCAGGTCAATGGTCAACGTTGACTGCTGACATCACTCGATGTCATCTTGGCGTCATCATTTACTATTCTAGATAATGTTGGATTTAAATAAATAATTAAATAAAATCAGAAAATGATTAAATCTTTAGAAAATCATATCTTTTAATCCGTAACTTGGATTAAAATATTTTCAACATGAAAGTTGCTCGAGCAGCGAGATGAATCCGGATCACGCAGTCCGTTAAATCCGCCACACATCCCTAACATAGCAAACACGCAACTTTCCCCTCCGGGTTCATCTCGTCTGTAAAAGCATAAAACACGGAATACTTTCCCGGATGTTTTCCCCATTCGTCAGTATCACCTACTACCGCGATTGGGCACCCCTAGCATAGTTACTTGTCATGTCATGCATCGATATGCATCTGTTTGCATGGTGCTCATTGTTTCTTCCCCTCTTCTCTCTGGTAGACTACGAGGCCGACGCTGCTTCGCCCGGTTCGACTACGGAGTTGACAACCCATCTCTCTTGCCGAGCAACCAGCAAGCCCCCCTTGATCACCAGATATCGCCTATTCTTCTCTATATTGCTTGCATTAGAGTAGTGTAGCATATTACCGCTTTCAGTTAATCCTATCTTCTTTGCATAGCCTTTGTCCTTGCTACTCTTGTTGTTACCTTTACACCTTTATCCTCTTGCTTAGTATAGGATGCTAGTGTTCCATCGGTGGCCCTACACTCTTGTCCAAATGCCTTGCCATGCTATACTCTTTTGCTGATCACTTCGGAGGTGATCACGGGCATATACTATATACTTTACACTATTACATTACAGCAATCTTGTTAGGAGATGGGGGCCGAAAGGGCGGTGGCTCCATCTGGTAGAGGTGGGCACTGGGTTCCTGGCTGACCCCCAGCTGTTACTTTGTGGCGGAGGCGGCAGGCAGGTTGAGACCACCTAGGAGAGAGGTGGGCCTGGCCTCGGTCGGCGTTCATGGATACTTAACACGCTTAACGAGATCTTGGTATTTGATCCGAGTCGGCCATTTGGTCTATAATGCACTAACCAACTACTGTGAGGAGCAGTTATGTGCACTTTCGGCGTCGTGGTATCGGCCGAAGCATTTCTTGGCGTCGGCTGACAGGCCGGCGCGGATTGGGCTGGAACGCCACTAGGCTAGGTTCGCTTTCGGCCGCCCACGCATAGCGTGCTTGGTGTGCTAAGGGCGATGGGCTGAACCCCTGTCTTAGGTTTGAACCCGGCGTCTTGACCTCTGTTATGCCTAGGTGGGGCTGTGGCGTGTTGATCTTCCGGCGGGCATGACCCGAAAAAAGTGTGTCCGGCCAAATGGGATCAAGCGTGTTGGGTTATGTGGTGCACCCTACAGGAAGTTAATCTATTGAATAGCCGTGATCTTTGGTAGCAGGGCGACTTGGAGTTGTACCTTGACCTTATGACAACTAGAACCATATACTTAATAAAACACACCCTTCCAAGTGCGGATACAACCCGGTGGTCGCTCTCTCGGGGTTACGAGGAGGATCGCGGGTAGGATTATGCTATGCGATGCTACTTGGAGGACTTCATCTACTCTCTTCTACATGTTGCAAGGCGGAGGCTGCGGAAGCGTAGTCTTGACGGGATTAGCTATCCCCTCTTATTACGGCATTACTGCGATTCGGTCCAGCGATATGGCCCTTTACACATATATCCATGCATATGTAGTGTAGCTCCTTGCTTGCGAGTACTTTGGATGAGTACTCACGGTTGCCTTGTTCCCCCTTTTCCCCTTTTCCCCTTTCTTTACGGTTCTTTGCGACCCACGATGGAGCCCTGTGAGCGACGCCACCGTCGATGGCGACTACTACCTTTGGAGGTGCCCTCATCGCCACGCAGCAGCCCGGCCCGACCACCGTGAGTAGTTAGGAGGATCCCAGGCGGGAGGCTGCGTCTCTTCGATCATGTATCCCGGTTTGTGCTAGCCTTCTTAAGGCAAACTTGTTTAACTTATGTCTGTACTTTCGAGATATTGTTGCTTCCGTGACTTCGTCTATGATCGAAAGCACTTGTATTCGAGCCCTCGAGGCCCCTGGCTTGTATTATGATGCTTGTATGACTTATTTATGTTTTAGAGTTGTGTTGTGATATCTTCCGTGAGTCCCTGATCTTGATCGTACACATTTGCGTGCATGATTAGTGTATGATTGAATCGGGGGCGTCACAGTGTGGAACCATTTGTCCCGATTCAAGCCACGAACCGGGACCAATGGTCCGTGCTCCTGGCCCACAACCATTGGTCCCGGTTAAAGTAAGCTTGAACCGACGAAAGAGACTTTAGCCCGATTAATGCCACGAACCGGGAAAAATAACTTGCCTATATATATCCACCACCGGCGGCGAGCACTCCAGTGCTCTACTGTTTTATCAAGCCCGGGAGGAGGCATTTAAGTGCTCTAGTTCACCTCCTATGCACATGAGGTGTTCGATGAAATGCCGAGCCACACTAGTTAAGCTTTCTCCTCTCGAAACTTCGACCTCCGAGCTCCATTTTCAACGAGATTTTTCTAGATTTAGTGGTCCGTCACGCGCCCCGTCCCCGTCTTCACAAATTAAATCGATCGTGCGCGCCGTTCTCGTCGTCGTCACCACCGTGGTGAGCATCTTGTTCTTATCTTCTTTCTGAAACAAAAAATTCTGACTTCATATAGATACTTGTCTAATTTTCTTACTTTTATTATTCCTTGTTATTATATAGTGCGATTGTTTTGGTATCCGCCCCCGTCGGCCCTCGTCCTGTCTATGATTCAGATGTGGTATATATTATCTTTTCATAACTATTTGGTTCATTTATTGTTTATGACAATTTTGTCGACCAATGTGACATAGATTTTATTTATCTAGGAGGTTGTTGAACCGGAAATTCCAACCGACCCTATTGTTGAGAGGTTAAATTTAGTTGAAGAAGAAAACAATTACTTGAAGGAAAAATAAGAAAAATTGAGGAGGAGAAGATGATATTGGAGTTACATGTTGCGTATGTCGTCGATGATCACAAGATCAAGATGGATGCAATGCGGTTGAAGATTAAAAAAATTAGAAAATATGCCATTCATACCGAGGCTTGGTATCATTATGCAGTTGGATCAGTTGTTACCTTGGTTGCGGTTATGATCGCATTTGTTGTTGCATTGAAATGTTTTACATAATTTCAATGTATGGTTTAATTAGATGCTTTGGATAGCTATATGTTGTTCAATGAGAACTATGTATGTACTTTGGTTTTAATGCTCTGGAGAACTATGTATGCACTTTGGTTTCAGAGTTCATTTCAAATGCTTTTCAACTTCATGGTCTTATAGCTCAAAATAATCAGTAAATGCATGAAAAATAACAAATGAAGTCAGAAAGGGTTGTAAATTGATGATGTGGCTTTGAATGGTGCATTTTGAACACAAAAAAACAATGGAGTTCAAATAAGTTCGAAAAAATGAAATCCCTTTGTAACACACGAGTTTCCGTATGAAACCCTGATACTTCGAAAGAGATTGTTTGTTTTGTACACGAAGTGCATCCAGTTTTTGCCGTAACCCTCTCTACTTTCTCGCACATGCTATGTGAGTGAAATGATGATACCATGCCAACTTGGAACTTTTTCAGAGTTCATTTCAAATGCTTTTCAATTTCATGGTCTTATAACTCAAAATAATCAGTAAATGCATGAAAAATAACAAATGAAGTCAGAAAGGGTTGTAAATTGATGATGTGGCTTTGAATGGTGCATTTCGAACACAGAAAAATAAGGGAGTTCAAATAAGTTCAAAAAAAAATGAAATCTCTTTGTAAAAGACGAGTTTCCGTATGAAACCCTGATACTTCGAAAGAGATTGTCCGTTTTGTACACGAAGTGTATCCAGTTTTTGCGTAACCCTCTCTACTTTCTCGCACATGCTACGTGGGTGAAATGATGATACCATGCCAACTTGGAACCTTTTCAGAGTTCATTTCAAATGCTTTTCAATTTCATGGTCTTATAGCTCAAAATAATTAGTAAATGCATGAAAAATAACAAATGAAGCCTGAAAGGGTTGTAAATTGATGATGTGGCTTTGAATAATGCATTTTGAACAAAAAAAACAAGGGAGTTCAAATAAGTTCAAAAAAATGAAATTCCTTTGTAACAGACGAGTTTCCGTATGAAACCCTGATACTTCGAAAGAGATTGTCCGTTTTGTACACGAAGTGTATCCAGTTTTTGCCGTAAGCCTCTGTACTTTCTTGCACATGCTATGTGGGTGAAATGATGATACCATGCCAACTTGGAACCTTTTAGGAGTTCATTTCAAATACTTTTCAATTTCATGGTCTTATAGCTCAAAATAATCGGTAAATGCATGAAAAATAACAAATGAAGTCGAGAAAGGGTTGTAAATTGATGATGTGGCTTTGAATGGTGCATTTTGGACACGAAAAACAAGGGAGTTCAAATAAGTTCAAAAAATGAAATCCCTTTATAGCAGGCGAGTTTTAGTATGAAACCCTCATACTTGAAAAGAGATTATGCATTTTGTACACGAAGTGTATCCAGTTTTACCCGTAAGCCTCTGTACTTTCTTGCACATGCTATGTGGGTGAAATGATGATACCATGCCAACTTGGAACCTTTTGAGTTCATTTCAAATGCTTTTTAATTTCATGGTCTTATAGCTCAAAATAATCAGTAAATGCATGAAAAATAACAAATGTAGTCAGAAAGGGTTGTAAATTGATGATGTGGCTTTGAATGGTGCGTTTTGAACACAGAAAAACTATGGAGTTCAAATAAGTTGAAAAAATGTAATCCCTTTGTAACAGACGAGTTTCAGGTATGAAACCGTGATACTTGAAGGAGATTGTATGCATTTTGTACACGAAGTGCATCCGATTTTCTTTGTAAGCCTCTCTACTTTCTTGCACATGCTATGTGGGTGAAATGATGATACCATGCCAACTTGGAACCTTTTCGGAGTTCATTTCAAATGCTTTTCAATTTCATGGTCTTATAGCTCAAAATAATCGGTAAATGCATGAAAAATAACAAATGAAGTCGTAAACAAAAATAAAATAAAATAAATAAGTAATTTGAAACAAAAATAATACAAACTTTAATAAAATAGATAAGTAGAAAAAACTTTAATAACATAAATAAAATTTATGAAACTAAAATTATCAAAATATTTTACATTAAAAACATTATAAGCAACCTCTAGTATTATTGAAACTAAAATTATATAAAATTGATGCAACTAAAATTATCAAAGTATTTTCTATTCAAAATCATTAAAAGCAAAAAGAATTTTCATAACAAACTTTTTTTGTTAGAAACTTTAATAGCAAAAAGAATTATCATAAAATGAAATTAATAAGTAATTATAAACAAAATAAAATAAAATAAATAAGTATTTTGTTGTAAGTAGAAACAAAACAAAATAAATAAAGCAAAAAAGAAAACAAAAAAACTGGGAAAAAATAAAAAAATTGCCACCAACTGGGCCACCATGGCCTGAATACGACAAGAAACCCATCCATGGGCGAGATTGAGCCCGGAAGGCTCCAAGATGCCCATCGAGCATAGCGGTAACAATTAGGTCCGTAAGCTTTGGAATGGAGAGGAGCTCGAGAGGTGCTTGGCGGTGGGGCTTATAAACCCGCTGGCGCCTCTCTCAACTAGCGAGGTGGGACTAAACTTTGGCCGCTACGCGGGCAGCACAGGGGTCTTTGATCCCGGTTGGTGGCACCAACCGGGACTAAAGGGTGTGCATTGGTACCGGTTCGTGGCACCAACCGGTACCAATGCCGCCCCTTTAGTCGTTTGGTGCCTGAGGACCAAAACCTCTGCTTCCGCCCTTTGGGCTCTTTGAAAAGAGGCCTTTGGTCCCTGTTGGTGGCACCAACCGGGACTAAAGGGTGGCATTAGTCTCGGTTGGTTCCACCAACCGGGACTAAAGGCTTTGCTATATAAGAAGACACTTAGGAAATTTTCACTTCTCATCTACATGATTCTTGCCGCCCAAGCAGCCGACGACATCGACGCCCTTGCTGCCCAACAGCCGGCCATCCGCCCGTCGTAAATGCGTCATGCGTCGCCGCCCTCGCCGTCACTTTGCTCCCCTGCCCAGCCTTGCGCCGCCCAAACCCGTCGTCTCCGTTAATCGCCCCCTACCCACCCCGTCGTCGTCGCCCCAGCTGCTGCCGTCCTCCTCACTTGGTCCGGCCGGCGCAGCATTTTTTTTCATTTATATATATGCTTATTCTTTTCATATGTATATGCTTGTTTTTTCATATATATGATGATATATATGCTTGTTATCATAATTGTTTTTGTTCATATATATATATCTGATGATTTTTTATAGAATATGAAGTTTTTTTCATAGATGATCACATATATATATATGATGTATGCATGGATGTGGATGAAATATATGATATTTTTTTGTTCATAGAACATGATGTTTATTTCTTCATAGTTTTTTTTGTTCATGAGAGAGGCGGGGATGTCGAGGGATCATAGATGTAATTTTTTCAGAATTTTCTATCGTGCATAGACCGATTTTAGACCACGGGATAGGAAAAAAGAAAATAAAAGAAGAGGAAGAAAGAAGAAGAGGAGAGGAAGAAGAGGAGAAGAAGAAAGGAATAGAGGAGAAAGAAGAGGATGGGGAAAAAGAAGAAAAAGAAGAGGAGAAGAAGAAAGGAATAGAGGAGAAAGAAGAAAAAAATAGAAAATTTTCTATTTTTTTCTTCTTTCTCCTCTATTCCTTTCTTCTTCTCCTTTTTTTTCTTCTTTTTTTCTTCGAGTGCTTCTCTTCTATTCCTTTCTTATTCTCCTCTTTTTAGTTCTTCTTTTGTCTTCTTATTTTTTATCGGGTATGTCGTTGTCGATATACCCCCTCCCGATAACTTCAACATGAGGAGGAGTCGATATACCCCCTCCCTGGTAACATTATTTTCCCATGTATGTATATCGCGTCGTTGTCGATATAACCCCCCTCCCGGATAACTTCGACATGAGGGGCGGTCGATATATATACCCCCTCTCGACCGTGATAACTTATACCACGGGAGCACCCCCCCTCGGCCCTCTCGCTCGACCAAAACTCTCGAGGACACCCAAACCCTAAAAAAACGATGTTGATCTCCTACCCCCTCCCGCCGCGCCCCTACCGGACAAACTCTCTCGAGGCCACCCAAATTTACCAAGTTAAAAGAGCGTTGTCGTCGAGGCCACCCCAAACCCTTGAAGCGTTGTCGAGGCCACCCCAAACCCTTGAAGCGTTGCCGAGACCACCCCAAACCCTAGAGAAGCAGCGTCGAGGCCACTAATATGATTCCTTATTGTGATTATATTAGCTAGCTAGTTCTACATTTGCCACTAATATATCCAGCTGTCATGTTTGAATAATAATTGCCATGTTGTAAATATTTGCAGAAACTATGGAGCACCCACGAGGCGAAGAAAGCAGAAGAGATGTTGGGGGACATAATCGCAAAAGGAAGTGATGTCATTGCATCGTTTCTCAACGACACCGGTGGTCTGGAAGGACAGGGTAGTGAAGAAGAAGGTTATGATTATGATGGCTCCGGTGACCCAATGACGGCTCCGGTACAAGAAGAAGTAGACGTCATGGCTGACTCCGTTGACCGAGCAACCGAGTCCGTCCGGTATATATATTAGTTAAGCCTTTGTCTTGACTAGCTAATTGATGCATTCATTATTTTCGTATGTACACATATTAATTAACTCTGGTCTTTCTTCTTTTCTCTAGCCCTCCGGGATCGAGCACAACTTCGGTAAAAGCGAGGCTGAAGAAAAAGTTGCGCTCGGATGAAAGGTTTGAGATCCACGACAATGTAGCGATGGCAAGCCGATTGAACCCATCCGGGCAAGGGATGCATTTAGGTGCTTTCGGTCACGGGGGTTCTTGTTAGGGACAATATCCCGATCGGTATCCAGCAATGGTTAAAGCCTAAGAAGGAAGACCACGAGGTGTCTTATGTCTCGATATGCGTAAAGAAGATCTGTGGACATCGCTAAGGCAAATTTCACCCCTACCGCCGGAGGAGGATCCGGAGAAGCCAGTTAAAGAGCAATTGATCAAGTCTCATGCTCTTAAGAAGATGGAAGAACTATTCAGGAGGTGGAAGAATGAGCTAAGAACAGAGTTTGTCGACAAAGATTTGACACCAGAATTCACCGGAAAGTATGAGAAGATCGAGAGATCATCGGCCGCATTTGTGGCCCACAAGACATCGGAAAAAGAGTAAGAAGATGTCAGCGATAAACAAGATAAATGCTGCAAAGAAGAAGCATCACCATCGCCGCGAAGTCGGTGGCTACCTCAAAGCCCGGACCTTTGTGGGACAAGTGAGAATGACCTGATTGCTAAAGGGGTCGAACCGAGACATTAGGCTGGCTAGACCGTTGCGGACTTAGTTCTTGAGGTTGGCGGAACCTTGGACCCTGTAATAGGGAAGTGCGTTTGGATGGATGAGCAAGCTGCGAATACCCGTCAAAAAGCTTCAGAGTATATCGAAAAGCGCAACAAGGGGCCTTTCGTCCCACACGAGAGAAGGATGAGCTCACAATGGCCCTCGGGAATCCACACAGGCACCTGGGCCGGACACGAGGCATGCCGGGCTCCGTTCCGTGGAAGGCTGGCTTTTACGGGCGCGAGGGGTTACAAAACCGGGGAGAGGAGGAATAAAGTGGAGCATAACCAAGCTGCGGTATTTGCGAAAGGGTACAAGGGCTAGAGGAGCGAGAAGCGGTCGCGACAAGCGACCTGCCGAATCTTCCCTGAAGCTACCACGCCATCTCGGCGAAGAAGCGGCGTGGCTTCCACCGAGCGAGACTCAACAGTGGAGCATGTCTTCCACGGCTCACTGCTAGCTACCCGTGGATGCTATCATAGAGTCTCAACATTGCCACCTTATGGCCGCGATGGATGACATTGAAAGTCAAGTAATTTGTTGGGGCCAGAATTGTTATACCTAATGAACCTGGCTCCACCTACCACGGCCGGCCGATTCGAAGGATATTCTAGGGTGATGGTGGATCAAATAGCAGACGGATTTGAGGACCTTGACTTGACCACCCTATGGGTGAAGGGGAGATTCGGCTGGGTTCTTCTCTGAAGACTCCATGCCTATGGCGGAAGGAGCTCATCAACCTTCCGAGGCTGGGCGCCTCCGCCTCCTCCTCCTCCTCCCGTGAGTCGGGGCAATCCGCCTCCTCCTCCCGTGAGTGATCGGGGCACTCGGCCTCCTTCTCCGCGTGGCGGCACTCCGCCTCCTTCTCACTTTGAGCCCGGCGCTGAGCAGCAGCCTCCTCCTTCTCCGCCTCGTCAACAAGGGCGGATCAAGAGACCCTCCGCCGCTCCGGCTGCTCCAGTAGCGCCGTAGTCGCTTCGCCTCCGCCTCGTAAGAAAGGAAAGACAGCCGCTTGGCCCGCTCAAATGCACTCCGGCGTCTAGCAACCTGACCAGAGCCGGGAGGCAATACAAATACGGTCCTTCTCTCAAGACTCCAGAGAAGTTACCATACGAGAGGACCGTGGAGGAAAACACGCGGATCGTGCAAGCCGAAGTGGATAACTTCTTTGAAGGGGTGAAAGCAAAGATACATCCACCTCTGGAGGAGAAGATAGATCCGGTAAAAGTGAAGCATACTCTGGCTGCCCTGCAGAAACCGCCAAAGTCTCCGGCGAAAGGCAACTATGAGCGCATTCTTACAAAGTCATTTGTGGAAGCGTCGCGGTCGGGAAGTACTATCGTTGGTCAACGGCGATTTGGGAAAAAAAGTTGCCCATTTCGGCGAACAAGCGAACCAATCATTCCCCCACTCCGGTGTCTAGCGATATCGTCGCTAATGTTCGGCGGGATGGTGCCCGGTTATAACAATCTTGAAGATTACCTGCCCGACGATGTACATTATGATTTCTTGGAGGTGGACGAACACAAATACGTGTACGGGAAGCCTCTCGTCAAAGATGAAAGATCTCTACCAACGATGGTGTTCAGATTCCATGAGTGGTACATGAAAACCTGCAGAGAGTCTGAGGGGAAGAATATTTTGACGCTGAGAGTCAGAGAGGAGCATGACCTCGTTGGCCTCAAACTGTTGAATGTTCCGTTTGAGGAGTTCTTCGCGTTTTTCAATCTAAAGGCCCTCGATAAATTAATGATCACTTGCTACTGCCAGTAAGTACAATACCACTTCTGTCATTAAGTCTCTATATATAGGTCAGCTCTTTCATTGCATGTATTTTTAATTATCCTCACTATATTATGCAGATTGAAGATCGCCGAATTGAAGAAACGACAAATCGGTGATATTGGGTTCATTAACAATAATCTCATAGATGCATATATGGTTGAATTTCAGGCCAAAGATACTGAGGCCAAGCTGCTACAATCGTTTCTTTTAAATCAAAACAAAGCTATAATACTCTTCCTTACGAATTTCAGTGAGTGTTACTGTCTTGTGCATATTCGATTTCCCTTATTAGTCGAGGTTATAGTAATGTAATTGATGAGTTATGCATGCGTCATGACTTCCACTATATTCTCCTAGAGATTAAGCTTGAGCAGGGACTAGTAACCGTCTTAGACCCGAGACGAAAACATCCCAAGGAGTATAAGGACATGATTGAAATTCTAGAGAAGTAAGTTAAATCGATCATTATCGCACCATATCGGCAACTTTGTTCATTTCCTGATATCAAGTAATTGTTTTCTTTGTCTGCTGGCAGGGTTTGAAAAAAAATCACCTCAAAAACTCCGGGACTGCCGAAGAAGCTGCAATTTAGACACCCGAAAGTAAGTACTATAGTAACATGTTACACGCATCTCCTAGTGATTCAGGCGCTAGTTTCATCAATACCATTTAGCATGCTTGCTAATTATCAGTTTGATTGACCTCGATCTATTTCTTGTAAAGTGGTTGTGGCAGGAACAAGGGAATGATTATTATGGATACTACATTTGCGAGTCCATCCGCCACACGACCTGTGAGCGGGGCTACTCTGACAAACAATATGAAGTGCGTAAATAATAATATTCATGATTTTATTTTATTACCATCATTTGTGTTGAGTTTCATTTATTTATATATATGTATTGACCCCTTCTTCAAATTAGATATTTCGGATGCGGGATGAACTCCTACCACCGGATCGTATGCGAGGAATTCAAGAGGAATTGGCAGCATTCTTTCTTGACCACGTGATCGCTAAAGGCGGAGAATACCATGTGGACCCTGAGTTCATTTGGAATTAGGAGATTATATTGTAAGAGATAATTATATTGTATATATGTAGCCAGTACGTAGCGTCGGATAGATATACAAGAACTTGTTGTTCGACTAATCTCTCAGAGGAGAGGTGGTCGATATCACTTCTCTCTATATGCATATGTTCATGACAATCTTCTGTTTCCTTCATTTGCTTACTAGCTAGCGTGTCTAGTCCTCTCTATATGTATAGTACGTAGCGTCGACCAAGCACGGAGATAAGAGAGGTCACTTCTCTCTATTAATTGGCTAGCTAATACAATATATGAAACACCTAAATTAACCCCCCAAAACCCCCTAACCCACCCTTTCAAAAAAAAAAACCAAAAATCCCAGCACCTGAAATCTTTGTGGCGTGGATGCCTATTGATCCCGGTTGGTGCCACCAACTGGGACCAAAACCTCCTGCTCGGGCTTCACCGACCGCCACGTTGAGGCCCATTTGTCCCGGTTTATGCAAGAACCGGGACTAAAGGTATAGGGCATTAGTACCGATACTTTAGTCCTGGTTCAAAAACCGGGACTAATGGCCCTTACGAACCGGGACTATAGGTCCTTTTTCTACTAGTGAGTGTGGTTGGGGACTAGAGCAACCACATCACACCGGCGATGGCGGAGCGGCTGGACAAGATCATCGAGGAGGCACCACAAGGCTCAGGGTTCAGCTTCGCCGTCGCAGAGTCGTCCTCGTGAATGTGCCGGCGACATGGATGCATGCATGATGTTGGCGTAAAGAAAACACATTGTACCCTTGATATATGCTAGAGAACTTTGTGCGCTGTGCTTGATTTTCTGTATGTCGATAATAAAGCATGTCGTCGTGGAGCCCGTGGCCCATTTTTGTCAGAGACACAACTTCCTGCAAACACAAGGGTGTCCAGTCCTTTGATTTTATACATCGGAATATTGGATGACAGAAGACAAGAAAAAGATAGAGGTGAAACAAATAGGGCAGCTATTGCTAATCCTAATAATAAAGCACTGATTGAATCTGTCGGGTTTATCGTCGCGCACTTTTTACAAAAAAGACCCCGTAGTTTCTGATATTAAACACGCACTCATTTTTTAAAGTGGCTAATCTGAAAAACGTTTCGTTAAAACAACCAAACCTCCGCCTCCTCCCTTGCTCTCCCATCGCCCGCAGAAGCCCACCCAAGCCCTCGCTCGCTTCCGAGATCCATAATGGCCGCTGCGGGTGAGAAGGGCAGCGCCACGGGAGGAGGAGTTCGGCAGCTCTTGTGGACCTGCTTGTCCATCGTGCGGGCAACCTGCCATTGCCCGCTGCCAGCAGGAGGCGCCGCGGAGATCCCTTGTGGGGCGCCCGGCCGAGGAAGGCCCCATTGCGCCGTCGTCTGAAAGCCAGCGGCCGATGACGATAATGGCGAGGCGTCGCCCGGCGGACACCACGCTCGCCTTCCCGAGGACTGACGGGCGGCGACGGAGGATGAGGCCAAGGCCGGTAGCACAAGACAAGGTGAGCCGCCCAGCGAGATCTGCGCCCCTTGACCTCCCTCCGCCAATTTGGCCGCTTTGATTTTGATTTCTTGCTGCTCCTTAACGTGTTAGTCCTTCCCTCTACCTCCGCTCGATTGGTAGAGGTGGAGCTATAGGCCACCGAGGTTGCCTATGTCGTGGGATGAGGAGGAGGATGGCGAATGGGAAGCACCGAAGATTGACAACCCCAACTCCCCAAGTGTGAAGAGAGGCACCTGGTTGTGGTGAATGGAAGAGGCCGATGAAGCGAATCCTTCCTACAAAGGCAAGTGGCATCGCCCACGATTGACAACCCGGCTACAAGGGAATCTGGAAGCCCCAAGATATCCCCAACCCGAGTACTTTGAGCTTGACAAGCCTGACTTTGATCCAACTGCTGCTATTGGAATTGAGATCTGGACAATGCATGATGGCATCGTTTATGGCAATATTCTTTTTGCCGATGATTAGAAGGTAGCCACCTCTATCCTGGAGAAGACATGGAAGCCCAAGTTTGATGTTGAGAAGCAAAAAAGCAGATGGCTCAGTGGATCATCTAGCCTCCCACTTGGCAAGGTGCAGTGGCCCTCTTCTTGTTTTCTCTTTCCCAAGAGCACATCATGGATTATCAGCAGGATTGAGCCGATGATCTAGATCGAGCAGGTCAAAGGAAATTGCCAGCAACACTCCTCTTTGATCTGGTATGTCGTTCATCTCGGGTGATTTCTACCCTGGAAAATAACATGGAACATCAAAAACTGCATTTTGAAAAGGTTCCTCCAAACTTGATTTTATTGATCCTGCATTTATGAAAATTTATGAATAGGACAATCGTTCGTGTTTTCTTCCAGTTGTTCTAATGTATAAAAGCGATGCCATGATAGTTGGCATTCATGCTTCAAATGCTGAGATCAGCTCAACCATCTCCAATAGTCTTCTTTCTTGCTATCATGGACTTAAAAGAGCAGAAAATCTTTGAACAAGGGGTGGATGGGGGTACACGGTTTGGTCCCCTGTGCAGAATAAAACAGTTTTATGATACATAGGCTACAATTTTCAGAACTGAAACACAGGTAGGTTCCAGTTGTGATTCCCATGTACAACTTCGATTAGTATTTATTCCCACCGGCTGTATATACTGCCTATGAAATTTGTGGAATTTTGATCAAATTTGTAATGCATGGCCTGTCAGCTTATTCTCTATTATCTATCTTGTTCATCTGTTAGCCCAGCTAAAATAATTCTGCTGTTTGTATTTGATTGAAAAGTATCATGAGCTTACGAGTTGATTTCACATATTTATTTGACAAGTCTGGTTGTATTTGGCAACCTCTGGCTTAATTTTCAGTTTGACAGGCCTATTGTTTAGTATGTCTGATATCCCATGCAATTTGTACAAGAACCAAAGGATTATTGTAGTCTGCATGTGTGCATCCTCTGTAACTATCAGTCTATTATGATAACTGACAATAAATTATGATGGCATCCAAGGATTTGTATCCTGACTATAATGCTTTGCCATCACCTTAGATTATGAGTTTGATATTTTAGGAAGCGTGTTACTTAGAACAACTTATTAAGGTTATCTGAAAACATAGATTACACAAAACCTGAGTTTTTGGATAGACAAGAGCAAGTTGATTATGATGTTATCTTTTCTGCATAGCATGGACGCCCTGCACTGCCCCCAACAGGATTGTGCTACCTTGCCCTACCCGATCGACGCCGGCTACGTCGCTACACTCCCCATGGCCAGGTAAGTGCCTAGGCCAAGTAACAAGTTATCACATCTTCGTGATCCAGTTAAATGTGCCAATGGACAAAGTACGTGCAGGGGGCGACGCTCGGGTCTTAGGAAGGCCACCGCCCTTTCGTCAGCCGATTAGCCGCTTGTAGGCTGCAAAGGCAGAGCTGGAGCTTCAGTTCCCGGGGCTCATGGCCAGCCAAAAATGGCCGAGCGGGGGCCGATAATCATTTAGACTAGGTTTAGAGTACGGTTTAGTTAAAAAAAGTCAAAATGTAATTAGTGCCCTCCAGTCTAGATGAAAAGCATCACGTTTTATCTAAAAGTTATTCAAGTATGAATTAATATGTCTGGTTTGTCTAAATATCCCTCAAATTTGTTCACTTTCGTCAAATTTCTTCCAATATGCAACCGGATGCAGATAGCTAAGAGACTATTCCATGCACCCGTGTGAATCATATTGTATGTTTCTCCCACTAAAGGACTATTCCATGGATCACCACTCTTTCATTCGATGGAAGTGCAGAGCTAAGTATGCGTCAATGAAGAATGTTAGGGTAGCTTCTCACACCAACACTTCATGATCCAAATAAAGATAATTCGACCCGTGGCAACCCATCTGCATATGCACCTTATTTCAAGGTTTGTCAAAATTGAATATAAGTGAAGCGTGGTAACGCCAAGTAGGGTTTGTCGATTTTTCCGTTGCAACGCGCGAGGCATATATATCAATTCTTGCTAATGAACTGGGAATCAGCTTCAGTCAGACAAATCAGTGTTTTTTTTTTTTGGTGAGGGATAGACAAATCAGTGTTGGCGGCGATGGCATCAATCAATGGAACTCAAACTGCAGGAAAACAATTGTCGGCCATTCAAAGTCAACTACTCCGATCCAAATTACAAGAAAAATACTACTCTATACTGTAATATTTTTCACTAGTTCAGTACTGATATCACGAATAGCCACAGGTGCAACCTACTACACTACATCACAGATGCTAATCTCGCTTGAAACCTTCAGGGTGGACGCGGCCGGGATAAGCGAGGATCGGCGGGGCGGGGCAGTGCATCTCCTCTTAGCTTCAATCAGTGTAAGCGATGTTCTTGCCGGCAGCATTGGTCGTCGCGAGCGGGACGACCGCGGGTCGGTGCGGCCGCGGCAGCGGAGCAGAGCGTTTCTTTCCAACCGCTTCCTTGGCAGCGTTTGCCAACTTGACGGCGGCAGGGTCGTTTGAGATGGAAGAGATCAGCGCGGATCGGCATGCTGACGGAGAGGCAGATGATTTCTCGAGAATTCTCACGCTCGCTACGCCGGAAACCTTCATGGTGGACGAGGTCAGGATCTTCATCTTCCGCGGGACAAGGGGCCCCTTCGGTGCTTCTCCCAGGTCCAAGTACTCGATCTTCTTGCCGGCAGCATTGGTTGTGGCGATTCTGGCGAACGGGATGAGCGTGGGTCGGTGCGGCGGCGGCGGATTCGGAGCAGAGCGTTTGTTTGCTACCCCTTCCTTCGTAGCGTTGGCCCGGCTCATGGTGACAGCGCCGGTTGTTGACGTGGAGGAGATCAGCGCCGATTGGCGTGGCGACGGCGGCGCAAACGACTTCCTTGCAACTCTCTCCCTCGCCGCGTGGACGACCTTCCTCCGGCGCTCGAGATCACGACGGATCTGGTCGTGCATCGTCGAGGCCGAGCAGTGCGCCATGAGAGCGGGCGTGCTGATGGTTGCGGAGGAACGGCAGGAGGCCTCGATCGGCGAAGGAAGGTGCTGTGAGTTGCCGGGCAGGCAGCGGCCCTAGCTAGGCTTATATCCAGCGGGAGGTCGCTGAGGTGGATTCGGACTTGAGGAGAGAAGCGTGCGTGAACCAGGAGCGAATTCTGTAGTGTTTCCGAGCCTTGTTAGGCGTAAAAGAGTTTTGCTACACATACAAGATGTTACAGGGATGAGGGGTTTACAGGGTGTTGTGGCGGTTTTTAATTGGTCATTGGTAGACGCACGGGCCCATCCCCGTTGAAATCAGGGGGGGTGTGTTTAGAAAGTTTGGAAGGAGCCTGTAGAAACCTGTAAAAGCCTGTACGTCTAGCATTTTTGGGCGTAAAATTGCCACTCAAAAACGTTGGCATGCATACGCGCGCGTACACGATGCATACGTGCAGAGGCAGGACGTCGCCGAGGTGGAGTCGGACTCGAGGAGAGACGCGTGCGTGCCAAGCACTTCATCTTGGAGCCTTCGGGTGCAAAATATAAAGTTTATCCTCTCAGCCATCGAGCGCCGCTCTCTGCGACCCCCTGCCGGTTCTGTGCTGTGTACCTTGTTCTCTGCCATGCATGTGAGATGGCCGCTCTAGCTTGCTTGGGCACGAGCCGTGGCAGTGCTGGCTCTCGCCGCCAAGGTCCGGCCCCCGTGCTGCTTGCCGTGTAAGTGCTTGCTGTTGCTGGTGGAAGCAGAGCACGCCATTGCCGCTGGATGGTGTCGACGTGCCCGACGGCAATGTTCATTCTCTCACATATATGTATGTACGGATGTGGACGTGGCCGCCATACTCCGGCGCTCATGGGTCATGCATGGCAACCTCCAGCTAGCTAGAAGCAGAAGCTGTACGCGCAGCCGCAGTAGCAGCAACCTACGCAAGTGCCTCCTTCTCTCCACTGTTCTCTCCCTCTCTCTCCCCAAGGCACCCTCCCTGATCTCTCTTTCTTTCCGAGGATTCAGCCATGAATTAACTTGTTTGGATTTACAGGAAATGCAGGGACAACCCTTTTCCATGATCTAGGGCCTTTTTCAATTCTAGGTGAAATGCAGTCAAATTTATTGCCCAATGCATTGCACAGATGCAACACTTTTTTGGTTTAGAAAAAATGCAGTCATTTTTTATCTTAATCTTTTATGAAACTCAATTCATTGTACAGATGCAACACTTTTTTGGTTCAGGAAATGAATCAATTTTATTTTCTCGCAAAAAAATGGAGCCAAGTTTATCTTCATGTTTTTTATATGAAACTCTTGATGCATTAATCCCATCGATGCAAACACGGCGATTATTTTTGTTGGCTTCTATAATAGTTGTGGTTGCACACGTAGTCGTTCTCAATTGGATACGATTATTGAAAAGTTGTAGACACGACGATACTATGTTGGTTAGATGACGTCTCGCACTAGCATTGCTTACTTAAGTTTAGTTAGACGCGTGACGTCTTAGTCCTGCAAATTACAAGCATGTCGATTCTATAAGTACTCCGCACGGGATACATAGGGGGAGTTGTACATCAACCGCTAGTATGGAAGATATCTGACCAAAATTTTATCAAACTTAATGTGGGCGCAACATTCTTTGCGGATGAGGGTGCTGGAGCATCAACGGCGATTATACGTGATGAGAGAGAGGTAACTTTATTGCAGCACAATGCATTCGGAGATGTGGTTACAGTTGAAGCAATGGCAACACGGAACAGACTGGAATTTGTCAATTCTCTCAGATTTCATAGGGCGGAGGCGGAATCAGATTCTCTTCAGGTCGTAAAGTTTTGTACTGGCCAAACACAGTGGTGGAATGGAGCAGCATCGATTTTCGCCAAGTGCATCGGTTTAGTTTGTTTGATTGGGAAGGTCTCTTCTAAACGTTGTTTTAGATTGGCCAATATGGTCGCGTATGATCTAGCTAGATACTGTTTTTGTAATAAGAACTCGCTTCTTTAGACCGACGAACCCCGGATTGTCTGGTCAATAAGCTGGTGGATGATGTAATTTTGATTTGATCCTAATAAAACTAGCCACGAAGGCCTTTTCTTAAGGCGATCTTTGGCGGCCGGTCTTGCCGCCCAATAGTTGGGCGGTCGGCGCCCGCCGATCTTGACAAAAGCGACCGTTTGATCTGGTCCGAACCCTCTTCTTCCCCCGTCCCGCACCTTCCTCTTATCCCCCCTCCCCGTCCGGCGGCGCCTATAGTACCCATCCGAGCGACCCAGCCGATTACCCGAAAGCAAGGCGGCCAGCCTCGAAGGTTTCGACTTACCGCCGCTGCCATCCTCGCCGGCGACCACAGTTCGACCAAAAAACACCGATCCAAACCTTGCGGCCAAAACACACCTACTGATTACATCTTTTCTCGATCAGTAGTTCCATTTCGCAGCAGCGCCGACCATGGTTCCAACTCTGCCTTGGTGGCCAATGCAACTTCGCCCTTGATCGCGGTTCTGCACACGAAGCGGCGAGTTGCGGCACTTCGACAACAGATCGACCAACGCCCCCATGGTTTCTAGCTCGCCGTGGTGACCGTCGTGCTCGCCGCGGTGACCGGTTCCAGCAAAAACACTTCACAGTTCCAGCGGAGTTGTACATCAACCGCTAGTATGGAAGATACCTGACCAAAATTTTATCAAACTTAATGTGGGCGCAACATTCTTTGCGGATGAGGGTGCTGGAGCATCAACGGCGATTATACGTGATGAGAGAGAGGTAACTTTATTGCAGCACAATGCATTCGGAGATGTGATTACAGTTGAAGCAATGGCAACACGGAACAGATTGGAATTTGTCAATTCTCTCGGATTTCATAGGGCGGAGGCGGAATCAGATTCTCTTCAGGTCGTAAAGTTTTGTACTGGCCAAACACAGTGGTGGAATGGAGCAGCATCGATTTTCGCCAAGTGCATCGGTTTAGTTTGTTTGATTGGGAAGGTCTTTTCTAAACGTTGTTTTAGATTGGCCAATATGGTCGCGTATGATCTAGCTAGATACTGTTTTTGTAATAAGAACTCGCTTCTTTGGACCAAGCGAACCCGGATTATGCGGTCGATAAGCTGATGGATGATGTAATTTTGATTTGATCCTAATAAAACTAGCCACGAAGGCCTTTTCTTAAAAGCGAATCTTTGGTAGCCGGTCTTGTGGCTAATAGTTGGGCGGTCGCCGCCAAATCTTGACAAAAGCGCCTTGACCGTTTGATCTGGCCCGAACCCTCTTCTTCCCCGTCCGCACCTTCCTCTTATCCCCCCTCCCCCCCGTCCCGGCGGCGCCCATAGTACCCATCCGAACGACCCCGTGCCGATTACCCCGAGCAAGACGGCCAGCCTCGAAGGTCGTCGGCTTGCCGCCGCTTGCCATCCTCGCCGGGCAGCCACAGTTCCAGCAAAAAACACCGATCCAAACCTTGCAGCAAAACACACCTACAGTTACATCTTTTCTCGACCGTGGTTCCAGCTCGCGCAGGCGCGACCATGGTTCCAACTCTGCCTTGGTGGCCAATGCAACTCGCCGCAGTCGCAGTTCTAGCACACAGAAACAGCGAGTTGCAGCACCCCTGACAACAGTCCCAGCTCACTGCCCCCATGGTTTCTAGCTCGCCGTGGTGACCGTCGTGCTCGCCGCGGTGACCGGTTACAGCAAAAACACTTCACAGTTGCACGTCCGCACACTACGGTTGTAGCTTTTTTCACTGGTTGAAGCTCCCCCTAGGCCGCTTGAAGCTTTTTCCTCCGTCGCTTGAAGCTTTTGCACCACCGTTGAAGCTTTTTTCATGGTGGAAGCTTTTGCACCACCGGATGCGGCAGCCCATGGCGGCACCACCATCACCCCCAATGGCAAACTAGTTTACCGGTTGCAGCCCATCGCGAGACCACCGTCGCAGCTGTAGCAAACCTGTTTGCCGGTTGCAGCTTTATTTTTTAGCCGGTTCCAGCACATCACGGCACCACCGTCGTCGACGTAGCAAAAACGGTTGCCGGTTGCAGCTTTTCTTTTGCCGGTTCCAGCAGCCGGCGTAGCCGATGGTAGCACCAGAGCTCGCTGCTTCCAGCGGTGGTTGGTGCTTGCAGCAAAAACCGGTGGGAAATGGTCGACATCGACGGTCCTGCAGAACAGCGGCAGCGTCGTTTGTGCGTTGACGCTAATGGGAGAAGGGGAGGCGAGAGGTAGGAGATGGAATTAATTGTGGACGAAGCGCAGTACCAGGAGAGGATAACGAATGTGTGAAGGAGAAAAGGCAGTTCCGTATCTTTCCAAAGTGGCCCACCCACCCTTACGTGTCGTAGTGTGATTAGCGGGGAGCATGTGCGCGTGGACGCAGCCGGCCGAAAGTTGCGCCGGCGCGCCGCTGTTAAACGTTTCCCTTTTCTTAAGTAAGCAGCTAAGCTTAAGCCGAACAGCTCCCTCGAAAAAAAGAGCAGTTTTCCTCGAAAAAAGATAAAAGAAAAAAAGAGCAGCTATCGAATTGGTGCGCGTCGCCCCTCTCCCCTGTCCCTTCCAGAGACGCGCCGCGGCAGCCCTCACCGGCGTCACCGCGAAGCTCCAGCTCGCACTACCCGCTCGCCTTCTACTACCTCTCGGGCCCCCTCGACTTCCTCGCCGTCGCTCGCCTTCCTCTCCGAGAGTCCGACCCGAACATCACCTCCTCCTCCTTCCTTCCCGCTCCCCTCCTGCGGCGGCGCGCTTCGACGGCCCGGGAGGGAACCTCGTGGCCGGCGCCTCCTCCCGCATCCCCTGCCTCCCCGCGGGCTTCCGCGTCGACCGCGCCGACCTCGAGGTGCTCAGGTGAACTGGTGATTGTTTTGACACTCCCTGTCATTGTCGATTCTTCTGAATCATACTATAACTTTTATAGCTGTGAGTAATCTATTACATTCTGTTCTTTAATCTGTTGGCTGCATGATAAATCAAGTAGTAATGAAACTGGCTATAGATTGATCCAACCTATTACTATTCATGATAGATTCCATAACAAATTCTGTTTGCTAGCTCACTAGGATTGCAGATTTCTTCAAATAACTGAAAGCAGATGTGTGGTGTTATATGGACTTAAGCATCTAAACAAAAAGACAAAATGAAATACCAGTTACTGGTTAGTACCCCATCTTGAGAAACTAGTTATTGATACGAATCCGGAGAGTCTCTACCTATGGCAGGGAAAGGCTTGCATCAACTTTTCTGCAACATCACAGAATAATATGGATTGTTCCAACCTACTATTCATGTTAGATTCGATATATTTCTGTTTGCAATCAATCTGGCTCACTAGGATTGATTTCTTCAAATAACTGAAAGTAGATGTGTTATCTTATATGGAATTAAGCATCCAAACAGAAAGACAAAATGAAATACCAGTTACTGGCTAGTACTCCATCTTAAGAAACTAGTTATTGGTACAAATCCAGAGAGTCTCCACATATGGCAAGGAAAGGCTTGCCTTTTCTGCAACATCACATAATATTATTCTTAATTCAGCTAGATGTAACAATAGTAAATACAACACTGAACATTATTCCACAAGTGAAAGCATAGTTTCGACCACATGGCTCATGCTCGGTCTTCTGCTCCTCTCTTCTTCCACACATGATACTGCTATCTTAAGCATTACCATCGCTTCTGAATGGTTGAATTCTCCATCCAGTCTGTGGTCGACAAACTCCAGAAGCCATGACTGGTCTTCGCCTGCTAGTTTCTCTTTAAGAATTTCAGTAGAGCATCTAACAGCCATTTCCACCTCCTCCTCAGCGTCGACCATCCAACTAGAAACCCGAATCCCCTTCACTAACTCAAGAAGAACTACTCCATAGCTGTAAACATCGGCCTTGCCAGTGATTGGAAGGTTTAGAGCCCATTCCGGTGCAATATATCCTCTGGTCCCATGTACCCTTGACAACATCAGTGCTCTTGATCCTCGCTTTTGTAGCTTAACCAGTCCAAAATCTGCAATCTTGGGCTCAAAGTCTTTATCTAACAATATGTTCTCTGGTTTGACATCACAATGCACTATCCATTCAAGGCACTCATGGTGGAGATAGGCCAGTCCTTTTGCCACCCCAAGTGCAATATTATACCTTTGGTTCCATTGGAGCACAGGGATTATTCTTTGGTAATCAAACAGAGCTCTGTCTAAAGAACCATTCTCGATGAACTCAGAAACCAAGAGCTTGCACGTCTTCTCGACAGAAAACCCCCACATTCTGACCAGATTCATATGATAAATTCTTCCTATGACACTTAGCTCAGACCTGAACTCCTGCTCTCCATGGATCACATCGTTTAGCTTCTTCACTGCAACCGTCCTTTCATCATCAAGGACTCCTTTGTAAACTGCTCCTGACCCACCACTTCCTAGCTCTTCCTGGAAGCAATTGGTTGCTTTCAGTAACTCACTGTGACTAAATATTCGGAACTGGCTGGATATTATCATGTAACCTTCATCTGTAACCTCTGGTCCTATCTTCCATTTGTAAACTACCAAACAACCAGCGATGATTAAAGCTACTTCGATGAAAAGCAGCGTTAATGCTGAAGAAAGGAAGTAGCCAACCTTGAACTTGGAAATGGCACCTTTGAACATCCGCGATGAAATGTCTGCTTCTTTTTCATGAATTTTGCATTCGTGGGTTACTGTAGAAGCCAATTCTGGCGTAGACATCACTACCTTGGGAACTTTCAGATAAATGTCATTGTAAGGGTCTGGGAAGTTCTTGCCATTCAGAAGAGAGACCTTTGGATAACATTTGCCTTCTCCTCGTCGGTACGAAAAAGCTTGGCAATCAACATTGTCCGAGCATGCCTCTTTGCACTGCAAGAATGGCACTGAGTCTGCGTACTCCAAGTCATGCTGGTAAAAGTCAGTTTGTGCGAGCTTACTGAACGAAAAAGTGGCCATGTTGTTTGCCTCATGTCTTCTCCGGTCGTCCCAGCTGGCTGTTATGTTTGCCTTGCGCCTGCACCCTTTGCTCCAGTTGCTTGCATCAACCACCTCGAAGTCTTCGAGGCAAGAGCACTCGAGCTTTGGTATGTATTTGCATAGACTGTTTTGGCCACAGAGTCCATGTATATCGCAGACTCGGCGGAGTGCCATCCAAGAGACTGACCAATCGCCGCTTGTTGCGTTTAGGCTATACAGCCTAAAGGTTGCCATCGTAATCCAGAGTCAACCTCCTCATGACCTTTTCACCAAGATCAGAAGCTTCAAATGACGAGTTGTCACTCGAGAAAAACTGGCCTGTCTGTTGAAGAACAGCATAACGGCTACTGTTGTAAGCACTCCTCTGATTTACCCACAGTTTGTTGGCAGGATTGGGCCAATATATGCTACTAATCTCGGGGCCATCGTAGATGAGTTTTAGTTGATTGTCACTGTCAAAGTACAACGTATAGAACCCTGTGTAGAGCAGACCCCTGGCAGATGCAGATACCAGCTGTACGTACCGGGTCATGGGCTGGGATGGCAGAAGCGTGTCGGTCGGTGAGTCGAAGCTCTTCCAAAGTTGCCGATGGTCCTGATCCACGACGACAAGGTTGCCGCTGTCGAGAAGCTCTGCTCGGCTTGCACGAGGGGCGGTCATGTTGGTGCTCCAGACGGCCGTGCCATCGTAGTCAAGCAGGGCCAAGCCCCCGTGCTCTTGGAAGGAGAGCCTAGATCCTCTACCGTTCACGGGCACATCACGGTTAGCCGTCAGCGACGGTCTTCCCGATGAGCGGTGAACCAGATGGAGAAGGTGAAAGCGTTGGTGGCCACCCTATAGAACCCACAGGCGAAGGCACCGCTGGGCGATAAAAGGATGGTGGTGGTTATGCTGCTGCTGCTGCTGCTGCTGTTGGTGGAGATGGAGGAACCTGGCCCAAGGTAGCTGATGCCATGATCCTTTGCAAGCGCAACGGAGATAAGCAAGAGAAGGAATGAGATGGATGTGCTGAAGATGTAGGCAACTCTCATGGTCATGGCATCCGTCCGGTTCTTCTTACTTTTCATGTATCCAGTGCGCAGGAGGAAGCACCTTGTGTCCTAGTTATATACACCCAGGTTCACGTGGCTTCCATAATTTAGTTGCAGTCCTGCCCTAGTAGTTTGAAAAGGACTGAACGGCGCGAGGGACACGGCGAGCGCTGCTCACTGCAATCTGGCCGATGCTTATTATTTTGAAATCTATGTCAAAAACTATTTTAGTCTACACGATGACTTCTTACACTAGTAGGGCCACCGTGATTAATTGTAGTCGGCTGGTTGTTGGTGGTTGGGTGCGAGCAAGGTTAATAGTGCTGGCTATATGAAACTGCCGTGTCGTCATTCATACAATAGTGTGAGCTAAGAGCATATACAGCCGGACACCTCAAACCATCCCTCAAACACCCGTGGACGTCCCCGGTCAGTGACCGGACAGGAGAGAGAAGGAAAAACGTGACCCAACTGGATCCCTCATATCATCCTATACGCCTGGCTGTCCACAAACCCTCATATCCATCTTAAATATGAGGAGGATACGAGGGCTCGCGGACGCGCCCGGCTGCGCTCAGGCATTCCGCCACATAGGACGCGGCCCTACCCGACCACCTCTCTCTCTCTTTCTTTCTTTCTTTTTTTTTATTCTCTCTCTTCATCTTGACCAATCACGTGCAAGTGACCGGATATATGAGAAGAAAAATGAAAAATGTGGCTGCATGGACGGATAAATAGAGGCTCAAAACGGACAGACCGGACACGTCCGCATGCGTTTAAGGGGTCATATTTGCTATGTCCGGCTATAAATGCTCTAAAGGTTATCTTCTTTCTTTCTCTTTTTTAACATTTATTGTATTTGTCTAAGAATACACATATAGTTAAGCTTTTGCATAAGAGTTCATTTCCCTTACTATTTTTATATTTTTCTTCTCCATATAAACAAAAATGTCATGTAAGCAGGTTGTAAGCGGATGCAGACGAGTAGCACACGACGACCACACCCACCAAAAATCCAAGCCACTCATCGTTAGTTTTGAGATTTGTGCGACTTTTTGTTAAATTAGCAGTGACTTCATAATACACGCGTTTGTGTATATGTCAATAGTAAAAAGCTGTTCATACTCATTTATTAGTGAACTGGACGCAGCGCATTTGACTCACACATTGACTGACGATGTAGTGCAAGTTTTCAACGGAGAATTGATTGGAAATAAATGAATGTAAACTTGCCAAGCAACTTGTAGTGGAAAGGTACCCTAAGACTACCCATAGTGGGAGTAATATAGGTAGTAACATCACACGTATCTAGATAATATAGATGATGTGGCAAGCAATAAATGAAGAAAGAGAGGTATGTAGTTACTACTAGTATGAGTAACATCACACAAAGCAAGGCAAGATGAGTCTATAGCCTAATAAATGAGGTGTTGCATGTTATCACACATATGTTACTCTATAGAGATAGTAACATACTCCCTCCTTTCCGGTTTATAAGGCTCAATTCAAAAATCTCACCAACCAAGGTAGATGGTGAGTGGTGGAATACTTTTTGTAGTTTGCAAAAGCACCCATTTAATGCTCTTGTTTTCCTCAAAAAAGTATGTTCATCAATGCATTAATTGCAATGCATGCATGCATAAATTACATGCATTGGTCAATTTTTCTCTTAGTACTTGCATGCAATGATTTAATGCACCTTGAAATCTGAACATGTGATGGGAAACAACCAAATTGAGCCTTATAAAATGAAAAAAATAAAATTTTGAGATAAGCCCTATAAACCGGAAAGTAGGGAGTAGTGTAGTAACATGCCCATGTTACTATTCTATGTTACTACCCATTGTGGCTAGTATAAAAATGACTTGAAAGATGAAACGGTAAAAGCTAAAATAAAAGATGCAACTATGAAGACTTAAGCTACAGCCTTTTTGAATTATTTGGAGAATATTATGGTTTTCTCATAAACCACAGTAGTTTTCAAAACTTTGAGGTGTTTGGGTTCAACAAATATCACAGTTTTATAAACATATTGTCTCTAATACCATGTTTCTTTGGTATTTAAGAAAAGATGTCCTGAACACTTTTTTCTAAACCGTAGAAGAAAAAATCTTTGGTTTTTCAAAACTGAAGTATTCATTGCCTACGCAATTGAATACCGATGTTCCAGTCCCAGTCGTCTGTTATGTTTGACTTTGGCCTGCACCCTTCGCTCCAGTTGCTTGGGTCAACCACCTTGAAGGCTTCGATCCCCGTCAATCTACGTCGTGGGGGGATAGGGAAGGGATCCCAAATGACGGCAAGTCATTTAAGATTTAACCCGTAAAGCACGGCGACCCCGAATGTTACCGCATGAAAGGAAAGAGAAAAAAAGACAACCGTAGAATGAAGTAGGAGCATGAAGAAGGAGCAGGCAAACCGGATCCCATGAACACGGCCCCGGTGTCGGTGGGTTGATGTCGTGTCTTCTCCGCGTACCATCGAGCAAGGGGGCGCCCAGGTAAGCAAAGATACGATCGAGGTCATGTTGTTTTCTACCGCTGGGTAATTTTTTGAAATGTAAAATTATGAATTTTTAAGAATTTTGAATTTTGCAATTGAAGGCGTTCATGGAGCTCGGCATCCAAAAGCAATTTCTGAAGGAAAAAGTATAAAATATTTTTAAAACTTCTTACTACTGCTACTGCTTTTTTTTTTTGAGGATTACTACTGCTACTGCTAGTAGGAGTATTTGTGTAAGCAGTACGAACAGCTCCCTCGAAAAAACGGAGCAGTTCTAGGGACCCTATCGAATTGGTACGTGTCGCCCCTCTCCCCTGCTCCCGTCCCAGCACCGCGCCGCGGCAGCCCTCACCGGCGTCACTGCGCGCTCCAGCTCGCTGCCCGACTACGACCTGCTCGCCTTCTACTGCCTCTCGGGCCTCGTCGACCCCCTTCCTCCCGTCCCCGGCCCTCCTTGCCGTCGCTCGCCTTCCTCTCCGAAACTCCGACCCGACCAGCACCTCCTCCTCCTCCTCCTCCCCGCTGCCCTCCTACGGCGGCGCGCTTCGACGGCCAGGTCAGGAAGCCCGTGGCCGGCGCCTCCTCCCGCCTCCTCTCCCTCCCCGCCGGCTTCCGCGTCGACCGCGACGACCTCGAGGTGCTCATGCTGCTGACTCTGTACAGGAGCCGGAGCAAGGGAAGGTGCTTGGCCCCGCGCAGTACTTGGTTGGGGATGGAGGCTCCGTTCAACGCCGCGCACGAGGCAATGTGCCGCTCGGTGGCTATGCCTATGCGGGAGTCCATTGGCAGCAACAATGAGTGAACCGGTGATTGTTTTGACACCTCCTGTCATTGTTGATTCTTTTGACTTTTCTAGCTGTGAATAATCTACTGTATCTATTACATTCTGTTCTTTAATCTGTTGGCTGTATCATAAATCAGGTAGTAATAAAACTGACTAGGAGCAAAGATTTCTTCAAATAGCTGAAAGTAGATTCGATACATTTCTGTTTCCTATCAATCTAGCTCACTAGGAGCAAAGATTTCTTCAAATAGCTGAAAGTAGATGTGTTCTGTTATATGGAATTAAGCATCCAAACAGAAAGGCAAAATGAAATACTACTTTCCAGTTAGTGCTCCATCTTAAGAAACTAGGTACTGACAAATCCGGAGAGCCACTACATATGGCAGGGATAAGGCTTGCAGCAACTTTTCTGCAACATCACAGAATATTACTCTTACTTCAGCTAGCTGTAACAATAGTAAATACTCCCTCTGTAACTTAGGATAAGAGGTTTGTTGACACTGTCATAGACTCTAAAAACGTCTTATAAAAAGTTACAGCGGTAGTACAATCCTGAACATTATTCCACAAGTGAAAGCAGAGTTTCGACCACATGGCTCATGCTCGGTCTTCTGCTCCTCTCCTCTTGGACACATAATATTGCTATCTTAAGCATTACTGTAGCTTCTGAATGCTTGAACTGGTGATTGTTTTCACACTTCCTGTCATTGTTGATTCTGTTGAATCATATAACTTCTATAGCTGCGAGTACTGAGTAATCTACTACATGCTGTTCTTTAATCTGTCAGCTGCATGATAAATCAAGTACTCCATCTAGATTTGATACATTTCTGTTTGATACATTTATATGGACCTAAGCATCCAAACAGAAAGACAAAATGAAATACATACTACTCCTAGTTATTGGGTAGCACTCCATCTTAAGAAACTACTCCCTCCGTCCCATAATATAAGAGCGTTTTTGACACTAGTTGTAAGGGCATATTTATCCTGTAAGTGTTTTGGTGATTGATGACGATACTTTTGCGGACTAATCGTATGCTTTGAGTTCCTCAGATGGTTCATCACTAGGCTCGAGACGATTCGGTGCCCCTCGGAGACTATTGAAAAGCAGGCGATAGATCCTACACGTTTCTTTTTTGGTGGATTTGAGTCGTGGGAGGCCGTACTATTAAGAGGGGTCCGCGTCGGAAAGGTTTAGGCGGAATCAACACGTACACATGTCCCTCCTTTCCTTGCTTTTTGGAGCTTCCCTTGTTATCTTGGTTGTGCGGAAATCGACAACTCTTCTTTGTACTTTGCGGTAGTACCGAAGTACCTGCAGTATGCATTGAAGCGCCACGGTAGTCTGGATTCCTGGAGGCGGTAGTACCCCAACTCGAACCTTGTGCGACTCACGATGCAGTGGTAAGTAGGCGCGGATGTAATTTTTACATCGCGCCAACCTGTAATATCGCAAATCTGCGCGGTAGTACTGCGAGTGGTCATGGTAGTACCGCTCTCTTGGAGCCGTAATGCAAGTGGCCCCATATCGATCCTTAACGTCACGGTAGTAGGAGGCGAATGTAATTTTTACATCCGGCGCCTTCATGGTAATCTGCGCGCCTCGGTAGCGGTAGTACCGCGTCAATTTCGCCTTTGTTTACATTTGTTGAAAGTTAGCACGGATGTAATTTATTTCATCCGCGCCCTTCCTAAACCGTGACTCTCACGCCTGCGGTAGTACCGCAAAGAGAAATGATAATACCAGCATAGCGAGTAATGTACCCTTATAGTCGAGCTAGTTCCGGCTGTCTTTGTTGCCTGTAGATAATGCAAGTGGTCCGCCGATAATCTGCATGTGACCTCGCGGTAATGCCAGCGCCCGAGCAGTAGTACCCGTAGCGTCATGAACTGAATATATGGATAACGGTTGGGTTTTCCCACGACTATATAAGGGGCGTCTTCTACCTCTAGTTGACCACCTCTTCACTCTCTAAGCTCCATTATTGCTCCAAGCTCCATTTTGGCCCGATCTCTCTCCCTAGCCAATCAAACTTGTTGATTTGCTCGGGTTGGGTGACAAGGTCCCGATCTACACTTCTACCACAAGATATTTGATTCCCCCCACTTATCCCTTGCGGATCTTGTTACTCTTGGGTGTTTGAGCATCCTAGACGGTTGAGGTCACCGTGGAGCCATATTCCATTGTGGTGAAGCTTCGTGGTGTTGTTGGGAGCCTCCAATTAAGTTGTGGAGATTGCCCCAACCTTGTTTGTAAAGGTTGATGCGCCCGCCTTCAAGGGCACCAATAGTGGAATCACGGCTCTTGCATTGTCTTGGCGTGAGGAGATTCTGATGGCCCTAGTGGCTTCTTGGGGAGCATTGTGCCTCCACACCGCTCTAACAGAGACGTACTTCCCCTCAAAATGAAGGAACTTCGGTAACACATCCTCGTCTCCACCGGCTCCACTCTTGGTTATCTTATCCCTTACTTGTGCAAGCTTAATTGTGTTCCTATCTTTACTTGCTCTTGTGCTTGTGTTGTTTGCATCATATAGGTTGTCCACCTAGTTGCACATCTAGACAACCTTTATTATTGCAAAGTTTAAATTGGTAAAGAAAAAGATTAAAATTGTTAGTTGCCTATTCACCCCCTCTAGTCGACTATATCGATCCTTTCAATTGGTATCGAGCCTCGTCTCTTTTTAAGGACTTTCTGGTCCAAGAGTATGGTTGACGTCGTGGATGATGTGGGGAGCACTCAAGTCTTGATCCGATATCATCTACGGGAGATGGGGTACCTCGATCTCTCGTGAGGAATTCAATGTGGCGTTGGACACATTGAAAAACTTCATGACCCAGTAGAATTCGAGGACATGTTTAAGGAATTCCTAGAAGGGCTTAAACTTTCCACCGCTTGCCCGTGAAAGTGGGTGATCCACTTGACACACGGAGGCGGATGCTAACTCCGATAAGGGAAGCTACTAGTGAGAAAGCCCCTCGTCTAGTGGTAAGAATGGCAGAGCATCTTTGCCCATGTGCAACCTCCGTTTATGGTGGACCGATTCCTTCCACTCACTTGAATCATGCCGGTCCACCACCTAAGATTGATAAAAGGAGGATTTTGATTCTTGGGTTTATCGTTTTAAGCGTCATTTAAATCATGTGAACACTAACCTTTGGAGAATCATTTAGAAAGGTTTCTATCCGCATGATCCGAGCAATTTTTCTCCAAGAGAGGTCGTGGACCATCAATTCAATGAGAATGCTCTCTTCATCATCCAAGAAGCAATCCTTCCCGAAGACCTCCCTCATCTCCGGCCTTACTCCCTTGCCAAAGATGCTTGGCTCAAGGTGGCTTCCCTTTATCGAGGAAGCGCCAAGCATTCAACGTTCAATTATGAAGTGGTCCAAGATGAAGCCGATGAGTTTGCAATGAAGGAAGAAGAAGAACCTCGTGAGTTCTATCGGAGAGTAACCAAGCTTCTTTGTCTCCTCCGGGATCATGGAAGTAAGGACACAGATGACAAGCTGGATCAAGCGCCAAATTCCTCAAGGCAATGATGCCCTACCACAAAGCCATGTCCTCCGGGTCATCCAATCGGCTGGGACTTCCACACTCTGTCCTCAAGTGATGTGTTGGATGAGTTTGTGGCTATGAGCATATTGGACAAGACCGCCGACAATGCGATTGCTTCGCTCCCAAAGAGCAAAGAAGACCAACCTCGCTTTGAAGGCCAAGATTTGTGTCGAAGAAGATGGAGAGGAGGAAGAAGAAGAGAGCGACCTCGAAGATCTGAGTATGATTATCATGAACACATGGCCCTTGCTTCAAGAAAATTTTGGAGCAAGAAGAACTCAAGACCCAACTTGACAAGAGCAACTCAAGTGGCACTAAGGGCAAGCAACGAGTGAGGACTTGCTTCAATTGTGGCAATGTGAGTCACTTTGTTGCGGAGTGTCCATATGAGAAGAGGGAAGACAATGGTGGCAAGCTCATCCGTAAGGACAAGGCCAAGTCTTTCCCCAACAAGAGCAACTTCCCAAAGAAGACTCCTCACAAAGCCTTGGTGGTTCAAGGAGAGTACAATGAGGATGATGATGATGATGAGGATGGTGAATCGGTTGCCATGGCCTCCGTGGCTATTGCAATGACTCCTCGGGTGTCTCTATTCGGTTCACCCAATGAAAGCATCACCGCCAAGTGCCTCATGGCTAAAGCCACCAACAAGGTAACCCCCAATATCAAAACTACCATCATCAATCATTCTTCTTTGTGGATTGCATTGATGAACATGAGAGACTAATGTGGAGGAAAATGAATTTGAGATCTTTATGAGTAAACTCAAAAGGGCAAATCCAAGAAGCACTTCGTTGCTCTCTTGGAACAACTTAGTGAAGCCAATGTCATGATCGAGACTCATGAAGAAACCATCTCTAAGATGGAAGGGCATAGTCGTGACTATGCCGAAGGAGATTTCGGATCTTTCCAATGCTCTTGAGGAAGGCGTGGTCTTAATTTGGCTCTTGAGGAGTCATCTGACGATGATCATGCTAAATTAAAGAAAGACCTTGATCATGCTCTTGTTGTGTCTCGTGTGCTTAGCTCAGAAGGCAAAGCTTGGAGTTGATCTTGCAAGACTCAACGAGGACTTTGACATTCTCGACAAGGCTTACAAAGTCTTGAAGGGTGCTCATGCTAGTCTCAAAGAGTCTCACGATCAACTCCAAGTGAAGCTAACCAAGGAGAAAGCTACCTTTCCTCATATGATATTGATTGACAATGCAAATGCTACTAACCCTTGTTGTGAGCATGTGCATCTTGTTGAGAAGAATGCTAAGTTGAAGGAGCAACTTGAAAAGGGCCTTGTCACATGCATTCAAGGTGAGAAGAACCTTAACGACCTTTTGAGTAATCAAAAGGAAGTTGTAACCAAGGAGGGATTGGGTCCGCGCCCAAGCCTAAGAACAAGAAGAAGAATGACAAGACCAAGCAACCTCCCCTCTCAAGCAAACTTTTGCGAGGGAGGAGAGGTGCTTCAAGAAAGAAAGAAGAACCGTGCAAAGGTAGCAATGCCAAGAAGGACAACGTCATCCCCATGAACATAGCCGTGACTTTAACCCCTCATATGTGTTGTCTTGGTGCTAGTGATGGACATGTTTATGCTAAATTTGTTGGTTCTTCTTATGTGTATACGATGAATGGTCTATTTGGTTCCTAAGACCCTCGTTACTAACATCAAAGGACCCATTACCAAATGGGGACCTAAAACCAAGCATTGATCTCTTGTAGGAGTTTGCTTAGGTGGGGATCATGGTTGCTCGATAGTGGAAGCAACAAATCATATGGCCGGGAGCAAGGACATGGTGGTGGGCGTGCAAGAGATTCCATCTATGCCCACCAATGTCGAGTCTTGGTGATGCATCACATTCTAAGGTATTGGGTCTCGGCAAGGTTGTCATTTCTCATGATCTTCTGATCGAGAAAGTCATGCTTGTTGAGTCCCTTGCATACAATTTGCTTTAAAATGCGTCGACTTGCGGTTATGGGTTTTGCTACCTTCTTTGACATTGATACCGTGGCCCTCTTGTGGAGCAAGACTCTTAAAGTAGCCTTTGTTGGGCATGCCGTAAAAACGGTCTCTATGTGATTAACTTTTCGAGGCGACCCGCTAAAGGCGCGACATGCCTAATGGCTAAAGTTGGCGATGGGATGGCTTTGGCATCGCTGTTTAGCCCATGTCAATATGAGATCTTTGCAAAATCTTCTCAAGGGGACCATGTCAGTGGACTAACAAATGTTAGTTTTGCCAAAGACCGCGCTTGCAGTGCTTGTATTGAAGGAAAGCTTCATGAGAAGGCTCGCCTCCCACGACCATCATATACTCAAAGAGACCCTTGGAGCTCCTTCACATGGATCTCTTTGGGCCACCATCATTGATAGTCTTGGAGGTAGAAAGTAATGCTTGGTGATTGTGGATGACTATTCAAGATACACTTGGGTATATTTCTTCAAGAGGAAGAGTGAGACTCAACAAACCGTCATCAACTTTGCAAATGAAGCTCAGCGTCGACATAATGCAAAGATCTTGACTATAAGAAGTGACAATGACACCGAGTTCAAGAACTACACCTTGGATGAGTTTCTTAGTGATGAGGGAATCAAGCATCAATATTACGCACCATATACCCCTCAACAAAATGGTGTTGCGGAGAGAAAGAATCGGACGTTGATGGATGCGGCAAGGACCATGATGGCGGAGTTCAAGTCTCCATACAACTTTTGGGCGAAGCCATCAACACCGCATGTCATGCATCCAATCGGCTCTATCTCCATGAAAGCTTGAACAAGACTCCTTATGAGATACTCACCGTGACAAGCCCAACCTCAAGTACTTAGGGTGTTTGGGTGTAAGTGTTTCATTCTCAAGAAAGGTGTTAGTTTGTCTAAATTTGAAGCTAGAGCTCATGAGGGCATATTTGTTGGTTATGCTACAAACTCTCATGCTTACTGATGTCCTCAATAAATCCACGGGACTTATTGAGGAGGCGTGTAACGTGGAGTTTGATGAGAATAACGACTCCCAAGTGGAGCAAAGTGGCACTTGTGATGTAGGTGATGAAATTCCTCCACAAGCCATAAGAAGAATGGGAGTTGGTTTTATCCTGCCATTGAGGAACCCCGTGGCGAAGGAGAGAGGACAATGCTCCCACTCAAGTGGAGCCATCACCAACAAGGCCCACACGCTTAGAAGAACAAAGTGAAGGCCCTCGACCTCATGAACAAGATCAAGGGCAAGATCGTGCTCAAGACGATGATATCACCTCAAATGATGCCCAAGGTCAAGTTCTCTCCCCGAGCATGCTCAAGATGAAGATCATGCTCATGGGTACGCTCAAGATGATCAAGTGACCCCTCCTCATCTCACCTCAGGAGGAATTAGAAGCGTCGTGCTTGTAAGATTGCTTCCAAACCCACCACCAAAGGCCATCTCATGGAGAATGTGGTTGGAAGCCTAAGAAAAGGGGTAAGCACTAAGTAGACAATTGTGCAAACTATTGTGAACATCACGTTTGTCTCTTGTGTTGAACCTCAAAAGGTACATGAGGCGCTCGAAGACTTCGGATTGGCTCAATGCCATGCATGAAGAACTCAACAACTTAGTCTGACAAGGTGTGGAGATTGGTGCCAAGGCCATCGAAGAACCACAACGTCATTGGAACCAAGTGGATTTTCAAGAACAAGTAAGATGCTCATGGGAACATCATTACGCAACAAAGGCAAGATTGGTGGCACAAAGGCTCTCCCAAGTCGAGGGTATCGACTACGGTGAAACCTTTGCTCCCGTTGCTGCCTTGAATCCATTCGTTTGTTGATTGCTTATGCTTCCCATCACAACTTTAAGTTGCGACAAATGGATGTGAAAAGTGCTTTTCTTAATGGTCCCATTAATGAGTTGGTCTATGTCAAGCAACCCCTCGGGTTCGAGGACCCCTACTTCCGGATCATGTGTATCAACTCGATAAGGCACTCTATGGCCTTAAACAAGCCCCGTGCGTGGTATGACCACCTTACCGAGTTGTTACAAGATCGTGGATTTGAAGTAGGGCAAATCGATCCCACTCTTTTACTAAGAAGGTCGATGGGGAATTGTTTGTATGCCAACTATATGTTGATGATATTATCTTTGCTTCTCTAACAAAGCTTTCAATGAGGAATTTGCAGCTCTCATGACCTCCAAGTTCAAGATGTCTTCAATGGGAGAGTTGAAGTTCTTCCTCGGTTTCGATATCAAACAAAGAAGAGAAGGAACCTTCATCAACCAAGCCAAATACACTCAAGACATGCTCAAAGATTCAAGCTAAGTGATGTCAAATGGCGACTACACCAATGCCCACCAAGTGCCAACTTGACATTGATCCCAATGGTAAAGCGGTGGATCAAAAGGTATATCGCTCCATGATTGGATCCTTGCTTTACCTTTGTGCATCTAGACCGGATATCATGTTGAGTGTGGGAATGTGTGCACGGTTTCAAGCCGCCTTAGAAGGAAAGTCACTATGTGGCGGTCGGCGAATCTTTCGATATTTGGCTCATACCCCAAACTTTGGCTTATGGTACCCAAGAGGAGCAAACTTCAAGCTTGGAAGGATTTACTGATTTCGATTGGGCGGGGAGACAAAAGTGGATAGGAAGTCCACTTAGGAGGGTGCCAATTTCTTGGTTGCTCCTTGGTAAGTTAGTCTTCCAAGAAGCAAAGTTGTGTGTCTCTCTCGTCCACCGAAGCGGAATATGTGGCGGCCGGTAGTTGTTGTGCTCAACTTCTATGGATGAGGCAAACTTTAAAGGAGTACGGTGTCATTTGTGACAAAGTGCCTCTTTGGTGTGATAATGAAAGTGCCATCAAGATTTCTCTCAACCCGTGCAACACTTCAAGACGAAGCACATCGAGATTCGGTATCATTTCATCCGGATCACATTAGGCGAGGGAGATCGAGCTCAAGTATGTCAACACTCGGGATAACCTTGCGGACATATTCACGAAGCCCTTAGATGAAGCAAGATTTCGCGAGTTAAGGCATGAGCTAAATATCATCGATTTGAGCAATGTGACTTGAGCCCATGCACTCCCCCTTTCACTCAACTTGGTGTCTAGTTTAGGTGTAGGCATGGACATAGGGGGAGTGTTGTTCTCTCAATGAACTCTCCCTCCCCCCATTATGCATAAATCGATCACCTCTTTCACATTAGCCATTTTTGATGGTACTTGTGTTTCAAAGACGAGTTATGGTCATGGGCCCAAGGATAATTCTTCGCGGTGCCATACCATCCAACTCAAACATAGGTGGCCCGGCCCACGCCTCTCTCCTTGAGAGGCCTTGTAAACAGTGGTTTCTTGTTGTCTCTTGCCTCCGGGTTTGTGCTAGTTCGTGTGGTTTCTTGTGTGTGATTAGTTTCCTTACAAAGGCCCTTTTTCTCGCTTTGAAACTTGCGGTGACTTGAGCTCACTTCATGACATACAGCCAACAAGCAGAGTACTCACCAAGCAAGATGCCACTACAGATTACCGCCACGGAGCATTCAGATTATCAGCGACCTCACTAGGCAAGAATTTTTACCGCCGCCCGCTGAGCGGCAAGATTTCATCGCCTCGGTATGAACTTCCTACCAAGCGTATTTCATCATGACGACACGCAGACTATCATGACGGGCTCGAGGGCGCTGGGATAAGGATCGCAGTGGGGAGTTCTAACTCCCCATACCCATTCGCAGCCCTCTCCCACGCGTCGCCTCTTTCTCTCCCTTGCTCAAGAAATCTTAACCGCGTCCTTCGCCGGATCTCCTCCATCGGCCGCCCTCCGTGATTAGGCCAAATTGGGATCGTTCCCCACCACGTGCTCTTGCTATGGACCCGAGGTTTTCCCCAACTTCCTCTCCTGTTGATGGTGTTTGGTGTTTCTAGGTTTTGGGGAGGCTTGTGTGTTCTTGAGATTGATAGGCTTAATCTCCGCAAGAATAGGATGAAGGAGTGTGGTATTTCATAGGATTTATATGTGTATTGTTGTCATGCGCTAGATCTGATCCTTTGTAGCACCGCCGTTGTTTCGCGGTTCTTTTGATTCAAATCGCTAGTGGAATTGGCTGCGACGCTTACTACTGGCTGGATGGCGCGCAGATTACTGGCTTGCACGCAGTATTACCGCTTCTTCTGATACTACAGCGCTTTGTCGCGACACTAAAACTTTACTTCCGCTCCAACCACGGTACTACTGCGTGACCTCGCACGCAGTACTACCACGTTTGAGCGATTACTAATGCTTTAGTCTTGCGTGACAGTGGCGATCCTACCATGTCTCACACCTATCGCATGCCAACTTTCTCTTATGTCTCCTATGTGTTTCTTGTGCTTCATCGTAGCCTTTGCATTGATTCTCTTTGCGTCTTTTGTGCTTTATGTGTGTGTCTCGGTGGTGGCTCTCGCCGGTCCAATCCTGAGTCGTGACACTGGCTCCAAGCGTCTGCACAACCCCGGTGAAGCACTGAGGGCTCCTCCTCCCCCCCAAAGCGCCATGTCAAGACTACGATTAGCAAGCACAAGGAGCTCACTAAGGGCATGGACGAGATACCCCAATCTGAGTATATCCGTCTCGAAGCGACTCCACCGTATGTGCACCCTCGTTCCTGTCGAGGTCATGAGCTGTTTTGGAACAAGCAATGAGAATAACATCTATCTGGATGTCATAAAAACAAAGCGAGAATACCTACGTGGATGTGAAATGGATTGATATGCATCACATGAGGAAGGACCAGTTAAGTAACTACTTTGGAGAGGCTCTGGACTTGATAGAGCAATTTGGTATTGAGCATGTGATATCCTTTCACCGTGACTATGACCACGAGATTATCCGTCGCTTCTTTGCCTCAGATACTTTCACTCCAATGAGGAGCGGAGGATGTCACGGATGTCCAATGGCGTCTGTTTATACGCTGCACCGGAAGGAGTTCATGGATTTGCTTCACGTTCACGATGGCGGGCTCGACTCTCCAAAGGGTGTTCGCCCCATGCTAATCCCGAATCGCTAACAAGGACAAGCTTGACCATACTATGTTGAGAAGGCGCTTCCCAATGGCAAGACGGGGTTTGTGCTCAACTCTTTACGGATATCATGTATCGCATCTTCCGCAATTCCTTATTCCCTCGCATTGGTGACAAGGACAAGGTTCATGCCTATATGGTGGATATGATGCTCATCATTTGCGAGGAGGCTCGTGTGTCTCAGACTCGGCCACTTGATGTCTCACACATCATGTGGTGTGAGCTTCGGTTTATGTGTTCAACCGCAAGGTACCTATCTATGGGCCCTATCTGTTTATAGCGATCTTGCGGACTTGGGAGAAGATGTTCCACTGGTGAGGTTCCTTGCTCCCGATGGATTCGCCATGAACCCATCTGCCTCTCGAGTCAAGTCCAACTGGCCAACACTACTACTCGTGGCCGAGGCGTCTGCTTGCTAGGGCTCTTTTGATGATGAGGAGGATCTTTGGCGCTAGGGATGATCTTTGAGGGGCCGTCTTGCTAGGCCTTCCAGAGTTCCTCTATGCCTTCGTGGGCCAAGAAGCTAAAGGACAAGATGAAGACTCTTTTCGCATGCAAGCCAAGGGACAAGACAAGACTCACGTGGCGTCCAAGGAGAGTCGTCAGGACAGAAGATCTTGCGGCTATGGTGAGGATGTGTCTCAGATGGGTCTCGAGGAGCATCACTCTCCAGAGGCCGAGTGGATGGAGAAGCACTCTGGTGGACTGATTTACGAGGGAGGCGTCGAGAGCCCATCCCCGCCGCCGAGGAGTCCGGCGAGAGAGGGTTGGGATGAGTTCACGATGCTTGAGCCATCGCTTTGTGTGTAGGTGTCCTCTACGCCTTTTTGGCGTCTCGATGCCAAAGGGGAGAGAGTGTAGGGATTCTTGAGTCTTGTGTCGTGTTCGTGTTTGGTGTGTTTATTGCGTTTTCGGTTGAACCTCGTTTGAACCTCGTTTTAGTTGCTTTCCCTTCATATGGTGTAAGACATATGCACTTTATCTATCTTAGCAAGCTTGTGTTATTTCGTGCTATATGTTGCTTAGATGTTATTCTTCGGGCCTTTGTCTCTAAAATATAGGGGAGTGGTGATCCTAATACGTGTGCTATGCAGTCCAAAGCATTCATCCAGAGTACACACATCTAGGGGGAGCCCGTCTATATTTTGGAGAGTAGGGGTTTGCCCTTGCTCTATATTATTGTATCCTTGTGCAAATCCCGTATTGTCATCAATCACCAAAAAGGGGGGAGATTGTAAGGGCATATTTATCCCATAAGTGTTTTGGTGATTGATGACGATACTTTTGCGGACTAATCGTATGCTTTGAGTTCCTCAGATGGTTCATCACTAGGCTCGAGACGATTCGGTGCCCCTCGAAGACTATTGAAGACGGCGTCGTCCTACGTTTCTTTTGGTGGATTTGAGTCGTAGGAGAGCCGTACTATTAAGAGGGGTTCACATCGGAAAGGTTTGGGCGGAATCAACACGCATACATGTCCCTCCTTTCCTTGCTTTTGGAGCTTCCTTCGTTATCTTGGTTGTGCTAAAATCGACAACTCTTTCTTTGTACTTGCGGTAGTACCGGCTGGTATACGGTAGTACCGCTCCCCTCGGAAGCGGTAGTACCGCAACTTCGAGCCTTGTGCAGCTCCGATGCAGTGGTAGGCGCGGATGTAATTTTTTACATCCACGCCAACACGGTAGTAATCAAGAATCCTCTGTGGTAGTACTGCGCGAGTGGTCACGTAGTGATACCCGCTCTCTTGGAGCCGTAGTACCGCGGGCCCCCATATCCAAAGAGACTGCTATCCGTCACGGTAGTAGGAGCGGATGCAATTTTTACATCCGGCGCCTTCACGGTAGTAATGCCGCGCCTCGGTAGCGGTAGTACCCGCGTCGAATTTCGCCTTGTTTTACATTTTCGGAAGTTGGCACGGATGTAATTTATTTCATCCACGCCCTTCGAAACCCGTGACTCTCCTGCCTTGCGGTAATCTTGCCAAGGGGAAATGATAATCTGCAGCATAATGATAATCTGCCTTAGTCGAACTAGTTCCGACTGTCTTTGTTGCCTTGATAGTACCGTGGTCCGCCCGCGGTAGTACCGCGCAGCCTCATGATGATACCTCGGAGGCGGTAGTACAGCGGCGTCATGAGCTGAATATGTGGATAACGGTTGGGTTTTTCCCACGACTATATAAGGGCGTCTTCTACCTCTAGTTGACCACCTCATCACTCTCTAAGCTCCATTATTGCTCCAAGCTCCAGTTTGGCCCGATCTCTCTCCCTAGCCAAACAAACTAGTTGATTTGCTCGGGTAGGGTGACAAGGTCCCGATCTACACTTCCACCACAAGATATTTGATTCCCCCCACTTATCCCTTGCGGATCTTGTTACTCTTGGGTGTTTGAGCATCCTAGACGGTTGAGGTCACCGCGGAGCCATATTCCATTGTGGTGAAGCTTCATTGCGTCATATGAAGCCTCCAATTAAGATGTGTAGATTGCCCCAACCTAGATTGAAAAGGTACGGACGCCGCCTTCAAGGGCACCAATAGAGTAATCACGGCTCTTGCATTGTGCGAGGGCGTGAGGAGATTACGGTGGCCCTAGTGGCTTCTTGGGAGTATTGTGCCTCCACACCGCTCTAACGGAGACGTACTTCCCCTCAAAAGGAAGGAACTTCGGTAACACATCCTCGTCTCCACCGGCTCCACTCTTGGTTATCTTGTCCCTTTACTTGTGCAAGCTTAATTGTGTTCCTATCTTTGCTGGCTCTTGTGCTTGTGTTGTTTGCATCATATAGGTTGTCCACCTAGTTGCACATCTAGACAACCTTTATTATTGCAAAGTTTAAATTGGTAAAGAAAAAGATTAAAAATTGTTAGTTGCCTATTCACCCCCCTCTAGTCAACTATATCGATCTTTTCACTAGTATAGTTTCAAAAACGTTCTTATATTATAGGACAGAGGGAGTAGTTATTAGTACAAATCCGGAGAGTCTCTACATATGGCAGGGAAAGGCTTGCAGCAATTTTTCAGCAACATCATAGAATATTATTCTTACATGTAACAATAGTAAACACAATACTGAACACTATTCCACAAGTGAAAGCAGAGTTTCGACAACATGGCTCATGCTTGGTCTTCTGCTCCTCTCCTCTTGCACACATAATATTGCTATGTTAAGCATTATTATCGCTTCTGACTGGTTGAATTCTCCATCCAGCCTGTGGTCAACAAACTCCAGAAGCCATGACTGGTCTTCGCCTGCAAGCTTTTCTTTAAGGATTTCAATAGAGCATATACCAGCCATTTCAACCTCCTCCTCGCCCTCAGCCACCCATCTGGAAAGACGAACCCCCTTCACTAACTCAAGAAGCACCACGCCATAGCTGTACACGTCGGCCTTACCATTGATCGGAAGATTTACAGCCCATTCTGGTGCAATGTAGCCTCTAGTCCCATGCACTTTTGACAACATTTCTGCGCTTGATCCTCGCTGCTGTAGCTTCATCAGTTCAAAATCTGCAATCTTGGGCTCAAAGTCGCTATCTAACAATATGTTCTCTGGTTTGACATCACAGTGCACTATCCATTCAAGACACTCATGATGGAGATAGGCCAATCCTTTTGCCACCCCAAGTGCAATATTGTACCTTTGGCCCCATTGGAGCACAGGAGAATTGCTCTGGTGATCAAAAAGAACTGTGGCCAAAGAACCATTCTCAATGAACTCAGAAACCAAGAGCCTGTGCGTCTTCTCGACACAAAACCCCCAAATTCTGACGAGATTCATATGATAAATTCTGCCTATGACACTTACCTCAGACCTGAACTCCTGCTCTCCTTGGATCACATCGTTTAGCTTCTTCACTGCGACCTTCCTTTCATCATCGAGGACTCCCTTGTAAACTGCTCCTGATCCACCACTTCCTAGCTCTTCTTGGAAGCAATTGGTTGCCTTCTGTAACTCACTGTAGATAAATATCCTGATCTGTCTGGAAATTATCGTTTAACCTTCTTCTATAATCTCTGTTCTTCCCTCCCATTTGTTATGAACAATCCAACCGGCGATGATTAATATCATTTCAATGAAAAGCAGCGTTAATGCAGAAGAAAGGAAGTAGCCAAACTTGAAGTTAGAAGAGCCATCCTGGAACATTAGCCATGAAGTGTTGGCCTCCTTTTGACGAACTTTGCATTCATGGGTCACTGTAGAAGCCAATTCTGACGAAGACAACACTCCCTTGGTAACTTTCAGATAAATGTCAGTGTGAGGGTTTGGAAAGTTCTTGCCGTTAAAAAGATAGACCTTTGTGAAACATTTGCCTTCTCCCTGGCGGTAACCAAAGGCTTGGCAATTAGCATTATCCAAGCACAGATCTTTGCAGTTTCGAATTGTCACCCGCTCCCAGTAGAGCAAGTCATACCCGATGAAATCAGCTCCGGCGACCTTTCTGAATGAGAAATCCTGGGTGGCCCTGAGGCTTGCCTTGCGCCTGCACCCTTTGCTCCAGTCGCTTGCGTCAATCACCTCAAAGCCTCTGAGGCAAGAGCACTTGAGCTTGGGTATGTACTTGCAGAGGCTGTTTTTGCCGCACAGTCCATGAATATTGCAGACTCCGCGGAACACCATCCAAGAGACTGACCAGCCGCCGGTGGTCGCGTTCAGGCTGTACAGCCTGAGATTGCCATCGTAATCCAGAGTCAACCTCCTCATGACCCTATCACCAAGATCAGAAGCTTCAAACTTGAAGTTGTCGCTCGCGGCAAACCGGCCTGTCTGCTCAAGAACTCCATACTGGCTACTGTTATAGGTAGTCCTGTGATTCACAAGCGGGGTGGTGAAAGGGTCAGGCCAGTATACGCTACTGACCTCAGAGCCGTTGTAGATGAGCTTGAGCTGGTTGTCATTGTCGAAGTAGAATGTATACAACCCTGAGGAGAGCAAACCCCTGGCAGACGCAGACACCAGCTTTGTGTGCCGGGTCATCGGCTGCGACGGCAGAAGCGTGTCGGTGGGCGAGTCGAAGCTCCCCCAGAGGCGCCAGCCGCCCGCGTCCACGACGACGAGGTCGCCGCTGTCGAGGAGCTCTGCACGGCTGGCACGGGTCGCGGTCGTGTTGGTGGCCCAGACGGCCGCGCCATCGTAGTCGAGCAGGGCCAGGGCCCCGTCCTTCCGGAAGGCGAGCCTTGACCCACCGCCATTCACGGGCCGGTCGCGGTTGGCCGACCACGCGACGGTCTTCCCCGACGAGCCGGTGAACCAGATGGAGAAGGTGTAGGCGTTGGTGGCCGCCCTGTAGAAGCCGCAGGCGAAGGCACCGTTGGGCGACGCCAGGATGGTTATGGTGGTGGCCTTGCTGCCGTCCTCGATGGACACCGAGGTACCTGTCGCGAGGTAGCTGCCGGCATTGGTGTGGCCCTTTGCGAGAGCAACGGGTATCATCAGCAGGAGAAGGACTGAGATGGACGTGGCGAAGGTGTAGGCACCTCCTCTCGTGGCCGCCATGGCAGTCGTCATCTGGTTCTTCCTACTGATTCATCCAGTGCTACAGCCATGTATATATCACGCTCATGAGTGTTGAAAAAAAAGAGTGCGCTCACGTGCCAAGTTGCCAAGTTACTGTAGTAGTAGCATGTACTAGTCGCATGCTATGGACCTGGACGGCAAGTCCTTTTAGTCCGTACAGGACGATGGACCCCGGATATTACCATATGGAGTATAATAATGAGTGAAGATAAAAGGTAGGGAGCGCGATGGTTCCAGGTTGAGTATGCTCTGGAGCAAAGAGCCGACAAGGACGCACAATTTCGGGTTGAATTTGTCTTGATGAGAGAGGAAAACACGTGCTTCATCAGCTTAGATAGAGGTGATGCCGTGATGGTCCTGTGATGATAAGGTGTGCAGAGTTTTACGCTAGAACCGAGTAGCATAGCATTCTCTTGTGAGGATGTTGTGCTCCGGTTGAAAACCTGGTGTCCAAGTTGCCAGCCCAGGAACGTGGTTTCGGCGGTGTTGCGCGCTGTCAGTTTCAGTAATGAAATCGGTCGGTCTCCTTTTTTCTGGAAAAAAATTGAGCCTGACGGCGAAGAACTATTCCTTGGTCATTCGCTGAGACCGAGAGATGCGGCGATCTGGCAAGGAAGGGTGGTCCGTTGGTAAACGTTGCGCTCACCAGGCTGTTGAGAGAGAGCCGCCGTGTCAACTTTGGCGACTGGGGGTCTGGGTACAGTGCAGTCTTGGATAGTTGGATTGGTGGTTCTTCGCGAGGCCGCTCGATCAAATAAATGATCACGTGCGCGTGCCCGCGCGCTGACTTGAACGAGGCCGGGTTGCACCGTTTAGGTGCGGCCCGAGCCACTCCCAGACTCACTCCCTCCTCCTCTCTTCTTCCTCTTGCTCGCTCCCTTGCCGCTGCTTGGCTCCTCGGCCGCCACACCACGCCGCCGCAGCCATGGTTTTTGAGGACGAGAGCAACGACGACAACTCAAGCCTCCCGTACATGTACTCCGAAACCTTCACCGATGGGCTCAACCAGGTCAGTTCATTAGAGCTAGGGTTAGGGTTAGGTTTAGAAAATTTGGGGATTTTTCTGTGTAGGTGGTCTTTGCAATGAGGATTTTGTTGATTTGCTTTGTCCTCGTCCTCTGCACATGATGGTAACTTAGATTTTGCTTGGGAAGGTGCCTTTCTCACTTGAGGACCCCGATTACAAGGGCCCTGAGCTAGATCTGATGACGTTCTGCGAGAAGCATGGGAAGCCATCAGAGAGGCTTATTGCATTTGAAGAACATATCTTTGGGAGAAGGTTCTTAGCATGTGCGTAGCCGGTATGTTTCTTGCCTTATTGATTATGCATGGATTGTGTTCATTGAAAGTGGCGAGTCTTATTTGCTAAGTGTGATTCAGTTATGTCTATGGTAAATTTGTTAGTCATATATGCCCTAGTGTAGTGCTCATTGTAGGAATGCTCAATATTAAGTTCAATGGAGTGCAATTTTGCTAAATATATGCTCATGTTGTGTGCACATGCTCTTTCTTTATACTTGTTGCCAAATGCAGTGTTGAGTACTCACATTAGCCCTCCATTAGTCGATGTGCTACTCCCAATAAATGCTTGTTAACTTCTTTAGCGGCGATGAGGGTACTCTCATTAGCTAGTGTGTTCTTTGCCAATGCATATGATGTAACCTAACTGTATATTTAGATGGAGGAGGAGGGCTATTCCCGGTAGCTACCTTTGTTATCTTTAGTGCTAATGTAGTGTATTTAGCTAGGCTAATGTAGTGCAGTTTGATAACCTTGATTCAGTGATGTCTATGTTCCAATTGTCAGTGATATATGGCAAAGTAGTTCAATGGTAGTGCACATTGTAGGATTCCATTGTATTAATGCTCAATTCTAAGTTGGTTATTCTGCGAAATATGTGCTCATGTTGCTTAGCACATGCTAAGTTGAATGGAGTGTTATTCTGCTAAATATATACTGATCACCCATTGTAGGATTACATTAACTTATCTTACAATGTGCTCCTGTTGCTTAGCACATGGCTGTGCAAATTCAGTGTTGCTCAGTACCAACATTAGGTACTGCCATTAACTAACTGTTATTTTTCCAGGAAGGTCATAATTGTGGGTTTGTTCAGTGGGTTGATGAGCAGTGGCCCCCAATAATGGAGAATGCATTGTTGAAGCTTTGGTCAATGGTTGAAGAGAGCAAGTCTGCTAGGGTGAATGATAATCTTGAAAGTGATTTAACTATTCATCATCTGACAGAAGAAAAGAACAAGCTGGATGCAGACCATGACAAGTTAGTCAAAGATGTGCATCAACTTGTGGATATGCAGGAGGATAGGGTTGTGGATTTCAGTTATCTGCAGTCTAACATCACATATCAGCACCAATGCAGAATTGAATTGGTGGCTGATATGAAGGCAGAAATGGCAAAGAAAGATGCAATTACAGAGAAGCTTAATCAGAAGTATGAACTGCTGTGCAACCTGACAAGTGATCAAGCAACTGTTATTCAGAACTTGAAGTTGAAGAATATGAAAGAGAAGGAATTGCTGAGTGAGGCTAGGATGAATTTGGAGTTGAAGAATGCAGAGTTCACAAAGTTTGAGGAGAAGCTCACTCAAGAGAAGCTAGAGTTGAAGTTTCAGGTTGCTGATCTCTTGAAGGGAAAGGAAAAGCATAATGAAGAGAAGTGCATGCTAGAGCTTAAGATTGTTGAGCTCATGAAGGGTGAGGAGAATCTCAAGGAGAAGATCAAGGGGATCGAGGCCATCTTATAGAACTGAACAAGATGAATTGCAGACCTTTTGGGAAGGATGGCTGTGCAATGACCTAGTAACTTAGAATTATAGTTGTGTAATGTATGGTTCTACTAATTGTGAACTCTGGCCGTTTATGTACCTAGTAGTTATGCTATTCATGCTTTTGTGAGAAAAGGATGGAATGTGTATTTGAACTCCACTATGTATTGTGAACAATGGTTGTGTATGCCTATAATGTGTCGAACTCCAGTAAGTATTGTTTGCTTTGATTGTTAGACTAAAAATGATGATATATCAAGCATTGGAAGATGCTTATGTTATAGTGATGCTTAGATGCTTAAATGCATTTGCAAAAGGAATAGTAACTTATGTTAGAGTGATGCTTAAATGCTTATATTCTTATCTTATGGTGCCTCCATATATCAACCCTTGATGCTTGTTTTAGGTTGTTTCATCGACCTCGAGCCACCAAAATCCAAGATGATAGGTTTAGGTCGTTTTGTCGACCCCGAGCCACCAAAATCCTAGGCGATAGGTTTAGGTGGTTTCGTCGACCCCGAGCCACCCAAAACCCAAGATGATAGTTTTAGGTGGTTTCATCGACCCCGAGCCACCCAAAACCCAAGATGATAGGTTTAGGTGGTTTTGTCGACCCCGAGCCACCCTAGACCCTAATTGATTCTTTTAGGTGGTTTCGTCGACCCCGAGCCACCAAAACGCTAGATGACAGGTTTAGGTGGTTTCGTCGACCCCGAGCCACCCAAAACCCAAGATGATAGTTTTAGGTGGTTTCGTCGACCCCGAGCCACCCAAAACCCAAGATGATAGTTTTAGGTGGTTTCTGAGCCAGCCACCAAAACCCTAGACAATAGGTTTAGGTGGTTTAAATCCACCCCGAGCCACCCAAAACCCTAGATGATAGTTGTAGGTGGTTTCACGAATTTTGAGCCAAAGAAACCCTAGATGCTAGGTTTAGGTGGTTTCGTCGTCCCCGAGCCACCCAAAACCCAATATGATAGTTTTAGGTGGTTTCATCGACCCCCGAGCCACCCTCGACCCTAGATGATCGGTTTAGGTGGTTTCCTCGACCCCGAGCCACCTAGAACCCAAGATGATAGTTTTAGGTGGTTTCGTCGACCCCGAGCCACCAAAACCCTAGATGATAGGTTTAGGTGGTTTCGTCGACCCCGAGCCACCCAAAACCCTAGATGATAGTTTTAGGTGGTTTCTTTGACCCCGAGCCACCAAAACCCTAGATGATAGGTTTAGGTGGTTTCCTAATTCAGAGCCACCTAGAACCCAAGATGATAGTTTTAGGTGGTTTAAATGGGCCCGAGCCACCAAAACCCTAGATGATAGGTTTAGGTGGTTTCGTCGACCCCGAGCCACCCAAAACCCTAGATGATAGTTTTAGGTGGTTTCCTCGACCCCGAGCCACCAAAACCCTAGATGATAGGTTTAGGTGGTTTCGTCGACCTCGAGCCACCCAAAACCCTAAATGATAGTTTTAGGTGGTTTCATCGACCCCGAGCCACCAAAACTCTAGATGATAGGTTTAGGTGGTTTTGTCGACCCCGAGCCACACATTAGCCCCTCCATTAGCTGATGTGTTACTCCCCAATAAAGTAATCGTTGCCCACTGGCGGATGTGAGGTACTCTCATTAGCTAGTGTTTTGTTGCAATGCATATGATGTAACCTAACTGTATATTTAGATGGAGGAGGAGTGGGCTACTCCCAGTAGCTACTGTGTTACTGCAGGCTAATGTAGTGTATTTATCTAGGCTAATGTAGTCTGGTTTGATAACCTTGATTCAGTGATGTCTATGTTCCAATTGTTAGTGAGCTCTGGGACGGAGGGGCCGGGCAGCTGTACAGTGCGGTGGTATTCAAGAGCTCAACGACAAACAACAACAGAAATTTGGCTTCCCTTACAATTTTGCTCCTTCATTATCGCACACGGTTCATCTCCGTCGCTTCGGGAAACAAAGGTGCCCGAGCCTATTGTGGGTTGGCGTTATGATTGGCGGAACCCCACCACGCGGATCGCTGCGTGTGCATCGAGATGCGCCCGTGATCGAACGGCAATCCACGTCCCTCGCATCACAGCCGTGCACCTGTAGCTGGATTGGATTTATATGCGCTAAATGCCTAGAAAATGCACATAATCCCCTAAATATTGTAAATGAGCCCGAAAAAATGCCAAATTTGAACACGGTGATTTGCAGGGTGTAGGTTCGTCGTAGAAAAAAACTCCAGGGCAAAGTACGAAGAAAATTTGGATTCCCCTTCAATCTTGGGGATTTCCCTCTCGAAAGCATGGAACTTCCTCGGTGATGGTTCGATTTATGAAGGGCGTGCATGACGATATAAGCCAAACCTTCTCAAATTTTTATAAGGGCATGGTGAGGTCATACCATGGCACCATGCCAGGGGTCATGTTTTTTAAGCATTTATTTCATTTTTTCTATAGTTGAAAACCCAAAAATAAACATTTGTGGTTGACTATTGCCACACATTTCATCGAAATATCTGTCGATTCCTTGTAAAAGGCATGAAAATTCACTAAATGGCATGAGCATGCTTTTCTAGGCCATTCTTGTGGACCATTTCATGCACAGATTGTTTGAACTTGAATTATGCGCATTATTGCCTAGGAAATGCACATAATCCCCTAAATATGGCAAATGAACCCGGAAAAGTGCCAAATTTGAACACGGTGATTTGCAGGTTGTATGTTCATCGTAGAAAAAAAACTCGTGGACAAAGGACAAAGGAAATTTGGGCCCCCTTCAATCTTGGTGATTTCCCCCTCGAAACCATGAAACTTCCTCAGTGATGTTTCGATTTATGAAAGGCGCGCATCACGACATAAGGAAAACATTCTCCAATTTTTACCAGGGCATGGTGAGGGCATACCATGGCACCATGCCAGGCGTCATGTTTTCCAACCATGTGTTTCATTTTTTGTATAGTTGTTAACCCAGTAAACGACGCGTTTATGGTTGACTATATATTGCCACATATTTCCTTGAAATATCTTCCCATTCCTTGTAAAAGGCATGAGATGTACTAAATAACACAAGCATGGTTTTCCAGACCGTTCTTGTGCACCTTTTGATGCACCGATTGTTCGAATTTGAATTATGTCCATTAATGCCTAGAAAATGCACATAATCCCCTAAATATGGTAAATGAGCCCGGGAAAATGTCAAATTTGAACACGCTGCATTTGAGGCGGTATGTTGATCGTTGGAAAAAAACTGAATGACAAACTAGGACGGAAATTTGGATTCCCCTTTAATCTTGGGGATTTCCCTCTCGAAAGCATGGAACTTCCTCGATGATGGTTTGATTTATGAAGGGAGTGCATGACAACATAAGCCAAACCTTCTCAAATTTTTACCAGGGCATGGTGAGGTCATACCATGGCACCATGCCAGGCGTCATGTTTTTAAGCATTTATTTCATTTTTTCTATAGTTGAAAACCCAACAAACAAACATTTGTGGTTGACTATTGCCACACATTTCATCGAAATATCTGTCCATTCCTTGTAAAAGGCATGATAATTTACTAAATGGCACGATCATGGTTTTCCAGGCCGTTCTTGTGGACCCTTTCATGCACAGATTGTTTGAACTTGAATTATGTGCATTAATGACTAGGAAATGCACACAATCCCCTAAATATGGAAAATGAACCCGGAAAAGTGCCAAATTTGAACACGGTGATTTGCAGGTTGTATGCTCACCATAGAAAAAAACTCATGGACAAAGGACAAAGGGAATTTGGATCCCCCTTCAATCTTGGTGATTTCCCCCTCAAAACCATGAAACTTCCTCGGTGATGGTTAGTTTTATGAAAGGCGTGCATGACACCATTTTTACCAGGGAACGGTGAGGTCATACCATGGCACCACACCAGGCGTCATGTTTTCCAAGCATGTATTTCATTTTTGTATAGTTGTTAACCCAGTAAACGATGCGTTTATGGTTGACTATTGCCACACATTTCCTTGAAATATCTGCCCATTCCTTGTAAAAGGCATGAGAATGTACTAAATAGCACGAGCATGGTTTTCCAGACCGTTCTTGTGCACCTTTTCATGCACCGATTGTTCGAATTTGAATTATGTGCATAATTAATGCCTAGAAAATGCGCATAATCCCCTAAATATGGTAAATGAGTTCGGAAAAATGTCAAATTTGAACACGTTGCATTTGAGGTGGTCTGTTGATCGTTGAAATAAAATTGAATGGCAAACTAGGACGGAAATTTGGGTTCCCCTTCAATCTTGGTGATTTCCCTCTCGAAAGCATGGAACTTCCTCGGTGATGGTTCGATTTATGAAGGGCGTGCATGACGACATAAATCAAACCTTCTCAGCTTTTAACCAGCGCACAGTGAGGCCATACCATGGCACCATGCCAGCCGTCATGTTTTTCAAGAACATATTTCATTGTTCAATAGTAAAATAACCCAGTAAATGACGCGTTTGTGGTTCACTATTGCCACACATTCCATTGAAATCTTTGACCATTCGTTGTAAAAGGCTTGAGAAATTACTAAATAGCATGAGTATGGGTTTTCAAGACCATTCTTGTGCACCATTTCATCCACCGATTGTTTGAATTTGAATTATGTGCATTAATGCCTACAAAAATGCACATAATCCCCTAAATATTGTAAATGAACCCAGAAAAGTGTCAAATTTGAACACGGTGATTAGCAGGGTTTATGTTCATCGTAGAAAAAAACTCATGGATGAAGGACAAAGGAAATTTGAACACGATGCATCTCCGTCGCCTCTGCGAACCGTGTGTGTTCACTCACACATGCAAAAGGAAAAAGAAAACCCTCGCCCACTTCGTCCCCACTCACTCGCCGCGGACTCCTCCGCAGCTCTGCATCCTAAGCTCGACGGCTGTTGGTGGCGGGCGTAGGTCGCACTCCAAACGGCACCGGATTTCGCCCCTACCGCTTTCCATCGCCTATCTGCACCGACATTCTAGACTCTGGTCGACTGGGGTTTTCTACGGGATTGGGCCGGAGATTTTTCTCATGGAGAAGGTAATCAACTTAATTAGCGAAATATTCACTCATCTCTTATCGCAGTCCGTCCGTCGCTGTTAATCAACCGGCGGAAATCGGCTTGGAATCATTTTTGGTGTTCATTCATGTGTCCACAGTGCGAGCACAAATCGGGCAACTGTGGTTGTGGCTAGTCGGAAACGAAGTTCTATCTCACCATTGCGGATGACTTCAGGGAGCGCTCGGTATGTTCAATCTCAACCTACCACGGTCGGCATGGCCTAAATTTGTGAACATATACCGTATGTTGCTACATTATCTATATATTTGCATCAAATCTTTGTTACATTATCTATGTTTAATTATATATTTTTGTACTTTGCTTTCATGTATATATATGGATCTGTTCTATCAGTTACTCCCATATTTGCATCTTGCTCTGTTATTTCAATATATCTAATTTATGATCTTAATTTTCATTTCAAGCAGTACATCCCTTGCTTTGCAAGAACAGGAGTAGAAGGAAATCTTGGGCTTTACTTTGCTGATGACTCCCAGGATGTCATTGTTGGGGAACGTAGTAACTCAAAAAAATTCCTACGATCACGCAAGATCTAACTAGGAGATGCATAGCAACGAGAGGGGAGAGTGTGTCACGCACTCGTGGACCGAAAGCGAGCGTTCATCAACACAGTTGATGTAGTCATACACCTTCACGATCCGTCCCGATCAAGTACCGAACGTACGGCACCTCCGCATTCAGCACACGTTCAGCTCGATGACGTCCTCACCTTCTTGATCCAGCAAGATGGGCGAAGAGTAGATGAGTTCCGGCAGCACGACGGCGTGGTGACGGTGTTGGTGAAGAACAATCTCCGCAGGGCTTCGCCAAGCACAACAGAAACTATGACGGAGGATAAACTAGAGGGACGGGGTTGCCGGCACACGGCTTGGTGTTTCTTGATGTGTTCCAGGTGCTAGCCCTGCCCCTCTATTTATATGTTGAGCCCTGGGGTCGAAACTTGGAGTAAAAGCCTCCTCAAAGTCAGTTTTGCCCGAAAGGCAAGAGTCCCACACGTACTCCAGGACCAAACGCCACAATCCTTGGCGTCTGGCCCAGACGCCATGGCCCTCGGCTCCTACATATTCTATGAAGATCTTTATCGGTCGAACCGCATAACAACATACGTTGTTCCCTTTGTCATCGGTATGTTACTTGCCCGAGATTCGATCGTCGGTATCCTCATACCTAGTTCAATCTCGTTACCGGCAAGTCTCTTTACTCGTTCCGTAATGCATCATCCCGCAACTAACTCATTAGTCACATTGCTTGCAAGGCTTTATAGTGATGATCATTACCGAGAGGGCCCAGAGATACCTCTCCGATACACGGAGTGACAAATCCTAATCTCGATCTATGCCAACTCAACAAACACCATCGGAGACACCTGTAGAGCATCTTTATAATCACCCAGTTACGTTGTGACGTTTGATATCACACTAAGTGTTCCTCCGGTATTCGGGAGTTGCATGATCTCATAGTCAGAGGAGCATGTATAAGTCATGAAGAAAGCAATAGCAATAAACTAAATGATCATAATGCTAAGCTAACGGATGGGTCTTGTCCATCACATCATTCTCTAATGATGTGATCCCGTTCATCAAATGACAACACATGTCTATGGCTAGGAAACTTAGCCATCTTTGATTAACGAGCTAGTCAAGTAGAGGCATACTAGGGACACTCTTTTTGTCTATGTATTCACGCATGTACTAAGTTTCCGGTTAATACAATTCTAGCATGAATAATAATCATTTATCATGATATAAGGAAATATAAATAACAACCTTATTATTGCCTCTAGGGCATATTTCCTTCAGTCTCCCACTTGCACTAGAGTCAATAATCTAGTTCACATCGCCATTGGATTTAACACCAATAGTTCACATCGCCATGTGACCAACACTCAAAGGGTTTACTAGAGTCAATAATCTAGTTCACATCGCTATGTGATTAACACCCAAGAACATTAAAGTGTGATCATGTTTTGCTTGTGAGATAAGTTTTAGTCTCACGGGTTACGCCACATTCAGATCCGTGTGTATTTTGCAAATTTCTATGTCTACAATGCTCTGCATGGAGCTACTCTAGCTATTTGCTCCCACTTTCTATATGTATCTAGATCGAGACTCAAAGTCATCCGGATCAGTGTCAAAGCTTTGCATCGACGTAACTCTTTACGACGAACTCTTTATCACCTCCATAATCAACAAACGTATCCGTATTCCACTAAGGATAATTTTGACAGCTGTCTAGTGATCCACTCCTGGATCACTATTGTACCCTCTTGCCAAACTCTTGGTGAGGTACACAATAGGTCTGGTATACATCATAGCATTCTTTATAGAACCTATGGCTGAGGCATAGGGAATGACTTTCATTCTCTCTCTCTATCTTCTGCCGTGGTCGGGTTTTGAGTCTTACTCAATTTCATACCTTACAACTCAGGCAAGAACTCCTTCTTTGACTGATCCATTTTGAACTCCTTCAAAATCTTATCAAGGTATGTACTCATTGAAAAATCTTATCAAGCGTCTTGATCTATCTCTATAGATTTTGATGCTCAATATGTAAGCAGCTTCACCGAGGTCTTTCTTTGAAAAACAACTTTCAAACACTCCTTTATGCTTTCCAGAAAATTCTACATCATTTCCGATCAACAATATGTCATTCACATATACTTATCGTAAAAGTCATAGCACTCCCACTCACTTTCTTGTAAATACAAGGCTTCACCGCAAGTCTCAGATAAAACTATATGCTTTGATCAACTCATCAAAGCGTATATTCCAACTCCGAGATGCTTGCACTAGTCCATAGATGGATCGCTGGATCTTGCACATTTTGTTAGCACCTTTAGGATTGACAAAACCTTCTGGTTGCATCATATACAACTCTCCTTTAAGAAAACCATTAAGGAATGCAGGTTTGACATCTATTTGCCAAATTTCATAAAATGCGGCAATTGCTAACATGATTCGGACAGACTTTTAAGCATCGATACAAGTGAGAAAATCTCATTGTAGTCAACACCTTGAACTTGTCAAAAATATTTTTTGCGACAATTCGAGCTTTGTAGATAGTAACACTACTATCAGCGTCCGTCTTCCTCTTGAAGATCCATTTTATTCTCTATGGCTTGCCGATCATAGAGCAAGTCAACCAAAGTCCATACTTTGTTCTCATACATGGATCCTATCTCAGATTTCGTGGCCTTAAGCCATTTCGCAGAATCTGGGCTCATCATCGCTTCCTCATAGTTCGTAGGTTCGTCATGGTCTAGTAACATGATTTCCAGAACAGGATTACAGTACCACACTGGTGCGGAACGTACTCTGGTTGACCTATGAGGTTCGGTAGTAACTTGATCTGAAGTATCATGATCATCATAATTAACTTCCTCACTAATTGGTGTAGGCATCACTTTGGAACCGATTTACGTGATGAACTACTTTCCAATTCGGGAGAAGGTACAATTACCTCATCAAGTTCTACTTTCATCCCACTCACTTCTTTCGAGAGAAACTCCTTCTCTAGAAAGGATCCATTCTTAGCAACAATGATCTTGCCTTCGGATCTGTGATAGAAGGTGTACCCAACATTTTCTTTTGGGTATCCTATGAAGACACACTTCTCCGATTTGGGTTCGAGCTTATTAGGTCAAAACTTTTTCACATAAGCATCGCAACCCCAAACTTTAAGAACGACAGCTTAGGTTTCTTGCCAAACCATAGTTCATACGGTGTCATCTCAACGGATTTAGACGGTGCCCTATTTAACGTGAATGTAGCTGTCTCTAATGCATGACCCCAAAATGATAGTGTTAAATCGGTAAGAGACATCATAGATTGCACTATATCCAATAAAGTATGGTTATGACGTTCAGACACACCATTATGCTGTGGTGTTCCAGGTGGCATGAGTTTGTGAAGCTATTCCACATTGTTTTAATTTAAGACCTAACTCGTAACTCAAATATTCTCCTCCACGATCAGATCGTAGAAACTTTTATTTTCTTGTTACGATGATTTTCCACTTCACTCTGAAATTCTTTGAACTTTTCAAATGTTTCAGACTTATGTTTCATCAAGTAGATATTCCCATATCTGCTCAAATCATCTGTGAAGGTCAGAAAACAATGATACCCGCCCTGAGCCTCAACACTCATCAGACCGCATACATCGGTATGTATTATTTCCAATAAGTCAGTTGATCGCTCCATTGTTCCGGAGAATGGAGTCTTAGTCATCTTGCCCATGAGGCATGGTTTGCGAGGTCGTGTGATTCATAATCAAGTGATTTCAAAAGCCCATCAACATGGAGTTTCTTCATGCGCTTTACACCAATATGACCTAAACGGCAAGTACACAAATAAGTTGCACTATCATTATTAACTTTGCATCTTTTGGCTTCAATATTATGAATATGTGTATCACTACGACCGAGATCTAATAAACCATTTATATTGATTGTATGACCATAGAAGGTTTTATTCATGTAAATAGACAACAATTATTCTTAGACTTAAATGAATAATGGTATTGCAATAAACATGATCCAATCATATTCATGCTCAACGCAAACACCAAATAACTTTTATTTCAGGTTCAACACTAACCCCGAAGGTAAAGGGAGCGTGCGATGGTGATCTTATCAACCTTGGAATCACTTCCAACACACATCATCACCTCGCCCTTAACTAGTCTCTGTTTATTTTGCAACTCCCGTTCCGAGTTACTACTCTTAGCAACCGAACCAAAGATCAAATACCGAGGGGTTGCTATAAACACTACTAAAGTACACATCAATAACATGTATATCCAATATACCTTTGTTCACTTTGCCATCCTTCTTATCCGCCAAGTATTTGGGGCAGTTCCGCTTCTAGTGACCATTTCTTTTGTAGTAGAAGCACTCAGTTTCAGCCTTGGCTCTAGCTTTGGGCTTCTTCATGGGAGTGGCAACTTGCTTGCCATTCTTCTTGAAGTTCCCTTTCTTTCCCTTGCCCTTTTACTTGAAACTAGTGGTCTTGTCAACCATCAATACTTGATGCTTTTCTTGATTTCTACCTTCGCCGATTTCAGCATCACGAAGAGCTCGGGGAATCTTTTTCGTCATCCCTTGCATATTATAGTTCATCACGAAGTTCCAGTAACTTGGTGATAGTGAAAAGAGAACTTTGTCAATCACTATCTTATCTGGAAGATGAACTCCCACTTGATTCAAGCGATTGTAGTACTCAGACATTCTCAGCACATGCTCACTGGTTGAGCTATTCTGCTCCATCTTGTAGGCAAAGTACTTGTCAGAGGTCTCATACCTCTCGACTCGGGCATGAGTCTGAAATACCAATTTCAGCTCTTGGAACATCTCATATGCTTCGTGACATTTCAAAACATTTTTGAAATCCCGGTTCTAAGCCGTAAAGCATGGTGCACTAAACTATCAAGTAGTCATCATACCGAGCTTTGTCAAACATTCATAACGTCTGCATCTGCTCCTGCAATAGGTCTGTCACCTAGCGGTGCATCAAGGACATAATTCTTCTCTGCAGCAATAGGATAATCCTCAGATCACGGACCAAGTCCGCTGAGGGAGTCTTGGATTAAGGGGTCCTTAGGCGTCCGGCCTGTTGGGCATAGGCCGGACTGATGGGCTGTGAAGATACCGAAGACTCTTACCCATGTCCGGATGGGACTCTCCTTGGCGTGGAAGGCAAGCTTGGCACCCGGATATGAAGATTCCTTTCTCTGTATCCGACTTTGTATAACCCTAATCCCCTCCGATGTCTATATAAACCGGAGGGCTTAACCCATAGAGGCAAGAATCATAATCATAGTCATACAGGCTAGACTTCTAGGGTTTTAGCCATTACGATCTCGAGGTAGATCAACTCTTGTAATACTGATATTCATCAATATCAATCAAGCAGAAGTAGGGTATTACCTCCATAGAGAGGGCCCGAACACAGGTAAACATCGTGTCCCCGTCTCCTGTTACCATCGACCTTAGACGCATACGATTCGGGACCCCCTACCCGAGATCCACCAGTTTGACACCGACATTGGTGCTTTCATTGAGAGTTCATTTGTGACGTCAAAGACAGGATTGATGGCTCGCCTTGTTATTATGATGGTATCACCTCCGGAGGTGCCCTGACCTCAGGACAAACCCTCCGGCTGGGCAGCTTTACCATGACCGCCCCTACGGCCGTTAAGCCTATGATGACTTCTCGGGTCATCGAAAACCACCTCCGTGTTAGCTCCGAATACTCTAAGCAGATGGATCCGGCTGAGTTATCGTCTTTGAACGAGCTCCTAGATCGCATCGCCTCCCTGGGGGTCGCTACAGACTACGATTGGATTGGGCTTAAACCCGACCAGAGAGAAATTAAATCTCCGCTGATTACCCACCAGATAGCGGTAGTTGAGGAGCAAGACGACAACTCTTCCTCTATGTTGAGGACGAACTATGTTCGGATTTCCGAGCCCGAAGAGTTGGACACCTACCTTCGGAAAGACATAGCCCGCCCTCTGAACCTAGAATCGGACGACGGGCCTGAAAAATCAGTTAATATCCCCTAGCCCGAGATATTAAGTTCGGAAGTTCTTCAAACTCCGGATTCCAAATTGGGCCAGGGTCTGGATTTAAAGCCACACACCCACCCAGATAGACTTGACCTCACGTACATACAACAGCAGTCTTAGGAAACAGTCCATCACTTCTGGGCCAGATTCCTGCTTGGCAAAGACAAGGTTAAAGATTGCCGCGACGAAGACGCGATCTCAGCATTCTACAATAATTGCACGGACGAAGGACTCCTCAACGCCATCAATCACCGTCGCGTATTATACTTTGCTGACTTGGCAACCATCGTACAGAAGTACTGCGCAATGGAAAGCGCCTGGAAAACTCAGGCAGATCTCTGGGAACCACCGGTTTCCACTCAACCCTTCGTTCGGACAAAAAGGGTGCACCCTCGCGGCGCACCAGATCCAATAGTAAAGAAATCTAAGCATATCACGGGGCGCGGAACCGTTCTGGAGGGATGGCTCGATAGGCCATGCAAAATACATGCAACACCGGACATCATACCAACCCACAGCCTTAGAGCATGTTGGATACTCCGGCAAGTGGCCAAGAGCGGTGAGGATATCCTCACCAAAAATACACCAGTGCAACACCCCCCGGAAGATGACGACCCCAACGTATTGACAGTCTTCGAGACTTTCGCTTCAAACAATCAGCGTAAAAGGGCTTTCCGCGACCTCGCCGAAGTCTGCCAAGTCGCAGCAATAAACCCTTGGAACGACACAGCCATAACTTTTAATGCCAGTGACGAACCAAAGTTCCGGACAGTTCGAGCACTAGCCGCCTTGGTCCTCAATCCAATCGTGGACGGGTTTTGGCTCACCAAAGTGCTCATGGATGGCGGTAGTGGATTAAACCTCATCTACGAGGATACGCTCAATAAAATCAAAATAGACAGGAGCCGCATCGAGCAAAGTAGCACGACTTTCCGGGAATCATTCCGATCGGGAGGCGCGATGCGCTGGAAAAATCATGCTTTCGATGTGGTATTCGACACCGGAGAATTATCGGTCCGAAGAGATAACCTTCCAAGTGGCTCCTTTCAACAGCGGATATCACGACCTATTGGGGCGAGATGCATTTACGCGCTTCCAAGCTATACCTCATTACGGATATATGAAGCTCAAGATGCTCGGGCCAAAAGGTATCATCACTCTTGCCAGTGATCCGGACATAGCACTCCGCGCCGAAAATAAAACCGCATCCCTGGCCCTCGAGGCATTGTCGGAAATACTCGCGGCCGAAGAGCTAACCGCGTTGCGCTCTACTGTGGATAAGGATCACGTAATCCTGGACAAACGACCTAAATCCACCTCCTTTAAACCAGCAGATGAAATAGTCAAATTTCAAGTCCACCCGACGGAGCCCAAGAAGACAACATCCATCAGGGCACAACTCGACCCAACAGTCGACGCCGTGCTACGAGAGTTCCTGCGCGAGAACTGGGACATATTCGCCTGGCACCCTTCTGATATGCCAGGAATCCCACGCAGGTTGGCCGAACACAGCCTCAATATATTAAAGGCATATAAACCGGTCAAGCAAACACTGCGGCGTTTTTCCGAACCCAAACGACAAGCTATGGGAGAAGAGCTAGCCAAGTTACTCGAGGCCGGATTCATCAGAGAAATAAAACACCCGGACTGGCTAGCAAACCTGGTGATGGTACCAAAGAAGGATAAATCCTGGCGCCTATGCATCAATTTCAAAGACCTCAACAAGACCTGCCATAAGGATCCCTTCCCCCTCCCTCGCATCGATCAGATTATTGATGCAACCGCAGGACACGACTCACTGTGTTTCCTCGACGCATACTCCGGATACCATCAAATCAAGATGAAGGAGTTCGATCAAGCCGCATAGCGGCATTCTTTACCCCATATGGGCCTTTCGCTTCAACACTATGCCTTTCGGGCTCAAAACGCTGGCGCCACCTACCAACGCATGATTCAAACATGCACGGAGAAAGCAGACCGGCAAGGCAGGTTGAAGCATATGTGGATAACGTCGTCATCAAAACCAGGCACGTCGAGTCATTGATAGACGATCTACGTCTCACATTCAACAACCTCCGTACATATGACATCAAGCTCAATCTGGAAAAGTGTGTTTTCGGCGTCCCCGCCGAAAAACTGCTGGGCTTCATCGTTTTCAATAGAGGAATTGAGGCAAATCCAGCCAAAATCCTAGCTTTGTCACAATTGGCTACGCCAACAGACCTTAAACAGGTCCAAAGACCCGCGGGATGCGTGGCAGCTTTAAGCCGCTTTATCTCCAGATTGGGAGAAAAAGCATTGCCACTCTATCTCCTTCTCCGATGCACCGACCACTTCGAGTGGACGGATGCGGCAACGGCCGGACTGGACGAAATAAAGGCCCTTTTAGCGAGCAACCCAATCCTGGCCGTGCCGAACGTCGGTGAACCCATGTTATTATACATGTCGGCAACACACCAGGTGGTGATCGTCGTGCTCGTCGTTGAGCGAGAACATGACGGACACAAATTCCCACTCCAGAAACCAGTATACTACGTATCCGCCGTCCTCACACCATGCAAATCCCGATACCCTCATTACCAAAAGATAGCATACGCGGACTTCATGGCATCCCGGAAGCTGCGACACTACTTTCAAGAGTGCTCGATTACGGTGGCTTCCGAGGTACCACTCAACGACATAATAAACAACCGCGATGCCATGGGCCGGATTGCTAAGTGGGCCATTGAGCTCCTTCCATTCGACATAACATACAAACCGTGCCGAGCCATTAAATCCCAAGTACTGGCTGACTTCGTCGCCGAATGGACAGAGGCCGTACTCCCTAAAGAGTACAACACGTATTCCAACTGGGTTATGTACTTCGATGGTTCCAAAATGTTGGCGGGGTTAGGGGCGGGCATTGTCTTAACGTCTCCCACTAGAGATGTAGTTCAGTACGTACTCCAAATATTATACACAGACTCCAACAATGCAGCCGAATATGAGGCCTTATTGCACGGACTTCGGATGGCCGTCTCCATGGGCATACAATGCCTGGAAGTGCGCGAGGACTCAAACCTCGCGATATCTCAAATAAATGGAGATTTCGATGCCAAAGACCCGAAAATGGCGGCTGACCGTAACGCCGTTCTCGAAATCTCGGCTCGGTTCAAGGGGCTCGAGTTTCATCACGTGGCTCAAGAAAGTAATCAAGCGGCGGTCGTCCTTGCTCGCATCGGTGCCAAGTGCGACCCCGTCCCACCTAACATCTTTCTGGAAAGGCATTTTAAGCCATCCGTGGTGTGGCAAGGGGAGAGCGGCAACACCAGTCCGGATCCGACTATAACCCTAGATTCCGAACACACCGATATCATCTGGGGCTCAGCCACCGAAATAACACCGTCGGCCCATCTCATCATGGCAGTCATTGCCCCATGGACCGAACCCTTCTTGGCCTACCTTAATAGGCGAGAACTCCCTGAGGATCAGAATGAGGCTCGCCGCATTGTCCGGCGCTCGAAAGCCTACAAGGTTCACGATGGAGAACTCTACAAGAAAAGCGCTACCGGAGTACTTCAAAGATGTATCTCCGAGGAAGAGGGGCGGCAGCTCTTGGCTGAAATTCATGCCGGTCTCGGTGGTCACCACGCCGCGGCTCGGGCCTTGTAAGTAAGGCCTTCCGTACAGGTTTCTATTGGTGACGGCCCGAAAGCAGATGCAGGACCTTGTCCAATGTTGCGTCGGATGCCGACTTTTCATGAACCAAAGCCATATGCCACCTACTGCTCTACAAACAATCCCCATCACTTGGCCCTTCGCGGTCTGGGGGCTTGATATGGTCAGACCCCTTAAAGGAGGAAGCCATAAGAAAAAGTGTCTGCTAGTCATGGTGGATAAATTCACTAAGTGGATTGATACGTCTCCGTCGTATCTACTTTTCCAAACAGTTTTGCCCTTGTTTTGTACTCTAACTTGCATGATTTGAATGGGACTAACCCGGACTGACGCTGTTTTCAGCAGAATTGCCATGGTGTTATTTTTGTGCAGAAATAAAAGTTCTCGGAATGACCTGAAACTTCACGGAGATTATTTTTGGAAATAATAAAAATACTGGCAAAAGAATCAAGGCCAGGGGGCCCACACCCTATCCGCGAGGGTGGGGGGCGTGCCTACCCCCCTGGGCGCGCCCCCTGGTGCTCCACCGACCTCAACTCCAACTCTATATATTCGTGTTCGGGGAGAAAAAATCAGGGAGAAGGATTCATCGTGTTTTACGATACGGAGCCGCCGCAAGCCCTAATCTCTCTCGGGAGGGCTGATCTGGAGTCCGTTCGGGGATCTGGAGAGGGGAATCCGTCGCCATCGTCACCATCAACCATCCTCCAAAACCAATTTCATGATGCTCACCTCCATGCGTGAGTAATTCCAGCGTAGGCTTGCTGGATGGTGATGGGTTGGATGAGATTTATCATGTAATTGAGTTAGTTTCGTTGGGGTTTGATCCCTAGTATCCACTATGTTCTGAGATTGATGTTGCTATGACTTTGCTATGCTTAATGCTTGTCACTAGGGCCCGAGTGCCATGATTTCAGATCTGAATCTATTATGTTTTCATGAATATATGTGAGTTCTTAATCCTATCTTGCAAGTCAATAGTCACCTACTATGTGTTATGATCCGGCAACCCCGAATTGACAATAACCGGGACCACTCCCGGTGATGACCTTAGTTTGAGGAGTTCATGTATTCACTATGTGTTAATGCTTTGGTCCGGTACTCTATTAAAAGGAGGCCTTAATATCCCTTAGTTTCGGTAGGACCACCTGCCCACGGAGGGTAGGACAAAAGATGTCATGCAATGCAAGCTCTTTCCCATAAGCACGTATGACTATATTCGGAATACATGCCTACATTACATCGAAGAATTGGAGCTAGTTCTGTGTCACCCTATGTTAAAACTGTTGCATGAATAATCGCATCCGGCATAATTCTCCATCACCGATCCAATGCCTACGAGCTTTTCACATATTGTTCTTCGCTTATTTACTTTTCCGTTGCTACTGTTACAATCACTACAAAACTATCACTGTTACTTTTGCCACCGTTACTGTCACTATCATACTACTTTGCTACTAAATACTTTGTTGTAGATATTAAGTTATCCGGGTGTGGTTGAATTGACAACTCAACTGCTAATACTTGAGAATATTCTTTGGCTCCCCTCGTGTCGAATCAATAAATTTGGGTTGAATACTTTACCCTCGAAAACTGTTGCGATCCCCTATACTTACGGGTTATCAAGACTATTTTCTAAGCGCCGTTGCCGGGAGCATAGCTCTATTCTTTGAGTCACTTGGGATTTATATCTGCTGGTCACTATGAGGAACTTGAAAGACGAAAAACCAAGATTTATCCCTCAACTATGAGGGGAGGTAAGGAAGCGCCATCTAGCTCGCACTTGATTCACCCTCTGCTTTGAGTAAGCTTGCGACACCTAAACCTCGCTTCGCTATTAATTACGATATGTCGCATGTTATTGATGATGCCACTGCTATGCATGATACTTATGATGAAACTACTTCTATGCTTGATACTCTTGTGCCACTAGGTGAATTTCTTGATGAACAACTTGCTAGGGCTAGAGAGAATGAAATTATTGAAACCGATAATATTGATGAAAGTGATGATGAAGATTCTCCCCCTAGATATGAATTACTGTTGTGCACGAGGGTTATGTTATGGATGAAGAAACTGCTAGAGACTTTCTTGCTTGCAATGATAGGAGTGATCTTAAGAAATTATTAGCTAAGCTGAAAGAAAAATCTTTGAATGATAGAATGAAATATGATACTGCTTATGCTACTTCACCTATCTTTGTTACTGATAAGGATTACGATTTCTCGGTTGATCCTGAGATAATTACTCTGGTTGAATCTGATCCTTTCTATGGCTATGAATCTGAAACTGATGTGGCACATCTTACTAAATTAAATGATATAGGCACCCTATTCACTAATGATGAGAAAACTCGTTACTACTATATCCTTAAATTAATTACGTTCTCATTAAAGGGTGATGCTAAAACATGGTTTAATTATCTTGATCCTGGTTGTGTGCGTAGTCCCCAGGATATGATTTATTACTTCTCTGCTAAATATTTCCCTGCTCATAAGAAACAAGCTGCTTTAAGGGATATATATAATTTTGTGCAAATTGAAGAAGAGACTCTCCCACAAGCTTGGGGAAGGCTTCTCCAGTTACTTAATGCTTTGCCTGATCATCCTCTCAAGAAAAATGAAATACTTGATATAATGGACTAACCGATGCTTCCAGAGACCACCTGGATAGTTGTGCAGGCTGTGTTTTCAGGGAAAGAACTGTGGAACAAGCTGAATTGCTATTGAATAATATGTTGACTAATGAAAACAATTGGACACTCCTTGAACCAACTCCTAAGCCAACTCCTAAGAAAAGGGGTATTCTATTTCTCGATCCACGAAGATATGCAAGAGGCAAAGAAATCTATGAAAGAAAAAGGTATTAAAGCTGAAGATGTTAAGAATTTACCTCCTGTTGAAGAAATACATGGCCTTAATTTACCACCTATCGAATAAATACATGGTATTGATAACCCGACACAGGTAGTAAAGGTAAATTCCCTCTATAGATATGATAAATCTGAAATCCCGCCTACTAAGTTTGCTAGCCAATGCTTAGATGAGTTTGACAATTTTATGGTTAAGCAAGAAGATTTCAATGCTTATTTTGGTAGACAATTAAAACACAATGCTTATATGATTGAACACTTGAGTGATTATATGTATAGGGTTAAAGGTGAACTTAAACTCATTAGTAAACATGCTTCTATGGTTACCACTCAAGTAGAACAAGTACTTAAAGCTCAGAATGATTTGCTCAATGAATTAAATAATAAGAAGAATGATAATGCTGTTAGAGTTATGACCAAAGGGGGTAAAATGACTCAGGGACCTTTTTATCCCGAGGGCCACACTAAGAGAATTGAGCAGGATTCTCAGCGAACTAACGTTGATGCACCTAGTCCTTCAAAAAGGAAGAAAAAGAAAAATGATAGGACTTTGCATGCTTCTAGTGAACCTGTTGTTGACACACCTGAGAATCCCAATGATATTTCCATTTCTGATGCTGAAACACAATCTGGCGATGAACATAAACCTAGTGATAATGTTAATGATGATGTTCATGTTGATGCTCAACTGAGCAATAACAATGAAGTAGAAATTGAACCTGATGTTGATCTTGGTAACCCACAATCAAAGAATCAACGTTATGATAAGAGAGACTTTGTTGCTAGGAAGCATGGTAAAGAAAGAGAGCCATGGGTTCAGAAACCCATGCCTTTTCCTCCCAAACCATCCAAGAAAAATGATAATGAGGATTTTGAGTGCTTTGCTGAAATGATTAGACCTATCTTTTGTGTATGCGTTTCTTGATATGATTAAAATGAATCCTTATGCGGTATATGAAGGATATTGTTACAAATAAAAGAAAGATACCGGAAGCTGACATTTCCACCATGCTTGCCAATTATACTTTTAAGGGTGGAATACCTAAGAAACTTGGAGATCCAGGAGTACCAACTATACCATGCTCCATTAAAAGAAACTATGTTAGAACTGCTTTATGTGATCTTGGAGCTGGTGTTAGTGTTATGCCTCTCTCTTTATATCATAGACTTGATTTGAATAAGTTGACACCTACTGAAATATCTTTGCAAATGGCTGATAAATCAACTGCTATACACATCGGTATTTGTGAGGATGTGCCTGTTAGGTCGCAAACGTCACTATTTTAACGGACTTTGTTATTCTTGATATTCCCGAGGACGATAGTATGTCTATTATTCTTGGAAGACCCTTTTTGAATACTGCAGGGGCTGTTATTGATTGCAAGGCAAGTCACTTTTCATGTCAATGGTACTGAGCATACGGTACACTTTTCGAGGAAACAACCTCAAGTCCACAGTATCAATTCTATTGAAAAAATTTCAACTATTACTATTGGAGGTTTTGAATTTCCTCTTCCTACTGTCAAAAAGAGATATGATATTCTTATTGTTGGGGATGTGCATATCCCCGTTGAGGTAACATAGTGTTATTCGAAATTTCTCCGGTTCCATGTTATTCGGAATGAGTTTGTTAACAAGACTTGATCAACCTTGTTAGTGGATTCCTTTTGATGAGTGAGATGGATGTAGTTAGAAGGCACAACCTTCTATACCCTCCTTTTACTATCTGTTATTTAGATTAAGTAAAGCTAAAGTAGTATATTCTATCAGTTTTCTGATTTATCCGTGCAATAAAAAAATACCCCGAAAATAAAAGTTCTCCAAATGCCCCGAAAGTGGATTATGATTTTTTCTAGAATATTTGAGAATATCTGGCACTGAGAACACATCAGGGGGTGCAAGCACCTGTCCACGAGGGTCCAGGGCGCGCCCACCCCCCTAGGCGCCCCCTGCCTCGTGGGCCCATGGTGGCTCCCCTCCACTTATTTCAGCCACCACACACTCTTTCTTCCTCCCAAAAAAATCACCAACCTGCTCAAGCACGAGTTCTAGCTCATTTTGCTGCGATTTTTGATCTCCTAGCTCAAAGCTCCACTCACAAAACTGCTTTGGGGGATTGTTCTTCGGTATGTGACTCCTCCAATTTTCCAATTAGTTTTTGTTCTAGTGATTTATTCATTGCAAATTTTTGCTGCCTAGGTGACCCTGTTCCTGAGCTTGGATGTCAAATTTATATGGTCCCAAGTAGTTCTAATGCATGATATAGTCTCTAGGCACTTGTGGGAGTAGTTGCTATCAATTTTGATGAGTTCGGTTCACTTTTATTTGAAGTTACTAAAAATTTCAGAAATTTTTCAGAGGAAGAAATATGTTTAGGAAAATGTACCAAGGTGGTTCTTCAAGGAAGCAAGGACCCAGGCCCGCAATATGTGATGCAGACGATGAACCACCGAGGGAAGCTCAAGTGCGGCCTTGTGAATGGCCGTCAGACGATTTCATGGTCCAAGCAGGAATTAAGGAGGAATTTGATGCATATGTGCGTAATGCTGAACTCGAGGGCTTCATGCTAGATAAGTGCCCTCAATACTATCACCTAACTGATTCCTTTGTGAGAAGGTTCAAATTTTCATCTTCACGTAATTCTCACACTGTCCTATTTGATATCTATGGCCAATCTTACACTATGGACATAGAGAATTTTAATACTGCTTGCAAACTTCCACAATGGGGTAGTGCTAGTGAACCTCGCAAATCTGAGCTTAGAGATTTTCTTGCTAGTATTACAGTGGGGGAGTCTAGAGATATAACACAAGCTACCATAGGGAGCACTCATTTTCTTGCTATACAATATTTTGCTCTCTTCATAGGTAGGTGCATAAATGGTAAGGATGAAGCATGTCACATGTGTGTCCCTGACCTTAGTGTTCTCAGGAGTGCTGTTTTAGGAGATAAACACTATAACTTGGGGGCCATTGTTGCATGGAGGTTGCATAATAATGGTTTAAGTGGAGACTTTTTTGGGGGAATTTATGCAACCCGTGTGGTTAATTTTCTTGGGATACCCATACATGAGAGTGATATGGAATTGCCTCCCACTTATCTAGGATACGAGGCTATGGTTCACCATCAGTTTATTGAGAGGAATGAATAACCTCTCCAAGCATCGACTAATGTTTTGACAAAGCAACATTTTCCATGTTGCTCTCCCTGCTCCTACTTTCTTTGACTTTCGGACAAAAGGGAGATTTATTATAACCAGGGAGGAGGCGAAAGAGTATAAGAGGAGGACGGAGACAGCTCGTCTCCAAGCGGCAGCTCATGAGGCAATAGCTGCTGCATCACAGTACGACCGCAACTATAACTTTGGATATCCGCCCAGCCGGTATTATAGACCAACTTAGGCCAAAAGCCTAAGCTTGGGGGAGTACGTATTTCTCACCGACATTACATTCATATTCACACACTCATGCTAGTTGTCAGCATTCATAGTTTTTCACTGTAATATCCATGCTAGTTTATTTTCTTTTTCTCGCTTTCTTCTTGCGTGTTTGATAAACCTTAAGAAAAAAAATAGTTGTAGCTTTTTAGTTAGTTTACTTTCCATGCCCGTAGTAGTAATAATTAAAAGAAAATCCAAAAAGATTTCTTGTTCTTCTTTTGCTTGTTGGGAGCTTTCCCGTGTAAATAGTTTTATTTCTTTTCTTTGGGGGTCGAGAGGAGAAGACCATAATGAAAATGTTGAAGTGGCTCTTATATGCATTATTGTTGATTTAACAAAGAGCCCATATTATCTTGTCTTCTCCTATATGTCAGATGCCTGCAGATTCCAGCTTAGTCCAATGCACGTGCACTATTATTATTATCATTGTTCGGTCGTGCAAGTGAAAAGCAATAATGACGATATATGATGGACTGATTGAGATGAGAGAAGCTGGAATGAACTCGACCTCTCTTGTTTTTGTAAATATGATTAGTTCATCGTTCCTCATTCAACCTATTATGAAGAAACATATTTGCAATGACAATTAGAGATTATAGTTGCTTATGCCATGCTTAATTAGCTAGGATTTTATAATGGTTTACCTTGCATGCCAACATGCTATTAAAATGGTTGTGACGTGGTATGATAGGGTGGTATCCTCGTTTGAATAATTTGAGTGACTTGACTTGGCACATGTTCACACATGTAGTTCAAACAAAATCAACATAGCCTTCACGATATTTATGTTCATGGTGGATTATATCCTACTCATGCTTGCACTCAATGTTTATTAATTTTAATGCATGTTCATGACTGTTGTCGCTCTCTAGTTGGTCGCCCCAGTCTCTTTCTAGCCTTCACTTGTACTAAGCGGGAATACTGCTTGTGCATCCACTTGCATAAACCCCAAAGTTATTCCACATGATTCCACCATACCTTCCTATATGCGGTATCTACACCGCCATTCCAAGTAAATTTGTATGTGCCAAACTCTAAACCTTCAAATGAAATTCTGTTTTGCATGCTTGAATAGCTCATGTATCAACTAGGGCTGTCTCAGATCTTCCATTCTAGGCGGGTTATTCTCAAGAGGAGTGGACTCCGCTCCTCACTCACGAGAAAATGGCTGGTCACCGATGCCCAAATCCATGCTTTAAGCAAATCAATCAAAATAATTGCAAACAAAACTCCCCCAGGATTGTTGTTAGTTGGAGGCACCCGTTGTTTCGGGAAAGCCATGGATTGATGCTTGTTGGTGGAGGGGAGTATAAACTTTACCATTTTGTTTGGGAACCGCCTATAATGTGAGTAGCATGGAAGATATCGAGATCTCTCGGTTGTTATGTTGACAATGAAAGTATGCCGCTCAAAATATTATTCATCTCTATTTCAAAAATCGAGCTCTGGCACCTCTACAAATCCCTGCTTCCCTCTGCGAAGGGCCTATCTATTTACTTTTATGTTGAGTCATCATCCTCTTATTAAAAAGCACCAGCTGGAGAGCACCGTTGTCATTTGCATCAATTACTATTAATTTATATTGAGTATGACTATGACTGGATCTCTTTTACCATGAATTAAAATGTTTAGTCAGTCCTTGATCTTCAAAGGTGCTCTGCATTTATGTTTTGCGGTCTCAGAAAGGGCTAGCGAGATACCATCTTGTTATATCATAGTATGATTGTTTTGAGAAAGTGTTGTCATCCGAGATTTATTATTATTGCTCACTAGTTGATTATGCCATTGAAATGAGTAAACATGAGACCTAAATGTTATTGTGAATATGGTTAGTCATAATCTTTGCTGAAAACTTGAATGCTGGCTTTACGTATTTACAACAACAAGAGCAAACAGAGTTTGTAAAAGTTTTTCTTTATCACTTTCAGTTTATCAACCGAATTGCTTGAGGACAAGCAAAGGTTTAAGCTTGGGGGATTTGATACGTCTCCGTCGTATGTACTTTTCCAACCACTTTTGCCTTGTTTTGGACTTTAACTTGCATGATTTGAATGGAACTAACCCGGACTGACGCTGTTTTCAGCAGAATTGCCATGGTGTTATTTTTGTGCAGTAAATAAAAGTTCTAGGAAGGACCTGAAACTTCACGGAGAATATTTATGGAAATAATAAAATATACTATCGAAAGAAAAAAGGCCAGGGGGCCCACACCCTGACCATGAGGGTGGGGGGCGCGCCTACCCCCACAGGCGCGCCTCGTGGGCCCTCCCTATGTTAAAAGCGGTTGCATGAATAATCGCATCCCAAGATAATTCTCCATCACCGATCCAATGCCTACGAAGCTTTTCACATATTGTTCTTCGCTTATTTACTTTTGCATTACTCTTTATTACAATCACTACAAAACTATCATCACATTACTTTTGCCACTGCTACCGCTACTATCATACTACTTTGCTACTAAATACTTTGCTGCGAGATATTAAGTTATCCGGTGTGGTTGAATTGACAACTCAACTGCTAATACTTGAGAATATTCTTTGGCTCCCCTTGTGTCGAATCAATAAATTTGGGTTGAATACTCTACCCTCGAAAACTGTTGCGATCCCCTATACTTGTGGGCTATCATGGATAGAAGCCAAACCAGTTAAAACAGCCGAAGCCGGGCCCGTGATTGAATTCATATCTGGTGTTGTGTACAGTTATGGTGTTCCACACAACATCATCACCGGTAACGGCTCCAATTTCACAGCCGATGAGGTGAAAACCTGGTGTGCTAATCTGGGCATTAAGCTCGATTACGCCTCTGTCTATTACCCGGAAACAAACGAACAAGTCGAACGGGCCAATGGTCTTATCATGAGCGGCATTAAACCCATACTAGTGCGGTCTTTGAAAGAATCAGACAAGCAATGGGTTGAGGAGCTCGACTCCGTACTCTGGGGGCTGCGGACCAGGCCCAACCGCACTACTGGATATACACCTTTCTTCATGGTGTACGACGGGGAGGCTGTGTTACCCTACGACATTATTCATGACTCACCTCGAGTGCGCATGTATGAAGAGAGAGAGGCCGAGCTTTATTGGCAGGACAGCCTAGATGCCCTGGAGGAGGAGCGCGATGTTGCAAAAGCCCGTTCCGCACTTTATCAACAACAGGCCCGCAGATATCAAAGCAGAGAAGTACAAGCCAAGACTTATAATGTTGGCGAACTCGTCCTACGCTTGCCAGAGAAGAAAAAGGACAAAATCAAGCCCAAGTGGGAGGGTCCCTTCATCATTGACGAAGTTCTCACTGGAGGAGCGTACCGCCTGCATGATGCGTCAGACACTCGCCTAGAGCTGAACCCCTGGAACGCGGCCAGAATCCGAAGATTCTATGCCTAACGCCGAACTCTTTGTTCGTCTTCTTGTCCCTATTGTTTCTATTATTTTTTCCTCTCTTTTTGGTTTTTCTTTTTTAGCCTTAAAGCTTTCGCGCGGCTAAACCGTGCACCCGTGACGTACACATCCTCAAATATATACGTCCATTATACCTAGGGGCTTCTTGAACAGAAGCTTATTATTGTTATTTTCTGAGCATCACGCTCATCACGTATGCGTGTTTTCCCCATATGTACCTTTTCTTCGCCATTATATGCATCGATATGACTTAAGTTTTGGCCAAGCTGGGTTGCCTGGCTCCTGTGCTTATGCCCTATGTTCCCGTTAGTTCGGCTAGGGCATAAAGGGAGCACCTCTGCTATTGTTACTGCCGGGTCATCCGGATGTGTACCTCAGACTGGGTGAAGCCAAAAGCTAGCGTTCTTAAGGGAAATTCGGTCGGCGGACTAAAGATGTTTCTGCATTCACCCCATTGTGAACCCCCAGATGTTAGGTACACTGTGATTTTTTCAATCACAGTTCAGACATGCACATTAACGCATGTACACCCAGGGAAAGGAACCCTTAACGAAACTATTCTCTCTGGAAGATGTTTCTTACAAATCACAATGTAATATAACATAGCTAGCCGGATACAACTTGTCTATTCAAGCAACTATGACCCCTATGCCTAGTTTCCACGAATACCCCGGTCTATTTTGCCGCTCAGGTATTTGGTAACACTCCGCACCTTTGGGTCCAGAGGTCGAAGCGAAAAGGTATGCCATGACAATCGTTTTACAATCCGGCTAGGGACAAATATGTCAAGTACATAGTCACTTGGACTCAAAAATTTCCTCCTCTATACCGTCCAATAGGCTGTCTAACTTACAATCCTATTGGGAATATTTGGCGGCTACTTCGACTTGGTCAGATACCAAATTAATGGGAATCTCTTTTCAATCTGACCCTAGAGGTCCGACCCGGGCCATATGATTTGGATCAAGCTTGGTATACCATGTTTTCACCATGGCCCAGGCTTCTCGTGCACCTTCCCTGCAGGCCGATATCTTCCATAATCGGAAACGCCGCCGTGCTCCCTTGAATAGCTGTATAAGCTCCTCCATCTTTCTGGAGGGGAGGCGGATGGCCAAAAGCCTTGGCAACACTTCATCGCTGCGAGCTTGCTTTCGTGCATTTGCGACAGCTCTTCTAGCGAATCGCGCGAGAATCCGGACATCTCCTCTTGAGGCGGCGATCAAGATACCTACAGAAATAACTCTGTCAGTCCCTTTTATCTCTGAATTACACGGAGGTAAGCTTGACCACGTACTAAATATGCCGCCTCGAGACCTCTTATTTTCCTTCACGGAGTCAGCCAGCTGGGCCCGCACATCTTTCAGTTCTTTGCCCAGCTGGGTGTTGGAATCCTGGAGCTTGTTTTTCTCCTCCCTGACTCGTGTCAGCACACGTTCGCCCGCGGCCAGTAGTCTTTTGGCTTCTTGTTCTCCCGCTTGAGCGGCTTTCTGTTGCTCCTTCAGTTGATCTGATGATCCTGCCATGAGATGACCTTTTGATCAAATTCTTTACCATTGTCGTCGGGACCCAGATGGTGTTTGGCTGGCATTGGCGTCGTGTAACCTTTGCAATCTTGCATTCCAAACTTCTTCGGACAATCTTTGAGGTATTTTTCTTGAGATATGAAGATGCCATTCCTTTGTCGATTTAATTTGTAGACCAAGGAAGAACTTCAGCTCACCCATCATGGACATCTGATATTGCTCTTGCATCATGTATCCAAACTCATCACTATACTTCTGGTTGGTGCAGCCGAAGATAATGTCATCCACATATATTTGGCAAACAAACAGTTCACCATCATATGTCTTCGTGAAGAGAGTGGGATCGAGGGATCCAGGTTTGAAGCCTTTGCTCTTCAGGAAGTCTTTGATCGTATCATACCAAGCGCGAGGAGATTGTTTGAGGCCATACAGGGCTTTGTTTAGCTTGTACACCATATCAGGATGTTTTGGATCTTCAAAGCCAGGTGGTTGAGAGACGTATACTTCTTCTTCAATTTTGCCGTTGAGAAATGCACTCTTCACATCCATTTGATATAGCAAGATGTTGTGGCGGATAGCATAGGCTAGCGATGTCTTGAATAGCTTCAAGCCTAGCCACGGAGCAAATGTTTCATCGAAGTCAAGTCCTTCAACTTGAGTATATCCTTGAGCCACAAGACGTGCTTTGTTTCTGACGACTTGACCATGCTCATCTTGCTTGTTTCGATATATCCATTTTGTGCCAATAATATTATGCTTGCAAGGGTCAGGACGCTTGAAAAGTTCCCAAACATTGTTCAGTTTGAACTATTGAAGTTCTTCTTGCATAGCTTGTATCCATTCAGGTTCCATAAAGGCTTCAGCAACTTTCTTGGGTTACGATATTGACACAAAAGAAAAGTGCCCATGTAAATTTGCTAAGCTGTGTTGCTCTTGGCGAGTAAGTGGACCAGTGCATTGATGCTATCAATTATCTTCTCAATTTGTACTTCATTTGCAACTCGAGGATGAACTGGACGAAGACCTTGCTCTTGCCGATCATTGTCATCATTGGGAGGATTTTCTTGATCGAGCATTGTCTTGATGCGGTTTGGTGCGTAAATGATAAGCTCCTCTTCTGGTTGTGCTTCAGAAGGCATGATTTCGCCAGTTCCCATCAGCTTGATAGATTCACTGGGCGAAGCTTCGTCTAGTGTACTTGGCAGGAGCTCTCTTTGTGAACCATTTGTTTCATCAAATCGCACGTCCACAGTTTCGACGATTTTGTAGAGATAGAGGTTGAATACTCTGTAAGAGTGCGAGTCTTTCCGTAACCGAGCATGAAGCCTTCATGAGCTTTAGGTGCAAATTTTGACTTGTGATGGGGATCCTTGATCCAGCACCTAGCTCCAAATACTCAAGTAGCCGACATTTGGCTTCTTGCCAAGAAGGAGCTCATAGGATGTTTTGTTCAGGAAGCTTATGGATGTAAACACGGTTGATGACGTGACATGTTGTATCAATAGCTTCAGCCGTAACTTCCTTGGTGTTTTGTACTCGTCGAGCATTGTTCGAGCCATCTCAATGAGGGTTCTGTTCTTGCGCTCTATGATGCCATTTTGCTGAGGTTTGTATGGAGCAGAATACTCATGAGTTAGTCCCTTTGTATCCAGTTAAAGATCAAGTCCGATGTTCTTGAACTCGGTCTGTTGTCACTTCTGATATGCTTGATCTTGACGCCATAATTGTTCATGGCTCGATTGGCGAAGCGTCTGAGGACATCTTGCACTTCAGTCTTGTAGAGAATTATGTGCACCCATGTATATCTTGAGTAGTCATCAACAATGACGAAGCCATATATACAAGCAGTTGTTGTGAAGGTAGAGTAGTGAGTAGGGCCAAATAAGTCCATGTGTAACAGCTCGAAGGGTTGAGATGTCATCATGATTGTCTTCGAGGGGTGCTTTGCCTAGTCATTTTCCAGCCAGCAGCACCACACAAATGATCCTTCTTGAACTTGACACCCTCGATGCCTATGACATGCTTCTTCTTGGCGAGTGTGTGTAAGTTCCTCATGCCAAGATGCCCCTCCAATGCGAGCCAAGATTCAAGCTTTTGCAAGAAGACATACGGCAAGTCAGGACCTCTTGAGAAATCTACCATGTACGAGATCATCTTTCCGATACCCTTCAAAGACTAGAGACTTGTCGATTCCATTAGTACGAGGCAACGATATTTTCCGAATAGCACAATCATGTTCAAGTCACAAAGCATCGAGATGTACATTAAGTTGAAACCAAGGGATTCAACAAGCATCACTTATCCATGTGTTGATCCTTTGAGATTGCAACTCTACCTAGACCCAATACCTTGCTTTTACCAAAGGTCAAAGAAGGTGATGTGACTCTTGTCCGATGGACGTAAGGTTGAGTCCATGAGAAGACTTCAATCGCCAAATATATGATTAGTGCATCCGCCGTCCATAATCCATTCTCAAGCATGAGGTGTCATACCCTACAAGATGCAGTTAGGGGATAGGCTTCACCAAGAGTATTGTGAAGCATAAACATTTGACGGGCAAGAGGATTATTGAAGCTCGAGATCAAGATTAGGACTGATAGGATGAATGGCAAACAATTCGAAACAAAATACATAGTGAGACCATTTGGGCATTTGATCTTGCGCCCTACAAGATGTTTTAGGTCCCCAGAATAGCATCGACGCCTTTGATTTTCGGCCGAGACCTTTCCTGCAAGAGAAAGTTAATTCTTCTTAACCACCCACATCTTTAGGGGTGGCTTAGAAGCAATGAGTCTAAGTGCAGCATCTCGAGAACTTGACTTTGGAGCCCTAGCAAATAGCCTTGCAGGAGATGAATGATACTCATATGAATAAGCGAAAAGTTCTTTGTTCTATGAACATAGCGGTTTGAAGACACACGCTCATATTCATAAGTTTGAGTCTGATTTATTTGCAAAACATTGGCGTTAGGGTGACTCAGGTGAGTCCTCTATCTGTATGAAGCTTTTGGACCATATGATGCCTTAGGTCTGGGGTTTGTCTTCTTCCCAGGTGGTGTCGTGATCACATTCACTGGAAGATTCTCAAGACACCTTTTGGGAACCCAGATCTTCTTCATAGGTGGTCCATTCCTGCAGTTAGTACCAATATACAGCAAACACTTCACCATTCCGATTCTTGAACAGCTTATAGTTTGCATCAAGGGATTCATCAATGATAATAGGATTAGCACAGTAAAGCTAGATAAGGTGGATGGATCCACCGAAGGTCCCTTTGCAAAGAACCCATGTGGTTTTGGGATACCGCTTTCGGGCTTCCAAGAGGAACCATCAACATTCATTTTCCTCTCAAACCCAATACCCTCTTTCCTAGGGTTTACCATTGAGAATCTGCTTTTGAGGACATCGCAGAGTGTCGATGTCCTTTCGGACTTTTTATACATCCTTGTTTCAAGCAATGTCTTCAACCTAGCATTTTCATCACCAATAGTAGTGGTATCCTCCGCAGAGGGGTTAGTTACCACATCGATAGTTGAAGACAATGCAACGATGGCAAAGATGGAACATTCAAGCAATGAGGTAGCGTTATCACGCTCAAGGCATTTTATACATGGTGGTTCAAATCCATCTCGAAGGGACTGATCCATTGAGCGAAGTGACTCATTCTCTTTTTGAAGATCTTCATGAGCCGCTCTCAATTTCTCAAGCTCTTGCTTCCTTTGAAGATAATCATAGGAGAGCTTTTCATGAGTGGTTGAGAGCATTTCATGACGACTTTCAAGTTCTTGGTACTTAGCATGAAGATTTTTTATATCTTCAACTAAGGACTGTGAACGAGTCATTTCCGCGTCCAACAGGTCATCGCTTTTGTCTAACAGTTTTTGAATATGTTCCATAGCTTTTTGTTGTTCAGTTGCAATTTTAGCAAGTGTTTTATAGCTGGGCTTGGATTCACAATCAGAGTCATCTTCACTTGATGTTTGAAAGTAAGCATCACGTGATTTTACCTTGGCACCACGTGCCATGAAGCGATAGGTGGGAGGCGAAATTCGTCCTTGTCGTCAACTTCGGTGTTGGTGTGGAAGTCATTGTCTTGATGTTGAAGATGGACTTGGCAACATAGGCTGTGGCTAGAGCCAGACTTGCAACGCCAGGGTCGGACTCCTCTTTAGACTCCACCTCTGCCTCCTCAGAAGCAGACTCCTCCTCTGAATCCATTTCCTTGCCAACAAAAGCACGAGCCTTGCCGGATGAGCTCTTCTTATGAGATGAAGACTTTGATGAGGACTTGGAAGAAGACTTTGAAGATTTCTTCTTCCTCTTGTCATCAGAATCATATTCCTTGCTCTTCTTCTTCTTCTTCTCATTGCCCCACTGTGGACACTCGGAGATATAGTGTCCGTGTTTTTGCACTTGTGACATGTTCTCTTCTTGTAGTCATGAGTGGATGCTTCATCATTTCTCGAGCTAGATCGTGAAGACTTTTCTCAAGCCCTTCTTCTTAGTGAACTTCGGAACTTCTTCACAAGCATAGCAAGTTCCTTTCCAATGTCTTCAGGATCATCAGAACTGCAATCAGATTCTTCTTCAGATGAGGAAACAACTTTTGCCTTCAAAGCGCGAGTTCGGCCATAGTTGGGACCATAGATGTCTCTTTTCTCAGAAAGCTGGAACTCATGTATATTGAGCCTCTCAAGTATATCAGACGGATCGAGTGCCTTGAAGTCGTATGCGTTCTTGTATCATGAGGGCAAGGGTGTCAAAGGAGGCTGTCAAGTGATCTCACTAGTGTCTTGACGATTTCATGCTTGGTAATCTCGGTGGCGCCGAGAGCACGAAGCTCATTTGTGATGTCGGTGAGGCGATCAAGCGTGAGCTGGACATTTTCATTGTCGTTTCTCTTGAAGCGGTTGAAGAGGTTCTGAAGAACGGCTGATCCTTTGATCTCTGGGTTGAGACGCCTTGTTGACCTTGGATAGCCGATCCCAGACTAGCTTTGACGTTTCCAGAGCACTCACACGGCCATACTGTCCTTTGGTTAGATGACCCACAGATGATGTTCTTGGCCGTAGAGTCCGATTGAATGAACTTCTTGACATCAGCGAGGTGACACCTTCACGATTTTGGGAACGCCGTTCTTGGCGACATCCCAGGTCGACATCAATGGCTTCAAGATGCATGCGCATCTTATTCTTCCGATAAGGATATTCAGTTCCATCAAACACGCAGGGGCAAGCAGCGGAGACTTTGATTATCCCTGCGATTCGACATAGCTAAAACTCCGGTGGTTAAATCAATCACCACGTAACAAGGGAGTACCTTGCTCGATACCAATTGAAAGTGCTAGTTATCGACTAGAGGGGGTGAATAGGCGATTTTTAGGAAAGTCTTCAAAAGCGTGGAAGTTTCAAGACAAACAATAGAAATGACCTAGTTGATATGCGGAAGATAAACTACAACAAGCAAACCATAGTCAAGTATGCAATAATGTGAAAGTACAAAGACTAATAGCAGCTAGGTAGTAAGGATCAGGATGGAAGATAGTATGAAGCCAACCAACGATAGTAGTCAAGCAATGAAGTCAAACACGTATGACAAATAGGCAATGACTTCACGAAGACAAACTCTAAGTAAAGGGAGGAGAGGATAGAACCAGTCACTTGTTGAAGACATAGGATTTGTTGGACCCAGTTCGATTCTTTGTGACAACTGCGTCTGGTTAGGGAGGCTGAGATTCAACTCAGAAGACCGCGTCTTCACCTTATTCCCCTTGAGCTAAGGACACACAGTCCTCGCCCAATCACTCTGGTAAGTCTTCAAGGTAGACTTCCGAACCTTCACAGACTTCGTTCACGGCGATCCACAATGACTCTTGGATGCTCAGAACGCGATGCCTAACCTGGAGGATTCCACAGTCCTCAAGTGTAATAAGTCTTGGTCACACAGACAGAAAGACTTCAGTGATGCCTAACACTCTTTGGCTCTGGGTGTTTGGGCATTGTCCTCGCAAGGATTTCTCTCTCTCAAAGGCTTCGAGGTGGGTTGCTCTCAAACGACAAAAGTCGTGCCCTAACTCCGAGCAGCCACCAATTTATGGTGTAGGGGGTGGGATATTTATAGCCACTAGGCAACCCGACCTGATATGTCCGAAATGACCACAGGTCACTATGAACCGACACGTGTTCCAACGGTCATTTCAAACACACATGGCAACTTTACTTGGGCTACAAGCAAAGGCCGACTCATCCAGCCTGGATAAGATTTGCTCTCATTGTCTTCGCTCGAAGACATAGGATTTGGGTTGAGCATCACTTGATCATTCTCGACTTTGTTCACTTGGACCCCACTTAACAAAGACAAAGTGGTTCCTATGACTCAACAAAGAAGAAAAGGAAAAAACGAAACAACACAGTCTTCGCACTCCATAGTCTTCAATCAATGTCTTCTCGTGTCAAAGTATTCAATATGAATATATTCACATAACACCATTGTCGTCAATGTCTTCATACATTGTTAGGGGTCATCTCCGGTAGGTAAACCGAATCAATGAGGGACACTACCTGTGTTATCCTGCAATTCTCACAAACACATTAGTCCCTCAACCAAATTTGTCGTCAATACTCCAAAACCAACTAGGGGTGGCACTAGATGCACTTACAACATGTCCTACTGTGTGTGTGAGCTAAGTGTGTGAACATGATTTGGTAAAGGTAGTGGTGAGAGGCCATGTAGGAGTACATGGTGGGTTGTCTCATTGAAACCGTCCTCAGGAACTGAGTTCTGTGTTTGTGATCCATGAACAGCTACTACCACGCATTGGGACCAAAGCCAATGGACCCTCTCGACTTATTAACTGCCCTTGCCCTCTGTCCAGGAGTTGCAACTAGTTTCTGGTGTTTGTAGGATATGTATTGGAGGTCGTGCGTAGCGCTGACCCTAGGGGTGGGCTATGATATGGTAGATACACCGTGGCCCGGTGTACCGAGCGCCCGTTTGGTGTCTCGGGAACCCTGCACACATCGTTTGGGGCTGTGGCGAAACTCCGCCGGATCTCCTCGCGGATGGAACCCGAATAGGCGATAAACCCGGACTAGAGACTTGTGTGGTTAGTCGGTCATGGCCGACTCCTCGCTAGGCTTCCGCTTGAAGGTTGCCGAGATACACGACGTGTACATGGTGGTAAGTGGCGAGAACGTGTGTGAAGAAGTACACCCTGCAGGTTAACATCATCTATTCGAATAGCCGTGTCCATGATAAAGGACTTCTGGGTTACCTATATCGGTTCATAGACAAGAGAAAGTGGATACTCTAAAACTACGCAAGATAAGCGTGAGTGCTATGGATGGCCTTCTCGTGAGGGAGGCGGAGCGGATCCATAGTGGTGTATTGATATGGTGAATATGTGGACTCGTGTGCGCCACCTCAAAAGAGTTACTTGCGATCGTAGTTTAGGATAGCCACCGAGTCAAAGGCTGGCTTCTTTGCAGCTTAAACTCCACCACCCCTTTGTTGATACCGATGCATATGTAGTTAGTTACGATGTAAGTCTTGCTGGGTACATTTTGTACTCACGGTTGCCTATTTTATGTTTTTGCGAGAGAGACTTGATCTCATTAGTAGTTCCGCATGGACTTGACGTTTAGCTTGTTACCTCATTTACGATCTTGTGCCCTCGGCGAGATCTAGTAGATAGTCGGGCTTCTCGGCCTTTTCATTTATAGTTATGCGTACTTTCGGACATGTTAAGCTTCCGCATGTGTTTGACTTGTATGCTTTGAATGTTGGGTCATGAGACCCATGTTTGTAATATCTTGGCTCCTCGGGCCTAATGAATAAATACTTGAGTCGTAGAGTTATGTTGTGATGCCATGTTGTATTTACACATATCGAGCATATTGTGTGTATGATTGAAATGCTTGGTATGTGTGGGATCCAGACAATCTAGTTGTTTATCCTTGGCAGCCTCTCTTATGGGGAAATGTAGTCTAGTGCTTCCATGAGCCATAGTAGTCCGCTTCTGACCGGTTCACCGAGTCACCTTCTAGCCAACACTACTTTCGGGACACTTGATCGCCGGCATGTGTTTCACTTCGTTCTTGTCTGTCCTTCGGGAAATGTCACGCGGTGACATCCAGTCTTGCCTAGCTCGCTATAGCCGGGTTCCCGGAGTCCTGTTAGCCAGTGCTACAGCCCGATTCACACGCTGCTAACCAACATGCTCGATGTGATTCATGTATGCCTGTCCCCATGGGTTAGTGCCGCTTTGGGTTCACGACTAGCCATGTCGGCCGGGTTCTTCATCATATGGATGCTAGCGACACTATCATATACGTGAGCCAAAAGGCGCAAACGGTCCCGGGCCATGGTAAGGCGACACATTAGAATACCGTCGTGAGGCCGCAAAGTGATATGAGGTGTTACCGCTAGATCGATGTGACTTGGAATCGGGGTCCCGACAATCTGCTTTCGTTTATGGAGGTGACAAAGAGCTGCGTCATAAATGGTTACGTCGATGCAAGCTTTGACACCGATCCGGATGACTCTAAGTCACAAACCGGATACATATTTATATTGAGCGGTGGAGCTGTCGGTTAGTGCGATTCTAAGCAAAGCATCGTGGCGGGATCTACGTGAAGCGGAGTACATAGCTGCTTCTGGAAGCAAAGAAATGAAGGAGTCTGGATGAGGGAGTTCATATCCGATCTAGGTGTCATACCTAGGGCATCGGGTCCAATGAAAATCTTTTGTGACAATACTCGTGCAATAGCCTTGGCAAAGGAATCCAGATTTCACAAGAGAACCAAGCACATCAAGGGACGCTTCAATTCCATCCGCGATCAAGTCAAGGAGGGAGACATAGAGATTTGCAAGATACATACGGATTTGAATGTTGCGCACTCCGTTGACTAAGCCTCTCTCACGAGCAAAACATGATCGTACCAAGACTCCATGGGTGTTAGAATCATTACTGTGTAATCTAGATTATTGACTCTAGTGCAAGTGGGAGACTAAAGGAAATATGCCCTAGATGCAATAATAAAGTTGTTATTTACATTTCCTTATATCATGATAAATGTTTATTATTCATGCTAGAATTGTATTAACCGGAAACTTAGTACATGTGTGAATACATAGACAAACAGAGTGTCACTAGTATGCCTCTACTTGACTAGCTTGTTGAATCAAAGATGGTTAAGTTTCCTAGCCATAGACATGAGTTGTCATTTGATTAACGGGATCACATCATTAGAGAATGATGTGATTGACTTGACCCATTTCATTAACTTAGCATTTGATCATTTAGTATATTGTTATTGCTTTCTTCACGACTTATACATGTTCCTATGACTATGAGATTATGCAACTCCTGAATACCGGAGGAACACTTTGTGTGCTACCAGACATCACAACGTAACTGGGTGATTATAAAGGTGCTCTACAGGTGTCTCCGATGGTACTTGTTGAGTTGGCATAGGTCGAGATTAGGATTTGTCACTCCGATTGTCGGAGAGGTATCTCTGGGCCCTCTTGGTAACGCACGTCACTATAAGCCTTGCAAGCAATGTGACTAACGAGTTAGTTACGGGATGATGCATTACGGAACGACTAAAGAGACTTGCCGGTAACGAGATTGAACTAGGTATTGAGATACCGACGATCGAATCTCGGGCAAGTAACATACCGATGACAAAGGGAACAACGTATGTTGTTATGCGATTTGACCGATAAAGATCTTCGTAGAATATGTGGGAGCCAATATGAGCATCCAGGTTCCGCTATTGGTTATTGACCGGAGACGTGTCCCGGTCATGTCTACATAGTTCTTGAACCCGTAGGGTCCGCACGCTTAACGTTCGGTGATAATCAGTATTATGAGTTTATGTGTTTTGATGTACCGAAGGTAGTTCGGAATCCCGGATATGATCACTCACATGACGAGGAGTCTCGAAATAGTCGAGACATAAAGATCGATATATTGGATGACTATGTTTGGACATCGAAAAGGTTTCGAGAGAGTTCGGGCATATACCGGAGTACCGGGGGGTTACCGGAACCCCCCGGGGAGTCAATGGGCCTTAATGGGCCATAGTGGAAAGGAGGAGGTGGCCAAGGTGCCCTTCCCCCCCAAGCCCAATCCAAATTGGGAGGGGGCCGGCCCCCCTTTCCTTCTCTTCTTCTCCCCCTTCCTTCCCTCTCCTACTCCAACTAGGGAAGGAGGAATCCTACTCCACCGGGAGTAGGACTCCCCCCTTGGGCGCGCCTAGGAGGCCGGCCCTCTCCCCCTCCTCCACTCCTTTATATACGGGGGAGGGGGGCACCCCATAGACACACAAGTTGATCATTCATCTCTTAGCCGTGTGCGGTGCCCCCCACCACCATAATCAACATCGGTCATATCTTTGAAGTGCTTAGGCGAAGCCCTGCGCCGTAGCTTCATCATCACCGTCATCACGCCCGTCGTCTTGTGAAGCTCTCCTCGACACTCACCTGGATCGAGAGTTCGTGGGGCGTCACCGAGCGAGCGATGTGCGAGATCATGGAGGTGTCGTACTTTCAAGATTACTAGGATCGGTCGATCGTGAACACGTACGACTACATCAACCGCATTGTCATAATGCTTCCGCTTTCGGTCTACGAGGGTACGTCGACAACACTCTCCCCTCTCGTTGCTATGCATCACCATGATCTTGCGTGCGCGTAGGATTTTTTTTTTGAAATTACTACGTTCCCCAACACGTGCCTCTCCCATACAGCTCCCATACCCACCGCACGAGCATGACCCTGCCCTCGTCCTCCTCCAGCTGTGGGACGATGGGCCTCCGTCCGCAGGCGACCTCGAGGAGGACGACCCCAAAGCTGTAGACGTCGGCCTCGGTGCTGGCCCGGCCGGTCACCATGCACTGTGGGTCCATGTACTCCCCACAGTGCCGCCGGTGATAAATGCGTATGCGTGCTGCGATGGTGATCGGCCGAGGTGCGCGAGGCCGAAGTCCCCCATCCTGGCGTTGAAGGACGCGTCGAGCATCACATTGCTGGGCTTGATGTCCTGCACCACACCTGCTTGCTCCCACTCACAGTGCGGGTAGAGCAGCGCCGATTCCATGCCGGGAATGATCCTGTACCTGGCTGGCCACGCGAGGACGCTCTTGGAGTCGTAGAGATGGTCGTCGAGGCTGCCGTTCGTCACAAGCTCGTAGACGAGAAGGAGCTCGTCGACTTCGTGACACCACCTGATGAGCTGGACGAGGTTGCGGTGCCTCAGCCACCCGATGATGGTCACCTCCGCGATGTACTCCCTCCTCCCCCTAACCCGACGTCTTGGAGATCCTTTTGATGGCGACATGGACCCCCTGCTCGTGCAGTTGCCCTCAGTAGACTACCCCGAAACCGCCCTCGCCGAGCTTCTCTTCGTCGAAGAATCCCCGCGTCGCCAGTGACAGCTTGCCGTAACTGAACCTCGGACTCGGAGGGACCGCCCCCTTCTCTAACTCGTCCATGTCATCGTCGAGAGGGATGTCAGCATCTTGAGACACTTCTTGCGCGTGCATGCCCCTTCTCTTAAGATATTGGAGGTAGCCGAGCAGTGGCGGATCCAGGAATTCAACATTGGGTGTGCATAGATTTAAAAGTTTTTTTTTCATCAAAGGAGCTCAAGCTCCCAATTTCATTTCCATAAACTGATAAAACAACCACCAAAATGATCGCGATCTTGTGGCATGATGGTCGCCGAACTGTGTCTTTTTTTGGTAGCAGGAAAGTGAACTTTGAATTTTTATGCGTTTGGGGCCGAAACCTGGGGGCGCGTCTGGGAACTCGATCGCCCCCAGGCCGAAAAAACTGCCGAAGCAAACGCCAAAACCCTTCGCCGGGTGCGCTGGGGCGCTGAACGGCTGGAGATGCTCTTACAACCCTTTCATGTTTTGAAAAAGAAAAATATTGGCATGCAACCTGATTTGAATATGGATTCAAGAATTTTCAAAGGATTTCCGAGGATTCTAACCCTTAGGAATTCCTTGTGTACATTTATTGTTTGTTTCATAATATTCATTTTCACTAAATTTTTCTTCGGAATTCATGTGTTAGGTTTAATTTCATCCGCTCGAATCTCTTAGAAGGAATCATACGTTTTTCATTGAATAATAATCAAACAACAGCTCGATTCTGTACTACTCCCTCCGTTTCTAAATATTTGTCTTTTTAGAGATTTCAAATGGTGACTACATATGGAGCAAAATGAGTGAATCTACACTCTAAAATATGTCTATATACATCTGTATGTGGTGACCATTTGAAATCTCTAGAAAGACAAATATTTAGGGACGGAGGGAGTAGTAGTGAAAATACATGTCATTCTAATCTTTACGTTTTCTTCCAAACATTTGCTACTCTAGTTTGCACGGGCTTAGAAGAAGAGATATACACCACCCTGTTTTTTCACTCGTGCAAGGAACATTAAAAAAAAACTCCACCCCAATCCAACGCCCAACCTGGCAGCGGATCCGGCGAGTGAATTGCCGCCGCCGGCTATGCAGCGGAGGAGATTGCCGCCGCCGGCCACCACCCTGGCCTCCTCCTCCTCCTCCCCAAATCCGGCAGCAACAGCCTCGTCGCCCTACTTCCTACCGGAGCTCATCTCTCAGATCGCGAGTCGCCTGACCACCCTCCACGATTTCTTCGCCCTCCGCGCCACTTACCGGGATCTCCTCCCTCCGTCGCCGTCCAGCCTCGCTTCCCAAGCCCCGCACCTCCTCCTCGTCCCCGGATCTCGAGCCCTGTTCCACCTCCCCCTCCGCCGCCACCTGCGCTTTCGCCTCCCCCTCCCCGATACGGACCCTACCACCCCTGCTGCCTTCTACTCTTTCGGCTGCCGCGTCGCCATAGCCAGCCCCAGCCATCACGACCTCAGCTTTGTCCACCTCCTAACGGGCGAGCGATTCCGCCTCCCCCATCCACCAGCAGACTTCTGTCGCCTCCTCCTCTCCGGCGATCTCGTCCTCGCCTTCCTTCCGACTGTTGGCCATGTCCTCCAGTACTGCCACCTTGGGGATGCTGAGTGGCGCGTGGCGTCATGCAGTGAAGCCTATGTGCTTGAGGATTTGATCTTTGTCAAGGGCACCCTGCACGCGCTGGTCAGATCTGAAGATGCCGGCGGCTTATGTTACCGTCTAGCGGTTGTCAAGCTGTCAGACACCAATTCAGTGGAGTTCATGTTTCTTGGAGATCAGTTGGATACACAAGCCGCACATCAGTCTTTATATTTCTGCCTCGCGGAATGTCTGGATGAGTTGCTGCTCGTTGGCGCCACGGGGGACACTCCAGAGGAGTTTCATGTTTTCAGGTGGCAGTCCGGGGAGGGCAAGTGGACAAGGATTACTAGCCTTGCTGGCTGCACAATGTTCTTGTCATATTTTCACTTTACAAATCGAACGAGATCCTTTGGAGGTTTTTTCTTTGCAAGTTGCCTTGGTCCAGATCACCCGGGGGTTCGAAGGGACTACTTATACTTAACAGATGCCAAAAGAATGTGGGTCGAGTATTCCTTGGCTGATGGATCTTCTGATGAATATGTTGCTGAGAACTTAGAGGGAGCTGCAAGATCCGATTTCAGGTCACCTGTTTGGATCTTTCCAAGTATGTGTTGATGCACTCCTATGGGCCACTGCCTATGTGAAAGTTGTTGTCTAAAGGTACATTTGCTCCCTAGTGATTGGTTATTTTTGTTTGGTTTCAACATGTTATCCTGGTAAATAAATGTTTGTGTATCAATCTCTTTAGCACATATAAATGGACATGCTGCTAAGCCGATCCTGAAATGTTGACAATATAATAATGAGTACTATGTCATGTTTTGCTTCTTTCTCTGCTGCTCTGTGATCGCAGCAACTTGGAAGTAAGTGTACATGTATTCCTGTAGCAGCTCGCAAGTCAGTACATGTATTACTTAATCAGAAGTCAGTTTGCAGTACTCTAGGACAGCATTTCATACAGCAAGAAGCACGCCCTTTTTCAAACACAACCTCGTATGCATAGTGCTTTTACTGGCATGTTGAATTCATGATGGCGTGCATTTTCCCTTTTTATATGGGTGGGCTGGCGGTAGGGCCCTTCAAGTTTCATCATGCTTTGCATCTTTTGTTGTGACATGCTGGGATTGGTGAGTATCCAAGGACCGAATGTCATATGAAGATGATGGGTATGGTTCAGAGTGAGTGTTAGCCAGCCATGTGTTAAGGATAAGACGGACAGAAGGTCGTGGACTAGGATTAGATTATAACAGAATATGTGTTATCCTTGGTGTAGGAAACTCGATTCTACGTGTGAGAATAGAATCTCAGTTCACCCTTCTGTCCTTAGTTCTGGGGGTAGGGATACTGCCATTGCCATTTGGTGTCCATGTTTCCATGGGACTGCCATGGAAGTAGTATGGTGATTTGATGATTGGCTCTTATGTTGAATAGATGCTATGTTTGTTAAGAATCAATTATCTTTTGATATCTGAGTTGTGTATGTTTCCCATTTCATATGTTGCTGCCACTTCCGGTGTCCTTTTATGTAGCTAGTGATTGCCATCTTCAGTTTTGTTGCTGTTTTCTTTTTCAATTATGGTATGAGAATTGAATGTTTCATTCTCAATCAATATGGCATCTTATGGAAAGTCGTTTGTCTATGATGCCAGTGACCCAGAAGCACAAGACGATGCTACGTACCACAAGGATGGGAGCATCTCCAACTCGGGCTAGTAGTCATTAGGGTAATCGTTCACCCTGAAAGCTACTTTCCAATAAAAGACACAAGTAGTCTACCGTACTTTTATTGTATGTATCCACTGCCATTTCACCATGAGCAGACTACCGCAGCCTCTAAACATGGGTATGTAATGTCCACGGCCAGCCTTGCGAATCTTTTGGACAAGCCTGTAAGGCATAAATACTATTTCCTGGATGATTTGTAGTTCCAGTATTTCATATCGTTCCAGCTTAAGAGAAATAATGTTGGTTTACCAAGGCCATCTTGGGCATACGTATCATGGGCAAAACCTTAGGTGTCAATCTTTCATTATGGATAAGCCATGAAAGCATTTGATTGATCAAGTGTTCCCGTTATTAGTAATACCAAACAAATTGATTTGTAACCCTAAAAAACGAACTGATTTGTAACCAACGTGATGAGTGGGCCGGACTTGATGCCCACGAGTTGAATCTTCCTTCTCCCGCTCAATTTTGATCTTCTGTTAGGTTGAGCTGCTGGCATTCTCCCCTTCTTGAGTTGCGGCTTGCTCCCAAGCTGGTGCATTGGGAATTTTTTGATTGCACGCATCTAGATCCTCCCATGTAGCTTCCATTGCAGATGAATCACTCCATTCAGCATGGACTTGAGCAATGGTACGATCTCTCGCACGATGTATAGGTTTTTGCGAGATCCCGACAGGCACCTGAACATGAGAATTGGACAGGGGTAATGTTTTGTGTACCTGATAGGGCGGATTTACACATTTCTTGAGCTAGGACACATGGAAAATAAGATGGACTCTGCTGGTCTCTAGAAGCTGCAATCTGTAAGCCACTTCTCTAATTTTTCGAGTAATGGCAAAAGGAAAAAAAACGTGACAGCCAATTTGTGATTAGCTCGAGCCACTGAAGTTTGCACACAAGGAATATTTCCATGACTGCAGGATCACCCCCGAGTGTGCCCATAGCGAGGATTTGACCGAGCATACCTGGAGTGTCTCAAGTCTGTTCCAAAAATTCATTCGGAATCGTCCAACATCATGAAGTCCATCTGAATGTTCAGCGCCGCAACATCCATCCGGCTGGACCCTTCATGGGCAATGATAGTTGGCATTGAAACATATTATGGCATGAAAACCAGGCTTGGACACCATCAGCAAGACGAGAGGCTAGTGGCCACACTAGCGATCAAAAGAGCCGCCACTTGCTCCTTTGGGCCATTACAAATCGATGACCGAGTCTCTCTTTGGTGCTAGGGACCTCAAGGTCTCCAAGGGCGTCAGCTCCATCATGTACAACGACCTGGCCAACGGCTAGGGTGCATGCCTATTTATTTCTCCCACTGCCAAACGGGCCCCACACACGTTCTGCCTAATCATCCCATCCCGGTCTTTCCTTTTTTTCCTAATGCCATGTATCCCGTTTGGATACAATTTCAAAGTTAGACTTCAAGGATTTGAAGGCGAAGGGTTCGTTTTTTACGAGCCCTACTATTTTAAAGTTTAAACCACACTTCATCTTTGAGTAATGTCACGTGACAGAAAGGTTTTGTTGTGTGTAGCGTTTCTGCATTTGGAGGTGTGTCTTCGGCAGATCTCACATGATTTGGTCGGTGTTGGTCTTCGTTGGATCAACTTGGATCCAGTATTTGTTCGTATTCGTTCGTGTGTCTATAGGTTGGTTTCTTTCTAAATACTTCATCGACGACGGTTGCTGTTCTCGTGCACTAGTCCTGTGGGGTCTTAGCACGACGACTTTCCGATAGTCTACTATAACAAGTTTGGCTTGGCTCCAATAAGGAGGGGTGATGACCGCGGCACGCCTTCGGCTTGCTCTAGTGCTTGTAGTCGTCACTAGCTGGTCTACGGGCATGAATGTAATTTTTATTAGTTTTGTGTTCTTTGTACTGGCATAATATTATAAATAGATTAAAAGTTTTCTTAAAAAAGTACGAGTATCTAGTTTGTAAATGGGGCGTGCTACGCATCGGCCGGCGGATCTTTCGAAAAGATCCGCCGCCGCACGAGGCGTGAGATCTAGCTCAATCCGGTGGCTGACCGTCATTTTTTACTTATGCAGTAGAATTCGTGTTGCAGAACCCTGTGCAACAGAGATCTTGCTGGAGAAACAATTATAACAGAGATTGCGTTGCCGAATTTTTTTGCAGCAGAAATGATGTTGCAGAAACGTTTGCAGATATTTTTTTGCAACAAAGTTCAAGTTGCAGAAAATTAATGCAACAAAGATAATGTTGCAGGAACTGTTGTTGCGGTGGCACCAACAGTTGCGGCTGAAGCTTGAGGAGGCAACAACCATGGACGCCGGTGCTCCTACGGCGAGGCTGTGTCGGCGTGCTTGCCGACGGCGAGCCCCGATGGCGGTGGTTGGAGCAGTGTGGTGGCGACTGCTCGTGAGGAACACGGGAGGCACCTGCTCGTGCTTGTCGGCAGCCTCGTCAACGTGCTTATCGGTGGCCTTGGCGGCGTGTTTGCTGGCGGCAGCGGTCGGAGCAGTGCGCGGGGGCTGTGGTTTGACAGGAAGCTCAAGAGCAGCACGAGAGGTGATTGCTCTCGAGGGGATCCAGATCCCGCATTGTTGCGATCGCGAGATTGCAACAACTACTCAGTTGCAAAACTTAGTCTAGGTAATACATTGCTTCTCATCTGATTGAAATCATATCTGACGGCCACAAGGGGGGTGGACGCACGCGTCGTTATCAATGGGATGATTTGGATCATTTCCCTTTGTAAATATGAAAAGTTCAGATAGCAGCCCATGTGGGCCAAGCCTTTTCAGTAGCCGCCCCTGCACATGGGACTGGATTCAGTGGATGTTGAATTGGCATCCGGCATCCCTGTATATATATTCAAATAACATCCAGCGCAGTAAGGACACCAGTGTCCCCTTCGTATTTGATTTAAGAAGTTGCTTGGGTCACCAACCGCGCCGTTCAATCGGAAGAGGCTATAAGGGATAGAAGCCGCCGCCAGGGGGGAAGAGAACGGAGCGAGTAGCCATGGCCGCCAGGAACTTCTTCGTCCGATCCCCCACGGAGGAGGAATCCAGCGCCGCCATCCGAGGTACCCAGCCAGAAGTGAAAAATACCCTCTCCCACCCTCTTTCAGTTCCACCACCGTCTCGGATCCATCTGGAAACCAATGCTGTTAATTTTGTGCTTTCTGCCTTCTTATGCTTGTATCCTGCGACTGCGTGTGTGTTCTTGTTGCAGAGGCTGTCTTGTTGGGAGGGAAGAACGCCGTCATTGCAGGCACCGTGGTTGCGGTTCCCACGGTGCGTATTTTTACGTGAATTCTTGTGTGCATGCTCGCATATATCCTGACTTCTGTCAGATCTGATCTTGTGCAGTTCGTTGCTTGCCGTGTCCTTCCTTGGGCTAAGCATAATCTGAACTACACCGCGCAGGCGCTCATCATATCGACAGGTACTACTCTGCTACTGAAGACTATCGTCGCTGAGCTAGCATATAGTTCTGGCTGTCATGTAGCTCCGCCATCTTAATTTAAAGTGCAAATTTGGAATTGCTGCAAACTCCACGCGTTTTGCCAGATTTACGCGATTATGCATGTTTATTTGCACTGAATGATTCAGCTATCCCGTTGAGATCAGTGTCAGTGTGCTGGCATGGCTTCATACAGTAGAAGGTGCTATCGTACTTTAGATCGATTGATGATGATACTCATTACTTCAAGGATCATGCCTAGAATTTCTTTACCACTATTGGATTTGAAGGTCGTCCGTAGCTCAAAAGGAAGATTATTCTTGTTTGACATGCTCATGCGACACAGAATTGGGAGTTTACTGAACTGAACAATAATATCCCTGTTTATTGGACAGCCTGTGTCGCCGGCTTCTTCATCACCGCGGACAAAACCATTCTACGAAACGCAAGGCAAAACACCATCGGGAGGATCGACGAGTCGACTTGATCCAGGACTGTACAGAATCGCAGGCCCTCTGTTCCATCCATGGATGGTGCTGCATGAGGAAACGTCAAATTTCAGTTTCAGTTTATCTGTACTTTAACCTTGCAGTGTAAGGAAGACTAGAATAGAGTTGTTGCTTTCTGGGGCAGTGAATCCCATTTGCTCCCAGTTGAAAGTGGAATAAAAGATGGAATGTTTTCCTTGTGCCCATGTGAAGTGTTAAGGTCAACTCCACCACGTGACCCAAATCTATCCCAAATCGTCCGTTTGTGTTCATTTGGGGTAAAACGGACAAACCGAAGGACCCAATGCATGGGAGCATACGGACGTTACGTCCGGTCTGTGTCCGCTTTTGCCCCATTTCCAGACCAAAGTTGCTCTCGATTTGGGGTCAAAGCGGACAGAAAGCGGACGTCTTCGCGTCCTCGTCGTCCGTCTGTGTCCGCCTTCGACCCCACCTATCACTCTCTCCTTTGCTGCTGCTGCGGCTGCTCGCCGTCTTGCTTGCCTGCGGCGCCAATGCCGGCTCGCTGGAGGGCGACGTCGCCGCGCTCGCGGACTTCCGGCTCGCCGCGGACCGCTCCGGCGCTGGCCACACAAACGCGTCCACCAGCCCGTCCCGTGCGGCGGCACGCCGGCTTTGGCGCGGGCGGAGTGCGTGGCGGGTGCTCGAGGCTCAGATTGGCCGTAGCGCTCCGGCTGGCCCGGCTCGAAAGGCCTCCGCGTGCTTTCGACCTCAAGGGAACCGGCTCTCCGGCGCCGTCAGGACCTCTCGCTGCTCCAAGGGCTCAAGCTGCTCTTCTCTCGCGCCGCAACGCTCTCCAGCGCCATTCGGTAGCGCGTTCGGCCAGGAACGCCCGGTCAATGTCGGGCGCCGCTGCCATCGTGCAAAGACGTACCAAACGCGTCCCCGTGCCCTCCGGCTGCGGCCATGGCGGCGGTGTTTCCCTCATCGAAGCTGCCGGATGGCAGGGGAAGATGAGTCGCGGGGTCGTTGTCGGTGTCAAAACCGGCGAATCTCGGATAGGGAGTCCCGAACTGTGCGTCTAGGATCGATGGTAACAGGAGACGGGGTACACGATGTTTACCCAGGTTCGGGCCCTCTCTATGGAGGTAATACCCTACTTCCTGCTTGATTGATCTTGATGAATATGAGTGTTACAAGAGTTGATTTACCACGAGATCGTAATGGCTAAACCCTAGAAGTCTAGCCTATGTGAATATGGTAATGAGTATTCTCTTATCCGAACTACGCTCTCCGGTTTATATAGACACCGAAGAGATCTAGGGTTACATGGGGTCGGTTACATAAGAAGGAATCTTCATAGTTGGTCGCTTAGCTTGCGTTCCACGCCAAGGAGAGTCCAATCCGGACACGGGTATAGTCTTCGGCCTTCCCATCTTAACGGCCCATCAGTCCGGCCTAATGAATAACAGGCCGGACGCCCGAGGACCCCTTAGTCCAGGACTCCCTCAGTAGCCCCTGAACCTGGCTTCAATGACGAGGAGTCCGGCGCGCAGATTTGTCTTCGGCATTGCAAGGCGGGTTCCCTCCTTCCGAACTCCAAAATAGTCTTCGGGTGTAACAAGTATGTCCGGACCTGTGCATATAATTGCAGAAAATACAATACTCCATGAGTCCAATTTGCTGATAACTCGCTTATGACATCGTATCACGCTGCGTCTTGGTTACTATTTCCAACCGCTATTAGCACGTCGCCCCACATCTCGGACGCGGTTTTACGGGCACGCCTTGTCAAGGTAGAGATCGTGTTCCCTTATTCACGGATTTTTATTAATGCGGTAGGTAACCCAACCGTCCCCTAGGTACAACTCTTTGGGGACAGGTAAGTTTCGAGACCCAGGTGGAGACGCTCAGTATTTGGGGTCTTTATATAGGGACCCAGACTCGTCTTCTTCCTTTGCGCTCGCTCCTTCCTCAACCCCAGCCACCCCAAGTTCCAACCCTCGGGTTCCAATCGCCACCAGCCCTAATCATGTCCGGATCCAGCCGTCAAGGCCAGTGGGTGGCTTCTTCATCCTGAGAGGAGGATATTGCGAAGCTCCGCGCCGCGAGGTATCTGACCCCAGAAATCCTTCATCGGCTTCCTGCATAGGGGCAGGTTATTCCTACCCCCAAATCCGGCGAGAGGGTAGTATTTGTGTCCCACTTCCTCCATGGGTTAGGGTTCGCGCTTAACCCCTTCGTCCGGGGGCTCATGTTCTACTATGGGCTAGATTTTCACGATCTGGCCCCGGACTCTATTCTCCTCATCTCGACATTTATCGTCACGTGTGAGGCCTTCCTCCGGACTCCTCCGCACTTTGGTTTGTGGCTCAAGACCTTTGACGTGAGGCCGCAGGTGACAGAGGAGGAGCAGGCAGAGTGCGGCAGCGTCATAATAGGCAAGCTTGTCGGCGCGGTTTGGTTTGAAGGATCCTTCGCCGAGTCTTCCGACATGTGGCAGCAGGGGTAGTTTTATATCAACGAGCCGCGGGGCTCCAAGTGGGCGGCTATGCCTGCGTTCCGACCCAGTCCTATAATTCAGCTTGCTTCATGGATCAATAAGGGATTGGATTGGGGATCCGTCAATGAAGTGCAGACTGCAAATTCGCATCCGGAGGCCTCGATCTTGTGAACATCGTTCAAGTAATGTCGGGTCCGCGGACCGCCATGTCACGGGCCCGGCCTCTCCGTATGTGGGAGTTTAATCCGGAAGGGCGGCGGACTCTTCAAAGACTTCTTCGCACTACGCATCAAGGAATGTGGAAATTATATTTCGGAGGCGAGAGCGATGGTCGACACCACCAAGACGTTGGCCTTGACTGCAATCATCCGGACACTTCGGTAAGTATTCAATCTCCGAACACCTTCTATTCAAGCATCTCTTGACAAGATACTGAACAATCCGTCCCTATACAGGACTGGATAAAGAAAGCGGTGTTAATCTGGTGTCCAGCGCCCCTTCCCGAAGACTCTGCGACCGCCCTGCTGACGAGGATGCTGATTCCGACACCGTACCAGGCGTCTGCAGAGGGGGGCGAGAGTGGGGAGCCCAGAGGTGATGCCTGCCATGAGGATGAATTAGACGCTGTGTTCGGGGAAACCGAAACCCTTTTGCCAGAGGGCAAAGGTGCAGAGGAAGCTCTCCATGGCAAGAAGAGGGTCGCTTCTGAAGATCAGGAGGGGAAGCCTTCCAAGAAAGGTAAAACGCCGTCGTCGGGCGGCTTGGGTCGGGCAAGCGATGTTGATGTAGAGCTTTATGATGAGGACAAACCTCTGGCCAGATCGTAAGTGCAGCAGGGTACTTTAATCATACCTCATTCCTTTCTTATTATCAAGTACTCCTCGACATATGTACGTCCTCGCAGGTTAACGCTTTGGTGTTTCTCGATCGTCTTCCTCCTCGGGAGACCTTCTTCCAGAGATGATGGAGAGTGACACGCCTTCTCCAGCCTCCTCGCCCAACAGGGCAGATGATTTCGAGGTATCGTCCCGGGGGGCTCCTCCTGACCGACAAGTAGTGCAGGAAACGAAGAAGGCGTTACCCGAAGGTAGTGCCTCTGTCACACAGGGTTCGGGAATCAAGCATGACGGCCCCGAAATATCCGGTTTACAGCCGGAGATGATTCTGGAGGCAGGTGGGTGGGTTCCCTCAAAGGAATGTCGTACTCCGGCGGCGGTTTCCGGATACCCAGGAGCGCCGGAAACGCTGACGGACATGCTGCGACAAGCGTCCGTTTCGGAGGAGCACCGTGCTTTGATGGTTACGGTGGTGGAAAAGGTTTTATCCGCGAAGAGCGGGTTGAACGAGGCCTTCACAAGCCTTCTGAGGAGTTTTGAGGTTTGTGATGTAATTTTGCCAATGGAATTTTATTGACAGAATGCACCTGTTGTATATGCAGTAGCCCCTGTGACTCGGATTGCCTTCCAAAGGAGGCGATCGGAGGATCGAAAAGATATGCTCAGGTACTAACCTTGATTTGACATGAAATACAGGTTGCCTCCCTTCCTGCGGCTACCCGGAATACGGAAGTGGCGAACTGCGGAAGTCGGATATTGCGGAGGATGACATTGCATTGATCAACAGGCGTCTTCACGACTCGCAAGGTATATATTTCGAGCATTCCTTACACCAATGTGCGTGTATTTTAAGCCCTAACTCTGAAAAGAGTTTTATATGACATGTGCTTGAATGCAGATGGTGCTGCCGCCGTGGAGGCCCTTGAGGTGAGAACTAGCCCGCCAAGAAGCAGGCCCGGTTTAGTAATGCGGCAGTCGAAAAGGCATCGGCTGAGTTGAAAGCTTCGAACAAGTTGCGCGCGCCAAGACCAGGAGAAGATGTCCACCATGGCGCATTTAATTAGAGAATGTGGCTAGCCGCTGTAAACTTCTTGAGAAGAAAATGAAGCCAAAACGGCTGAACTTGACAAGGCCTTACGAGAGGCGATAGAAGTGCGGTCTGAATCCAGAGCGGCCTGTGAGGAGATCCGCCAAGCTGTGGATATTTTGGCTGGCAAGCCCTTTTTGCTGCAGACTAAGTTCGGCGATCCGAACTATGCTCAGCTTAACCACGTGTGGAGTTCTCCGGACAAATTTTTAGACTTGCCGAAGAGTTCTTCCGATGCAGCGCGGTTTTATCACGCACAAGAGGGGTATGCAATGGAGAAGCTTTTTTGGTCACAATTTGGCGCGTTGAAGCGCCCTCTGTTGCTAAATGAACAGATGTCCTATTGGGCCGAGCTGCATAGGATATCCGGCGCTGCCATGAAGAACGTCATAGTCCGGTTGTGGCCGACCTGATTCAGTAGTTATTTCGCTCTTTGCCGCAGCTGCTTGTTGACGCGGTGCCACATATCGATGTTGTGAAGCGGTCGGCGTGTATTGAGGGTGCATGGATGGCCTTTGCCTGAGTCATAATGTTCTGGGGAAAGATGAAGGCCATCAATGTTGCGGCGAGGAGTCCACCCAAGGGCAAGGACCGTTGTGAGCCGGAGCACTATTTTGAAGACGTCCTAGAAGCTGCCCGCTTGATAGAGGGTCAGTGCTCGAAAGACATAATGTTCGAGTGATGTGTATAAGGGTTGTAACAAACAACTTTATAGTTAATCTATTTTTATTTTTGCTCAAGGGCTTTGAATTCCTCCTGTGCGGCCGTTTTAGTATAATCTGAAAGTTTTTCAGTCGTCGGCTTCAACCCCCTCGTAGGAAGTAGGGGGGTGTTCGGAAAAGCATTTAATCACTCTCTATCTAACGTCTTGGTCCATAAAGGAGGTGATAATGCGGCGAACCAGGCAATCGGACTATAGGGCGTTAACACTTTCACTTAGCCATAGGAGTTTTATCGTGAGGCTACTACATAGCCCCTGGTATGTATACGGCGTATTGTAATATGGTGCCTTACATATTTTGATCTAAAAAAAGACCCTTCGTGTGACACGGAGAATAGCTAAAGATTCGAATAACTCGTCAAGTGGTTGACCAGCTCTCGCCGCATCATGACAGTCAGTTTTTGGCTTTCTCTACTGAAGTGCTCATCCGGTCTAGGCCAGGGCACAATCGCAGTAGTCCTCCCTTTACTACCCTAGCCGATAGAGCGGAATGTAGGGTAGCAAGCTGATGACCCACAAGTATAGGGGATCTATCGTAGTCCTTTCAATAAGTAAGAGTGTCGAACCCAACAAGGAGCAGAAGGAAATGATAAGCGATTTTCAGCAAGGTATTCTCTACAAGCACTGAAATTATTGGTAACAGATAGTTTTGTGATAAGATAATTTGTAACGAGCAACAAGTAACAAAAGTAAATAAAGTGCAGCAAGGTGGCCCGATCCTTTTTGTAGCAAAGGACAAGCCTGGACAAACTCTTATATAGAGAAAAGCGCTCCCGAGGACACATGGGAATTATCGTCAAGCTAGTTTTCATCATGTTCATATGATTCGTGTTCGGTACTTTGATAATTTGATAAGTGGGTGGACTGGTGCTCGGGTGCTGTCCTTACTTGGACAAGCATCCCACTTATGATTAACCCCTATTGCAAGCATCCGCAACTACAAAAGAAGTATTAAGGTAAACCTATCCATAGCATGAAACATATGGATCCAAATCAGCCCTTTACGGCAACGCATAAACTAGGGTTTAAGCTTCATCACCTAGCAACCCATCATCTACTTATTACTTCCCAATGCCTTCCTCTAGGCCCAAATAATGGTGAAATGTCATGTAGTCGATGTTCACATAACACCACTATAGGAGAGACAACATACATCTCATCAAAATATCGAATCTAATACCAAATTCACATGACTACTAATAGCAAGACTTCTCCCATGTCCTCGGTACAAAGCGTAACTACTCACAAAGCATATTCATGTTCATAATCAGAGGAGTATTAATATGCATATAGGATCTGAACATATGATCTTCCACCAAATAAACCAACTAGCATCAACTACAAGGAGTAATCAACACTACTAGCAACCTACAAATACCAATCCTAGACTTAGAGACAAGAATTGGATACAAGAGATGAACTAGGGTTTGAGAGGAGATGGTGCTGGTGAAGATGTTGATGGAGATTGGCCCTCTCCCGATGAGAGGAGCGTTGGTGATGACGATGGCAATGATTTCCCCCTCCCGGAGGGAAGTGTCCCTGGCAAAATAGCTCCACCAGAGCCCTAGATTGGTTCCGCCAAGGTTTCGCCTCGTGGCGGCGGAGTCTCTTCCCGAAAGCTTGCCTCTGATTTTTCTTCGGACGAAAGACTTCATATAGCGTAAGATGGGCACCGGAGGGCCAACAGGGGCCCATTTAGGCGAGGCGTGCCCCCACCCTCGTGGCTGTGGTGTGGGCCCTCTCGTATTTCTTCTGCTCAATATTTTTATTATTTCCAAAAATAACTTTCGTGGAGTTTGAGGACTTTTGGAGTTGTGAAGAATAGGTCTCTAATATTTGCTCCTTTTCCACCGAATTCCACCGGCATTCTCCCTCTTCGTGTAAACTTTGTAAAATAAGAGAGAATAGGCATAAGTATTGTGACATAATGTGTAATAACAGCCCATAATGCAATAAATATCGATATAAAAGCATGATGCAAAATGGACGTATCAACTCCCCCAAGCATAGACCTCGCTTGTCCTCAAGCGGAAGCCGATAACGATAAATATGTCCACATGTTTAGAGGTAGAGGTGTCGATAAAATAAAATACGGACATGAGGGCATCATGATTACTCTTATAACAGCAACATATATGGATATTGTCATATGATTTCTTATGCTCAAGTAATAATCTATTCTCAATGCAAAGTATGAATCAGAAACTTTATTGAGAACTAACAAACTATAATCTCAGTCATTGAAGCAATTGCAATTTACCATAACATCAGAAAGAGTCTATGTCAGAGCTTTTCAGCAAGTCCACATACTCAACTATCATTTAGTCTTTCACAATTTCTAACACTCGCTGCAATACTTGTGGTTACGGAGTTTTAATCGGACCTGCGAGAAAGATAGGGGCTTATAGTTTCGCCTCCCAACCTTTTACCTCAAGGGTAATGTCAACAATAATAGCTCATGCTAACTTACATCCAATTGGATATATCTATCAGGATCTTTCCAACACACAGTGCTTGCCAAAGGATAAAATGTAAAAAGGAAAGGTGAAGATCACCAAGACTCTTGCATAAGGTAAAAGATAATAATAAAAGATAGGCCCTTCGCAGAGGGAAGCAGAGGTTGCCATGCACTTTCAGGGTTGGATGCACAAAATCTTAATGCGAAAGAACGTCACATTATATTGCCACTTGTGATATGAACCTTTATTATGCAACGATCGCTTTTATTTCTTCCACATCACAAGATCGTATAAAGCTTATTTCCTCCACACTAATCAATCATACATATTTAGAGAGCAATTTTTATTGCTTGCACCAATGACAACTTACTTGAAGGATCTTACTCAATCGATAGGTAGGTATGGTGGACTCTCATGGCAAAACTTGGTTTAAGGGAATTTGGAAGCACAAGTAGTATCTCTACTTGGTGTAAAGAATTTGGCTATTATGAGGGGGAAAGGCAAGCTCAACATGTTGGATGATCCATGACAATATACTTTATCTCAGATATAAGAAAACATAACCCACTACGTTGTCTTCCTTGTCCAACATCAACTCTTTAGCATGTCATATTTTAATGAGTGCTCCCAATCATAAAAAGATGTCCAAGATAGTATATTTATATGTGAAACCTCTTTCTTTATTACTTCCTATTAATTGCAACGATGACCAAAGCTATGTTTGTCAACTCTCAACAACTTTTAATCATCATACTCTTTCTATGTGAAGTCATTACTCTCCATAAGGTCAATATGATCTCTTTGTTTCTTTTTATTATTTTCTCTTTTCTTTTATTCACTCAAGATCATAGAAAGATAATCAAGCCCTTGACTCAACACTAATCTTTATTATATAGCTCACAGACTCGATTACATAGAGGGATCATAAAGCAAAACTCAAAACTAGGTCATACCAAAAACTTTATTCTACTAGATCAAGATATTACCAAAAAGATCGAACTAAGAAAAACGGTAAAGATAGGAGTTGATGGTGATACGATACCGGGGCACCTCCCCCAAGCTTGGCAGTTGCCAAGGGGAGTGCCCATACCCATGTGATTATGTCTCCTTCTTCAGGGATGAAGGAGGTGGAGATGATGATGGATAGTCGCACATCGAGCGTAAGAGGTCCTCCAGCTTGCGGATAATGCCCTTGAGTGCAACGATATGCTCCTTCAACAAAATATTTTCACATGTGAGATACTTGTTTTGTATACGAGTTAACTCAATCATCTTGAAATCTTTGATCTCAGTTGGGGAAAGAAGATTGTGATCAAGTTGAAGGATGTCTTCTGTTGCCGGAACTTGGTCCTCCGTGGCCTTCTTGATCCCTTCATCCTTGCTCATCTCCATGGGTTCTTCCCTCTTTATCTCTATCTTCATTAGCCAAGCATCGTTGTCACCATTGTTGGAGGAGGGGGACGACATGATGCCTGGCCTTGACAACCCTGACAGAAAACAGCTTGAAACAAGAACACAGGATAATTGCGTGATGCGGTGGTCAAAACCTTCGGGAGATTATATAATGATTTTTTACCGACCAAAATACGTATTGTACAAGAAAACGGAGTCTGGAGAGCGCATTTAGGTGCCCACAAAGGCAGAGGCGCGCCAGGGGTAGGGCGCGCCTCCACCCTCGTGGAGACCTCGTGTCCTTCCCGGATCGCTTCTTATTTTTCTATTTTTCTAAATATTCCAAAACGGAGAAAAATTGCCATTAGAACTGTTTTGGAGTCGGTTTACTTACCGTACCACATACCTATTCCTTTTCGGAGTCTGAAACGTTCCGAAAAGTGTCCCTTATGTATTCCTCCGGGGTTACGTTTCAATAACATTGGTTTCAACATTTATGGGATTACCTGAGATATAACGTTTGATTCTTTGACCGTTCACTACCTTTGGATTTGTGCCTTCGAAGTTGTTGATTTTTATGGCACCGGAACGATAGACCTCCTCGATAACGTAAGGACCTTCCCATTTAGAGAGAAGTTTTCCTGCAAAAAATCTCAAACGAGAGTTGTATAGCAATACATAATCACCTACATTAAACTCACGCTTTTGTATTCTTTTGTCATGCCATCTTTTAACTTTTTCTTTAAACAACTTGGCATTCTCATAGGCTTGGGTTCTCCATTCATCAAGTGAGCTAATGTCAAATAACCTCTTCTCACCCCGGGCAAGTTTGAAATCATAATTGAGCTCTTTAATGGCCCAATATGCCTTATGTTCTAGTTCGAGAGGTAAGTGACATGCTTTTCCATAAACCATTTTATACGGATACATACCCATAGGATTTTTATATGTTGTTCTGTTAGCCCATAATGCATCATCAAGTTTCTTGGACCAATTCTTTCTAGATCTATTAACAGTCTTTTGCAAAATTAATTTGAGTTATCTGTTTACTCAATTCTACTTGACCACTAGACTGTGGGTGATAAGGAGATGCAATTCTATGATTAACATCATACTTAGCAAGCATTTTACGGAAAGCACCATGAATAATATGTGAACCACCATCAGTCATTAAATATCTAGGGACTCCAAACCTCGGAAAAATAACTTCTTTCAACATTTTGATAGAAGTGTTATGATCAACACTACTAGTTGGAATAGCTTCTATCCACTTAGTAACGTAATCAACATCAACTAAAATATGTGTATACCCATTAGAGGCAGGAAACGGTCCCATATAATCAAAGCCCCAAACATCAAATGGTTCAATAACAAGTGAATAATTCATAAGCATTTCTTGACGTCTACTAATATTACCAATTCTTTCACATTCATCACAAGATAAGACAAACTTACGGGCATCCTTGAAGAGAGTAGGCCAATAAAAATCGGATTGCAATACCTTATGTGCAGTTCTGTCTCCAGCGTGGTGCCCTCCATAAGCCTTGGAGTGACACTTGCGTAGGATCTGTTCCTGTTCATGCTCAGGTACACACCGTCTAATAACACCATCTACTCCTTCTTTATAAAGATGTGGGTCATCCCAAAAGTAATGTGTCAAATCATAGAAAAACTTTTTCTTTTGTTGGTATGTGAAACTAGGTGGTATAAATTTAGCAACAATGTAATTAGCATAATCAGCAAACCATGGAGCAGTACGAGAAGCATTTATGACATTCAGTTGTTCATCAGGAAAACTATCATCAATAGGAAGTGGGTCCTCAAGAACATTATCAAACATAGACAAGTTGTCTGCAACAGGGTTCTCAGCTCCCTTTCTATCAATAATATGCAAATCAAATTCTTGTAGCAAGAGAACGCATCTAATAAGTCTAGGTTTAGCATCTTTCTTTTCCATAAGGTATTTAATAGCAGCATGATCAGTGTGAATAGTTACTTTAGAATCTACAATATAAGGTCTGAACTTATCACAAGCAAATACAACTGCTAAGAATTCTTTTTCAGTAGTAGCATAATTTCTCTGGGCATTGTCTAGAGTTTTACTAGCATATTGAATAACATTTAATTTCTTATCAACTCTTTGCTCAACAGCACCTACAGCATAATCACTAGCATCACACATGATTTCAAAGGGTAAATTCCAATCAGGTGGCTGAACAATAGGTGCAGAAATCAATGCTTTCTTAAGTATTTCAAATGCTTCTACACAATCATCATCAAAGACAAACGGTATATCTTTTTGTAATAAATTAGTCAGAGGCCGAGAAATTTTTGAGAAGTCCTTAATGAACCTCCTATAAAAACCGGCGTGACCCAAGAAACTTCTTATACCTTTGATGTCCTTGGGACATGGCATCTTTTCAATAGCATCAACTTTAGATTTATCAACTTCAATACCTCTTTCAGAAATTTTATACCCCAAGACAATACCTTCATTAACCATAAAGTGGCACTTTTCCCAATTCAAGACAAGATTAGTTTCTTCACACCTCTGCAAAACTCGATCAAGGTTGCTCAAGCAAACATCAAAAGAGGATCCATAAATGGAGAAATCGTCCATGAAAACCTCACAAATCTTTTCACAAAGTCAGAGAATATTGCCATCATGCATCTTTGAAAGGTAGCAGGTGCATTACATAAACCAAAAGGCATACGTCTATAAGCAAAAGTACCGAAAGGTAAAAGTAGTGTTAGCTTGATCATCTGCTGACACATGTATTTGAGAGAAACCAGAATAACCATCTAGAAAGCAAAAATGTGTATATTTGGATAATCTTTCTAGCATTTGATCAATAAAAGGTAAAGGGTAATGATCTTTTTAGTAACTTTATTTAATTTGTGGAAATCAATTACCATCATATAACCTGTAATAATTCTTTGCGGAATCAATTCATCTTTATCATTAGGAACAGCAGTAATACCTCCCTTCTTAGGAACACAATGGACAGGACTTACCCACTGACTATCAGCAACGGGATAAATTATACCTGCCTCAAGGAGCTTTAGTATTTCCTTTCTTACCACTTATTTCATTTTAGGATTCAAAGTCGTTGGTGATCAATAACTGGTTTGGCATCTTTCTCCAAATTTATTTTATGTTGACATAGAGTGGGACTAATGCCCTTAAGATCATCAAGAGTATATCCAATAGCAGCACGGTGCTTCTTCAGAGTTTTCAATAATTTTTCTTCCTCCTTCTCTGAAAGGTTAGCACTAATAGTAACAGGATATATCTTCTTCTCATCAAGATAAGCATACTTAAGAGTATCAGGCAATGGTTTAAGCTCAAACACCGGATCACCCTTGGGTGGAGGGGGATCCCCTAGGATTTCAACAGGCAAGTTGTTTTTCAGAATAGGTCCTTGTTTAAAGCACACTTCATCTATTTCCCTTCTTTCATTCATAAACATCTCATTTTCACGGTCTAGCAAATATTGTTCTAAAGGATCACTAGGAGGCACGGCAATAGAAACAAGACCAATAATTTCATCTTTACTAGGTAATTCCTCTTCACGGTGTTGTCTACGAAACTTAGAGAAATTAAACTCATGAGACATATCACCTAGACCAATAGTAACAACATCCTTTTCGCAGTCTATCTTAGCATTAACAGTGTTCAAGAAGGGTCTACCAAATATAATGGGACAAAAACTATCTTGTGGGGAACCAAGAACGAGAAAATCAGCAGGATATTTAGTTTTTCCACACAAGACTTCAACATTTCTAACAATTCCCATTGGTGAAATAGTATCTCTATTAGCAAGTTTAATTGTGACATCAATATCTTCTAACTCAGCAGGTGCACTATCATGCATAATTTCTTTATATAAGTCAATAGGTATCGCACTAGCACTAGCACCCATGTCACATAAGCCATGATAACAATGATCTCCTATTTTAACGGAAATAACAGGCATGCCTACCACAGGTCTATGTTTATCTTTAGTGCAAGGTTTAGCAATTCTAGCAGTTTCATCACAGAAATAAATAACATGCCAATCAATATTATCAGCCAAGAGATCTTTAACAATAGCAATATTAGGTTCAACTCTAACTTGCTCAGGAGGTGTATAAGTTCTAATATTGCTTTTACGAACCACAGTTGAAGCTTTAGCATGATCTTGAAAGGTGGTTTCTCAACATAAGCAGTAGGAACAATAGGATCATTATAAGTGATAGTCTTTTCCTCAACTTTAATAGGTGCAAATACTTTTACTTCTATGGGAGGATGATATTTAAACCACTTCTCCTTTGGGAGATCAACATGAGTAGCAAAAGATTCACAGAAAGAAGCTACTATCTCAGAGTCAAGTCCATATTTAGTGCTAAATTTACGGAAAACATCGGTATCCATAAAAGATTTAACACAATCAAACTTAGGTGTCATACCTGACTCCTTACCTTCATCGAGGTCCCAATCTTCAGAGTTGCGTTTAATTCTTTCCAATAAATCCCATTTGAATTCAATAGTCTTCATCATAAAAGAGCTAGCACAAGAAGTATCGAGCATGGTGCAATTGTTATCAGAAAGCCGAGCATAAAAATTTTGAATAATCATTTCTCTTGAGAGCTCATGATTGGGGCATGAATATAACATTGATTTAAGCCTCCCCCAAGCTTGAGTGATGCTTTCTCCTTCGCGAGGCCAAAAATAATATATATAATTACAATCACGATGAACAAGATGCATAGGATAAAACTTCTGATGAAATTCCAATTTCAATCGCTTGTAGTTCCATGATCCCATATCATCACATAGCCTATACCATGTCAATGCATCTCCCTTCAAAGATAAAGGGAAGACCTTCTTCTTAATAACATCATCGGGCATACCTGCAAGCTTAAATAATCCACAAACTTCATCCACATATATTAGGTGCTCATCAGGATGTAATGTTCCATCTCCTGCAAAAGGATTAGCTAGCAGTTTTTCTACCATACCCGAAGGAATTTCAAAGTAGACATTTTCATTTTCAGTAGGTTCAGTAGGTTGAGGAGCAACTCTTTTGCTCTCTTTGGTCGGGGTGAAGATACCCGAACAAGCCCCTCAGAGGATTACTTTCCATAGTAACAAGTGACATGAAATTTCAGCACACAATATAATTTTTTCCTTACGAAATTCCACTCACCAAAAGCGCTACACTCCGCGGCAACGGCGCCAGAAAAGAGTCTTGATGACCCACAAGTATAGGGGATCTATCGTAGTCCTTTCGATAAGTAAGAGTGTCGAACCCAACGAGGAGCAGAGGGAAATGATAAGCGGTTTTCAGCAAGGTATTCTCTGCAAGCACTGAAATTATAGGTAACAGATAGTTTTGTGATAAGATAATTTGTAACAAGCAACAAGTAACAAAAGTAAATAAAGTGCAGCAAGGTGGCCCAATCCTTTTGTAGCAAAGGACAAGCCTGAACAAACTCTTATATAGAGAAAAGCGCTCCGAGGACACATGGGAATTATCGTCAAGCTAGTTTTCATCACGTTCATATGATTCGCGTTCGGTACTTTGATAATTTGATATGTGGGTGGACCGGTGCTCGGGTGTTGTCCTTACTTGGACAAGCATCCCACTTATGATTAACTCCCATTGCAAGCATCCGCAACTACAAAAGAAGTATTAAGATAAACCTAACCATAGCATGAAACATATGGATCCAAATCAGCCCCTTACGAAGCAACGCACAAACTAGGGGTTAAGCTTCATCACTCTAGCAACCCATCATCTACTTATTACTTCCCAATGCCTTCCTCTAGGCCCAAATAATGGTGAAGTGTCATGTAGTCGACTTCACATAACACCACTAGAGGAGAGACAACATACATCTCATCAAAATATCGAACGAATACCAAATTCACATGACTACTAATAGCAAGACTTCTCCCATGTCCTCAGGAACAAACGTAACATGTTCATAATCAGAGGAGTATTAATATGCATATAGGATCTGAACATATGATCTTCCACCAAATAAACCAACTAGCATCAACTACAAGGAGTAATCAACACTACTAGCAACCTACAGGTACCAATCCTAGACTTAGAGACAAGAATTGGATACAAGAGATGAACTAGGGTTTGAGAGGAGATGGTGCTGGTGAAGATGTTGATGGAGATTGGCCCTCTCCCGATGAGAGGAGCGTTGGTGATGACGATGGCGATGATTTCCCCCTCTCGGAGGGAAGTGTCCCCGGCAGAACAGCTCCGCCAGAGCCCTAGATTGGTTCCGCCAAGGTTCCGCCTCGTGGCGGCGGAGTCTCGTCCCGAAAGCTTGCTTCTGATTTTTCTTCGGACGAAAAACTTCATATAGCGTAAGATGGGCCTTTGGAGGGCCAACAGGGGCCCACGAGGGGGGCGCGCCCCCACCCTCGTGGGCTGTGGTGGGCCCCCTTTGGTATTTCTTCCGCTCAATATTTTTTATTATTTCCAAAAATAACTTTCGTGGAGTTTCAGGACTTTTGGAGTTGTGCAGAATAAGTCTCTAATATTTGCTCCTTTTCCAGCCCAGAATTCCAGCTACCGGCATTCTCCATCTTCATGTAAACCTTGTAAAATAAGAGAGAATAGGCATAAGTATTGTGACATAATGTGTAAAATAGCTCATAATGCAATAAATATCGATATAAAAGCATGATGCAAAATGGACGTATCACAAGCACAGGAGCCGGGCAACCCAACTATTGACCAAAGACAATGATTCGGAGCTGATGCATATAAGGCCAAACTTGTGACGCCGAAGTACGCTATAGAGCTGTTCGGACTTTTACTGGCGACTCATTTGTTCCCATACCGGGCCCCTGGCAAGTTATGCCGAGGTGCGTTTTGTAAGGCGTACCGTTATGGCGGACTCATTGTAGAAAGAGCATGGAAGATTAGTTCGGATGAAGTTTACTGGGAGCGGAGCAATATGCCAATGATAAATATATATAAAGAGTAAAAAACCATGACCCGGCTATTTGACATGCTCGGGGTCGGGAACGGAGGAAGAAGGCATAATACAGGCTCAAAATAAAGAGTGCGGTCTACAAAAACTTATTTTGGACCTCCTGCCGCACGTCTGCGCCGCCCGTCCTCGTGGAGGGGGAATCCTTAATGGAAGTAGCCCCTTAGGTGAGTGTACGGATCCGAACTCCGATAGAGTCCGATGTAGAGGCTGTCCTGATGGTCACCTATTTTAAGAGATAATAAAGAAAAATAAAGAAAAAAACGGATAAAAAATGTTACGGGAATGCTTGCAGGGTTGTCCATATTGTGCTTCCGCCGATGCCCATGGTATCTTGAGTGCGTAGTGATGTACGCGTGGTGCAAATGTTGCCAGTATAGTAGGTGAGTGGCGGAAGCCGAACTGCTATTTCCGTTTCGGGAGTGGTCGAACTTCAGAGGGAAACTGTTTATGGCCCCTGGTGTTCGGCCGGCGAGCCGCTCCGTCGTTTTTATCGCCTCGTGGCCTCCTCCCCTTGTGCTCGGCTTTAAGCTTGCCTGCCTGCTTGAAGACCCAACAGTTTCTGTTGGTATGATTAGCTGGCCTATCAGGGTGACCGTGAATCTGACAAGGTCGGTCCAATATCCTGTCAAGGGTGGATGGTCCATCCTGGTTTGCCTTTAATGGCTTCTTCCGTTGACCGGGCTTCGGATTGTGAAATCCGGCGTTGACCGCTATGTCGCATAATCTTCCATTGTTGATGCGACTGTTTTGTTCGGTTCGTCGTGGCTTGCCGTTGCCGTCTCGGATTTTGGAAGTGCCCGGGCCGCTGTCTTTGTTGCTTTTACGAGCGAGCCAGTTATCTTCTCTCGCACAAAAGCGAGTCATTAGAGCGGTAAGGGCTGTCATGGATTTAGGTCCTTCCTGGCCGAGGTGATGCGCTAGCCATTCATCCCGGACGCTGTGCTTGAAGGCCGCAAGGGCTTCCGCATCCGGACAGTCGACAATTTGGTTCTTTTCAACTAAGAACCTGGTCCAGAGCTCCCTGGCTGACTCGCCGGGCTGCTGGACAATATGACTCAAGTCATCGGCATCTGGTGGCCGGACATATGTTCCTTGGAAGTTGTCTCGAAAGGCGTCTTCCAAATCTTCCCAGTTGCGGATAGAATTTTCTGGCAAACTGTTTAGCCAATGTCGAGCTGGCCCTTTGAGCTCGAGGGGTAGGTATTTAATGGCATGAAGGTCGTCTCCGCGAGCCATGTGAATATGGAGGAGGTAAACCTCAAGCCATACCGCGGGGATCTGTTGTTCCATCGTATGATTCGATGTTAATGGGTTTAAACCTGTCTGGGAATTCATGCTTCATTACATCGTCAGTGAAAGCAGAGAGGGTGTGCAGCTCCTCTATGTTGGGCCACACTGTGAAGCACCTCCGGCGGACTCCGCTTACGGTTTTCGGACCGGGCATTGTCGGGTTTGTTGTGTCCGTATAGGTCATGTTGGATGTCGCGAGTGTTCCCCTGAGCTGTTTTGTTCTTGTGTTGATGGCCGGATGGGGTGGTGTGTGAAGGAAATATGCCCTAGAGGCAATAATAAAGTTATTATTTATTTCCTTATATCATGATAAATGTTTATTATTCATGCTAGAATTGTATTAACCGGAAACATAATACATGTGTGAATACATAGACAAACAGATTGTCACTAGTATGCCTCTACTTGACTAGCTCGTTGATCAAAGATGGTTATGCTTCCTAACCATAGACATGAGTTGTCATTTGATTAAACGGGATCACATCATTAGGAGAATGATGTGATTGACTTGACCCATTCCGTTAGCTTAGCACTCGATCGTTTAGTACGTTGCTATTGCTTTCTTCATGACTTATACATGTTCCTATGACTATGAGGTTATGCAACTCCCATTTATCGGAGGAACACTTTGTGTGCTACCAAACGTCCACAACGAATCGGGTGATTATAAAGGTGCTCTGGTGTGTCTCCGAAGGTACATGTTGGGTTGGCGTATTTTGAGATTAGGATTTGTCACTCCGATTATCGGAGAGGTATCTTCGGGCCCTCTCGATAATACACATCACTTAAGCCTTGCAAGCATTGCAACTAATGAGTTAGTTAAGGATGATGTATTATGGAACGAGTAAAGAGACTTGCCGATAACGAGATTGAACTAGGTATTGAGATACCAACGATCGAATCTCGGGCAAGTAACATACCGATGACAAAGGGAACAACGTATGTTGTTATGCGGTCTGACCGATAAAGATCTTCGTAGAATATGTGGGAGCCAATATGAGCATCCAGGTTTTGATATTGGTTATTGACCGGAGACATGTCTCGGTCATGTCTACATAGTTCTCGAACCCGTAGGGTCCGCACGCTTAATGTTACGATGATGCTTATATTATGAGTTTATATGTTTTGATGTACGAAGGTTGTTGAGTCCGGATGTGATCACGGACATGACGAGGAGTCTCGAAATGGTCGAGACATGAAGATTGATATATTGGAAGCCTATGTTTGGATATCGCAAGTGTTCCGGTGAAATCGGGATTTATCGAGTACCGGGAGGTTACCGAACCCCGGGAACATAATGGGCCTTAATGGGCCTAGGTGGAAGAGAGGAGAGGCGGCTAGGGGTGGGCCGCGCGCCCCTCCCCCCATAGTCCGAATAGGACAAGGAGAGGGGGCGGCGCCCCCTTCCTTCTTCTCCTCCACTCCTTCCCCCTCCCAAGTCCTAATCCAACTAGGAAAGGGGGGGGAGTCCTACTCCTGGTGGGAGTAGGACTCCTCCCGGCGCGCCCTCTCCCTTGGCCGGCCGCACCCCCTTGCTCATTTATATATACGGGGCAGGGGCACCCCATAGACACAACATTGATCAGTTGATCTTCTTAGCCGTGTGTGCGTGCCCCTCCACCATAGTCCACCTCGATAATATCAGAAGCGGTGCTTAGGCGAAGCCCTGCGTCGGTAGAACATCAACATCGCCACCACGCCTGCCGCGTCGTCTTGACGAACTCTCCCTCAAAACTCCGCTGGATCGGAGTTCGAGGGACGTCATCGGGCTAAACGTGTGCTGAACTCGGAGTTGCCGTCCGTTCGGTACTTGATCGGTCGGATCGTGAAGACGTACGACTACATCAACCGCGTTGTGCTAATGCTTCCGCTTTCGGTCTACGAGGGTACGTGGACAACACTCTCCCTCTCGTTGCTATGCATCACCATGATCTTGCATGTGCGTAGGAAATTTTTTGAAATTACTACGTTCCCCAACAGTGTGGTGCTCTGCTTGGGTTGTCGTTTTATCCGGACCGAACTGTGGTCGGCCTACCGTAATATTCGATGGTGGTGCGGGCTCGAACGCCTTGCCATCGTATTGAGGGAGCCACCTACACTTGGGGTGGCTTTTGTCTGGGCCGCTAAGGCCGTATTCTTCGGCGACCAGGACCTCGGTCCATCTATCATTGAGTAAATCTAGGCTCGCTTGAAGTTGCAGCTGCTTCTTCCTTAGGCTCCTTGCAGTGGCTATGAGCCGGCGTTTAAAGCGCTCCTGCTCGCGAGGTTCCTCAGGCACGATAAAATCCTCGATGCCGAGGCTCTCCTCTTCCTCGGAGAATGGGAGATAATTTCTGTCCTCTGAGTCTCCGTATGTGGCCAGTTCCTCAAGGCTGTCTTGCCCGCCTTCCTGGTCCTCCTGTTCGGATCCTGCCTCAATAGGGTCTTCGATGTCCGGAGTGTTATCATCTCCGGCGCTAATATTGTTTTTTCTTGAGTGACGTGACTGAGAGCGGCGTCGGGGGCGTCGGTGTTCGGACTGTGTACCGGGAGTTTTATCCTCAACTGGATCCTCCTTGTCATCGCCGACATAAATGCGTTAGGTGTGTCTACCATACACACGTCATACCAGAGGTGGCTGTCCCGCGTCTAGCGGATAGTAAGCTCTGGCCTTGCCCTTCATCGTCGTCCATATCGTCGATGTCGTTGGAGTGGGGGTCAAGCGTGTTGGTTGGGTCTTCGACGGTGGCTATGAAGTGGGTGGCGGGTGGGAAGCAAAATTCTCCATCATCCATCGTAAGTTTGAACCAAACATAGTTCGGCGATGAGTCATCTGCCAGGGATAGGTTTTTAGTGAGTTTAGCAGGTCGCCCATGGGCGAGTGTTGGAAGACATCTGCGGCACTGAACTTGAAGATCGATAACCGATCGAGTTCGGTATCCGCGGGCTCGCAGGGTTCGGAACTCGACACCGGAGACGAGTCCGGGGTTCCGTTGATGCAGATATCGTATGAAGCGAAATCTGCGTGCGGCTCCAACGCCGCAGAATCGGTGGCCCCCGTGATGGGGTTGAGCTTTCCATCTTCGGACGGCTTGATCTGCTCCGGATCTAAGGCCAGAGTTGCTGCAGGAGCTGTCTTCTGGATGCGGCCCGACGGCTGTGTTTAAGCCATGTTCATCATCGGGCGACGGGAGCGATGTCAGCGGTCTCGAATCCGTTGAAGATCAAGTCTCCACGGATGTCCGCAACGTAGTTCAAGCTTCCGAATCGACACGATGGCTGTGGGCGAAATCGATCTGCTTCCAGACGGCCAAACGAGTTGGCTTGGCAGACGGCCACCGAATACGAAGATCTGTCCGGGAGAAAGTTTTTCCTCGACAACGCTATCATTGATTTATCGAAGGGCCATCGAGCCCTTTTCTGATGGCATAGTGGAACTCTCAATGAAAGCACCAATGTCGGTGTCAAAACCGGCGGATCTCGGGTAGGGGGTCCCGAACTATGCGTCTAGGATCGATGGTAACAGGAGACGGGGGACACGATGTTTACCTGTGTTCGCCCTCTCTATGGAGGTAATACCCTACTTCCTGCTTGATTGATCTTGATGAATATGAGTGTTACAAGAGTTGATCTACCACGAGATCATAATGGCTAAACCCTAGAAGTCTAGCCTATGTGAATATGGTAATGAGTATTCTCTTATCCGGACTACGCTCTCCGGTTTATATAGACACCGGAGAGATCTAGGGTTACATGGGGTCGGTTACATAAGAAGGAATCTTCATAGTTCGTCGCCTAGCTTGCCTTCCACGCCAAGGAGAGTCCAATCCGGACACGGGTATACAGGGGCGTAGTTATGTACAGCTAGCCGGTGTCACTGGCACCGGGTCCAATTTGGACTTGCCTAATAAAAATCCATTGATTTAGTGTGTAGGTCATTTATTGTATGACATGTAGACATGTGTTCTTCTATGTGGACACCGGGTAATTTTCAGTCTGGCTCCGCCCCTGCGGGTATAGTCTTCGGCCTTCACATCTTCGCGGCCCATCAGTCCGGCCTAATGAATAACAGGTCGGACGCCCAAGGACCCCTTAGTCCAGGACTCCCTCAGTCGTGGCGGCAATTGTGGCCGCGGAAGTTGCCGTGGTCGGGCTCGTGGCCGGGCTGCTCTTTTGCTATTTCTGGTCGCGCCTCTCCGGGCGCCGGAGCGACAGGCGCCACCGCGAGGGGGAGAAGATCGTCTAATCCTCGAGCCCCTACGGAGCGGCCGGCGTTGTCGCGGCAGCCGGTGGCACGTACGAGCAAGGGAAGATGGTGTTTCTGGAGGACGTCGGCGGGAGGCGTTTCGAGCTGGAGGAGCTGCTGCGCGCGTCCGCGGAGATGCTCGGCAAGGGCGGCAGCGGCATGCTGTACGGCAGCGTCGTGGCCGTGAAGCGGCTCCGCGACGCGGCCCCTGCGGCGGCATCGACCAAGAAGCCACGAGGGCGTGCATGAGCAGGGTCGGCCGCGGCGGCGTCAAGTTCGCTATGCCTGCTACGTGTTCGAAGAAATGACGAGGACGGACAGCTGGTGAAATGGGGTGAAAATGGGGTAGCATTGTCCGGCGTTTGTTCTCCCTATTTCTATCCCATACGGACAAAATCCGAACAAAATGGTTATAGATTTAGGGTCGTGCGGTGGAGTTGGCCTAATATGGTGCGGTGTAATGTACTATTTGGAGTAGGTTTTGATCAAGTAGGCCCTGGATCTGATCTGTTTCGCTGTTGATTGGGCTGTGTGTTTGTTACTTTGTTCACGTGCACCAACCTTGCAGCTTCTATATGTATAAAGCCCATCCCAAGTGTGCTAACGACACCTCCAACGCTGATGCTTAAACCGCCCGCCTTTGTTTGGATGCCGTAAGCCATCCGACGTGTTACCTCATTGGTCTGTGGAGGGTACAAATGTCTGTTTTCCTGCAAATTAAAAGTAACCAGGAAGGGTTTTGCAGGGCATCCGGACACGCACGTGTCCGGCACCCCGGCCCAACAAAAACCATCCCACACCCGCGTCCTCTCCCGCGTGAAGCGGTTGCCGCGCATTCATGTTGCTTGAGAGCGCCAGTGCCGCATTCATGCCAATCCAGATCGAACACGACCTCTCCCTAGTGCCGGCATTGAACAGGCCCGTCGGCCGAGTGCGTCGCTCGCGCCGCATCCCGATCTTCGCGCTTAATCAATTCCGAAGCGACGTGAGTAGACGGGATGGGACAGATATCTACCGCATTCAAACGGGCAGCCCATCTGTCCGCCACCCAGCATTAAACATGCATGCTGGCCGAGAAACCGAATCTGACATGGACATTGACACACCCCGCCACTTTGGGATACTGTGCTTCATTGGCGCTGGTACAACGATGAGACCGGCCCATCCATGTCCATTGTCGACCTCACGTCCACAGGCTACAAACAGGTGAACTCCGACGAGAAGGAGTAGAGCATCGGAGGCGGAGGGGCCTCAAGTCCCTAGTGGGCTGGTCTGTGTCCCATGTCCTGCTCTTCTTCGCTAGCGACCTCATCTTCACCTCACGGGTCTCATCTCCACCAAATATGGATACAACCAACGTCAGAGGGGAACTATAAGGACTTCGATGAAGGGGGTGTTGGGGAACGTAGTAATTTCAAAAAAATTCCTACGCACACGCAAGATCATGGTGATGCGTAGCAACGAGAGGGGAGAGTGTTGTCCACGTACCCTTGTAGACCGAAAGCGGAAGCGTTAGCACAATGCGATTGATGTATTTGTACGTCTTCTTGATCCTACCGATCAAGTACCGAACGTACGGCACCTCCGAGTTCAGCACACGTTCAGCCCGATGACGTCCCTCAAACTCCGATCCAGCCGAAAGTGTTGAGGGAGAGTTTTCACAAGACGACGGCGTGGTGCCGATGTTGATGTTCTACCGACGCAGGGCTTCGCCTAAGCACCGCTACAGTATTATCGAGGTGGACTATGGTGGAGGGGGGCACCGCACACGGCTAAAAGATCAACTGATCAATGTTGTGTCTATGGGGTGCCCCACTTCCCCCGTATATAATGGAGCAAGGGGGTGCGGCCGGCCAAGGGAGAGGGCGCGCCGGGAGGAGTCCTACTCCCACCGTGAGTAGGACTCCCCCCCCCCTTTCCTAGTTGGATTAGGACTTGGGAGGGGGAAGGAGTGGAGGAGAAGAAGGAAGGGGGGCGCCGCTTCTCTCCTTGTCCTATTCGACTGGGAGGCGCGGCCCAGCCCTAGCCGCCTCTCTCTCTTCCACCTAGGCCCATTAAGGCCCATTATGTTCCCGGGGGTTCCGGTAACCTCCGGTACTCCATAAAATCCCGATTTCACCCTAACACTTGCGATATCCAAACATAGGCTTCCAATATATCAATCTTCATGTCTCGACCATTTCGAGACTCCTCATCATGTCCGTGATCACATCCAGACTCGAACAACCTTCGTACATCAAAACATATAAACTCATAATATAACTGCCATCGTAACGTTGTTAAGCGTCGGACCCTACGGGTTCGAGAACTATGTAGACATGACCGAGACATGTCTCCTGGTCAATAACCAATAGCGGAACCTGGATGCTCATATTGGCTCCACATATTCTACGAAGATCTTTATCAGTCAGACCGCATAACAACATACGTTGTTCCCTTTGTCATCGGTATGTTACTTGCCCGAGATTCGATCGTTGGTATCTCAATACCTAGTTCAATCTCGTTACAGGCAAGTCTCTATACTCGTTCCGTAAAACATCATCCCGCAACTAACTCATTAGTTGCAATGCTTGCAAGGCTTAAGTGATGTGTATTACCGAGAGGGCCCAGAGATACCTCTCCGGCAATGGAGTGACAAATCCTAATCTCAAATACGCCAACCCAACATGTACCTTCGAGACACCTGTAGAGCACCTTTATAATCACCCGATTACGTTGTGACATTTGGTAGCACACAAAGTGTTCCTCCGTAAACGGAGTTGCATAATTTCATAGTCATAGGAACATGTATAAGTCATGAAGAAAGCAATAGCAACATACTAAACGATCGATCGCTAAGCTAACGCAATGGGTCAAGTCAATAACATCATTCTCCTAATGATGTGATCCCGTTAATCAAATGACAACTCATGTCTATGGTTAGGAAACATAACCATCTTCGATTAACGAGCTAGTCAAGTAGAGGTATACTAGTGACACTCTGTTTGTCTATGTATTCACACATGTATTATGTTTCCGGTTAATACAATTCTAGCATGAATAATAAACATTTATCATGATATAAGGAAATAAATAATAACTTTATTATTGCCTCTAGGGCATATTTCCTTCAGTCTCCCACTTGCACTAGAGTCAATAATCTAGTTCACATCGCCATGTGATTTAACATCAATAGTTCACATCTTTATGTGGTAAACACCCATAGCTCACATCGATATGTGACCAACACCCAAAGGGTTTACTAGAGTCAGTAATCTAGTTCACATCGCTATGTGATTAACACCCAAAGAGTACTAAGGTGTGATCATGTTTTGCTTGTGAGATAATTTTAGTCAACGGGTCTGTCACATTCAGATCCGTAAGTATTTTGCAAATTCTATGTCTACAATGCTCTGCACGGAGCTACTAGCTACTCTAACTAATAGCTCCCACTTTCAATATGTATCCAGATCTAGACTTAGAGTCATCTGGATCGGTGTCAAAACTTGCATCGACGTAACCCTTTACGACGAACCTTTTGTCACCTCCATAATCGAGAAACATATCCTTATTCCACTAAGGATAATTTTTGATCGTTGTCCAGTGATCTACTCCTAGATCACTATTGTACTCCCTTACCAAAATCAGTGTAGGGTATACAATAGATCCGTACACAAAGATGGCATACTTTATAGAACCTATGGCTGAGGCATAGGGAATGACTTTCATTCTCTTTCTATCTTCTGTCATGGTCAGGTTTTGAGTCTTACTCAATCTCACGCCTTGTAACATAGGCAAGAACTCTTTCTTTGACTGTTCCATTTTGAACTACTTCAAAATCTTGTCAAGGCATGTACTCATTGAAAAAACTTATCAAGCGTCTTGATCTATCTCTATAGATCTTTATGCTCAATATGTAAGCAGCTTCACTGAGGTCTTTCTTTGAAAATTCCTTTCAAATATTCCTCTATGCTTTCCAAAAAAATCTACATTATTTCCGATCAACAATATGTCATTCACATATACTTATCAGAAATGATGTAGTGCTCCCACTCACTTTCTTGTAAATATAGGCTTCACCGTAAGTCCAGATAAAACTATATGCTTTGATCAACTCATCAAAGCGTATATTCCAACTCCGAGATGCTTGCACCAGTCCATAGATGGATCATTTGGAGCTTGCACATTTTGTTAGCACCTTTAGGATCGACAAAACCTTCTGGTTGCATCATATACAACTCTTCTTTAAGTAATCCATTAAGGAATGTAGTTTTGATATCCATTTGCCAAATTTCATAAAATGCGGCAATTGCTAACATGATTCGGACAGACTATTAAGTATCGATACAAGTGAGAAAATCTCATTGTAGTCAAGACCTTGAACTTGTCGAAAACACTTTTCGACAATTCGAGCCTTGTATATAGTAACACTACTATCAGCATCCGTCTTCCTCTTGAAGATCCATTTTATTCTCCATGGCTTGCCGATCATTGGGCAAGTCAACCAAAGTCCATACTTTGTTCTCATACATGGATCCCATCTCAGATTTCATGGCCTCAAGCCATTTCGTGGAATCTGGGCTCATCATCGCTTCCTCATAGTTCGTAGGTTCGTCATGGTTAAGTAACATGAATTATCTGGTGTTTATTAAACCGGTCTGGCTTTAAGACGATAAGTCGCCAGTATATGATGAGAAATTATCCGGTGTTTGTTAACCCGGCCTGGCTTTGGACTATAAGTCGCCAGTATATATTTGGATTGCGCCATTGGAATCATGCGCTTATAAATGATTGGGTTATATTATTCAAATAGCCAAAATTGGCTGAATTTTCATTATGATATTGAATGAATAAGGTTCTTCATACCAGATTATATTATCTTGAATAGCCAACATGACTAGATTTTTATTATGGTTATTAATAACCAGTATTATTGAGGTTTTCAAAGTCGCTTTAGCGCAATGGCTATTATTTTATCAAAGGATATGATTTATTCTACAATGGAAGGAATAGTCCCAAGTCGCTGCAGGCTTACGACCCGGCACTTGGGGGCTACATTATTCAAATTGAGATTACATCAAATATGCAGGTCTCATGTCGCTGCAAGCAAGCACCATGACACGTGGGGCTAATGCAAAGTCATTTTTATTAGTCTTATTGAAGACCCGACTCATCACATCATAATGAGCCGGCCCTTGGGGGCTACCAATTGCTCCTATCAACAATTCAAGATACACAAGTCTTAAAGGTCCATTGCTTAGTTGGTAAAGCACAAAGCTCTTAACCTTGTGGACGTGGGTTCAAGCCCCATGATGGGGGTTACATTATATGATGTTCTTTTCAAAGAAATATATATAAAGTAGTACCACTCAATATTATCTTCTTGAGCCGGCCCTTGGGGGCTACACGTTATTGTTGAAATCTACATGATCATATTTATAAAGTCCCCGCTCATTATGGCATAATGACCCGCACTTGGGGGCTACATATATGGAGTATTCAGTTTTTACTAGTGACCGAGATGAACAAAATGGATTTCTTCAACGTGGCAGTAATTATATGGAAACAAGTCTTAAACCATCACTTTGTTCTGCTCAAGACTTGGGGGCTACAGGTAATATGGATATAAGGGAGAAAAATCTTCTATTCTCAGTTCTGAGCAAACCAGATTGACCCGGTGTCTGCAACAATTATGAGCCGGCGTTGGCAACAATTATGACTCGGTGCCATCCATATTTACAAATCGGCAATTTTGGCAATGATAAACCGGCAAGTTCTACATTTTCAAACCGGCTGGTATCAGTGGAATATTTGAAGACCAATATTTTTGTCAAATCGAGCATTGAAGGCCGACTCAAGTGGATTATTCTTCACAAATTTTCTCTATGAGAAATCAATGTCATCAAATTGAGTATGAAGCTGGCTTGTTGACCCGGATTTTCTAGAAGGAGGAAATGACAAGGATTTAAGGATGATCATATGCCGGTTTACAAGAATTCTTAACCCGGAGCATAATCTGTCAAGTTTGTTCTTGTGTTTATTTCACAGATCAGTTTAACATGGATAAATCCAAATTAAACTGGGGCTAATGTCGGCGATATACCCTTGGCGTAAACTGCCGGAAGTATAACCCGCCAGACTTGGCGGTTTATTTGAGACCCGGCCCGGCTTGGCGGTTCACCGGCGACCCGTTTGGACCTGGCGGTTCACGACTCATTGGTAATCCGGCAGGCGGGTGCGAGGAGCGACAAGACCTGGTGGCCCAACGGGCGGTTCATGAAGGCCGGTTCATACTATGGCGGGCCGGTTTAAGAGGAAAGGCAAAAGGAATATTTGTCTTACAAGGAGTTAAGACCTGGACTTGTATCCGGTTTGTATTAGAGATAGACTAGTCCTAATCCTATAGGACTCCACATGTAACCCGCCCCTTCAACATATATAAGGAGGGGCAGGAACCCCCAAAGAGGGACAAGTTACAAGCAAAAAGAAACAATCTTAGGGCTAGACACAAAGAGGAGAGCCGTTTTACGGCGACTCCCTCGTGATGATAATGAGACCTAGCCTCAAACAGCATGTAGGGTTTTTACCGGATGATGTTTCCCGGGGCCCGAAGCTGTCTAAATCCCTGTCGTGTGTTGCGTCTCTCGATTCCGCTCAACCCCTCTCAAGCTACCACATAGATGCGTTGGCCTCGCGACTAAGTCCTGACACTAAGGACATCTGCCGTGACAATTCCACGACAGTTGGCGCCCACCGTGGGGCCTGCGCACGGTGGTGTTGAGTTCTTGGAGGGCGCTATCCTAGGGATCGAAGCTCTGGCCCAGCTCAATGAAAAAGTTCCGGCCGGTTCATCGGAGAGTTCCAGCCGGCTTGCCGAAAAAGTTCCGTCAGGCTCATCGAAACGTTCCGACGGTTCGTCGGAAAGTTCCGGCCAGATCATGAAAAGTTCCGACCGTCTCGACGAAAGGTTCTGTCTGAATCATCAAAGAGTTCTGATCGCCTCGACGAAAAGTTCAGTCCGAATCACCGAAGGGTTCCAACCGCATCGCCAAAAGGTTCTGTCCGAGTCGTTAAAGAGTTTCGATTTAGGCTACAGAAAAGTTCCGGATTATCAAATACTTCCGGATTAGCAAATAGTTTCGGCCGGATTATCAAGAGCTTTCGGTTCAAAGGTTTCGGATTATCAAAAGTTCCGGCCGGATTATCAAGAGGTTCCGGTTCAAAGGTTCCGGATTATCAAAAGTTCCGGCCGGATTATCAAGAGGTTCCGGTTCAAAAGTTCCGGATTATCAAAAGTTCCGGCCGGATTATCAAGAAGTTCCGGATTATCAAAAGTTTCGGCCGGATTATCAAGAGGTTCCGGTTCAAAAGTTCTGGATTATCAAAAGTTCCGGCCGGATTATCAAGAAGTTCTGGTTCCAGAAATTCCGGCTCAAAAAGTACCGGCCGGGTTATATGGAGAGCTCAGGCACTAGAAGACACAGAACCAATCAACTCTTTTGTCAAAAACAAAAGCAGCACTATGCATTATCCAGCGCCAGCATCCGGCAAAATATACCAGGTGCTATCCTTTCTATGTATTTTACCAGTACATGTTAATTCATCCGACAACAATTACTCTGGCCTGTAATATTTTTACGCATGGCAACTATTAAAAGAAAAAAAGGGGTGGTGTTATACCACGGATGCACGTTCGGCTGTATCGCGCGGCTTCACGGACAGGGTGCCGCGGTCCGGTTTGTGTCACCGTACGGCTGACTCGCCCGTCCGCACCACCTTACAATGCCACGGACGACTTGCCCGTCCGCCCCCGCGGCCGGTTCACGCGCCGGCTTACAACGTCGAGGACAAATTGCTCGGCCGCACCGGCTTACAACGCCGGGCCGACTCATCTGTCTGCTCCTACAGTTAACTCGGCCGTGATTAATTTTAGCATCACTGTGGTGATCATCAACTCCATGGCAGATAATTTCCGGCCTAGCACATCAGGTGATATCCATCTAAAAAATATTTTATTAACACATATTATTTTTGTCAAAGAACAGTTTACCTTTGCCTTGGTCTGCAATATTGTTTATGCAGGACAATTGTTCACTGCAAAAGCTATGGCTGTGTCATGGATGTATAAACTCGCACCACCATTATGAATGCGCTAGTATCTTACCATGCCATCAAGCTCGATGAATATATATGCAAACCGCCATTCTGCAGACCGGTTTACATCAATATGACGTGGCTAATTCGTCCGTCCACGCCGGTTTACAACGCCGCGGCCGACTCATCTGTCTGTGCCGCCTCTGATACGGCGGACGTCTTTACCATCCATCTCTCGCGATCCGGTCTACATCAACACACCGGCAGCACCTGTCCGCATGAGCTGTTTATTGAGTATGAGCAAGTCACAGCTTGGGTAGCCCGGTTTTCTTTCAACAAAATGGAGGCAAATTATCATATACTATCAACCGCCGCCCGCACTGGATGGCTCAATGGGCAGGCACACAAGTCGCCACCACTACAGTTTGGTTAACTTCAAATCACCAGTTGGAAGGAACCATTGGCCGAGATTCAGCGACCACGGCTCATACGGGATCATTTATAACCCGCCGCAGTCACCTCAATTTTCTGTGGATTCACATAGGGCTATCAACACCGACGATAGACAACTTATGCTGGTTTACATCACGGTCACATATGGAGAGTCTCAAGCCAACTCCTCGAGTCACCTTTGAGACTCGGGGGCTACGATGACATGACTCAGCAAATCTTGCCAGTTTCAGCAAATTTAAGAACCCCAGGACGATGGAAGGAAAGATAACCCGGTCCCGGAGGCTGCTGTTATATTGATGAAAAGTTAAAGGCTGTCAGAAATTTTCGGCTTAGAAAGTATATGACAGTTATAAAATCCTGGTTCAATGAAGAAGTCCCGGTCATCGGAAAAGGATTCCGGTTTAAAATCCGGCTCAAGGAAGTCAGTCTCATCAAGCTCTCAAATATCCGGGTTACAATCTGGTTCAAGGGAAATCTGTTCTCCTGCAAAGCTCTGAAGCTCTCAAATCCGGTTTAAAAAAATGTCCGGTTCAAAAAGGAATTAACTTCTCGCAAGTTTGAGTTTAAAGGCCGTCAGAAAATTTCCGGCTGAAAATGAAGATTCCGGTTTAAAATCCGGTTCAAGGGAAAGATGTCTCCCACAAAGCTTTGAAGCTCTCGATATCCGGTTCAAAATCCCGGTTCAAGAAGGATTTATCTCTTGCAAAAGTTAAAGGGTGCCAAAAAGGACCTGCTGCCATGATGCGCGGTTCAAACATGGGTATCATGCCTTATTGGCTTATCATATTATTGATCACTTGGGGGCTTGGTTATGTATGAACCATCGTCACACCTCTTGATCGGCTCAATGCCACAAAGATCACTTGGGGGCTTTGGTCGATCCGAACCATAGCCACGCCTCTTGATCGGCGTAATGCCACGATGTCATTTGGGGGCTTTGGTCGTGTCCGAACCATAGCAACACCTTTTGATAGGCTAAAGCCACAAAGATCACTTGGGGACTTGGTCACGTCTGAACCGGGCCACGCCTCTTGATCGCCTAGTGCCATAGCATCACTTGGGGCTTGGTCGAACCCGAACCATAGCAACACCTCTTGATCGGCGTAATGCCAAAGCATCATTTGGGGACCTGGCTGACTTGAACCGTGGCTGCGCTTTTTTGGGGGCATGGTCTTGTCCGACCATGGTAATGCCTCTTGATCGGCTCAAAGCCTCATTTGCAATGGTTTTATCTTTGCCTTTGCTTGAATTCTGTTTTTCTTTTGATAAACAGTTCTTTGTTGCGTTTTCAAACCGACATTGTTAATTCGGTTCAACTGTTAATTACAAATTGACGGAACACGGTCAAATCTTAATCCGGAGACTATCTGCCCGGTCTGATTTTCTGTTACCATCCTATTATGGAGTAAACCGGTGTTTATTATAACCCGGAGCGGTTTACATTGTAAACTGGCCTTATATTAACAGGAGCTGTTTTCTCCAAAGTTTGGGATTTCAACCCTGCTTCAAGATTGGCCAGCCAAAATCATGCCCCGACGATGGCGAGTGGCCTTTTAAACTTATTAACTGCAGAAAACAGTTTGGAAACATATGGTTCAAACAGGCATCAGTTGAAGATAAATATGCACGAAGGCATACCAAGACCAGTGGTCTAAACCGGCCTCCGGTTCACGCTTGGTTTGACTACAAGTCACCAGTATTCTATATGGTTAATCCGGTGTTTATCACAAACCCGGTACGGTTTTATCATAAACCGGCACAATATGAAAGGAATTATAATTACTCAAGATTGGAGTTATCACTCTTCCTACAAAAAGTTGGTAAACCAATGATGTGATTCAATGTCACAGGTATGATATATTCCATATTTAATTATTCTTAAGTGCAGCCTTGGTTATAAACCCGGGTTATATGTTGGGCATTATGATTCATTCCCATGTAAAACCGCCAGACACTTTAAACTTGTTGTATGCGTAAAAGTTGAATAAAGAATGATTATAAATCACCGGCGTTTACTAACCCGGCCTGGCTTTAAGACGATAAGTCGCCAGTATGATGATAAATTATCCGGTGTTTATTAAACCGGCCTGGCTTTAAGACGATAAGTCGCCAGTATGAGGATAAATTATCCAGTGTTTATTAAACTGGCCTGGCTTTAAGACGATAAGTCGCCAGTATATGATGAGAAATTATCCAGTGTTTGTTAACCCGGCCTGGCTTTGGACTCAGTATATATTTGGATTGCGCCATTGGAATCATGCGCTTATAAATGATTGGGTTATATTATTCAAATAGCCAAAATTTGGCTGAATTTTCATTACGATATTGAATAAATAAGGTTTTTCATACCAGATTATATTATCTTGAATAGCCAACATGACTAGATTTTTATTATGGTTATTAATAACCGGTATTATTGAGGTTTTCAAAGTCGCTTTAGCGCAATGGCTATTATTTTATCAAAGGATATGATTTATTCTACAATGGAAGGAATAGTCCCAAGTCGCTGCAGGCTTACGACCCAGCACTTGGGGGCTACATTATTCAAATTGAGATTACATCAAATATGCAGGTCTCATGTCGCTGCAAGCATGCACCATGACACTTGGGGGCTAATGCAAAGTCATTTTTATTAGTCTTATTGAAGACCCGACTCATCACATCATAATGAGCCGGCCCTTGGGGGCTACCAATTGCTCCTATCAACAATTCAAGATACACAAGTCTTAAAGGTCCATTGCTTAGTTGGTAAAGCACAAAGCTCTTAACCTTGTGGACGTGGGTTCAAGCCCCATGATGGGGGTTACATTATATGATGTTCTTTTCAAAGAAGTATATATAAAGTAGTACCAGCTCAATATTATCTTACTGAGCCGGCCCTTGGGGGCTACACGTCATTGTTGAAATCTACATGATCATATTTATAAAGTCCCCGCTCATTATGGCATAATGACCCGACACTTGGGGGCTACATATATGGAGTATTCAGTTTTACTAGTGACCGAGATGAACAAAATGGATTTCTTCAACGTGGCAGTAATTATATGGAAACAAGTCTTAAACCATCACTTTGTTCTCGCTCAAGACTTGGGGGCTACAGGTGTAATATGGATATAAGGGAGAAAAATCTTCTATTCTCGCCTGAGCAAACCAGATTGACCCGGTGTCTGCAACAATTATGAGCCGACGTTGGTAACAATTATGACTCGGTGCCATCCATATTTACAAATCGGCAATTTTGGCAATGATAAACCGGCAAGTTCTACATTTTCAAACCGGCTGGTATCAGTGGAATATTTGAAGACCAATATTTTTGTCAAATCAGAGCATTGAAGGCCGACTCAAGTGGATTATTCTTCACAAATTTTCTCTGTGAGAAATCAATGTCAGCAAATTGAGTATGAAGCCGGCTTGTTGACCCGGATTTTCTAGAAGGAGGAAATGACAAGGATTTAAGGATGATCAGATGCCGGTTTACAAGAATTCTTAACCCGAGCATAATCTGTCAAGTTTGTTCTTGTATTTATTTTCACAGATCAGTTTAACATGGATAAATCCAAATTAAACTGGGGCTAATGTCGGGATATACCTCATGGGCGTAAATCGGCCGGAAGTATAACCCGCCAGACTTGGCGGTTTATTTGAAACCTCACGACACTTGGCGGTTCACCGCAACCCGCTTTGGACCTGGCGGTTCACGACTCATTGGTAATCCGGCAAAGCGGGTGCGAGGAGCGACAAGACTCGTGGCCCAACGGGTGGTTCATGAAGGCCGGTTCATACTATGGCGGGCCGGTTTAAGAGGAAAGGCATAAGGAATATTTGTCTTACAAGGAGTTAAGACCTGGACTTGTATCCGGTTTGTATTAGAGATAGACTAGTCCTAATCCTATAGGACTCCACATGTAACCCGCCCCTTCAACATATATAAGGAGGGGCTTGGCTCCCCAAAGAGGGACAAGTTACAAGCAAGAAGAAACAATCTTAGGGCTAGACACAAAGAGGAGAGCCGGTTTACGGCGACTCCCTCATGATGATAATGAGATCTAGCCTCAAACATCATGTAGGGTTTTTACCGGATGATGTTTCCCGGGCCAAGCTGTCTAAATCCCTGTCTTGTGTTGCGTCTCTCGATTCCGCTCAACCCCTCTCAAGCTACCACATAGATGTGTTTGCCTCGCGACTAAGTCCTGACACTAAGGACATCTGCCGTGACAATTCCACGACAATTACCGTACCACTCTGGTGCGGAATGTACTCTGGTTGACCTACAAGGTTCGGTAGTAACTTGATCTGAAGCTTCATGATCATCATCATCAGCTTCCTCACTAATTGGTGTAGGAGTCACAGGAACAGATTTATGTGATAAACTACTTTTCAATAAGGGAGCAGGTACAGTTACCTCATCAAGTTCTACTTTCCTCCCACTCACTTCTTTCAAGAGAAACTCCTTCTCTAGAAAGGATCCATTCTTAGCAACGAATATCTTGCCTTCGAATCTATGATAGAAGGTGTACCCAACTTTCTCCTTTGGGTATTCTATGAAGACACATTTCTCCGATTTGGGTTTGAGCTTATCAGGATGAAACCTTTTCTTACAAGTACCGCAACCCCAAACTTTAAGAAACGACAACTTTGGTTTCTTGCCAAACCACAGTTCATACGATGTCGTCTCAACGGATTTAGATGGTGCCCTTTTTAACGTGAATGCAGCTGTCTCTAATGCATAACCCCAAAATGATAGTGGTAGATTGGTAAGAAACATCATAGATCGCACCATATCTAATAAAGTACGGTAACGACGTTCGGACACACCATTACACTGTGGTGTTCCAGGTGGCGTGAGTAGTGAAACTATTTCACATTGTTTTAACTGTAGGCCAAACTCGTAACTCAAATATTTTACCTCTGTGATCTTGTCGTAGAAACTTCTATTTTCTTGTTACGATGATTCTCCACTTCACTCTGAAATTCTTTGAACTTTTCAAATGTTTCAGACTTGTGTTTCATCAAGTAGATATACCCATATCTGCTCAAATCATCTGTGAAGGTCAGAAAATAATGATACTTGCCGCGAGCATCAATATTCATCGAACCACATACATCAGTATGTATGATTTCCAACAAATTTGTTGCTTGCTCCATTGTTCCGGAGAACGGCGTTTTAGTCATCTTGCCCAAGAGGCATGGTTCGCAAGCATCAAGTGATTCATAATCAAGTGATTCCAAAAGTCCATCAGCATGGAGTTTCTTCATGCGCTTTACACCAATATGACCTAAACGGCAATGCCACAAATAAGTTGCACTATCATTATTAACTTTGCATCTTTTGACGCCAATATTATGAATATGTGTATCACTACGATCGAGATCCAACAAACCATTTTCATTGGGTGTATGACCATAGAAGATTTTATTCATGTAAAATGTAACAACAATTATTCTCTAACTTAAATGAATAACCGTATTGCAATAAACATGATCAAATCATATTCATGCTCAACGCAAAACACCAAATAACACTTATTTAGGTTCAACACTAATCCTCGAAAGTATAGGGAGTGTGCGATGATGATCATATCAATCTTGGAACTACTTCCAACACACATCGTCACTTTACCCTTAACTAGTCTCTGTTCATTCTGCAACTCCCGTCTCAAGTTACTACTCTTAGCAACTGAACCAGTATCAAATACCGAGGGGTTGCTACGAACACTAGTAAAATACACATCAATAATCAGATATCAAATATACCTTTGTTCACTTTGACATCCTTCTTATCCGCCAAATACTTGGGGCAGCTTCGCTTCCAAAGTGACCAGTCCCTTTGGTAGAAGCACTTAGTCTCGTGCTTAGGTACAGACTTGGGCTTCTTCACTTGAGTAGCAACTTGCTTGCCATTCTTCTTGAACTTCCCCTTCTTCCCTTTGCCCTTTTCTTGAAACTAGTGGTCTTGTCTACTATCAACACTTGATGCTTTTCTTGATTTCTACCTTCGTCGATTTCAGCATCACGAAGAGCTTGGGAATCATCTCCGTTTATCCCTTGCATATTATAGTTCATCACGAAGTTCTAGTAACTTGGTGATAGTGACTAGAGAACTCAGAATCACTATCTTATCCGGAAGATTAACTCCCACTTGATTCAAGTGATTGTAGTACTCGGACATTCTCGAGCACATGCTCACTAGTCGAGCAATTCTCCTCCATCTTGTAGGCAAGTAATCTTTGTCGGAGGTCTCATACCTCTCGACACGGGCATGAGTATGAAATACAAATTTCAACTCTTGGAACATCTTATATGTTCCGTGGCGTTTCAAGAAACGTTTTTGAAGCCCCGATTCTAAGCCGTAAAGCATGGTGCACTAAACTATCAAGTAGTCATCATACCGAGCTTTGCCAAACGTTCATAATGTCTGCATCTGCTCCTGCAATAGGTCCGTCACCTAGCGGTGCATCAAGGACACAATTTTTCAGGCAAAGAATGAGGATAACCCTCGATCACGGATCCAATCCACATCATTGCTACTAACATCTTTCAACTTAGTTTTCTAGGAACACATATAAAATATAGGGAAGCAACAACGCAAGCTATTGGTCTACAACATAGATATGCTAATACTACTGTGACTAAGTTCATGATAAATTAAAGTTCAGTTAATCATATTACTTAAGAACTCCCACTTAGATAGACATCCCTCTAATCCTCTAAGTGATCACGTGATCCATGTCAACTAAACCATGTCCGATCATCACGTGAGATGGAGTAGTTTCAATGGTGAACATCACTATGTTGATCATATCTACTATATGATTCACGCTTGACCTTTCGGTCTCAAGTGTTCCGAGGCCATATCTGTTATATGGTAGGCTCGCCAAGTTTAACCTGAGTATTCCGTGTGTGCAACTGTTTTGCACCCGTTGTATTTGAACGTAGAGCCTATCACACCCGATCATCACGTGGTGTCTCAAAGACGAAGAACTTTCGCAACGGTGCATACTGTGAGAACACTTATACCTTGATAATTAAGTGAGAGATCATCTTATAATGCTACCGTCAATCAAAGCAAAATAAGATGCATAAAGATAAACATCACATGCAATCAATATAAGTGATATGATATGGCCATCATCATCTTGTGCTTGTGATCTCCATCTTCAAGCTAACCGTCATGATCACCATCGTCACCAATACGACACCTTGATCTCCATCGTAGCATCGTTTCGTCTCGCCAATCTTATGCTTCTCGACTATCGCTACCGCTTAGTGATAAAGTAAAGCATTACGTATGCGATTGCATTGCATACAATAAAGCGACAACCATATGGTTCTCGCCAGTTGCCGATAACTCGTTACAAAACATGATCATCTCATACAATAAAATTTAGCATCATGTCTTGACCATATCACATCACAACGTGCCCTGCAAGAACAAGTTAGACATCCTCTACTTTGTGGATGCAAATTTTACGTGGCTGCTACGGGCTTAGCAAGAATCGTTCTTACCTACGCATCAAAACCACAACGATAGTTTGTCAAGGACCAGGCGTAGCCACACTCGGTTCAACTAAAGTGAGAGAGACAGACACCCGTCGGTCACCTTTAAGCAACGAGTGCTCGCAACGGTGAAACCAGTCTCGCGTAAGCGTACGCGTAATGTCGGTCTGGTCCGCTTCATCTCACAATACCGCCGAACCAAAGTATGACATGCTGGTAAGAAGTATGACTTACACCGCCCACAAATCACTTGTGTTCTACTCGTGCATATGACATCTATGCGTAAAACCTGGCTCTGATACCACTGTTGGGGAACGTAGTAATTTCAAAAAATTTCCTACGCACATGCATGATCATGGTGATGCATAGCAACGAGAGGGGAGAGTGTTGTCCACGCACTCGTGAGACCGAAGCGGAAGCGTTAGCACAACGCTGTTGATGTAGTCGTGACGCCTTCACGATCCGGCTGATCAAGTAATTAACGACGGCACCTCCGAGTTCAGCACACGCTCAGCCCGATGACGCCCCTCGAACTCCGATCCAGCCGAAGTGTTGAGGGAGAGTTTCACAAGACGACGGCATGGTGACGATGTTGATGTTCTACCGATGCAGGGCTTCACCTAAGCACCGCTACAGTATTATCGAGGTGGACTATGGTGGAGGGGGGCACCGCACACGGCTAAAAGATCAACTAATCAATGTTGTGTCTATGGGGTGCCCCCCTGCCCCCATATATAAAGGAGCAAGGGGGGGTGCGGCCGGCTAAGGGAGAGGGCGCGCCGGGAGGAGTCCTACTCCCACCGGGAGTAGGACTCCCCCCCCTTTCCTAGTTGGATTAGGACTTGGGAGGGGGAAGGAGTGGAGGAGAAGAAGGAAGGCGCGCCCCTTTCCTTGTCCTATTCAGACTGGGGGAGGGCGCGCCCAGCCCTAGCCACCTCTCCTCTCTTCCACCTAGGCCCATTAAGGCCCATTATGTTCCCGGGGTTCCGGTAACCTCCGCATTCTCGGTAAAATCCCGATTTCACCCGAACACTTCCGATATCCAAACATAGGCTTCCAATATATCAATCTTCATGTCTCGACCATTTCGAGACTCCTCGTCTGTCCGTGATCACATCCGGACTCCGAACAACCTTCGTACATCAAAACATATAAACTCATAATATAACCGCCATCGTAATATTAAGCGTGCGGACCCTACGGGTTCGAGAACTATGTAGACATGACCGAGACATGTCTCCGGTCAATAACCAATAGCGGAACCTGGTGCTCATATTGGCTCCTACATATTCTACGAAGATCTTTATCGGTCAGACCGCATAACAACATACGTTGTTCCCTTTGTCATCGGTATGTTACTTGCCCGAGATTCGATCGTCGGTATCTCAATACCTAGTTCAATCTCGCTACGGCAAGTCTCTTTACTCGCTCCGTAATACATCATCCCGCAACTAACTCATTAGTTGCAATGCTTGCAAGGCTTAAGTGATGTGTATTACCGAGAGGGCCCAGAGATACCTCTCCGACAATCGGAGTGACAAATCCTAATCTCGAAATACGCCAACCCAACATGTACCTTCGGAGACACCTGAGAGCACCTTTATAATCACCCAGATACGCTAGACGCTTGGTAGCACACAAAGTGTTCCTCCGATAAACGGGAGTTGCATAATCTCATAGTCATAGGAACATGTATAAGTCATGAAGAAAGCAGTAGCAACATACTAAACGATCGGGTGCTAAGCTAACGGAATGGGTCAAGTCAATCACATCATTCTCCTTATGATGTGATCCCGCTAATCAAATGACAACTCATGTCTATGGTTAGGAAACATAACCATCTTCAATTAACGAGCTAGTCAAGTAGAGGCATACTAGTGACACTCTATTTGTCTATGTATTCACACATGTATTATGTTTCCGGTTAATACAATTCTAGCATGAATAATAAACATTTATCATGATATAAGGAAATAAATAATAACTTTATTATTGCCTCTAGGGCATATTTCCTTCAGGGGGCACCGTAGATTTACAATAGGTTTAGGTCCAGTCGCTTTTGTTTAATTATTTATTAAAAATGTAATGAAAGTGCTCTGATTCAGTTCTTGTTTTTCTAGTGTTTTTGTATTTCATGAAAAATATTTACTTAAACATCGAAAAAAATCCAGAAAATTTAGATTGCAGATATATGCATAGGGAGCCACCCAGGGAGACCTGGGCCCACAGTTGGAGGTGCCTAGGGGTGTTGGAGATGAAGAGAGGCATGGCGGTGGTGTTGATGGAGATGGCGCCGACCCTCCGACAGACGCTGGATGTCGGCGGAGCCTCCTCCTTTCTTCCTCCTTGTCTTGGTCCTTCCTCTATGGTGGTGTTGCAGTAATGGAGGTGTGGTGGCAGTAGATGGGACTTGTGAATAATGACGGAGATGAATCCCTGCGGCTAGGGTTGGAGGTGAATATATAGGAGGCCTCCTCGAGTCTTCTTCGTTAATGTAGTCTCTCCTCCTTTCATCCAAGGGTTCTAGGGGAGCCAAATCCTCTCCCAAAAGATACACTGACCGCGAAGGATCACGTAAGCACAAACCAAGACAAAATCGAAGCAAAATCGACAAAGTTATGATTTTTTTTTTCAAAAAAGGAGGATGACCCCCCTGCATCGAGCGATACATGCATCCATTTTATTAATTACATCAAGATCTTACAAAATAATAACAACAATAAGTCTGACGCCACCATGTTGGCAACATCCGTCGCTATTCCTATCAACTTGATGAAGGGGTGCAGAGTGTCTGAAACGCATACGCAGACCTCACACTAAAGCCGGAGGCCCCAACCAGGCCGCATTGCCGGGTCTGAAAACACACCGGTCCTGCGCACTATCAGTGGCCACCACATACACACACACAAACATAAAACATAAAATGGACAAATGAATTATGTGTGAAATTAATACTCTAGAGACATGGTACCGCACAAACATAAAACAAAGTGTAGTATCATCCAAAACAATGCTCATGGAGAAAAGGCGACATCCAATTTTTAGGTGCCATTAATATTTTTATTTCATTTTGGTGGAGAAGTTGTTTGAAAAAAACAATGAATTTTGAACCATGGATCAAGGAGCAACGTAAGAGAGCATAGGCCCAATAGAGTTGTAAAAAACCTGTTATTTTTGCATAGAAAAAAGTCCATTTTACTCACCTAAACAACGTGGCTGGTTCACATAAGACATAACCCCCCGAACTATCCGATACCGTTCAAAAATCATCTGGGTGGGTTTGCCCAGGCGGTTTGCTGGTGTGGACCAGGTCAAAGTGGTATTTGACCAGTATGGCCCCCTCGTCAGTCGCAGCCCGTGTTTCCTCATGTACGTCGAGAGTGCCGCTGCCTCGATCTCTTCCTCCGGCGACCCCACTTGTTCTTTGCTTCCCGTGCACCATGGAGCTCCCCTGAAGCTGACCTGCCCGTCCATTTGGAGTTGCGCCTCCTCGAGGATCTCTCCCCGCTTGGCCAAGCTCCGCCACCTGTTGTCGCCGTCGAACTCCTCTGGCCTCACCGTAGTTCCAACGAAGCCGACGACGATGAGGAGGGGATAATGAACCCACCTTGTTGCCTGCCTGCCTAGCCCTCTTCCCGTTCCCATTCCCCTCTCTCTCTCTTGAGATCACGAAGCCTCGAGAGCACCATGGACGTCGGTGTCGTCTTTGTGGCCAGCGGCCACCCCTCGCCAAACCAACACGCCACGGAGCTCCGCCTGATCTCCCTCGACATTCCAAGAAGGAATAGGCTCTAGCTGCCCCGAGCCAGGTGAATCAGGCCGTCTGCCCCGACTACGGCCGCCGGACGGTATTGCCAAATTTGCTGCCCATTGTGCTTCCCTGACCTCTTTGTCTGCATCGGAAGAACCGCTGTGAGCTCCTAATCACCCCCTCTCATCTTTGTAGGCTGGTCATAGTGGGGAGTAACTTAGAGTAGTAACATGCATACGTTACTACTTTATGTTACTACCCTTATAGTGGGAAGTGTTATATGTGTAGTAACATACACATGTTTATTTATTGTTTTGTAGACTCATTTTGCATTGGAAAGCGCTATGTGATGCTAACATATTAGGTTACTCTATTTGCCTCTCTCCTCATTAACTATTTTCCACATCAACATTTTTGCTTATGTGGCATCTATGTTACTACCTATGTTACTCCCACTATGACCAGCCTTATTGATATTGTGTCGTAGCTACTGCCCCTGCAAGCTTCAACGCCGCCCGCTGCAGTTGGGTGCAACCATGAGGTCATCGGACGGGGGCTACGGTGGGGAGGATGGAAGGGAAGGGAATGCGGGGGCGGAGGCGCATCGAGTTGATTAGGCACGCACGACGGAGGTACGTGGCGATGAGGCTGCCAGGCGAGGGCACGCCTGGGCAGCGAAGAGACGGCGGCGGCGACGAACCACTTGACAGGGAGGCCCAATTGTCAAATGCCGCTTTTGACTACCTCCACGTCATCAAAACAAATGAGCAAACCCACCTAACACAATTTGTGAACGGTATCGTATAGTTCAGGGGTTAAGAGAGCAGGAAAAAAAAGTTCAAGGGGTTATGTGAACCGGCCACTTTGTTCGGGGAGTAAAATGGATTTCTTTTTCTTTTTCATACAAGAACATTCACCGTATTATGAGAAACCAAAGCTTACCAGTAGACTAATCTACAGAATATAAATTTTTTTTGCCAAAATGCAATTGTGTATCAATACATTAAAGTAAATGGTTGTGCACACATGATGGCCAAAAAATAATCGAGTAGAAACACCAATTAAGTTTGGGATCATGTGTGGTATAATTACAATATTATATATCCTTCTAATGTTGATCCAATGGGGCGTAAAAAGTGAAAAAAAAATACACACAATAAGACATATCTAGCCATGCAAATGCGCAGGTAACGTTGCTAGTTTTACTTTATTCTACTTTTCGGTGTACAATATCTATCTACTGCTATCCTAGTAATACGTTGATGACCCTGGAAGTCAAAATATCCCTTGTCCAAACGGAGGTCATCAAACCACGACTAGTCAGTCACCAAATCTACTGATTAGCACTAGAAAGACGGGAAAAGTCCAAAACAAACCTTCAATTTATAGGCGAAAGCTAAATCAAATCCCGAACTCTCAATCCCTGAAATCAGCATACTAAACTCTTTAATCCCGGTCTATTTTAAACCTTGACAGAACATAGCCGGGATTTGCTGAATTGGGCCGGCCCAGTAGCGCAGTTGCTCGCGCGCGTGCACTAATCTGGTTTTTTCTTAGTTTCTTCCTTTTTCTTTTTCTTTTCTTTTTTCATTTTTACACATGTATAATTTTTCTCAGTACCCAATGTATATTTTAACGCACATATTAAATATTTTTGGATAAACTTTTGATATTTTCAAATAAATTATGTACATTTATAAATTACATGTTTTCAAAACTTTTTGAATACATGGTAATATTTTTTCAACTACATGTTTTACATTTTCTTAATGACAATAAACAATTTATAAAACTACACAACACTCTGTTATGTGGTTCAACATTTTTAAATTTGCATACACTTTTTTCAAGGACATGCCACATATAATCTGTTAAGGTTAAGACACATTTTTTTACATCACACAAACATTTGTTTACATTGTAAACACATTCATTTAAAAATGTCACAAACACATTTTTTGGAACTCGTGATCATTCTTGAAATGTTACATTTTTTGAATTTAAAAACATTTTTTTGAATCAGACAAATATTATTATACATTGTATAAACATTTGGATTGGCCCGTACATTTTTTAAAACTTGTGATATTTATTAGATGTCACAAAATATATTCAGGTTTAAGAAAATGTTTATGTATCAAAACGTGTCCGCACTTTAAAATTTTGTTCAGGTTGCAGAAAAAAATTATGTTTCAAAAAGTGTTTGCACATTAAAATTTTGGTCAGATTTCAAAAAATGTTTATAAAGGTGTTCACTTTTTCAAAGTTGTTGGTTTTTTAAAAGTACTTGAAATTTTCAAAAGTTTCTCGCACTTTATAAAATGTTCAACGATTTCATAAATAAATACGTTATCAATAATTCTTTGCCCCCACAAAATGTTTTCAAAGTTCGATGCTTTGTTTTCTGATTAAATATTTCGGGCCACTGACTATGTCAGTCAGTGTAGTGGCTACCAGGTCCCAAGTTCGACTCCACAACATGTTTTTTTGGTTTGGAATTATTACGTCGCCCGTTAAGAAAAAGAAAGAAAGAATTTTTTACGTCGCGTGTTAAGGAAAAAAAACTTGCTTCATGTCTGGTGGGCTGGCCCAGTCGAGTCCACTGCCAACAATCCGTAACATTTTTTAAATACATTATTTATGAAATAATTTACGAAATTCCAAAAACAGTATTTAGAAAATGTGACACAATTTTGAAAATACGAAATATTTTTCATAGCATGTGAAAAACTGTTGGAATGCTGAACATTTATTGATAAATGTGATTTTTTCGAAATCATGAAGTTTTTTAAAATGCTAATAGAGTTGAGTTTGTGCGAAACACGAAATTCCAAACAGTTTTTAAAAACACAAAACGAATTGAATTTGTGCGAAAAATAGAAAACAGAAACATTTTTAACTTTTGAACAATTTTAGAAATGTGCGAACATTTTTTAAACCTCACGAATTCTTGTTGCGTTATAGTGGGCCGGCCCAAATTCTAGTCTGTGAGAGTAGCTGGAATCCCAGTATTACAAGTTCAGGCCTCATTTGGTTGCAAGGTGAAATTATCCCAGGGTAGTAATCCCACGAGGGGGACTTTCCATGGCCATGGGAAATCCTCTCCCACCACTGGGGGAGATCCCCACATGAGTTTGGAGACAAGAGGGAGGGGAGGTGAGGGAGTCCTGGATTAGGGGGTGTCCGGATAGCCGAACTATCACCGTTGGCCGGACTCCTGGACTATGAAGATACAAGATTGAAGACTTCGTCCGTGTCCGGATGGGACTTTCCTTGACGTGGAAGGCAAGCTTGGCGATACGGATATGTAGATCTCCTACCATTGTAACCGACTCTGTAACCCTAACCCTATCCGATGTCTATATAAATCGGAGGGTTTTAGTCCGTAGGGATCTAACAACAATCATACCATAGGCTAGCTTCTAGGGTTTAGCCTCTTTGATCTCGTGGTAGATCTACTCTTGTACTACCCATATCATCAATATTAATCAAGGAGGAGTAGAGTTTTACCTCCATCGAGAGGGCCCGAACCTGGGTAAAAACATCGTGTCCCTTGTCTCCGTTACCATCCGCCTAGACGCATACCGGGACCCCCTACCCGAGATCCGCCGGTTTTGACACCGACATTGGTGCTTTCATTGAGAGTTCCTCCTGTGTCGTCACCTTTAGGTGATGGCTCCTTCGATCATCAACAACGACCTGGTCCAGTGGTGAGACTTTTCTCCTGGACAGATCTTCAGATTCGGCGGCTTTTGCTCAAGCCAATTCACTTGGCCATCCGGAGCAGATCGAAGCTACGCCCACAGCCATCGTGTCAGATTTGGGAGTTTGAACTACACTACCGACATCCGCGGAGACTTGATCTTCGACGGATTCGAGCCAAAGCAAGCGCCGCCGCACCGTCTCGATGGGCATGATCTAGCTCTGCCAACAAAGGTCTCCGGAGGTCGCATTCAAGGTCCGCTCCGACCCTTAGCTCGGAGCCGACTTCACGATCGAGGACGAGTGGTCGGACACCGCCTCGGGGCTACGATCTCTACTGGCCGTCGATTGTCAAAACCGGCGGATCTCGAGTAGGGGGTCCCGAACTGCATGCGCCTAGGCGGATGGTAACAGGAGACAAGGGACACAATGTTTTTACCCAGGTTCGGGCCCTCTCGATGGAGGTAAAACCCTACTCACCGCTTGATTAATATTGATGATATGGGTAGTACAAGAGTAGATCTACCACGAGATCAAGGAGGCTAAACCCTAGAAGCTAGCCTATGGTATGATTGCTGATGATGAAGTTGTTCGTCCTATGGATTAAAACCCTCCGGTTTATATAGACACCGGATAGGTTAGGGTTACACGTAGTCGGTTACAATGGTAGGAGATCTACATATCCAGACGCCAAGCTTGCCTTCCACGCCAAGGAAAGTCCCATCCGCATACAGGACGAAGTCTTCAATCTTGTATCTTCATAGTCTTGGAGTCCGGCCGTGACGATAGTCCGCTATCCGGACACCCCTAGTCCGGACTCCTCAAGAGTCTCGAACCAGCTTCAATGACGATTTAGTCCGGCGTGCATATTGTCTTCGGCATTGCAAGGCGGGTTCCTCCTCTCGAATACATAGAAGGTTCTCAACACAAGGATAGTGTCCGCTCTGCAAACAAGTTCCACATAACACCGTAGAGAGAATAATTTTTGCACAGATCCGCTGACGTATTCCGCGGCGCGACATCACACCACGGCCAGGCCTTTATATGAATCGTTTTTACTGTTCCACCTCAGCGTGTTTAGCGAGGCAGTTTCCTTGGCACGTCTTATCGAAGTATAGATCGTGCCCCTTATTCCGGGATTCTCATCAATACGGACATGGGTAACCCATCCGCGCCATTGATTACGGCGCTTCGGGAATAAGCGAGTTTTACCAGGCTGGTGGGGCACGCATAGCTTCGTTCGTCCATATAAGTTGATAAGGATCCACCTTTTCACCTACGCCTTCTTCCTCCTTTGCTTATCCATTTCACAAGACTCGAGCTCCAAATACTAAGTCCGCACATCCCACCTTGACCTTTCTCCAACCATGTCAGGAGCGGGAGGCAGGTGGATGGCCTCCTCCGTCAAGGAAGGACACATCACCAAGCTGCGGGAGGCCGGATACTTGTCCGGCAACATCGCATACAGGCTGCCCAAAGCGGGGCGGCTCATTCCAACCCCCGGGCCCCATGAGAGGGTAGTGTTTCTACCCCACTTCCTCCGCGGACTAGGTTTTCCTCTTCACCCTTTCGTCCGGGGGCTCATGTTCTACTACGGCCTGGACTTCCACGACCTGGCCCCGAATTTCATCCTCAACATTTCGGCGTTTATCGTCGTGTGTGAGGCCTTCCTCTGCATCCAGCCCCACTTCGGCTTATGGCTCAAGATCTTCAATGTTCGGCCGAAGGAAGTGGGCGGCCGCCAAGCGGAGTGCGGAGGCGCCATGGTTGGCAAGATGGCCAAGGTCCTACGGCTCGAGGGCGCTTTTGTGGAGACAGTAAAGGGGTGGCAATCGGGTGGTTCTACATCACCGAGCCACGTGACCACGAATGGGCGGCGCCCCAATTCAGATCCGCTTCCCCACACGGCTCTCGTCATGGAAAGAAACGGGCCCGACGTGGGGATTCGAAGAGCTATCCGGACTCCGACATGCGCCCAAAACCTGGTGGACAAGAATCTCAAGCTTGTCGACGTAATCCGTGTGATGCTCATCCGCCGGATTCTCCCCGCCAACGACGGGCTTTTAATTTGTGGGAGTTCGATTCGGCGCAAAGATCAATTCCTTGAGCCGCTCTTCGACACTATGTACGAAGATGCCCGGAAGGTGTCAGCTCAAGGGCGCCAAGCCCCAACATCCGCTATTAAAGATCGCGGTACAACGCACAGCGTCCAGCCAAGCGAGGTAAGTTATTTTACCCTTTACGGGACTCTTTTTCACAGATTGACTCTATGCGGGATCTAAAACTCCCTAATTTTTGACAGAATCGGTCAAGACGGCCAGACAGATTAACCGTCCGGCTCCTTTGCCGGAAGACCCGGAGGACGCCTGATCGACGGGCTGTTGGCTCCGGCTACCATGTGGTGCCGGAGAAGAAGGCCAAGAAGGAGGCCACGGGAACTCGAAGGAGTTCCCGACGCCAAGTGATGTCAGGTTCCGAAGCGGAATCTTCTCCTGAGGACGAGGAGGAAGAAGAAGAAGCTCCTCCCCCAGTGAGTGAGGAGAAGAAAGGAAGGCCGCCCCAACGGGGGAGGCCGGAGGGTCCAAGAAGGGAAGAACCCTTCCTCCGGACTTCTCCACCAACGTCAACGACGACGAGGAGGACTGGCCAACAAGGACCAAGCCCCTGGCGAGATCGTAAGTGTCCGGTTGCCCATGGTTTTTCATAATTGCATAGTGTTCTCTAATACCGAACAATCATGCAGCCCGCCCAAGGGCGAGCTCGCCAATTCATCAAGCGGGTCCCTGGGCTCGTCGGAAATGGAGAGTGTCTCACCTCCGGCCGCCTCCTCGCCTCACGCCGCGGACGACACCGCGGTGGGGCCTCAAGGAGGGCTTGGTCAAGAGGAGGTAGCGCAGGAGGCGCCACAAGGCGACCTCCCGGATTCTAGGCGCTGGGGCAAGACCCCGGGGCTCTAAGCCCGACCCTCGTCCCACTCCATGCCGAACCATCACGTTCCAAGTCCGGACAATGGATCCTTCGCAAGAAGGGTAAGACGCCGGTGTCCTCCGGCCCAACCAGAGGCACCGGATAGCTTACCGAGGCGCTCAACGGCACCTCCATCGAGGAGGAGCACCGCACTATTATGAGTGCGGTGATCCGGACAGTTCACCCGCCAAGAGCGGATCGACCAAGCCTGTACTCAGCCTTCTAACAAGGCTTTGAGGTAAATTTAAAACATATAAAAATGTTACTGCATAGACAGAGAGTCCCTCGATGCTTAGTTCGTGTTCGGAAAGAAAAACCGGACCGAGGATCTAAAAAGATATACGCAGGAGTCTAATATAAGTATGTCAATATGGGAATGCAGGGCTGCCATTTCCGACCTCTGCCGCGCCTTGATCGCGGAGGTCGATACACTGAAGCAGGACCTCGAGCACTCTGAGAACGAGCTCGGACTAGCCAAGAGGCAGCTCGAGGATAAGGAAGGTAAGAAATGCCTTATTAAAGAAATATCTTATAGAAAAGGTTTTGGTTGCAAAAAATAACAGAAACAACATGGGTACCGCAGGGGCCACGAACGAGGTGGAGACCCTGAGGGAAGCGGTGGCCGTGGCCGAAAACAAACCGGCTGCGGAGCGCACCGAGCGAGAGAAAGGGGAGGCGCAACTGGCGGAGGTGCGGCAAGAGCTCCAGATTCTCATGAAGAAACACGAGGGTTTGGAGCGTGACTCAAAGACCCGAGAGTCCCAGCTTGCCTCGGCTCTTGAGAGTGCCAAAGCTACTAAGGCCGAGGCCCAAAAGCCCTCCAAGAAATCGAAGCACTAAAGAAGATAGCGGCGGGTAAGGCATTCTTTATGCAAAGCAAGAATGTAAAAGTCAATTACCTATTACTTACCCGGATTCGGAGCTCTCCAGAGCATTCGCAGATTTGCCCGTGGTCGTCGGATCTTTGCCGCGTTCTCTACCGCCAGAGGGGGAGCTCCACGGAGAAGGTGTTCGGTCTCAAGATGTCGAGGCCGGACACCCGGCAGTTTAAGCGACCAAATTGAAGCAGCTGGTCGAGCTCCACAAGGCTGCCGAACAGGCCATGAGGGGCCTTATAGAGCGGTCAGGCCATTGGAGGCCATGCCCGGAGCTACTTGGCTTGGTGCGGCGGGTGGTGGATGCCTGTCGCGGCTTGAAGTTATCAGCGCTCCGTCTGCATTGAAGGGGTCCGTCGGGCCCTTGCCCGTGCTAAAGTGCAATCGGGGAAGCCGGATGCGAAGAAGCTTGTGACGGACGGGCCACCGAAGGGCAAGGAGCATCGCATCGCCGAAATGTATTATGAGGGCCTCCTCAAGGGTGCTCGCCGAATAGCGGATGGGTGCTCCAAGGATGTAATTTTGAATAGACTCGCGTTTGTTATTCTCAGACGCTGAAAACTTGTTTATATGCGCTAAGCAACGCTTTTATTAATTTAAAATATTACCTTCAGGCGGCCGTTTATCAAATTTGAGAGATGGCAAGTCGTTGGCTTCAGCCCCCATGCCACAGTGCTGGGTGTTCGGATAAACTTGAGCGCCTTGTTCCCATTCTTGGGTCCATCTAGGAGGCGCTCAACACAACGAACAAGGCAACCGGACTTATAATGCTTGAACACTCTCACTTAGCCATAAAATTCTATAATTTTAAATTTCGCGAAGCCCCTAGTATTCGGAAGACCGAAGTTCGGGGCGCTATCCACGCCTTGGCCGGATAATTCGGTTCTTCGTCAAGCGGCATAAGTCTTTAGGGACCCGAAAAAACCTTCTCGAACAGCGAATCGCTCTCGCCTTATCATGACGGGCCAGTTTTGGCTTTGTCCATCGAGGTGCTTGACCCGTAATAACTGGGGCACAATCGCAGTTGGTTCTCCCTTGGCTACCTTAGCCGATACTGGAACGTAAGGTACCAAAACACGGGAGCCGGGCAAACCCAACTATTGACCCAAGACATGATTCGAGCCAATTCATATAATGCTATAAGTTCGGGGTGCCGCACTTGTGAAAGTGTTCGACTTTATCACACCATAATTTAGGGATACTTAAGCCCTCGGTGTATTGGCTGCACTAAAGTGTACGGTTGCGACATGGCGTGAAATGAACATATATATATATATATATATATATATATATATATATATATATATATATATATATATATATATATATATAAAGGAATTAAAACAATAACAAGCAAGAGCTATGTATTGTTTATTCAAAAGGGTACTGCAATGGAAGCAGTAACGATACAAATAGTGCGCTAAGCAAGGGATGGGACTATCTAACATGTCCTCTCCAGGTAAGCTGCGGGATGGTATGTAAAATAGGTATAATGCTCATAACAGAGACCACCGAGCACTTGACGTGGCCTTCCGCTTCCTCGGTTGTTATGTGTGAGTCCGCGATTCAAGTGCAGACAGACTGCTCAAGACGGAGTCCCGAAAGTAAAAAAAGAAAAGGAAAAAGGGAAAAGGAAAAAAGAAATGACACAGACGGTAGCCCCTGGGGCAGTCGAGCCGCCTTCTTGGCGTGCCGTTGTCTTGCCCCTCCCCATATGCCCATGGTATCTCCAGAGCGTAATTATGTACGCATAATACTGGGTTCGCAATTTCGTGAGGGCTGGGGTTGGGGCCGGATTGCTACTCGTGCTTGAATCGTGCTGTGGTCTTGTTGCGTGTTACTCCCGGCGCTGGCGCTTGGCGGTCCGGATGCTTAGTGGCCGGACCGAGAATTGCCGTGAGAGGCTGCTTTGCACCTCCGCCATGTAGGGTCAGCCAGATGCTCCTCCGTCCGGAGAGAGCGTTTAGTGTTTCCATTGACCGTGATTACCTCGAGGGCCTCGCATCTTGAGCTTGAGGTATGCGTGGTCGGTACCGCATTGAACTTGGCAAATGCGGTTCGTCCGGAAAGCAAGCGATGCATGATAGCCGCCATGGAATGGGACGATGTCGAAGATTAACTCTTCGCTTCGAAGTTATCCGGAGATCCGAAGACCACTTCGAGTGTAACCGAGCTCGCATAACCGGCCTCTACACCCGGTATGACGCCTTTAAAGGTCGCCTTTGTAGGTTTAATCCTTGAGGGTCAATGCCCATTTTATGCACCGTATCCTCGTAAAGCAGGTTCAGGCTGCTGCCGCCGTCCATCGGGACTCTAGTGAGGTGAAATCCGTCGATAATTGGGTCAAGAACCAATGCGGCGAAGCCGCCGTGACGGATGCTAGTGGGGTGGTCCCTTCGATCGAAGGTGATCGGGCAGGAGGACCATGGGTTGAACTTTGGGGCGACTGGCTCCATCGCCAGATATCGCCCCTTTAGTGCACGCTCCGCTCCCTTTTGGGTATGTGCGCTATGCGTATATCATGTTCACCGTCCGCACTTGCGTAGGGAAAACCCTTCGCCCTTTATTGCTCTAGGCCGGGCTCTTCCTCGTCATCGCTATGTAGCCCCTTGTTGTTGAGTTCGGCACCTAACTTGCTCGCTTGCTTGAACACCCAACAGTCCCCTGGTGTGATTGGCTAGGTTTTCGGGGTGCCATGTATCCGCACAAGCGGTCGAGTATTCGGTCCAAGTTGGACGGCCCGGGTATTTCTTTTGAATGGCTTCTTCCACGACCGGTTTAGAGCCTCGAATCCGGCATTGACGGCCGTGTCTTCAGATATCGCTCATGCACGCGGCGCTTTGTTCTTGTTGCGACGCCGACTTGCCATTGTTGTCCTTGGTATCCGGACTATCGGGATGTTTGGCCAAGTTATTGCTTCGAGCTAGCCAGCTATCCTCTCCCGCACAAAAGCGAGTCATGAGGGTTGTGAGGATGCCATAGATTTCGGCTTTTCCTGTCCTAGGTGCCGGGCAAGCCACTCACACGGATGTTATGTTTGAAGGCTGCGAGGGCCTCGCATCCGGACAAATAACGATTTTATTTTCTTTGTTAGGAACCGAGTACGTAATTGTCCGCCGATTCTTCCGGGCCGCTGAATTATGTGGCTAAGGTCATTCGGCCTGGGTGGTCGCACATATGTGCCCCGAAGTTATCAAGGAATGCGGCTTCCGTGTCCTCCCAACAACCAATTGATTCGCCGCAAGCTGTTGAGCCAATGCCTAGCTGGTCCTTTGAGCTTCAGGGGAGGTATTTGATGGCATGTAGATCATCACCAAGGGCCATGTGGATATGGAGGAGATAATCCTCGATCCGCATCATGGGATCTGTGGTACCATCGTATGATTCAATGTTTACGGGCTTGAAGCCCTCTCGATTTGATGATCCATTACTTCATCCGTGAAGCATAGTGGGTGTGCGGGCGCCTCAGATTGGGCTATATCACGGCGTAGCTCATACGAGCTTTGTTCCGCCGTGTTCGCCCGGCGGTTTTGTCAGATCCGCGCGACGGTAATCATCCCGTGTTGCTGGGCGCCCACGATCCGTAGATCGATCTTGTATGTTTTGCCTTATCCTCCAATATATCTCGCAAGTCCGCACGTTATCCCTTGCCTTGGTACTTTTGAGCGGCGCCGGGTGTGGCTTGAGCGGAGGGCCGAGAGGCTTCTGCCACGGCCACGAGGTGGCCGATCCGCCATGTCGCAGCATCGGCGACTTGGGTGCTTCCTCCTAGTCGAGGCAACGGCATGCGCTTGGGGTAGCTTTTGGAGGGGCGCTCGAAGTTCGTACTCTTTCGCCGCAAGGACTTCAGTCCATCTCGCTGCCAGCGTGTCTTGATCAGCTCTAAGTCAGCCGCTGCTTTTTCTTGAGGCTGCTTGCCGTGGCTATAAGCTGCGCTTGAAACGCCTCTGTTCGGCGGGATCCTCGAGCCACGACAAATTCTTCGCTAAATGAGGCTTGCCTCATCTTCGGAGGGAGGCGCGTAATTATCGCCCTTAGCCTCTCTTTTTCGCGACCGTCGTGCGGACTTGCTTCTCCTCCTCCTCTGCCGAGTCCTGCTTTGAAGAGGTTCTCTTCAACCGCCTGCAGGTGCTATTATCTCCGTGCGGAATCACCGCTTTATTGTGACGGTTTTAGAGCGGCGCCACGACGCCGGGCGCTTGGCCGCTTCTTGGAGGGTCATCCTCCGTTGTTCCATCATCGCTCCCATCTTTCGTGATGTCCGCCATGTATATGCCATATGACGAGGTGGCCTTCCAAAGGCCCTGTGGGTGCTGGGTCTTGGTTTTCTCCGCGTCGTCGTCCATGTCGTCGATGTCTTCGGAGTCATAGTCGAGCATGTCGGTTAAATCATCGACGGTGGCTATAAAGTGGGTGGTGGGTGGGCGTTGAATTTCTTCATCGTCCGCATCCCAACCTTCCTGTCCGTAGTCCGGCCAGGGCTCTCCGGATAAAGAGAGAGACTTTAGTGAATTCAGGATGTCGCCCAAGGCGAAGTCTTTGAAAGATGTCCGCGATGAACTCCATGACCGGCGCCCAATCGGATTCGATTGGCAGGGGCGCGGGGGGTTCGGAGTCCGGAGAGGAGTCCGGCACCCTGGAGTCGAGGCTTTCGCAAAGGACAGGGATGGATTTCACCTCAATCGCCGTAGTGATTGTAGCCCCAGAGGCGGTGTCCAACCACTCGTCCTCGACCGGGGAATCCGGCTCCGGATTAAGGGTCGGAGCGGATATCGCGGCCTCCGTGGCAATCGCTCGCCGTCAGCAGAGCGAGATCATGCCCATCGAGACAAAGGCGGCACACTTGGCTGCGGCTCGAATCCGTCGAAGATCAAGTCCCCGCGATATCGGCCGTATAGTTTAAACTTCCAAATCTGACACGATGGCCAGGGCGTAGCTTCGATCTGCTCCGGATGGCCAAGTGAATTGGCCCACGCGCAAGTCAGCCGAACACGAAGATCTGTCCGGGAGAAAAGTCTCACCACGACCGCTGGCGTCGTGGTTGATGGTCGAAGGAGCCATCGGGCCTATCGGTGACGCATACGTAGGAACTCTCAATGAAAGCACCAATGTCGGTGTCAAAACCGGCGGATCTCGGGTAGGGGGTCCCGAACTGTGCGTCTAGGCGGATGGTAACAGGAGACAAGGGACACAATGTTTTACCTGTGTTCGGGCCCTCTCGATGGAGGTAAAACCCTACTCCTGCTTGATTAATATTGATGATATGGGTAGTACAAGAGTAGATCTACCACGAGATCAAGGAGGCTAAACCCTAGAAGCTAGCCTATGGTATGATTGTTGATGATGAAGTTGTTCGTCCTATGGACTAAAACCCTCCGGTTTATATAGACACCGGATAGGTTAGGGTTACACAGAGTTGGTTACAATGGTAGGAGATCTACATATCCAGATCGCCAAGCTTGCCTTCCACGCCAAGGAAAGTCCCATCCGGACACGGGACGAAGTCTTCAATCTTGTATCTTCATAGTCTTGGAGTCCGGCCGTGACGATAGTCCGGCTATCCGGACACCCCCTAGTCCGGGACTCCCTCAACGGCGATTGAGCCGAACACCATCCCTGTCCTTTGCAAAGCCCGTGACTCCGAGGTGCCGGACTCCTCTCCGGACTCCGAACCTCCCGCGCCCCTGCCAGTCGATTGGGCGCCGGTTATGGAGTTCACCGCCGCGGACATCTTTCAGCACTCGCCCTTTGGCGACATCCTGAATTCACTAAAGTCTCTCTCTTTATCAGGAGAGCCCTGGCCGGACTTTGGTCAGGAAGGTTGGGATGCGGACGACGAAGAAATTCAACGCCCACCCACCACCCACTTTGTAGCCACCGTCGAAAGCTTAATCGACGTGCTCGATTTCAACTCAAGACATCGACGGTATGGACGGCGATGTAGGAGACAACCATGAGCCAGACCTATAGGATATCGACACCCACCTCATCTCACGATGTATACATGGTGGATACTCCTAAAGGAAGTGACGACGAGGAACAACGGACGCCACTGAAGGATAAATCCCTCGGCAGTCAAAGCAAGCAGCGTAAACGCCGCACCAAGTCCCGCCTCGACAAAGACGGCAGCCACACGTAACCAGCCATCAAGCGTGTCGAACCGGTGGACGGCATTTAACATGCCATTGAACAACCGTCCGAACAGACAACTTGGATAAACAACCCGTCCCGGCGAAGATAACAAATTTGACGATCTCACACCGGACAAGTTGTTGGAGCAGAAGAACCTCCACAAAAGGCTCGCCGCCATCGCTGCGCGTAGCCCTAAAAAGCGTAAGCGAAGCTCAAAACAGCGGAAGATGCACTCGAGAATCGGATGGAGCAAAGTACTCAAAACCGCAGACAAATCACGGCGACGATTCGCCAAACAAAGAGCTACCAAGCGCAAACTATCGCCCGAATTCGATGAGGAGGCCTTAGAGCCCCGCAATCAAAGAACAAAGAGGCCTCCCGGCCGGATAGACAACCACATGACAAGCATAGAGCGGCAAGCGGCGCCGCACAATCCGCATGCGATCCGCATAAGGATTCGCATCAAAAGGATGGCCCAGCTTAGGTCCATCTACGGGCCAAGAAATCAAGCTCTTCTAAGCAATGCAACTCGCCAAATATCCGGACATTACGGCACACCCAAATATAGGGTGCCGCACACCCCTATGTTTCACCGATGAGGTGCTGGATCACGCAATTTCGGTAGGATTTAAACCCGTAAACATAGAGGTATACGACGGAACAATGCACTGGAGTCTGGATCGAGGATTATATCCTCCACATACACATGGCTAGAGAAGATGATCTCCACGCCATAAAATACTTACCCCTCAAGCTCAAAGGGCCAGACGGCAGACCGGCTTAAAAGCCTCCTGAAAATACCATTGGAAGTTGGGAAGAGCTCGAGGATGCTTTTCGGGCAAATTTTCAAGGGACTTATGTCCACCCTCCGGATCTGCAGACGATTTAAGTCACATAACTCAACAACCCAAGAGTCAGCCCGCAAATTAAGAACAGGTTCCTCACCAAAAGAACCAAATAGTCGATTGTCCAGGACGTCAAGCCTTAGCAGCTTTCAAACACAACGTCCGAGACGAATGGCTCGCCGAGCACCTTGGCCAGGAAAAGCCAAGAACAATGGCCGCACTAACAAGCCTCATGACCCGCTTATGCTGGGGAGGATAGTTGGTCGGCAAGATGTAGTACCAATGATCCAAGTACATCCAAGTCGAGATGGAAGCGGAAACCACGACGTAACAAGGACCCGGCGCGGACAAGGGAAGTAGCCAAGAGCACGGCGATAACGCCGGATTCAAAAGCTCTCGGCGGAATCATAAAAACTGCCCCTTAAGGATAACAGCCACGAGTTATCCAACTTAAACAAAATCTTGGACAAAATATGCCAAATTCACAAGACTTCTGGAGGCTCGCAAACCATACCCACAGAGATTGTTGGGTCTTCAAGCAGTCCGCAAACTCAATGTCGAACACAAGGGGCTCGACACACCAAGCGGCGATGACGAACCCCACAAGCGAGCAGCAATCGATAAACAAAAGAATTTCCCACAAGAAGTCAAAACAAGAACTCACTTCAAGTGACAAAAGGGAAAATCAGAGCGGCGCCCATAGGAATACGCGCCACACGGCCTATCCCAGCGGAGTCCCGACATTGGCTGTCAAAACCAATCGTCTTTGATCATCGGGATTACTTCGGAAGTATCCGGAACGCAGGATGGACTGCCCTGATATTAGATCCTATAATCGATTTACTCCAATTCACGAAGTCCTAATGGACGGCGGTAGTGATCTAAACCTGCTATATCAAGACACAATCCGCAAAATGGGGATAGACCCAACCAAAATACGCCACAAAGAACACCTCCTTCAAGGGGTAATGCCAGCCTATATGCCCATTGTACGGGCTCCTCATCGCTAGAAGTTGTGTTCGCTCATCCGACAACTTCCGCCAAAAAGTTAACCTTCCATATCGCCCCATTTAAAAGTAGCTATCAAGCACTATTGGGGCGTGAAGCTTTCGCCCGCTTTAACGCAATACCGCATTATGCATCTCTTACACTTAAAATGCCCGTCCACGCCGCATCATCTCATTAAAGGGAAGTATCAAGTGTTACTCGAAAGCACGGAAGAACGTGAGACCGCCTGGACAAATACACACTAATCCGGCTCCGCTTAAACCAAGCACCGAACAGGTCATTCGGACCCGGACACGGCTAGACGAGTCCGGGCGTAAACATATAAAGGCCTACTAGCCGCACACCCCCGCATAAGGGGCTGAATGCATGTACAACATGAGACAATAAGGCTCAATTTTATTCGCTTAAGAATCGTGACTCCGCTTATTTAATATAAAGTACATTTTTCACACGATCTTTCTTCAACTAAGTTCTTCTCTTTTTACAGATGAACACCGTGCTACACCCGTCCCGTGATACGGCATAACGGAGACACAAAGCGCAGACGCAAGCAGGACCCGTTGCAAGGATTCTTTTCAGATTAAGACCTCACAGAAACCTTTTTTTACTGTCTCTTGTTGATACACATCCCCGGTTTCTTGCTATAACCGAGGAGGAGGCTGGCGTTTGGCATCGGGCCGTCGAATTTTTATGCGGCACACGGACACCGGGGCTTAGGGCATTGTTCTCGCCTGCTTTCATAAAGACCGAATACCTTAGGGAGTGTTCGGCGTCTCGAAGTTAGGCCTTATATGCATCAGCCCGAATCATGTCTTTTGGTCAAATGTTGGGTTTGCCGGCTCCTGTTTTGCTGCCTTTACGCTCCGTTCTATCGGCTAACGCGGCACCGGAGAACTATCGCGACAGCCCCTTGCCTCGCCTGGCGAGCACCTCAGTAGAGAAAGCCAAAAACTGACTGTCATGATGTAGCGTGATAGTCAACCACTCGATGACCCACCGGAATGTTTAGAATTCCCCCGCATTAACGAAGGACCGTTTCCCGGTCAGGCACATACGCGCCCCGAATTCGGGAGAGCACGGTGCCCCTAGGGGCTATATAGTAGCCCCACCATCGAACTCCTATGGCTAAGTGAAAGTGATAAAGCATTATAGTCCGGTTGCCTAGTTTGCTACGCTATCACCTCCTTCACAGGACCAAGACGTTGGATTAAGTGTGAAAATGCGCCTTTTTGCAAACACCCCCGCACTATGTGCGTGGGGGCTGAAGCCAAAGACTGCCATCTTTCGTGTTATATACACATATACATTAACGGTCGCACAGGAGGTATTTTAATACTTGAGCGCACAAGTATAAAAAGCTATTATTTTATATTGAAACATTGTTTCACAAATCATACATGTCGTTAGAACATAATATCCTTCGAGCACTGCGTCTCTATTAAACGAAAGCGCCTGCAGACTTCCTCAAAATAGTGCTCGGCAGTACTCGGCTTCGTCCGAATCACAGGATGCAACGTCGGTGGCCTTCATCTCCGCCCAAAGATGTCTTGACACGGCAAGAGCCATCCAGCACCCTCTATGCATCTTGACCGCTTCATTGCACCAATATGCGGCACCACACCAAGGAACCGCCGCACCAAGCCAAAATAACTCTTTCTCGGGCCTGCTCGCCACAAATGAGTCACGACATCCTTCATGGCAAGTCCAGACAACCTATTCAGCTCAGCCCATTCGGCCAATGGAAGCGGACGCTCTGGACTATGGAACTGCGACCAAAAAAGCTCTTCCATTCCATGATCCTTTTGGCCTCGGAAGTGTTCGGCCACGTCTGCGGCGCTTGCCGCCAAGTCCAGATAAGCATCCTCCGCACCCCACAGCTGGCCCAACTGAGCATACTTAGGATCCGTGAATTTCCTCCGCAGCAGAAAAGGCTTTCCAGCCGCAATATCTTCTACCGACGTAGCTCCTCTTTCATAGCTCTCATCGCAGCGAGCATCCTTGGCCTCAGAGTGGCCTTTTCCGTGTCCTCTTGTTCCGCTTGACCTTCTTTTTAAGAAGCTTCATAGCGGTCGGTAGCATTCTTCAACTTTACGGCCATCTCGCCATTTCTTTCTTTCTTCGCAAGGAGCAGCTTGTTCGGCTCTCGGCTCTTTTCTACCGCTTTACGGCCGCATCACTCTTCCGAAGCTTGCTCCTTGGCTCGGCGAGTTCCGCCAAGGTTCTCCATGGCGTGGCACCATCTGCGTCAAGCATACATGTTGTAAGGCATGCATATTGCTACCTTACGGGTGTCCGCGACAAGCCGTGCATACCTTGTGACTCGTCAAGCCGCTTATTGACAAGCGCGATGTCGCGATCCGCCATGTCAAGTTGCCGCTTTAGTTCGGCAAATTCATCATCCGGCTTGCCACCGGACGCTTCGCCACCTACATAGGAAGAGCGCATATTACACAGGATTATGATCCTTGGCGCTGTCATTTTTGACAACGCACCGAGTCTCGAGGCTACTATCTATACAGGCGCATTCTATATGCAAACCGTCGGAAGGTACATCATTTTGCGTACCTCAAAACCCGTCGATAAACTTATGACGGCTTCATGCAACCCGCTTTCAACGGATGAAATCCTTTCAATCACCGTACTCCATTAGCACATGGTGATCTTCCGAGATAGACGCCGCCTGGCAGATCTTTTCAGCTCCGACCGTGACACCGGGCCGGTGCCGACTCGTCCGATGGCCTTTTTCAAGGCCGGACGAAAGGGCTTTGAGGGGACATATGGCGCCTTCGCCCCGCCGGATTCGGAGAAACCCTCCGCGACGACACCTCAGGTCGTCGCCTCGCATGACGGTACGGCAAAGCGGAGGCGTTCGCTCTCCATCATCTCCAGATCAAGATCCCTCAAGACGAGCTCTGAGAAGGGCTGAGATCCGAACTACAAAGAAAATTTCGGTTATCTTCGTAAATAAAACAGGATGTCTCTCATTTTAAGAAAAGCGTCCCCTTTACTTACGGCTCATTGGAGGGCTAATCTCCTTGGGGAAATAGTTCGCCGGGCATCTCCCGCCGCAGACCCTCTGGCGAAGATTTCTTCCCCGCTTCGAGGCTTTGGTCTCCGGGTCTTGAAGCGGTCCTCTTCTCCCTTGGAGAGAGGATTCTCGATCCCCCTTTCTTGATAGCCTCCTTCACGGAGGTAGTAGTTCCCTTGTTCCCCTTCGCCTTCTTCAAAAGGCACACCTCTAGCATCTTGGTTAAAAGCGGATCCGGCGTGGTCTCGTGGAGGGGGCCGGACACCGATCGCTTTTGCTTTTGCTATCCACCTCTGCTTAAAGGATAGCTCTTTTAAGGGCAAGTTTATGATAAATATGCGATAGCATGTCTAGGTACATGGCTACTTACTTGAGTATCCGGGCGATTGCAGCTCAGACCTGCGTCCTTGGTTAAGTCCGGAGACATTGCTTGTGATCCAAAGAACAGTTGGTACATCTCCACGGGCGTTGCGCCCATAAAATGTTGGAGAGCTCGTGGTCCCTCCCGGATTAAACTCCCACAAAGTGAGGGGCGACGCTTGCGGTGGCAAGGCGACGAATCAAGCATGACCTGCGCTACTACGACCAGATTGATCTCTCTCTCTAGGAGGTCTCGAATACGGCCCCTGCAATGTAGGTACGCCCTTGGGCCGGTCCCAGTCGAGCCCTTTATTGACTCCATGACGCCACCATGCGGTGGAGGACCCGGCCGAAAGGCGTGTGGCGCCACCCATTTGATGCCCACAGGAGCTGTGGATATAAAACCACTCTTGTTGCCACAGTGAGCTCCTCTTGAAAAGAGCCCTCGGGCCATGGAGCGTCAAGATTCTTGCTTATAACAGCCCTCCGCTTTCTGCTGATGCCCCTTGATCATCTTCGGCTCCACTTTGAAGGTCTTGAGCCACAATCCGAAGTGAGGGGTAGTGCGGAGGAAGGCTTCACATACGACAATGAACGATGATATGTGGAGCATGGACTCCGGATCCAAGTCATGAAATTCCAGCCCATAATAAAACATGAGGCCCCTCACGAAGGGGTCCGTCGGGAAGCCTAACCCCCGAAGGAAGTGAGACACGAACACCACGCTCTAACCAGGCTTGGGAGTGGGAATAACCTGCCCTTGGGCAGGCGGCTGTATTGAAATTTCGCCGGTTAGATACCCAAGGCGTCTCTCGGCCTTTAGCACGCCTTCTTCCAGAATCGGAGGAAGGCATCCACCCGGCCTTGCAGGTCGGAGCCGGACATCCTCGGAGGTCCCAAGCGCTGAATCTAGAGCTTTGGGTGTTGGAACTCAAGCGAGGGCGGATTCGATTGAGATCGCTAAACGCTACCGAGGTGGTACAAGAAAAAACGATTCAATAAAGACTTGGCCGTGGCGTGATGGCACGCCGGAATACGTCGCCGCAGATTGATTTTGTGTAAATATTATTCTCTCTACTGATTGTTATGTGGAAATTATTTTGCAGAGAGCCGGACAACATCCTTGTGTTCAAAATCTTCTATGAAGTATTCGGAGGAGGAACCCGCCTTGCAATGCCAAGACAATATGCGCCACGGACTCGTCGTCATTGAAGCCTCGTTCAGGCTACCGAGGGAGTCCTGGATTAGGGTGTCCGGATAGTCAACTATCACCGCTGGCGGACTCTGGACTATGAAGATACAAGATTGAAGACTTCGGTCCGTGTCCGAATGGGACTTTCCTTGGCGTGGAAGGCAAGCTTGGCGATACGGATATGTAGATCTCCTACCATTGTAACCGGCTCTGTGTAACCCTAACCCTATCCGGTGTCTATATAAACCGGAGGGTTTTAGTCCGTAGGAGGAACAACAATCATACCACATGCTAGCTTCTAGGGTTTAGCCTCTTTGATCTCGTGGTAGATCTACTCTTGTACTACCCATATCATCAATATTAATCAAGAAGGAGTAGGGTTTTACCTCCATCGAGAGGGCCCCAACACAGGTAAAAACATCGTATCCCTTGTCTCCTGTGACCATCCGCCTAGACGCACAGTTCGGGACCCCCTACCCAAGATCCGCCGGTTTTGACACCGACAGGAGGGAATCACGTCAGGGAAGTGCCAAATTTCTTAGCAAAGAAATGTAGTATTCGAAAACCATGAAAACTAATTCCCTTTCTTTACAGAAGCATCATAGCAGTACGGAAGGAAGTAAATTTCTAATTTCCATGGAAAACTCAGGAATGACAGAACAATGGAGAATAATTCAGTAATTTCAAGGATAAACCAGGAAATGTGAAACACGCATAATCAGGAAAAAAACGCTTCAGTCCACATCACACACGCTGACCATAAATAACACAAGATCGAGGATAAATTTTGGTGCGCTAATCATGGTTTAACATTTTTTTTGGAGAAGAGGCATCAGCCGAGCCCGAGATGAGGCACGAACCTAGCCTGACTTTTTGAATTAACAAAGCCATCAACTGCCAGGATTACAAGCATACGCCCCCAGGCAAAAGAAAGAACAACACGGCGGTAAGATACATAAATGATGGACAACACCAAACTACTCACACGCTACAGAAACTGAAGATAATCAAAAGAGAATGAAGCCGAAGATGCCGAGGACCTTAGAATGCTGCATTAGGAACAATATCACACTGTCTCAGAGGAGAGAGGGGCCGACACGAGCTGGGAATATGCCGTGACCATGCATCTACAGGCCCTGGCACGGCACATCCGGTATGCCATCTTTGAAGAAGGCCACTACCTCCTCGCCTGGATCGAAGGCGCCGCACCGTAGCAAGATGGGATGGATACTGCCGGAAGATGGCCTCATAGAGAGGGTCAGCGCATCCCCAAGCGAAGGTTGAAGGCTCTCCTTGAGCAGAAAATCATCGTTGCACACATCCAACACCGGAGGGGGAAGTTTCACGTTAAGACAAGAGGGCCACACCGCTGCCGCCACCCACCACCCACAAGCGCCACCCGACCACAAGGCTCACAAAGCGGCGCCTTCAAGAAGGGAACGACACCAAAAGCACCGCCGCCGCCCAACAAAGTTGGGGCTTTCGCCCGGGAGACCTAGGGGCAGGGGAAGTGAGGGGATCGATCCATACCGATGCCTCCAAGGAGGGGAAACAACACATTTAGTTCCATTAAAAAGATGTACATATGTGACTGATCAATGCCAAAATGTGTTGTCACTGGAATAATCACTCTATTGAAACTTCCACCATCAACTTCTTTGAACATTTTCATTTGTTAGCTTTAGGAAACCTGCAAATGAAAACAAAACAATATAGTTACTATATAATATGACATTTTAAACTATGTATAAGAACACGTGCATGGTTCTCAATGAAATAGATGCAAACATAATAAGCCAGACTGATTTATGTTCTTATAAATAAAATATTGTTCCTTCTGATTCCTAGATGACCACGGCATGAAAGCCATCATTTGGCAACACCAGAGGGGGAAGTTTCACGTTAAGACAAGAGGGCCACACCGCTGCCGCCACCCACCACCCACAAGCGCCACCCGACCACAAGGCTCACAAAGCGGCGCCTTCAAGAAGGGAACGACACCAAAAGCATCATGCCGCCCAACAAAGTTGGGGCTTTGCCCCGGGGAGACCTAGGGGCGGGAAGTGAGGGATCGATCCATACCGATGCCTCCAAGGAGGAAACAACACATTTAGTTCCATTAAAAGATGTACATATGTGGTGATCAATGCCAAAATGTGTTGTCACCGAATAATCACTCTATTGAAACTTCCACCATCAACTTCTTTGAACATTTTCATTTGTTAGCTTTAGGAAACCCGCAAATGAAAAGCAGTAACAATATAGTTACTATATAATATGACATTTTAAACTATGTATAAGAACACGTGCATGGTTCTCAATGAAATAGATGCAAACATAATAAGCCAGACTGATTTATGTTCTTATAAATAAAATATTGTTCCTTCTGATTCCTAGATGACCACGGCATGAAAGCCATCATTTGGCAAGAAAAGAATGTTACACCGAAACCAGCTTGAAAATAGTCCTCGAAGCTTTTCAATTGTATAAACACTATTCCAATTGTACAATATTCAGAATAATATACACTGTCATGTCAGTTTCCTAGGAGTGACAACATTAAGATCAATACCCAGATGCATTTATCTAATGAGCACAAGATACATATATACATCATTAGCCCACATGTGCATAGATGACTATCTAATCAGCACACAAACAGATGCATATTTCCAAGAAAACTTACATTACGGTGTTAGCATACATGTGCATATAAGAATCCAACTAGCTATAACAAGTAACAATTGAGCAACTGACATACCACACTACTTAAATTAACAAAGAAACAATCTTGTCGTGGATGAAACAAGAATTGGCCAACCAAAAGTATGAATCAAGAATATATTGCTGGATGAAAACATAGCTAACAAAGCTTATGAGTTTGTGTTCACAGTCTCTCCCAAGAAAGAAAATGGATGCCAACAAAGTTGTAGAACATGCATTGACAAGAAAACGCAAGATAACCCTCCAAAAAAAACTGCCATGAGCACATGAGCATGAAATCATTTGAAGGTGTTACTTTTCGTAGCTTCCCTACTATACTGTCTGCCAACAAAGGGCTATTTCCTAACCGTACATTAGTAAGTGATAATTTCACAGCAGTACATCGATAATAATATCAGTTGGCTTTGCTGCAATGACATCAAAATGAACCCGGCTCTTTCTTTTATTATAGGAAGAAAAGGTCCAATCAAGAGCAATGTTTTGCGACGTTTCGCCTTCTCTTCTCAACTCCAGTTAGTTACTCTTCAGTCTTCACTGAAGCATCCAAATGCTAGAATACTCACAATAGGACCAAGCCTTGGAGCACAAACAAAGCACAAGGACTTCTGCAAGAGCATCTGCTCTTCCGGGCAACCAAAACCACTCATCTCCATCAAGACACAAAATTAGATGATCTAACAAGTCTTTTACATTCAGAAGACGATTTTTTAGTAATCCATCAGAAACAAAGCATGGCTTACACTAAATAACAGCTAGAAACAAAGAAGTAAAGCCTAATTTCGAAGCAGAAGTAGTGCACATATCTACTACCAATTAAAAGGAGGCGATTTGTGCTCACTCTTGATTTTTTACGGCGGGCTCTAGGATGCCGATGGTTAAAACAAGTGAAACCGGTGCTCAGGTTCTTGGATCTGGATCAAAAAGTTCATGAACGATGAGTGCATGGAATGGAGAGAAAAAATGAGGTGGAAGAGGAGGGGATAACCTTGGTCGAAGTAGGTGCTGCCGCCGTCGCCGTCACCGGATGGGACACGAGCTTCGAGGCAAAGAGATGGTCCAGGGAAGGAGGAGGGTCATGGCCGCGGTCTGTCGCCGTCGCTGTCACTGGAGGGGTGGAGCGTGGATCCTAAGCATCGGGGGGAGGGCTGCGAGGGACGTCGCTTTGTTCGCCAGTGGTGGAGGACGGACGCAGAGGAGCTCGGAGGTCGGAGGCGGAGATGGATCTTGGTCGATGGCGCCTGGTCGGTCGCGAGAGAGCGAGCGAGTCGAGGGTTTTCTCCCTGGCCTATCGACACCGGGCGAGCTATCCCCGGGATGGACCGGGGAAAGGCCAGGGTCGCGAGTCATCAAATGGCGTTGTCTGCTGCCCCGGGCGAACTCAGCCCATGGTTATCCGACCCAGGGAAATAGCGGGGATCACCAGGGGATCCCTCGAAACCAAATGAGCCCTCAGAGTGCCAATTTCCGGGATTCAAAGTCTAGTGTTTGATTTAGCTTTCGTCTACAATTTTAAGAGCATGGCCAACGGGTGGCTTCAGCCGGGTGCCCCGCATGCCAACTAGGCTCGGGTGTCAGTCCTAGCCTCGGACGGTAGCTTGCAGGGGAGCCGGGTGCTTCATGAGCAAAAGAAGAAAAAGAAAGGAGAGAGAGGGAAAGGTAGAGGAAAAGAAGAATGCAAATGACCACAATAGGAAAGGAAGAGAAAAAAAAGCAAGGAGATGACGACTGTAAGGCATCGGTTTATATTTTATGGCTGGATGAAGAAAAATCAAAATAATTTGGGTTGCCTAGGTGGATGGGCTGGGGCAGCACCTTGGTGCTGCCACCATTGCTCATGCCCTAAGGTTTATTTTAGACTTTTTCCCTATAAAGACTGATGAGTAGCCCGGCGAGCGTCAGTGCCTAGACTAGTACGGCCGGTGCGCTTGTGTTTTGCACTCGAGAAAGCGACGAGGGTTGAATGATGCACGCACGCAAAAGGCAACAATGGTTGGTTGGTAACCCGAGCCCGAGCCAAGCCCCCACCGCACCGCAGGAACCGACCGTCGGCGATCACCACGCCATCCGTCCCTGTCCCACCAACCCCTCCCCCCTCTCCCATTCGCCGTCGTCCTCCATCCACGCAGCACCGGCCACTGCCCGTGCGCCACCCCGACCCGACCCAGCGAGCGAAGCCTCGTTCGCTGGACCTGGGTCTCCGCCCCGCTCCGCACCAGTCGAGTCGAGTCGAGTCGCACGCAGCCCACACCAACCCAACGCCGTGTTCCTTCCTACCGACCGCCCCGTGCCGCCGACGCCCGGGGCCCCGTCCACCCCAGCCGCACGACCGTTCCCCCCTTCCACCCCCCCGTCCTCCTGCCCGGCTCGTCTCCTCTCGCCGTCCACCTCCCCCGCTGGCGGGCGCGCGGGCCAGCGCTGCTATATAAGCCGCGCCTTGAGTCTCTTCCCGGCAAGCTCGTCAATCCAATCACCCAACCAACCACCTCTACAAGCGCAGCCCAGATCTCGGCTCCTTCCCTTCCTCCAACCAAACGTCAGCAATGGCGACCACGGCAGCCGACGCCACGGCCGCGGTGCCCAAGGAGCAGCAGCCCGCCAACGGCGCCGCGGCCGCCAGCACCGGCGGCGAGCAGGTCACGCGCCACTCCGAGGTCGGACACAAGAGCCTGCTCCAGAGCGACGCCCTCTACCAGGTACTACCCGCTCTCCGACCGTCTCCGGCGAGCTGGCCAGATCTTGCGGTTTCTGATGTGATTTGGTCTGATTGTTTGTGCGCAGTACATCCTGGAGACGAGCGTGTACCCGCGCGAGCACGAGTGCATGAAGGAGCTCCGCGAGATCACCGCCAACCACCCATGGTATGTGTTCGTCCATCTCGGCTCGCCTGGATCTGGTGTCATCTCTTCTGATCTGACGTTTTCTGGATCTTGTTTGTGCGTGCAGGAACCTGATGACGACGTCGGCGGACGAGGGCCAGTTCCTCAACATGCTACTCAAGCTCATCGGCGCCAAGAAGACCATGGAGATCGGCGTCTACACCGGCTACTCCCTGCTCGCCACCGCGCTCGCCATCCCCGACGACGGCACCGTAAGCCCCTCACTTCTCCACTTCCAGATCTACCACTCCCAATTTAGCAAGAAACTGAAACCGAAATGAAACGGAAAATGCAGATCTTGGCCATGGACATCAACCGCGAGAACTACGAGCTGGGGCTGCCGTGCATCGAGAAGGCCGGCGTGGCGCACAAGATCGACTTCCGCGAGGGCCCGGCGCTCCCGGTCCTGGACGCGCTGCTGGAGGACGAGGCCAACCACGGCACCTTCGACTTCGTCTTCGTGGACGCCGACAAGGACAACTACCTCAACTACCACGAGCGCCTGATGAAGCTCGTCAAGGTCGGCGGCCTCCTCGGCTACGACAACACCCTCTGGAACGGCTCCGTCGTGCTCCCCGCCGACGCCCCCATGCGCAAGTACATCCGCTACTACCGCGACTTCGTCCTCGAGCTCAACAAGGCCCTCGCCGCCGACCAGCGCGTCGAGATCTGCCAGCTCCCCGTCGGCGACGGCATCACCCTCTGCCGCCGCGCCAAGTGAACCAGAGAACCCATCTCCGCCGCTCCGCCATAGATGCCAAGAACAAGAATTAATTAATTACCCCCCATTTTGTCTTTCCTGCTCGCCTTCTGTACTCTATATCTGTCAATTCGTATAAAGATTTCTCCAGACAAATGATTAATAGTATTACTCCCATAAGAAGCTTCCTTGTTCCTTGCTTGCGACAATGGCGGCCGCCGCCGACGATCCACCTGCGCAACTCGGAACGTTCCATTGCGTTGCGTGCGACAATGGCCGCCGCCGCCGCCGATCCAATTGTGCAAATCGGAATGTTCCATTTCGTTCTCCTGCCTGCCTGCCTGGAAAACATGCCCAAATGCGGCGCCTTTCGTTGAATCTGTTGAACAAATCATTTGATGCAGGCACAATAAATTTGACCGAATTTTGCTCCTTTGGGTTGAAGATTTCCGTCTTCCGACGGAGATGCACAGGGGTTCCTGGACGGTTCGTGGACAGCGACAACCTTGTGTTGTCGCGCAGATATTTGCTGACATTTGTTTTTCTACAAGTAGGCGACTGACTGACTGGCAACGCATCTGCGTGATGCATGTGGTCGTCTGGAGGTCGATCGATCGCTGAATGACAAAGGCTTCCTCAAATGTCAAAGTCTGGAGCAAGAGTAGGTTGGAAGGAGAAGTTTCCTCCAATGGAAGAGTCAAGGTTTGTTCGGTTGTTGAGCTGTTCATGTGAAGAGTTTATGACTTGTTGGCCGAATGGCAGATGTTACATCACATGGTCACCTAAATTATTGCTTTGATTTCGCTTTAAATAAGTTCAGATAGAGCAACACGTACTAGTACATGTTATGGTACGTGTGCTTGGATTGAAGTGTACTGAACAATAGTGTTCTTTAACATGGAGTACTGGACAAGAGCGCTGGTGACACCCATTATTTTAGGCTACCGTACGATAATCCCATTCTCTGAGATCAACTTGTGCCTATTTTACAATTTGCTTAACTATCTTTTAGTTAACACACTCAGATGTAACAACAAATACGTACTCCCTTATATCACCAACATGTTGCCAAGGTTAAGTCCGAGGTTAAGCTTTAGGCTTATTGATGTACTCCCTCATTTCCGGTTTATAAGGATAGGAGTATTACCTTGTAGCACTTTCGGTAATAATTAATAATATTACCGCATCGCTCGTTGACGCAGGCGCAATTGCAGACATTCTCTTTCTAAAAAAAATATCAGACGCCAGAAATCTCCACCTTCTTTGCACCGAGATGAGTACTCCCTCCGTTCACAAATGTATAGGCACTGCTGTGTCGAACGGATGGAGTAATTTATTTCCGATCAGTATAAAGCGCCATTTGCTCCTAGCCTTGTCTGAGAGGTAGATCGATGATTGCTTTGAGCTAAAAGAGTCAAGGTTTGTTCGGTTGTTGAGCTGTTCACGTGAAGAGTTTAAGACTTGCTGTCTGCTGTCATATCACATGGTTACCTCGATTATTGCTTTGACTTTAGTTAACACGATCAGATGCAGCAACACATAGTAGATGTTCAGGTACCTGTGCTTGGATGAAGTGTACGTACTGAACAAGTGTTTTTTCTTTGAAAGGAACAAGAGTGTTCTTCAACATGAACTACTGGACAAGAGTTGTCACGAACTTGTCTGAACTATCTGAAGATTGTTGACACTTCTATTGTTGCATCGTCTTCGATGAGGTGGTTGGCGTGCATCTCGCATCCGACGGCTCTGCAAGCAAGATACAGTGTAATGGCTCAACTGTTCTCGCCCTCAGCTATTGATCAAGGATCGGACGTCTCTCAGACGGTCGTGCGTCGCTGTTCAACGTCCGACAACGACTTCTTCTTTTTTCAGTTTGCTTTTCAACTGCTCCCTAAGTGTAATGGCTCTGCAAGCAAGATAAAGGCCCCATTTCTCTTTCATTGGGGATCATGTCTTGCAACTGGGTTGTAAGGGCATGCACAATGGTGGCATATGGATACATATGCCCCGTGATAAAAAGTAATTTGAAGCACCTACATTAATTTTTCTTCTTCAATGCAAGCTATCACTAGTGGGCTTTATTAAGAAATAAAAATAAAATAAAGACTCTAGTACACATGCATCTCTACTTTTCACTCCAACCTTTTCAGCTTTTGTCATCGGACCACGCTTTTTTTCTTCAAGCACCCGCCTCCCTGAGGATCCCGCTCTATCCGAACCTACTTTACGTCATATCCGATCCTACATGGCATGCGAGGCATCACCTTGAGGCTATGCATTGTACATGCCCTAAGCCTAGCGCTAGAGGCGATCTACAGTACTCCACTTTTCCCTTTTGGTAAGAGATAAACCCTAGCAAATTGAGCTGAATTGCTCTGAATCTCTGCATTTTCTTGCGCAAAGTTCAGTTAGATCAAGTGAGTTCCTGACAAGAGTGTTGATGGAACCCATTATTTTAGGCTCCGTGCGACAATCCCATTGTCAAACCAATTTTTTTTTCCTGTTTGCAATTTGCTTAACCATATTCTAAAAAGAAAAATGAAAAGCACAGTACGACGTCTGCGCACATGCACATGTTCCAACAAAAGAAACCAGCAAACTCATGAGCTAGTACCATGTTATGTTACATTGCTGCATAACATTTTGTATCTCTCCAACTTGCAGCGTAGGCACGAGCTGGGATGACAACATGACGCATGTGGCATTCGATAGTAGGGTGGATCAGGTGGTCGATCTAACCCCGTTTGCTCCTCTCGAGTGAAACATACACCACAATAGTGCTGGCGTGAAAGCAAATCAACCCATGGAACTCTATTCCTGCAGCTATGGCAGTTTAGGCAGCTACCGCTTTGGTTGGGTTCGTGTCCCTGTCTCACATGTTGGTGCATGGTTGGTGAGACGTTTCCATCTGGGAAGGTCTGACTGAGACTCTAGCATCCATTGCTCCAACAATCAATTTCAATGGGACGCTCTATTCCCTAACTGAGACTCTAGCATCCTGAAGGAGATAAAATGCAAGAACAGGCGTTTCACCTGGTCAAACAAGAGGGAGAGCCCGACTCTTGTCAGCATCGACAAAATCTTCTGCAACCCAGAATGGGACGCTCTATTCCCTAACCACATGTTGATGGCTGCCTCCACGGCCTGCTCTGATCATTGCCCCCTGCTGCTCGCCAACGCTGCACCTCCTGCACACCGGCCCCCTTTCAAGTTTGAATCCTTCTGGACGCGCTTCCCGCGCTTTCAAGAAACTGTGGAACGAGCATGGCCGCGTCCAGTGGCCAGCTCCTGCCCCATCGCCACGATCAAGCTCAAGCTCAAACGAACTGCGTTCGACCTCAGAATCAGGGCCAGGTCCTTATTCAGCGACGCCAAGGTTCAGTTACACCTGGCTGCAGAAATCATTCTCCGCCTGGATATCGCTCAGGAAAAGCGACAACTCACGCCTGTTGAGCATCATCTCCGAAAGCAACTGAAGCAAAGAGTGGTCGGCCTTGCAGCTATCGAGCGCGCGCGCAAAAGACAGGCATCCATGATCACTTGGCTCAAGGCAGGCGACGCAAAAACTGCATTCTTTGAGGCCAAGATCAACAACCGCAGGCGGAAGAACTTCATACACTCTCTGCAAACCAACTCAACTACGGCCATCTTGCATGAAGACAAGGCTGAGGTTGCACACAAGCACTTCACCTCCCTCCTAGGCACCAAGCAAACTAGGGGCAGCGCCATAAACTGGGATGCGATTGATCTTCCATGCGTGCAAAATGTTGGGTTGGATAACCCCTTCACTGAGCCTGAAGTGTGGGCTGCCATCCTCGCCTCTCTCGTTGACAAAGCGCCAGGGCCGGACGGCTTCTCAGGTGCCTTCTTCAGAGCATGCTGGAGCACAATCAAGCATGATGTCATGGCAGTCTTCGACCATTTCTACAGGCTGGCCGGGGGAAAATTCTCTGACCTGAACTCGGCCATGATTGCCTTGCTGCCAAAGAAAGACGGAGCGACGAGCATGGGCGATTTCAGGCCTATAAGCCTCATCCACTCCATTGCCAAGCTTATTGCCAAGGTGCTCTCGATGAGGCTGGCTGCTGTCATTGACACGATCATCTCCCCTGTGCAATCTGCATTCCAGAAGGCCAAATGCATCCACGACAGCTTCCTCTTCGTACAGAATAGTGTTCGCGCACTGCATCCCCGCAAAACTCCCACCCTGCCGCTCAAACTAGACATAGCAAAGGCTTTTGACAGTGTGTCATGGGAGTACATCTTGGAACTGCTAGAAAAAATGGGCTTTCCGGCACGTTGGAGGGACTGGGTGGCCCTGCTACTCTCGACCTCGTCATCTGCTTGCCTTCTCAATGGCGTCCCTGGCCGCCCCATCGAGCACCGACGCGGCTTGTGGCAGGGAGACCCGCTCTCCCCCCTCTTGTTCATCCTCTGCATCGACCCACTGCATAGACTATTAGAAGCTGCAACTAGAGACGGCCTCCTCCAACCAATCCCCGGAAGAACATCGCGCATGCGCACCAGCCTGTACGCCAACGATGCAGTCATCTTCATCAACCCTGTGCGCCGGGAGATCGACGAGCTGCTGCACATCCTGCGGCTCTTTGGAGAGGCAACCGGGCTGCACGTCAACTTAGAAAAATCATCCGCCATTCCGATCGCGTGCGACGGAATCGACCTGCCCACGGTGCTGCAAAATTTCGAGGGTGCGATCGCGTCCCTGCCAATTCAATACCTCGGCCTGCCAATCACTACGGGTAGGCTTAGATTAGTGCACCTGCAATTCATTCTCGATAGAATCCGTGCACGCCTTGCAGGCTGGAAAGAGAGGCTCATGCCCTTCGCCGGCAGACGCGTCCTGGTACGCTGTGTCCTCTCGGCAATGCCCACCTTCGCCCTCACTGTGCTGTGGGCGCCCAAAATTTTTTACAAGGAAGTGGACAAGGCAAGACGAAGGTTCCTCTGGGGCAAGACGAAGTGGCCACCGGTGGAAAGTGCAAGGTGCGATGGCAGGCGGTGACCGCGCCTGTGCGCGCAGGAGGCCTGGGCATCCACGATCTGGCGAAGTTTGCCCGGACCCTCCGCCTGCGATGGCTATGGCTTGCATGGACGCAGCCCTCCCGCCCCTGGGTTGGCACCGGCTCTCCATGCGACGACGCCGATCGCAGCCTGTTCGCTGCCTGCACGGGCTTCCTTCTGGCACTCTTCCTGGCTCAACGGCAGACAGCTATGTCAGGCATACCCCGCAGTGTTTGCTCACTTTGCCCGCAAGAACAGATCCGTTCAAGAAGCCCTGCATCAAGACCGATGGGTACTCGACCTCCGCCATGGTGATCATGGCGACATCATGCACACGGTGCTGCAGCTCGCCAGGGAGATCAGAAGCGCTGGCATCACGCTTCAAGCTAGCAGGGCCGACACCATCACCTGGACCCGAGGCAACTCCGGCAACTACTCCAGGCGCTCCGCCTACGACGTTCAATTTGAAGAGCGCCCGGCACTCGACTTCACAACAACCATCTGGAAGGCCTGGGCCCCTGATAAGATGAAAGTCCTCCTCTGGCTGCTGCACTTAGATCGATTATGGTGCAACGATAGGCTACAGAGACGCGGATGGATTAACAGCTACTTTTGCCAGCTCTGCCTGCGCAACCTTGAGTCCTCGACGCACCTGTTCTGGGAATGCACTGTGGCCATTCAGTGCTGGAACGAGATGGCAACCTGGCTCGGGTGCCACTCTTTCGATCATTCCATCTCGAGCGCTGGAACGCCCACGGCCGAGAGGGTTCGTCTCGATCATCGACGGAGGCAACCTGTGCACGAGGAAGGGCACCAGATCGCTGCTCACTCGGATGGTCTGGCAAATATGGTTAGAGCGGAATGCGTGCACCTTCAGAGGGAAATCACCATGCGCCAGCAGCATCATAGCGGCCTGCCGCCGCGACATGGAGCAGTGGAGGATCGCCGGAGCTAAATGCATAGCGCACCCCTTCGGGGCCGTGTCGTGAAAATAACATTATCAGGCCCCTCTCGCCAGCTTACATTCCTGCTAGGCTGGCTATGTAATCTCTTCCCCAACCCACCGATCACTTGATCAGACTATGTATTTTTCCCACTCTCTCCTGCTATGAAATGAAAGCCAGAAATGGCCACTTTAAAAAAAACAATCAATTTCAATGAATAAAAAATAGTAAAAAGATCCAATAGGAAACACTGAGATCTCCGTTTCCAGTCTTCCAGCATGCACGTCTCGGCCAAGGACCTTAAATATTGCCAAACTGATCTCACATAGTTTTGTAGAGTATCTTTAGGGCAACATCGACCATCAGAATGGACACAGTATTCCTTCACGGACACGGATAAGGGAGTCATTCATCTAACCGCATCCTCTAAAAGTTTGTCTAGGTCTGGCCTCCTTCAGCTCAAATGCATAGGAATATGAGCAAATTAAATTGTGGTGTTCATAGCACCTGATCACAATCAAAAAGAGGCGGTTGTTCATAGTTTTTACATGCGTCCAATCAAAAATTCAACCCGCAATATGTTAAAGAAAACGAGAGGCGAAAACGATTTGAAACAAGCGGAAGCGAGTACTGGCACATTTCTTTTTAATAATTTTTAGCAGAAGCACAAATGAATATGGAATATCAAGGATGAACAGCAATTAAAAAAAAGGTGCGGATACGGATATGCAACTGAAGTTTGCTGAAATTCAAAAACCATGGGAACCACACAGAAAATACAATGAAACCAACAAATTATTCAGTTATTCGCCCATGAAGAAGCAATGTGGTGCACTGGCGAGCGGGAGTGGAGGATGGGAGTAGGAGGCGTGTAGTCAAAGTGACGAGTATCACATAAGTAGAGGACCTCCTTCCTTCAAAAAGTAGGGGACCTCCTATTTGACGACCCACACGGTGGAAATAGCTGAGACACATTTTGGGCTGGCCCATGTGTGGGGCGGGGCACCCGTTTTGTATTTTTATTATTTTTATTTTTTGCTTCTTCAAATCAAATTTGTGATTTCCAAAACAATGTTCATAATTTTTTGTATTCCAAATACCAATTTTTTAACGAATTAAAAAATTGTTCATGGATATAAAAAAATTGTTCATAAATTTGAAAACAAATGTTCCAAATTCGATAAATTGTTCATGAAAATGTTTGCCGATTCAATAAAATATTTACAAATTTCTAAAAGTGAACAATTTGTATTCAATGAAAAATTTCGGAATTACTTAACTTTTTTTAATTTGATGATGAAAGTTTGAATTGGTGAGCAATGTTTGAGTTTGATGAACATTTTTTAAAATTCATGAACAATATCTGTATTTGATAAATAAAGTTTGAATTTGATAAACAATTTTTGAACTTTATGAACACAAATTGAATTCAATGAACATTTTTTGGATTTGATGAACATTTTTTGAAATTGATGATTTTTTTGAATTGAATGAACAAAAAATATTCACAAATTTGAAAAAATGTTCATGAAATGAAAAATTAAAAATAAAAAGAATATAGGAAAGGAAAAATAGAAAAGAAAAAATAACATGAAGAAAACGGAAAAAAGGTCCCAAAACAGGAAGAGTGATCCTGCGCACCTCACTTGAGTGCAACGTGGGGGGCATTTGATCGACAACTGTTGACCTAAGCGGGGAAAAGCAATCCCGATAAGTAGGGGAGCATTAGGTTTTCTTATAGGGGGCTGGGCTCCAGTGGGTTACATTGACAAAAGATAAAAGCGAAATTTCCACATACGACTATACGGGAATTCCATTCTACACCTGTTCCAACGAAAAACATTGTTCAATTTGTGCTTCCATTTTTGCTTCAATTTTATAAAATTTCTTTTCCTTTTTCATATTTATGCTATGTTTTCGGGTTTTTTCGAAACCATGGAAAGCTTCTGCTCCAGTTTTCCTTAATAGAAACATCCGTATTTTCGGCGTCGATCCATACACTATAGTTGAGAGTCACATCTTTTTTTGTTTGAGACAATCACATCTTAGTAATCTATTGTCCGGGTTATGTATCTACAAAACCTTAGCCTTCTGCCATCATGTAAGGCGACTGCAAGTTTTTTCGTTATGCACTTACGCCTTACATAAATTTGAACGACAATCATCCTTTTCAAAATTAAACTGATATTATATATAATTTGATCTATCTAAACATCCCATACTACATATTTTTGAATATCAAACTCTTTCAACATGTCCTATTAAAATATTGAATCGCATAACTCTAACATTTTTTAACAAAAAATATGGTAATAATTCAGTAATCACACTCAGAAAAATCAAGAATTTTTGTCATTCTTATAGAATTAACGTTTAAATTCAGCAGATCATGAAGTTATCTATGATACAACTTATATTATATAATTTAGGTTTAACTCATGAATTATTGAAAAGGAATATGCCAAATATTATTAAAATATTTGAAAGATGATACATGTTGTCCGAATTCATCATATACAATTTAAATATTCCAAAACCATAACCACCAGCATAGAAATTCTTTAAATAGAGTCGGTTATCCATTTTCTATTACACTGGAATTGATGAAATTTAATTATATTTACGGGTTTCCCACATTTATATGGTGTACTCATAAAATAATTAGATATATGGTCTTCACAATCATCACCGATTACAAACAAATAACTTATAAATGAGTTAGGCTCTACAAATAATAATTAAATGCATCTACTCAAAATAATTCATTTTTCTTATTTGTTAATAAAAATAGCTTTAAAATATTTATTCACACATATTTATACTAAACTTTTTTATTTTTATGTAAAGTAATATTCACTAAATATATATTAAATATTTATTTGATATATGTCTCCAATAATATTTAAGTATAAATATTAGAACTAATAATGCAATCATAGTCTGTACAATAATATATACATGTTCGTTGTATGATTATAGTATTACCATTTAAATACAATTGTTGAGCTAAACTGCAACTATATTTGTCGGGAACCACATCTTTTAGTTCAGTGCAAGTTTTTTTTTTAAGAAAAATACTTTGTTATAAGAAGTTTTACCCATGTAAGCAAACCAAAAGTACCACATTACTTCACAAATTAATTTACGCATTGTTGTTAAGCAATAAAGTATATTTATGTATCCTTATTTTATTGTGTTTTGTGTCCTTATCAACTGTGATCTTATATTAACTTGGTAGAGTGTTCTGGAGTGTATAAACCTAACAAATAACTTCATAGAGTTTTCCAAAGTGCAAGAATACCAAGTTTAGGTGTAATAACTAGATAAATATGTCTAACATGTTTGAGTTACCAACATGTAGTTTATTTCTCGAATCCTCTCCTCCACCACTCTATTACATTGTTGGTGCCATCTGGTCGAATTTCCCCTTTTTGATCTTCATATTTGGGATGGGTAGTGTTGGGGTGGTTTCCCTTTTACTTTGTATCAGTATCATACCATTCATAGCATGCATGAGTATCTATCATTGAAAGCTACATATGTTGATGTTGTTCATTTGATTTTTTTTCCATCATTTTCTTTATACAGAAGAACTAGTGTAAGCTTGGGGATACTAGGAATTTGATTTCACACACACGCACGCACTCACGCACGCGCGCACGCACGCACGCACATGTGAAATTGTTTTGATTCTTTTATACTATCAAATGTTTTTTACGCTGGGTTCAAAGGAGTCAAGGATTCATATGGAGGTTGTTTTGTTAATGTATGCATATTCCTTTTCTGAGCAAACACTGTTCGCAAACACGTTATTGGCCATTGTAGTTCTCAATAGGATCAACATACAAAGCTAATAGAACTCCACCAAACAACCTTATTATTCTAACCCTTTTTACTAACTACAAATCTCAACAAAAGTCTGAAATGAGTCGCTCGACTGTTAAAACTGAGTATACTAATGGTTTCTAGTTAAGCTTGAGAGAGAACACCACACAAATAATTTCCCATGACCAGAACAGAGGAGCCCAAGAATTTCCCATCGTCCCGGCGAAAAAATGCCGCAACCAAGCACTTCCCTTGTTCCATTGATAACGCTCCATCAACATTTCCCTTTATATCACCCCTGGTTAGAGGAATCCACGCAACACCATGCATCGGCGGCTGGACTGTTCTGGATGCAGTACTTACAACATCCGCCTCACACTCCCAATGAACTTGCTCGTTGCAAATGGTGATTGGAATATATTCTCATGAATCACATCCCTGCGCGCTTGTTCATGCAAATCCTCGTCGACACAATCCCAAACACAGTGTGCCATTCTGCATTCCAATAGTGAATGTCGCCAGGAGTCCTCACTCCATCCACATATCAGAAAAATACTCTCCTCGGCAATGTGTGATAGAGCCAAGCAAGAAGCGCACCAGTTCCCTTGTCCATGAACTAGCACGTCGCCCCAGCCAATGCCATGTGTTATCGTTCCCAAATGAACAAGCTTTGAAGCCCTAGCTCCACGGGCACCCTCCTTTGTCCTCTCCATGCCGTGTAGCCCCATAATCATGCTTGCATCACTACGACACCCTCTCCCTTCTACACGGCTTCCGCTTGTCAGGCTCCTCCACACGCCCATGGTCTCACTCTCACCGGGAGCGCGACCTTGACACTCACAATTGTAAGCATTAGCTCTTCGCCCTCTACATCCACACCGCTTGACCTAACTGATGTTGATTCAACATTTTCCTATTCAATCAGTTTCCTTTGGCATGTACACCCTGAATTGGTCTGGCTTGCTCTGCTTTACTACTAGTTACTCTAGCCCATTTATTGGTACATCTTATTTAGAAAGGAGGCCTTCTATGCTCTGATTTGATTTGATTTTGCGTGTCACTACGTATTTATGCATCTTGCTTAGAAGTCTGCCCTCTTTGCTCGTGATAGTCTTAGCAAATAAGACAAATCACACCAATGTTCAGGAGGCAATATCTAACTGTGGACATTAGCGTTTTGAAATTCCTGGCCCAAATTGCCATGGTTGCCATGCTGAAAAACAATTCGCCATGGTCGTCAATAATTATAGTAGTCTCTTTTCACGAATGTTTGGTTTTTGCTCATCCAATATGATTCTCCGAAGCTCTTGATTTCTTTCATGATTTTATCTTTAATATTTGCAAGCTAGCATCACTATTTCTAAGTCTTGATAAAGTTGTAGCTCAATGAGATTAAACATGGAAGGAGGGCCCGAAGGAGAAATGCATAGTAACATTTGTACTATGGGTGCCATAACATATGTTATGTGGCAAGTTATGAATATACCAATTTCTGGATATTTGTCCTCGATATTATTTGAAAATATGGGTTTTATGCAAAATAATATAGGGCTCAATAATAAATATAATTTACTACATCATCCATAGTTTGATGCTAAGATTATTAGACCAACAATTACTGATCTAATAATGCACTTTGTTATTGCGAAATGATATTTGATATTGTTGTCATTATGGTGCGCTTTCTGTCATGCTTTTCGTTAGTTTACATTGTGAATTATGTATGAAGGAAAAGGGAATAAACTAGCTACAATGATTCCTGTCTACTATTTTTTTTTCATTTCTGTGAGCCTGCACTTCCCAAATACAACACAATGGAACATGCAGCACTTGATGTGCAATTCTCGTATACCACCCTACAATTGAAACATGCAGCTCCTAGCACACACTTCCTCAGTACACCACAAAAGAAATATGCAACTATGTGCCGCAAATTTGCTTGGTGTGTGTGATGATTCCATAAGAGGGTGTCTTTCATTTGAAAAGGAGGGTGCACTGTATTACATTGAGGGCATCCTTTTCTAAGACCAAAGCTTGGTATTCCTTTTTTTTTGGTATTCTGCTTTTCCCTTGTATGATTTCCTCGGAATTATATCACGAGTGCCATAGTATGAATATGCTACTAATGTGTGTTGGCCCATGGTTAAAGGCACCAGTTGTCGTTTATTTTCCGAAACCAGCAACATTATGTGGGTTTCTGCATCTCTATGCATGATTGCAACAAAGTCTTTTTTTGCGTGCAAGGGGGGGGGGGGGGTATTGCAACAAAGTCATGTAGTAGTAATTTTTTTGTGTGAAAGTGATGTTATGGACATTTCCTGGACAATATTATTGAGTATATTCTTATTTTAGAAGGACACTTTCTTAGCCTGCGCCTAAGGTTAAACATTCATTATTGCAGGGTGTCATAAAGTTAGACAATGTTTATGCCCTCCACATTATTGCAAGTGCCTTAGGGAGGTGTGACAATATCCATCCTGTTCTTTCAGATATAAGTTATGAGTTTTATGTTTGTTAGTTGTAAACGAGATACATCTGACTAATGTTTAACTGCTGAAAAATATGTTCTATCTCTTCTGATTTGTGTTTGCCTATTCATAGGTGAATATGCTTTAAAAAAAAGTGATATGCTTCTCTTGGAAAAAAACCAAGAAATGTGGAATGGTTGCAAAGAGCTTATGCATGTTTAGTCCAGTGGAATCTAATATTATCTTCAAACTGATATGTTCTGCTGGAGTACTGCACAAAGCTACACTTTGTTTTGTTTTTTTTAAGATAAACACCCATTTGTTCATAGACAATATAATACAAATTGAAGACGATATGGAAACTCAGTGCAAATGAAGCTATTGTACACATACAAAGAAATCTATCAGAAGGATTGTGATGTTCAAGTGCACTGAATGAAATCGTATGGAGATACATAAGGGAGCCACTATTTTTGTTCTCATCTGATGATGATGTGTAGCTTATTTGATTCACTTAGTTTATTTTGTTTTCTGCAATGTCATGAAGAGTCCAGGGATAAACTTGTGCACATGTGATTCCATCTAATATGTGTAGTGCCCTTGTCTACCTGAAAGGCTGGAACATCTTCCCGTGGTGCAACCCTTTACTTACTTTTTTGTTTCTGCAATTCTTTTTACTTACTTACCTATGTTGTATTGTAGGATACTGCCATTATTAAAATTGGTTATGCTTCAATATATCAATGCCTTTTTCTTCTTCTTTCAGCACATTGTTTTCATCATGAACAACATGTGGTCCAAGCTCACCTAAAATCGCATTTCGAGAAGGCGGCTATGGCCAGGTGTGGCAGAGCACGTCCGTCTAGTTCTAATTAATCAACGGGAGGCATGAGCTCACTTTGAGCCTAGCACAAGACTATGTGATATTTACCTTTCTGACGCAGGAACCACAGACACCAGAATATGTGATATCTACCTTTGATCTATCACCTAATGATTAGCAATAAATAAATAAATATATGTAGCAGCAATGTGGAACCTTATTCATCAGAATTTATTAGCAAAAATAGATGCAAGGAACTTGTTCGATGCAGTGCATTACCGCTGAGGACTAAGGTATCGAGACTTTCAGTACACTAAGCTGCACCCACCAATATTAGGGTTTAGGACGATCATATATTCCTTAAATAGTACGTAGTACTTCCTCCTTCCCAAATACATGTCCAGGCCAAAAGCTAGGCAAACAACAAAACAGTAACCATGTTGTTTTTGCAATTACAATATGCTTAACCTGTGGGGATACCAGACATTGCTCCGAACAAAGAATCAAGTTAGCAGGAGTGTATGCACCAGCGGACTGAACGAAATCACTAAAGTTGGTTCAGAAATCAACTGACAAATAATGCAGCCTAGGAAAGAGCCATTTCTTTCTTTGTGTTTGCTCACCCAGAAATAAGACTTCTTAGTAAAGCTGATATTTTCTTTGCATTGATGCAATTTTTCAGTCCCTCGGTTATCAGGCAGAATAAACACAGGATTTCAAATGCAGAAGACTGAATAGCTACAGCAGAAGCAGATAAAAACTCGCAAAGTGGCACTGCATCACCGAAATCCAGAGGATTATAACATAAAAACAGACATTACAATAGTCTGATTGGGACTCTCAATACAGTAAAATGTTTAGAAATGAGATGCGCTAATATTGGGATTTAGGACACAATCCTTCATAGTATCATGGACAGGAAAACCAGACTTCAGAATAATAATTTAGCCACATGAAACTAATTCGTCTGCATTACGATATCTAAACAAACAAACAAAATAGTAACCATGTTCTTTGAAAACTGCAGTATGCTTAACATCTAAGGTTTCCGGGGATTGCTCCAAACAGAAAATCAAGCTAGCAGGAGCAAGGGCTGTAGGTAAAACTACTGCCCATCTGCACCTGCTAATGAGTCTGAGAAAAGTGGAACATAGGGTAGATAATCCGATGCCTTCTTTTCCCGAAGATTAAGGATTTGATGGAATTTCTGATGCTGCATATCGTATGATGCCAATGCATCAACATCACATGCTTCCAGAAAAATGGTGTCGCAGTCTGGATGAAAAGCAGCCACCTTGTACTCCACCTCCACCCCATTTATGTTCCGCAACTCATCATTGCTGACACTATGCTTCAAGACCCATTGTTTACTATCATAATCCTCTGTGAACCAGACTGATGCTACCTTGGTATTCTCCTTTTTCTTCTTGACCCTGGGTGCCGTAAAGTAGTGCAAGCACCCCTGTGATAAACCAATTCTACCACAAGTCCGACCACCAGATGGCACACGGATAGTTTTCCACACCTTCTCCTCCATGTCCAACGCTAGCAGCACAGCATCGTCCCTCATGTTATTGGGTAACAGCCAACCAAGCAAGTGCAGCATACCATGAAAGAAGACACTTGTAGCGCCAAACTGCAGGAGAAATTTATAAACCAAGAGGCTTTCTCTACGAATCCAAGCTCCAGATTTCGAAGAGTAGATGTTCACTCCTGTGATGCAACCCCCCTGACGGGCCCCCCTAAACTGAAGAACGTGGAAGTGTGACGAGACCGCTGGATCAAAAGCCAAACGAGCAAAGATGGGACGGTCGTTTGGCACCTCTGAGTTAGGGGGCAGGGCGGCCCACCTCTCGGTGGCCGGATTGCACATGATGTAATGGGATTCAAGTTCAACCGGCGCATTCTCATCCGTGGATGGAGAAGAAGGGGCCATGTAGCAGAGGCAGAGGAGGAGGCCATTGCACGTGTCCAGGACGTACAAGTCCTTGTTGGGTGGCAAGAAAGGGAGGGACATGTCCCCCGGCAGGGCTGAGCAGATGGAAAAGTCTGCGAACCGAAAGTAATGGACGCGGGGGCCTACCCCGTCGTAGGTGCTATAGAGGAAGCCCGCAAGAGTGTGGGGCAGTTTCTTGCGGTTGGCGGGGTCGGCGATGAGGTCGCGCCAGGACGGGGAGACGCACTTGAAGCGGTGGACGGACCTGGCGGGGAGGCGGGAGAGGATCTCCACGATGAGGTCGTCCGTCAGGAGGGCGGCCGCCTCCGCCGGACCGTCGGTCATGCTTGCCTCCCGCTTCTTCCTAGAGCTCTTCCTCCATGGCGCACCTTAAAAGAACAAGGGGTCAAGAGAAATCAATCTAGGGAAGAAGGACAAATTGATGGGGATTGGCTGACGCACCGGGCAAGACATTAAAGGTCAAAAAACACCTTAAAAAACCAATTATAAGGCATACAAAAGTCAAACTAAGTTGCATAACTAACAAGATCCCAAAAACACTTTTGAATATTGTTTTTGGGATCTTGTTAGTTATGCAACTTAGTTTGACTTTTGAATATTGTTTTCAGACGCCCCAGGCCATTGCCTGGGCGGCCTGGAGCCAGCTCTGCCGTTGGATGGGGAGGCAGCTCGCTGTCTCTCCGTGTACGTCTACCTTTGGCACCCCTAAAAAAAAGGAGAAATACCTTGGTTTGTCTAAAAAAAAAGAGGAGAAATACTTGGTCCCCTAAAAAAAACTCAAATGATAACGGCTATACATGTGGAGCGCTTCAAATTCGCGGGCTGTGCCTCGATTTTGGTGTGCCGGAGGTGTCGGAGTCGTACTTGGCGGCGGTCCAGACTCCCACAAAACCCCTTGATTTGCGTCCGATTTGCGGTAAAACGGACGCGCAAACACATCCCTTGCGTTGGATTGCAAAGTGCGTCTGGACAAATCGGTCCGGGAGTTTTGCGGATGTTTTTTTTAACACAGACGCAAGTGCTCATACACTCATCCCTATGAACGCACACATCCCTATGAACGCACACACCCACACCCTACCCCTTACCTTACATTATTTATTCTTTGTAACATGTACAAGGCAACATATGCACAAACACTGTCAACACATCAATCTGTATCAAGAACAACACAAATTCATCTTCACTTTTATTTCAATGGAAATTTCCATGGAGCGATGGATCATGGTATATAGCAGGGGTATTTTGTTCATGGAGCTTTATGGTTGTTAGTTGTAAAAGAGATACATCGGATTAATGTTGAACTCCTGAAAAATATGTTGTATCTCTTCCGATTTGTATTTGTCTATTCGTAGGTGAATATGCTTGCAAAGAGCTTATGCGTCTTTAGTCTAGTGGAATCAAATATTATCTTCAAACTGATGTGTTCTGTTAGAGTACTGCACAAAGCTACACTTTATTTCGTTTTCTCAAGATAAGCACTCATTTTGTAGTACACAAGATAACATGAATTGAAGATGAATATGTAAACTCGGTGCAAACGAATCTATTGTACACATACAGACAAATCTATCAGAAGGATTGTGATGTTCAAGTGAGTGAACGAAATCCTATGGAGATACATAGGGGAGCGTCTAGTTTGTTTTCCCATCTTATGACTCCCTTAATCTATTTTGTTTTCTGCAATGTCATGGAGGTTGGAGGGTCCAGGGTTACACTTGTGCACGTGTGATTCCATCTAATATATGTAGTGCCCGTGTGCACCTGGAATGCTGGAAAATCTTCCCGTAGTGCAACCTTTTAGGCCTAGTTTGGTAGTAAGGGATCCGCCCGGGATCCCCGTCGTTTCAGAAATAATGCACCCTAGGAAAGAGCCATTTCTTTCTTTGTGTTTGCTCACCCAGCAATAAGAATTCTTAGTGCAGCTGGTATTTTCTTTGCATTGATGAACATTTTCAATCCCTTAACAGGCAGAATAAACACAGGATTTCAAATGCAGAAGACTGAATAGCTACAACAAAAGCAGATAAAAACTCGCTAAGTGGCACTGCATCACCGAAATCCTGAGGATTATAACATGAAAAACAGACGGTACAATAGTCTGATTGGAACCTCTCAATACACTAAAATGTTTATAAATGAGACACACTAATATTGGGATTTAGGACACATAATCCTTAGAATAAACTAGCAGGAGCAAGGGCTGCACGTAAAACTGCAGCCCATCTGCGCCTGCTAATGAGTCTGAGAAAAGTGGAACATAGGGTAGATAGTTCGATGTCTTCTTTTTCCCAAGATTAAGGATTCGATGGAATTTCTGATGCTGCATATCATATGATGCCAATGCATCGACATCACGTGCTTCCAGAAAAATGGCGTCGCAGTCTGGATGAAAAGCAGCCACCTTGTATTTCACATCCAACTCCACCCCATTTATGTTCCGCAACTCATCATTGCTGACACTATGCTTCAAGACCCATTCTTTACTATCATAATCCTCCATGAACCAGACTGATGCTACCTTGGTGTTCTCCTTTTTCTTCTTGATCCTGGGTATCGAAGAGTAGTGCAAGCACCCCTGTGATAAACCAATTCTACCACAAGCCAAACCATCGGACGGGACACGGTTAGTCTTCCACACCTTCCCCTCCATGTCCACTGCTAGCAGCACAAAATCGTCGTTCACGTTAAGGGGGCACAGCCAACCAAGCAAGTGCAGCATTCCATGAAAGAAGACACTTGTAGCGCCACATTTCAGAAGAATTTTCTCAACCAAGAGGCTTTCTCTACGAATCCAAGCTCCAGATTTCGAAGAGTAGATGCTCACTCCTGTGATGCATCCCCCCCAACGGGCCCCCTTAAACTGAAGAACGTGGAAATGTGACGAGACTGCTGGATCAAAAGCCAAACGAGCCAGGGTGAGAGGTTCGTCTGGCGCCAGTGAGCCAGGCGGCAGGGCGACCCACCTCCGGGTGGCCGGGTTGCACACGACGAAATGGGCATCGAGTTCAACCGGCGCATTCTCATCCGTTGATGGAGAAGAAGGGGCCATGGAGCAGAGGCAGAGGAGGAGCCCATTGCAAGTGTCCAGGACGTGCAAGTCCTTGTTGGGTGGCAAGAAAGGGAGCGACATGTCCACCGGCGGGGCTGCGCCGACGGAGAAGTCGGCGAACCCAAAGTAATGGAAGCGGGGGCCTAGGCTGTCGTAGGTGCCGTAGAGGAAGCCGGCGAGGGTGTGGCGCAGCTTCTTGCGGTTGGCCGGGTTGACGATGAGGTCGCGCCAGGACGGGGAGACGCACTTGAAGCGGTGGACGGACCTGGCGGGGAGGCGGGAGAGGATCTCCAAGATGAGATCGTCCGTCAGGAAGGCGGCCGCCTCCGCCGGAGCGTCCGTCGTGCTCGCCTCTTTCTTCTGCCTAGAGATCTTCCTCTCCATGGCGCCGCTTGAAAAAACAAGGGGTCGAGAGAAATCAATCTAGGGAAGAAGGAAAAATTGATGGGGAAGTAGCTCGCGATCTCTCCGTGCGCGTGAGGAGAAATACCTTGGTTTGAGGCGGCGGCGTAAGCTGCGATTGTATGTGTAGACGCGGCGGCGGCGGCGGCGCTTCTCGGCGGCGTAGGGGATCGGAAAGAAAATGGGGATCGGAAAATGTTAGGCGTACCAGTGGGGGGTAGTGGATGATGTTGGGCCGCAACTACATTAGCAACGAAATACTGGGCCTCACCAGGCCCCTACCAGGGCCACGTCAGCCCCTCCACTTCTGTCTAACATTGCCTAAAAGAAACTTCCGTCTAGCATTGCCTAAATAAACTTGTTTTTCTAAGATTGCCTAAAAATACTTATGTCTACCTGTAAAAAAAACCTTGAATCTTTGTATTATCATTACGGGATTCTGTGGTTACCCGACATGGAATGAGAGACATTTATCTTGGGTTTATCTTCGCGATTTGCATAATCATGCCTCATATCCATGGGTGGTTATTAGGGATTCCAATGAAATATTATTCTCAAATGAAAAATAGGGTGGTAAGGCGACCTAATGCAATGATGCAAGATTTTTGTAATTTCTCAGCGAATTGCGATCTGGTTGATATGGGTTGCATTGGTGACACTTTTACTTGAAGATGAGGAGATACTAGGAAATGACTTGACTGCAAAGTCTATAATGTGCGGTGGGCTACTGATCATCACTCTCTGATCCTTGACACAGAATATTATGATGGGAATATATTATCCTCAGCGAAGTAGGGTGAAACAATTTGAAGCTAGATGGCTCCAAGAAGAGGCAGTAGCTGATATTGTGCATATTGCGTGGGAAAAGGCTGAACTGGCATGTATTGGACCATATCTAGCGTCTCGCACTCGCACAACACATGTTGACCTGCTTTTATCTGGGATCATGATATTTTGAAAGGACCTAAAAAGAATTAATAAGCTGAAGAAGGAATTGGAGAACCTACGATGTGGCCCTCTATCTATTGAATCTCGATCACGGCAAAAGGAAATTATTGTCCTCATGAAAAAATTGTTGGACTGAGAAGATATTATTTGGCTGCATAGGGGAAGAGCTAATTTTCTTATGCATGGGAGCATAACAAATCTTTTTTTCATAATGCGGCTACAACAAGGAATAAAAGAAAGCAAGTTAATTTTTTTTGATGATACTGGAGTCTAGCGTCAAGGTACGGAGTTGAAGAACCACATTTCAGGTTATTTTTCCAACCTTTTATTCTCTAAAGTTCTCGAACTAAATCAGGATGTCTTATCTCTCATTCGAAGGTGAGTTTCACACGAGATGAACAACACACTTCTAGCCCCTTATTATGTTGAGGATGTTTGTAAGACTCTTTTTGATATTGGAGATTTAAAGGCTCCGGACCCTGACGGACTTTATGCTATTTTCTATAAGAGACTTTGGTTCATGTTAGGGGAAGATCTAGTTGAAAAGTCCTTCAAGCGACGAATTTTTGTACCATCCCACCAAGGTGGAACGATACAACTGTTGTTATGATCCCAAAGGTCTATTCTCGACATAACGTGACACAATTCAGACCCATCAATTTGTGTAATGTGTTGTATAAGGTCATTTCAAAGACGGTGGTTGCACACTTGAAAGTTATATTACCAAAGGTAATTAGCCCGATTCAGAGTGCTTTTGTGCTAGGGAGGATGATTACAGATATTTTTTTAGTGGCCTATGAATATTTCCAGAAAATTAAGAACAAGAAGGATGTAAAAGAAGGTTTGTGTGCTATCAAGTTTGACATGCATAAAAGCTTATGATCAAGTTGAATGGATTTTGCTGAAGCTTGGATTCCATGTTAATTGGGTTAATTTGGTTATGCAATGTATATCTACTGTTGGATACAAGGTTTGATTTAATTTAGAATAGATTGAGTGTTTTAAACCCACAAGAGGATTAAGTTAGGGAGATCCATTATCTCCATATTTGTTTTTGTTGCGTACTGAGGGGTTGACTGTTGTTTTAACTCATGTAGAAGATGTATGTTCCTAAGGTTCAAGGTGGGATCGGATTTCGTGCTACCCGTTGTTTTAACCTAGCAATGTTGGCTAAACAGACTTCATCAGCTTGAAGTAATCATCATAGGGCCTAACAGACTAGTAGATCCATTCGTTCATGCATTTGAACTAATGTCACCGCATACGAAACCGGCGTTGGAAATACAGATTGAATAGCGCATCAAGGCAAAGTAGTCATCATATAGATTCATATGGCGCCATGCCCTTTGTGGATGCAAAAATTGATGCCTCTTTGTTGAACCCTTGTAGTTGAGAACATGCCCTCATGCTTTCCCCGTTTATTTTCAAGAATCACCTTCATCATCGTCGTTTCATCCTCATCTTCCTCATCATTTGACGAATACGAATACATGAAGGAATAGAAGCACACCTTGCTTGAATTAATCATGTTTGCTTCAAAGCAAACCGATGAGAAGGTAAAAAAATCGTTATGCCATTTGACCGACACTTGTCGGGCGTGGTGTCGACAATGAACGATGTCTGTAGTGGCAGAGGGTACCTGGTTGACAAATGGACCTGGATATAGATGCGTAGGCCAAGGTAGGCATGCGCATAGGTTTGGGTGGAGCAGCGGAGATCTGGCAAGACCTAGGCGGCATTTGCGGTACGATGGCTATCTCTTGGAGCGTGGATGCAGGGCACAAGGCGAGAGACAAATTGAAAATAGGGATGAACTCCAAATATAATAAGTTGTTTATTTATTGTTACAAAATTGTCACATATTGTTACAAAATTGTTACATACATTTAGTATATCATGAAGTCGTCTCCGGTACAACTTATATTTAAATTTTTTGGTTTACTAATGAACCATTTGAAACAATTTTTTGTCAAACATTAACATAATTTTTAAAGATAATTCATACTTTCTGAATTAAAGAAATACATTTTATCTATTTTAAAATAATAAATAATTGTCTTTTTCTCTAAATATATACTATATATTAACACATTTTTATTTTAAATTTTAATTTGATATAATTGAATTCAAGTTGTAGATTTATCATATTTATACATATCCATGGTAAAATAATAATCAAATAAGACGTATAATAAAATTAATTTAAATGATTTTTTACGTGAAATAATCGAGTATGTCATTGCTGACATCTAGTAAACTTAATTATAAATAATTGCTCACATATATTTATACGAAACATTTTTACTTCATTTTATCTCATATTCATTAATGTATGTCATATTTTTTTTTGATATACAATCTTAAATATTATTTAGATAAAACTATTAGAGTTAATGATGTATTCTTACTCTCCACAATAGTAAAGATATTGTTTTGCATGATTATAATATTTATTCATGTAAATACATTCGTTGTGCTAAACTACAACTATATTTGTCACAAAACATGTTTTTAGTACGGTGGGCTTTGTTTAAGAAAGTATTTTGTTATATTAGATTTTACCTTATTCTAAGCAAAGCAAAAGTACCACATTGCTTACAAATTAATTTATGCATTTTTATTGTTTTATTATAGTGTGTTTATGTGTCCTCATCATAGTATTTATGTCTTCTTATCCATAGTGATCTTATATATCTACAAAACTTAGTAGGGTGTTCTAGAGTATCTAAACCTAACAAATACCTTCATAGAGTTTTCCAATGTGCAAGAGTACCAAGTTTAGGTGTAAACAAATAAGTATGTTTAAAATGTTTGAGTTGCCAACAAGTAGTTTGTTTCTCGAATCTTCTCCACCACTATCTCACATTGTTATCTTTAGTCAAATTTCCCCTTTTTGTTTTTTAGATTCAAGATGAGGTAGGGTGGGGTCTTTTCTTTTTTACTTCGTACCAATATGATACCATTCATAACATGCCCGAATGGACTGTTCTCAAACCCGTCACTACATGATAAAGTTCTCAATATATAAACACAACAAGCTAACCGGACTCCAGAGAGCAACCTTATTATTCTCTTTCAACCAATTTTTTGCGGGTGTTCAGTCTCAACCTTAACAAATTCTGAAATGAATCGCACAACTGTAAAAACTAAAAGATATCCTAGACTGCAATAATAGCCTATCTCCATTCAGAGAGTTGAGCTTCCATATAGACAATTTACTTAATTTTCCATGATGGGCCCAACCAAGCTACTTGCATGACATGTAGCAGTTCTTTTCTTCATTAACCGCTAATGCCACATCATAATTCTAACTACCAAATAATGTGCTTCATCAGTTAGGCCCTTATTTCGGGAGACTTTGTCAGGTGCGGTTTTGTTACACAAGAGTTGTTCCAGTTGAAGTACTGAAGTTCAGGGAAGAGAAAAATACATGCCTTCAGATTTGCGCAACGATCTGCAACTGTATATGGCGATTCGTCAGTGATAAATGTCCCACCAAAGAGCCCTTGAAAATTGTAGAGAACTAGGTATGATAAATTCATATTGGTAAAATTATTATAGTACAACAAAGTACGATTGCCTCCATAGTGCAGATGAACTCCATTTTTTTATTAGCACAAGAAAATAGGGTTGCCTCAGTCAGTTTAGCTGTTCCATATTTTCTTTTGACTTTTTTGGACATAAATAAACAGGTTTAATGAACATGGCAAAACTGAATGATTTTTGTGATTTTTAAGGCCTGCAGAATGAATCGTTCCGTTTGGCATATATTGTCTCACTGGCCCTGTTTGGATGCATAGGTTAGAGTTAGTTTTTTGGGTTAGTTTAGGCTCAACTAACCCAAAAATATCCAAACAGGAAGGGTTAGTTTGGGTTGGATGCATCTAACCCACTTAAAAAAACTAACCCATCTAAGAGGTGCTTATTTGGTTCTCCTCGAGACCAATAAAAAAACACATTTTTTTTCTCTCGCTCTCCCCGCAGCAGCCCCGCCCTATCCTCCCGTTCCAACCCCATCATCTCTCCCGTCGCCCGTCACTTGATGGCAACAGTCGCGGCTCAGCTTGTCTTGACGGTCCCGTCGGCCTCGGCCAGTGTGGCTCCTTGTGCGAGGATGGCAGATTCGGCCCGGCGAGGCTTGAGGCAGTAGCGGCTCCTTGCCGAGCACATCCCGGTCTGCCTCGGTCAGCGCAGCTCTCGGCCAAATGATTGAGAAAGAGCATTTATTGTCAATTTAACCATGTCATCCAAACACCTATTTGGTTAGAGTTAGTTCATGATTAGTTCAGAGCTAGAATCTAAATCTAACTCTAACTAAGTTAGAGTATCCAAACAGGGCCACTGACCTGTACAACGGATTACTATTCCGTACGCTCAGCAAGTCTTGTAGTAGGGTGGTTCAGGTGACTAACCCAATTTGCTCCTTTGGAGTCAGCTCACTGAAACTCTGTCCATGGAAATATGCCCTAGAGGCAATAATAAAGTTGTTATTTATATTCCTTATATCATGATAAATGTTTATTATTCATGCTAGAATTGTATTAACCGGAAACTTAGTACATGTGTGAATACATAGACAAACAGAGTGTCCCTAGTATGCCTTTACTTGACTAGCTCGTTAATCAAAGATGGTTAAGTTTCCTAGCCATAGACATCAGTTGTCATTTGATGAACGGGATCTCATCATTAGAGAATGATGTGATGCACAAGACCCATCTGTTAGCTTAGCACTATGATCGTTTAGTTTATTGCTATTGCTTTCTTCATGACTTATACATGTTCCTATGACTATGAGACTATGCAACTCCGGATGCAGGAGGAACACTTAGTGTGCTATCAAGCGTCACAACATAAGCTGGGTGATTATAAAGGTGCTCTACAGGTGTCTCCGATGGTGTCTATTGAGTTGGAATAGATCGAGATTAGGATTTGTCACTCCGATTGTCGGAGAGGTATCTCTGGGCCCTCTCGGTAATGCAGATCACTATAAGCCTTGCAAGCAACGTGACTAATGAGTTAGTTGCCGGATGATGCATTACGGAACGAGTAAATAGACTTGCCAAAAAAACGAGATTGAACTAGGTATGGTGATACCGACGATCAAATCTCGGGCAAGTAACATACCGATGACAAAGGGAACAACGTATGTTGTTGTGCGGTTTGGCCGATAAAGATCTTCGTAGACTATGTAGGAGCCAATATGAGCATCCAGGTTCCGCTATTGGTTATTGACCAGAGATGTGTCTCGGTCATTGAGGGGGTCCTGGATTAGGGGGTGTCCGGATGGCCGGACTATGACCTTTGGCCGGACTCCTGGACTATGAAGATACAAGATTGAAGACTTCGTCCCGTGTCTGGATGGGACTTTCCTTGGCGTGGAAGGCAAGCTTGGTGATGAATATGTAGATCTCCTTCCGTTGTAACCAACTCGGTGTAACCCTAGCCCTCTCCGGTGTCTATATAAACCGGAGGGTTTTAATCTGTGGGAGGAACAACACTCATACCATAGGCTAGCTTCTAGGGTTTAGCCTCTACGATCTCGTGGTAGATCTACTCTTGTACTACCCATATCATCAATATTAATCAAGCGGGGTAGGGTTTTACCTCCATCGAGAGGGCCCGAACACAGGTAAAAACATCGTGTCCCTTGTCTCCTGTTACCATCCGCCTAGACGCCTATTCGGAACCCCTACCCGAGATCCGCGGTTTTGACACCGACATTGGTGCTTTCATTGAGACTTCCTCTGTATGCCGTCACCTTTAGGCCCGATGGCTCCTTCGATCATCAACGACGACGCGGTCCGGTGAGACTTTTCTCCCGGACAGATCTTCGTGTTGGCGGCTTTACCTGCGGGCCAATTCGCTTGGCCATTTGGAGCAGATTGAAAGCTTCGCCCCTGGCCATCAGTCGGATTTGGAAGTTTGAACTACGGCCGGCGTGCGTGGAGACTTGATCTTCACGGGTTCGAGCCACAGCCAAGCGCGCCCGCCTGCAGTTACGATGGGCATGATCTAGCTCTGCCGCCCGAGCGATTATCACGGAGGCCGCACGATGTCGCTCCGACCCTTAGCTCGGAGCCGATCACATTGCGTGTCGAGGGCGGGTGGCTGGACACCGCCTCGGGAGCTGCAATCTCTCTGGCGATCGAGCCTAAGACCATACCGTCGCTGCGAAGCTTCGCGACTCCGAGGTGCGGACTCCTTTCCGGACTCTGAACCTTCAGCGCCCCACCTTAATCGAATCTGATTGGGCACCGATAATGGAGTTCACCGCCGCGGACATCTTCGGCACTCTTCTTTCGGCGACATTCTGAATTCACTAAAGTCTCTCTCTTTATCGGGAGAGCCCGGCGAACTATGGTCGGAAGGTTGGGATGCGGACGTGAAGGAATTCAATGCCCACCCACCACCCACTTTGTAGCCATTGTCGATGATTTAACCGACATGCTTAACTTCGACTCCGAAGACATCGACAGTATGGACGACAATGTAGGAGGCAACAGAATCAGCGCCTATAGGCCATGGACAACCACCCCATCTCACGATGTATACATGGTTGATACACCTAAAGGAAGCGGCGGCGAGGAACAAAGGGGCAGCGAGGACCGTTCCTCGAAAAAGCAATCAAAGCGGCGGCGTAAGCGCCGCTCCAAACCCACCTCGGCGGAGAAAATAGCCATACTGAGCCCAGCCATAGAGCGAGGTGAACCGGCGGACGGAGAACATGCCATCGAGCAACCGCCCGAACAGGGCAACTTGGATAAACAACCCGTCCCGGCGAAGACAGCGATCCGGACGGCGTCACGCCCGGGCAAGTTCTTTGGAAGCAGAAGAACCTCCAAAAAAGGCTGCGTCGCCACGGGCGCGTAGCCTGAAAAAAAGCGGAAGCTCAAAACAGCGGAGGATGCACTCGAATTAGATGGAGCAAAGTACTCAACACCATGAGACAAATCTGGCGGCGATGCGTCGCACAAAGAAACTATCCGAGCGAAAATTATTGCGGAATTGATGATGAGGCCTTAGAGCCCCGCAATCAAAAAATAATAAGGAAGCCACCCGGTCGGACAAAGCGACCCCATGGCCAACCACCGTCACGGCAAAGGACGCCTCACACAAGCCGGCACGTGATCCGCACAAGGATTCGCATCAAAATGATGGCCCAACCAGATCTATCTATGGGCCAAGAAAGCAAGCTCTAGCAAGAAATGCAACACATCAAATATCCGAACATCGCGATGCGCCCAGATATAGAGGCGCCGCACACCCCTATGTTTCACCGATGAGGTCTTTGGATCATGAATTTCCGGTGAATTCAAGCCCGTAAACATAGAGGCATCTGACGGAACAACAGACCACAGAGTGCGGATTGAGGATTACATCCTCCACATACACATGGCTAGAGGAGATGATCTCCACGCCATAAAATACTTACCACTCAAACTCAAAGGGCCAGCCCGGCATTGGCTCAAAAGCCTTCACGAAAACACCATCGGAAGTTGGGAAGAGCTCGAGGATGCTTGTCGGGCAAATTTTCAAGGGACTTATGTCCGACCTCCGGATGCAGATGATCTAAGTCACATAACTCAACAACCCGGAGAGTCAGCCCGGAAACTCTGGAACAGATTTCTTACTAAAAAGAACCAGATAGTCGACTGTCCGAACGCCGAAGCCTTAACAGCTTTCAAACACAACATCCGAGACGAATAGCTCGCCAGACACCTCGGCCAAGAAAAGCCAAGAACAATGGCCGCATTAACAAGCCTCATCACCCGCTTTTGCGCAGGAGAGGACAACTGGTTGGCAAGATGCAGTACCAGCGACCCAAGTACATCCGAAGTTAGGGATGGAAGCGGGAAACCATAGCGCGGCAAGGACCGGCCAGAGACCAAGGAAACAGCCGAAGAGCATGGCGATCAACGCCCGGATTCAAAAGCCCTCGGCGAGAATCGAAAAAGCTGCCCCAAAGATACTTGAGGACGAGCTAGCTAACTTTAAAAAAATCTTGGACAAGATATGTCAAATACATAGTACTCCCGGGAAGCCTGCAGACCATACCCACAGAGATTGTTGGGTCTTCAAGCAATCCGAAAAACTCAACGCCGAACACAAGGGGCTCGAGACACCAAGAGAGGACGATGACGAACCCCACAAGCAGAGCACCGGAAAACAAAAGAACTTCCCACAAGAAGTCAAAACAGTAAATTCACTTCACGTGACAAAAAGGGAGAAAATAGTGGCGCCCATAGAGATACAGCCACACGGCCTATCCTGGAGGAGTCCCGCCACCGGGTTGTTAAAACCAATCACCTTCGACCATCAGGATTACTCTAGAAGTATCCGGAATGCAGGTTGGACTGCCTTGGTATTAGATCCGATAATTGGCCGGACTCCACTTGACACAAGTCCTAATGGACGGCGGCAAGGATTTAAACCGATATATCGAGGACACAATCCATAAGCTGGGGCAGACCCAACAACAATTCGCCAAAGCAACACTTCCTTTCAAGGTGACGCCTTGAGCCCAGATGCCCATTATGCGGGCTCTCTCTGTTAGAAGTTATGTTCGGCTCACCCGACAACTTCCGTCATGAAAAGCTAACCTTCCACATCGCACCATTTACAAGCAGCTATCAAGCACTCTCAGAGGCCAGCTTTCGCCCGCTTCAACGCAATACCGCATTATGCATCCCTTATACTTAAAATGCCCGGTCCACGAGGCATCATCTCATTAAAGGAAATATCGAGTGTTCCTCGAAAGCACGGAAGATTGTGCGGCTGCATTATGACCACACACTAAACCCGGCCTCATTAGGGCAAAGCACCTAAACAGGTCGTTCAGACCCTGGACATGGCTAGACGAGTCTGGCGTAAGGGCTTACTATCCGCATGCCCCCGTTCAAGGGGCTCCGCACATGTACAACAAGAGACAATAAAGCTCAATTTTATTCATTTTTTAAAAAAAACGTACTTTGTTTATTGAGAAAATTCCTTATTTGACACTGTATTAAAATCTGGTTCCTTATTTGACACTAAAAAAGTTTTTCTTCCCTATTTGGCACCAATCCTAAATTTTATTCCCTATACGACAATTCCGTCCATTTTGAGCCTAAATTACACGTAAAAGACCATTTTGCCCTCATGCGGTATGTGTGTGTATCTTGGCGTGTGTGCTGTTGCGTGCGTGGGTGCACGCAGCACATGTGTGCTGCTGCTACTGTGTGTGTGTGTTTGCTACTGCGTGTATGCGTGCGTGTGTGTGCTGTTGCGTTCCCTATGTGCTGCATGCGTGTGTGTGTGTGTGCTGCTGTGTATGTGTGTGCTGCTGTGTGCGTGTGCGGCGTTCATGTGTGTTGCTGCGTGTGTGTGCGTGTGTGTGTGTGTGCTGCAGCGCGTGTGTTGCTGCGTGTGTGCGTGCGTGCGTGTGTGTTGTTGCATGTGTATGTGCTGCTTCGTGTGTGCGCTACTTCCCCTGCGTGTGTGCGCTACTGCCCTGCACACACACATACCACATGAGGGGCAAAAGAGTCTTTTCAGGTGTCATTTAGGCTCAAAATGGACGGAAATGTCATATAGGGAATACAATTTAGAACTTGTGTCAAATAGGGAAGAAAAACTTTTTCAGTGTCAAATAAGGAAGCAGATTATAAGGTAGTGTCAAATAAGGAATTTTCTCTTGTTTATTTAATGTAACGTACATTTTCGCACGATCTTTTTTCAACTAAGTTCCTCTCTTTTACAGATGAACACCGTGCTACACCCGTACAGGATACGACACAACGGAGACACAGGCACAGACGTGCAGTAGGGACCCGTTGCAAGGATTCTTTTCAGATTAAGACTCTGCGTAAACCTTTTTTACTGTCTCTTGTTGATAAACATCCCCCGGTTTCTTGATATAACTTAAAGGTGGAGGCTGGCGTCTTGGCATCGGCCACATCAGACGTTTGCGCGTACCTAGACACCAGGGGCTTATTACTAAGGGCGTTATTCAGCCCGTTTTCATAAAGACCGAATACCTTAGGGAGTGTTCGGCGTCGCGAGTTTGGCCTTATATGCATCAGCTCCGAATCATGTCTTTTGTCAAATGTTGGGTTTGCCCAACTCCTGTGTTTTGCTGCCTTACGTTCCGCTCTATCGGCTAAGGCGGCACCAGGAGAACTACTGCGATTGTGCCCCGGTTCGCCGGGCGGGCACCTCGATGAGAAAGCCGCCAAACTGTCATGATGTAGCGTAAGACTAGTCAACCACTCGATGACCCATCGGAATCTTTAGGATTCCTCCGCGTTAACGGAAGGGTCGTTTCGGTCGAGCACATCTGGCGCCCGAATTGGCGGCGCGGTGCCCCTAGGGGCTATATAGTAGCCCCACTGTCTGGCTGAGTGAAAGTGATAAAGCATTATAGTCCGGTTGCCTAGTTCGCTGCGCTATCACCTCCTTTATAGGACCAAGAGTTGGATCAAGTGTGAGAATGCACCTTTTGCGAACACCCCGCATTATATGCGTGGGGGCTGAAGCTGAAGACTGCCATCTTTCAGGTTATATACACATATATCGTTAACGGCCGCACGGAGGTATTTTAATTCTTGCGAGCACAAGTATAAAAAGCTTTTATATTCCATCAAAACATTGTCTTACAATTATACATGTTATTGAACATGATGTCCTTCGAGCACTGCGTCTCTATTAAGCAGCGCCTGCAGAACTTCACGAAAATAGTGCTCGGCGGTATTTGGCTCCCGTCCGAATCTTGGGATGCAACGTCGGTGGTCTTCATCTCCGCCCGGTATGTCTTGACACGGGCTAGAGCCATCCGCGCACCCTCTATGCATCTTGACCTCTTCATTGCATTGATATGGGGCACCGCACCAAGGAACCGCTGCACCAAACCAAATAACTCTTGGCTCGAGGCCCCTCGGTCACAGATGACTCACGACTCCCTTCATGGCGAGTCCGGATAACCTATTCAGCTCCGCCCATTCGCCAATCGCCGGATAATGGAAGTGGGCGCTCTGGATTGTGGGCTGCGACCAAAAAAGCTTTTCCACTTCGTGATCCTTTTGATCCCGGAAGTGTTCAGCAGCGTCCGCGACTTGCCGCCAAATCCAGATAAGTATCCGCCGCACTCCGGCTGGTCCAAGCGAGCATACTTAGGATCCCCGAACTTCATCCGCGGCATAAAGGGCTTTCGACGCGATATCTCCGGCCCGACGTAGCTCACGCTTCATGGCTCTCATTGCGAGCGAGCATCCTTGGCCTCGGTAGTGGCTTTCTCTAGGTCCTATTGTTCCGCCCGATCTTCTTTTCAAGAAGCTTGCAGGCTGTCGTGACATCCTTCAACTTCACGCCATCTAGGCCATTTCCTTCCTGCTTGGCGATGAGCGGCTGTCGGCTTTCAGCTCTTGGCCGCCTTCAAGGCAGCCGCATCACTTTTTCGGCCTGCTCCTTGGCTCGGGCGAGTTCCGGACCGAAGGTTCTCCATGGCACCGGCACCATCTGCATCAAGCATACATGTTGTAAGGCAAGGTCATCAAACCGCCTTACCGGTGTCCGCGGAGAAAATTTCATACCTTGCGACTCGTCCAACCGCTTGTTGACAAAGCGCGATGTCGGCATCCGCCACGTCAAGTTGCCGCTTTAGCTCGGCAAATTCGCCGATCCGGCGTGCCGCCGGACACTTCACCACCTACATAGGAAAAGCGACATGTTATACTCGATTATGATCCCCGGTAGCAGCTGTCATCTTTGACAACGCACCGAGTCTCGAGGCTACTATCTATACTGAGCGCATCTTTTATATGCAGAACTGTCAAAAGGTACATCATTTCGCGTACCTCAAAACTTGTCAGTAAACTCCTGACGGCCTCGTGCAACCCGCTCTCCGCGGATGAAATCCTTTCAATCACCGTGCACATCAATGCACGATGTTCTTCTGAGATAGGCTTCGCCCGAGCAGATCCTTCAAATCCTCCGGCACGTGCACGGGCCGGTTGCCGGACTCGTCGATGGCCTTTTTGAAGGTGCAGCACGGAGGGCTTTGGGGAGCCATACGGCTGCTTTTCCGCCCCTGCGGATTCGGGAAACCCTCCGCGACGACACCTCAGGGTCGCCCGCCTCGCAAGGCGGTAAGGCAGGAGGCGGCATTCCGCTATCCATCATCTACGTACGAAGATCCCCTGAAGATGAGCTCAGCTGCGAAGGGCGGAGATCCTAACTACAAGGTAAAAATTAAGTTGTCTTTCTCGGGAATAAAATAGGGATGTCTCTTATTTGGAAACTCCCTCTCTACTTACGGCTCATTGGAGGCTGATCCCCTTGAGGGTGCAGTGCGGCCGAGGCACTTCCGTGTGAGACCCTCGGCGAAGATCTCTTCCCCGCTTTGAGACCATGGTCTCCGGGTCTTGAGGCGGTCCTCTTCTTTCCCTGGATGGAGGGATTCTCGATCCCTTCTTGAGAGCAGTAGCTTCCTTGTTCCCCTTCGCCTTCTTCCAAGGCGCAACCTCCAAGATCCTGGTTAACATGGGATCCGCGTGGTCTTGGGGAGGGGGGGCCGACACTGATCAGCTTTGCTTTCGCTATCCACTCCTGTTTAAAGGACAGCTCCTTTAAGGGCAATTTTATGACGAATATACGGATGGCGTGTCAAGATGCAGGCTACTTACTTGAGTATCCGGCGATTGCAGCTTAGACATGCGTCCTCGGTCAAGTCCGGACACATTGCTTGTGATCTGAAGAACAATTCATGCATCTCCATGGGCGTCATGCCCGTAAAGTGTTGGAGAGCTCGTCGTCCCTCCGGATTAAACTCCCAAAGTGAGGCGGAGGCGGCGTTTGCGGTGGCAAAGTGCGGCGAATCAACATGACCAAGACCACTACGCATAGGTTGATGTCTCTTTCCAGGAGATCTTGAATGCGGCCCTGCAACAAGGGCACGTCCTTGGACGGCCCCCAGTCGAGCCCTTTATTGACCCATGATGCCAGCCGTGGGGGAGGACCCGAGCGAAAGACAGGAGGCGCCACCCACTTGGTGCCCCTGGGCGCTGTGATATAAAACCACTCGTTGCCATAAGCTGAACTCCTCTTGAAAAGAGCCCTCGGGCCATGGGCGTCGGCATTCTTGCTTATAACAGCCCTCCAGACTCCGCTTGCCGCCCTTGATCATCTTTGGCTCTACTTTGAAGGTCTTGAGCCACAATCCGAAGTGAGGGGTAATGCGGAGGAAGGCTTCGCACACGACGATGAACGATGAGATGTGGAGGATGGACTCCGGATCCAAGTCGTGAAATTCTAACCCATAATAAAACATGAGCCCCCTCATGAAAGCCTAACCCCCGAAGGAAGTGAGACGCGAACACCACGCTCTCACCAGGCTTGGGAGTGGGAATAACTTGCCCTTGAGCAGGCAGCCTATGCGAGATTTCGCGGTTAAATACACAGCATCTCTCGGCTTTAGCACGTCTTCTTCCGTAGCGGAGGAAGGCATCCACCGACCTTGAAGGTCGGAGCCGGACATCATCGAAGGTCCGGCGCCTAAATCTGGAGCTTTGGGTGTTGGAACTCGAGGCGAGGCGGACTCGATTGAGATTGAAAGAAAGGAGTAGAGCCTTGGTCTCTTTATAAAGAGGTTGAATACCAAGAGCTCTCCCGTGACCGTTTGGGGACTCGCCCGATAGAGGAGGCGTGCCAGCGGGCGCGATTAGATTACCACGTCCGTATTGATGAGAATCCCGGAATAAGGGGACACGATCTCTGCTTTGACAAGGCGTGCCAAGGAAACCGCCTCGCTAAACGCTGAGGTGGGACAGTAAAACGATTGAATAAAGGCTTGGCCGTGGTGTGATGACACGCATGGAATACGTCGGTGATTGGATTTGTGTAAATATTATTCTCTCTATGGTATTATGTAGAAATTATTTTGCAGAGCGGACACTATCCTTGTGTTCAAAATCTTCTATGAAGTATTAGGAGGAACCCGCCTTGCAATGCCGAAGACAAACTACGGCGCGGACTCGTCGTCATTGAAGCTGGTTCAGTGGGGCTCTTGAGGAGTCCTGGATTAGGGGGTGTCCGGATGGCGGACTATGACCTTTGGCCGGACTCCTGGACTATGAAGATACAAGATTGAAGACTTCGTCCCGTGTCCGGATGGGACTTCCCTTGGCGTGGAAGGCAAGCTTGGCGATACGGATATGTAGATCTCCTTCCATTGTAACCGACTCTGTGTAACCCTAGCCCTCTCCGGTGTCTATATAAACCGGAGGGTTTTAGTCCGTAGGAGGAACAACAATCATGACATAGGCTAGCTTCTAGGGTTTAGCCTCTCTGATCTCGTGGTAGATCTACTCTTGTACTACCCATATCATCAATATTAATCAAGCAGGAGTAGGGTTTTACCTCCATCGAGAGGGCCCGAACCTGGGTAAAAACATCGTGTCCCTTGTCTCCTGTTACCATCCGCCTAGACGCACAGTTCGGGACCCCCTACCCGAGATCCGCCGGTTTTGACACCAACAGTCATGTCTACAAAGTTCTCGAACCCGTAGGGTCCGCACGCTTAACGTTCGATGACGATTGGTATTATGAGTTTATGTGATTTGATGTACCGAAGGTTGTTCAGAGTCCCGGATGAGATCACGGACATGATGAGGGGTCTCGAAATGGTTGAGACATAAAGATTGATATATTGGAAGGTTATATTCGGACACCGGAATGGTTCCGAAGTGTATCGGGTATTTTCTGGAGTACCGGGAGGTTACCGGACCCCCCCCCCCCCGGGGGCTTAACGGGCCACAATGGGCCTTAGTGGAGAAGAGAGAGGGCCAGCCAAAGGTGGAACGCGCCCCCCTTGCCCAGTACGAATTGGACAAGGGGAAAGGGGGCGCCCCCCCCTCCTTCCTTCTCTTCTCTCATATTTCCCTTCTTCTCCTTCTTGGACTAGGAAAGGGGGAAACCTACTCCTACTAGGACTAGGAATCCTCCCCTTGGGCGCGCCCCTTGTGGACGGCCCTCCTCCTCCTCCCTCCTTTATATCACGAGGGAGGGGCACCCCATAAACGCACAAGTTGATCTTTAGCCGCAGTGCGGTGCCCCTCCACAGTTTTACACCTCAGTCATATCGTCGTAGTGCTTAGGCGGCGCGCCGGTAACTTCATCAACACCGTCTACCACGCCCGTCGTCTTGTGGAACTCTCCTTGGCCTCAACCGGATCTAGAGTTTGAGGGACGTCACCGAGCTGAACGTGTGCAGATCACGGAGGTGACGTGTGTTCGGTACTTGATCGGTTGGATCGCGAAGACGTTCGACTACATCAACCGCGTTACTTAACGCTTCTGCTTTCGGTCTATGAGGGTACGTGGACACACTCTCCCCGCACGTTGCTATGCTTCTCCTAGATAGGTCTTGCATGATCGTAGGCAATTTTTTTGAAATACTACGTTCCCCAACAGAAACCGTACTCACTTGCATCATTTTAGGTATATTTAGTTCTGATAGCGAGTGGTAGTATAGGAAAGTAGAAACCATATATTCACCTTAATCCCAAAGAGATGTTTCAATTAGTTTCCCATAAGAAAAAAAGTAGGTACGTCTCTAGTTCCTTAACTACTGAACTAACTACTAAACACCAACAAATCAGAAGCAACAACCTTCTTCCCATCGGCGATAGATATCTGATACGTCTCCAACTTATCTACAATTTTTTATTGTTCCATGCTATTATATTATCTGTTTTGGATGTTTAATGGGCTTTATGATGCACTTTTATATTAGTTTTGGGACTAACCTATTAACCGGAGGCCCAGTGCAAATTGCTATTTTTTTGCCAATTTCAGACGGAATCCAAACGGAATGAAACCTTCGGGAGAATCGTTTTTGGAACAAACACAATCCAGGAGACTTGGAGTGGACGACAAGGAAGCAACGAGGCGTCCACGAGGTAGGAGGGCGCGCCCAGGTGGGTAGGTGCGCCTCCACCCTCGTGGGCCCCTCGTGGCTCCACCGACCTACTTCTTTCGCCTATATATACTCTTATACCCCGAAAACATCTAGGAGCACCACGAAAACCTATTTCCACCACCGCAACCTTACCGTAATTGTGAGATCACATCTTAGGGCCTTTTCCTATGCCTCACGAGGGGGGCATCGATCATGGAGGGCTTCTACATCAACACCATAGCCTCTCTGATGATGTGTGAGTAGTTTACCATAGACCTTCGGGTCCATAGTTATTAGCTAGATGGCTTCTTCTCTCTCTTTGGATCTCAATACAAAGTTCTCCTCGATCTTGTTGGAGATCTATTCGATGTAATTCTTTTTGCAGTGTGTTTGTCGAGATCCGATGAATTGTGGGTTTATGATCAAGATTATCTATGAACAATATTTGATTCTTCTCTGAATTCTTATATGTATGATTTAATATCTTTGCATGTCTCTTCGAATTATCAGTTTGGTTTGGCCTACTAGATTGATCTTTCTTTCAATGGGGAAGTGCTTAGCTTTGGGTTCAATCTTGCGGTGTTCGATCCCAGTGACAGAAAGGGACCGACACGTATTGTATTGTTGCCATCGAGGATAAAAAGATGGGGTTTATATCATATTGCTTGAGTTTATCCCCCTACATCATGTCATCTTGCTTAATGCGTTACTCTGTTCTTATGAACTTATTACTCTAGATGCATGCTGGATAACGGTCGATGTGTGGAGTAATAGTAGTAGATGAAGAGTTGTTTCGATCTACTTGTCACGTACGTGATGCCTATATACATGATCATTCCTAGATATTCTCATAGCTATGCACTTTTCAATCAATTGCTCGACAGTAATTTGTTCACCCACCGTAGAGTTTGCTATCTTGAGAGAAGCCACTAGTGAAACCTATGCCCCGCGGGTCTATTTTCCATCATATTAATCTCCCCCCAACGTGTGATTTCTAGCGCCGTTCTTTTATTTTGCAATCTTTATTTTCCAATCTATACCATAAAAATACCAAAAATATTTATCTTATTATCTCTATCAGATCTCACTTTTGCAAGTGGTCAGTGAAGGGATTGACAACCCTTTATCGCTTGGTTGCAAGGTTCTTATTTGTTTGTGCAGCACGAGGATTTGCGTGTAGTCTTCTCTTTGGATTGATACCTTGGTTCTCAAAAACTGAGGGAAATACTTACGCTACTTTGCTGCATCACCCTTTCCTCTTCAAGGGAAAACCAACGCATGCTCAAGAGGTAGCAAGAAGGATTTCTGGCGCCGTGCCGAGGAGATCTACGCTCAAGTCAAGACATACCAAGTACCCATCACAAACTCTTATCCCTCGCATTATATTATTTGCCATTTGCCTCTCGTTTTCCTCTCCCCCGCTTCACCTTTGCCTTTGCCTTTTCTTCGCCATCTCCCCGTATGTCTTTTTGTTTGTGTTTCCATGTGCCTTCTATTTGCTTGCATCTTTGCTTGCTAAAAATCTATTGATATGGATCCACTTAAAGTGTTATACTTGGATCATCTTTGATCCTTATGCACTCGTGCTGAAACCCCAACCAGCCTAGTTCATGGGAAATCTTTAGATGAGCATGCTCATTTTAAAGGCCACCGTTTATGCGAAAAGAGGAAACTCTTATGGGATCAAATAAACAGATTGATGTGTTATGCTTGGAATCTTTGTGAAATTTATGATTTTACTTGTTGCTCTAAGAACCCTAAAAAACGCCTTCCCTACCTATGTGAGTTTAATGAAAATGAAATATTATCTTCTTATGCAAAGGGTGTTTATAGTTACTATGATATCGAACAAATTGAAGAATTTGTTGCTTTTAAGGGTGCTTATGAAGTTGCTTCTTTGAATGAAAAGTATGATATTACTCTCTACGAATCTGAAAATTTTGACATACTTAAATATTGCTATGAAAACTATGCTCATAATGTCTATGTCAAAGAATTTATTGAGAGAATGAACGTTGCTTTGGAAGAAAATAATAGTTTTGCTGTGACTACTATTTGTTGCAATGATCATGATTGGGGTGATTCTTCTTTTGATCTTGAAAATTTATTTAAGCCCCATGATGAATATGAGATTGATAATAGTGTTTGCAATAATATTGAAAGTGGGTTTGGAAGAGTGTCAACTTTAGATCCCACATATTTGGAGAATGATCAATCTTATGGTATTTTTGATAAAAGTGGGTTTGGAGAGGTCATGACTTTAGTTAATGTTAATCCCACTATTTTGGAAGGGTGTCAACTTCGCATGCATGTGGATCGTGTTGAGAATATGTTATATGATAGTTATTTTGTTGAATTTTCTTATGATCCTACATGTAATTATGATGAGAGAGGAAAATATGGTTGTAGAAATTTTCATGATAATAAATTACCTCTCCTTATGTTGAGATTGCTATTGTTTCTTTCCGCTTCCTTGCATATGCTAGTTTTTGCTTGCTATGATAATTTGTTTGCGTATAATATGCCTATGCATAGGAAGTATGTTAGACTTAGATTTGTTTGTCACATGTTTCATGATGCTCTCATTGCGCTTAAATTCTTGTGTTTCATGTGCGCATCATCGAAATCTCAATGCCTAGCTTGGGGCGTTAAACGATAGCGCTTATTGGGAGGCAACCCAATTTTATTTTTGTTCTTTGCTTTTTGTTCCTGTTTAGTAATAAATAATTCATATAGCCTCTGTTTAGATATGGTTTTGTGTTTAAATTAGTGTTTGTGCCAAGTAGAACTTTTAGGATAACCTACGGCGATAGTTAATTTCATCTTGATGAAAAACAGAAACTTCTGCACGCACGAAATTAGTTTTCATAAATCACAGAAACGTGCTTCTCAGTTGATTATTTTTGCAGAAGATTAATAAACAAATTTCTTAGGACTTCCTAATTTCTCAGGATTTTTGGAGTAACAAAAGTATTCGAAAGTTGCAGATTGCTACAGACTATTCTGTTTTTGACAGATTCTGTTTTTCGTGTGTTGTTTGCTTATTTTGATGAATCTATGGCTAGTATCGGGGGGTATAAACCATAGAGAAGTTGGAATACAGTAGGTTTAACACCAATATAAATAAAGAATGAGTTCATTACAGTACCTTAAAGTGGTGGTTTGTTTTCTTATACTAACGAAGCTCATGAGATTTTCTATTGAGTTTTGTGTTGTGAAGTTTTCAAGTTTTTGGGTAAAGATTTGATGGATTTTGGAACAAGGAGTGGCAAGAGCCTAAGATTGGGGATGCCCAAGGCACCCCAAGGTAAAATTCAAGGACAACCAAAAGCCTAAGCTTGGGGATGCCCCGGAAGGCATCCCCTCTTTCGTCTTCTTCTATCGGTAACTTTACTCGATGCTATATTTTTATTCACCACATAATATGTGTTTTGCTTGGAGCGTCTTGTATGATTTGAGTCTTTGCTTTTTAGTTTACCACAATCGTCCTTGCTGTACACACCTTTTGAGAGAGACACACATGAATCGGAATTTATTAGAATACTCTATGTGCTTCACTTATATCTTTTGAGCTAGATAATTTTGCTCTAGTACTTCACTTATATCTTTTAGAGCACGGTGGTGGTTTTATTTTGTAGAAATTATTAATCTCTCATGATTCACTTATATTATTTTGAGAGTCCTTTAGAACAGCATGGTAGTTTGCTTTGGCTATAAAATTAGTCCTAATATGATAGGCATCCAAGATGGGTATAATAAAAACTTTCATAAAAAGTGCATTGAATACTATGAGAAGTTTGATGCTTGATGATCGTTTTGAGATATGAGGATGGTGATATTAGAGTCATGCTAGTAGAGTAGTTGTGAATTTGAGAAATACTTGTGTTGAGGTTTGCAAGTCCCGTAGCATGCACGTATGGTAACCGTTGTGTGACAAATTTGAAGCATGAAGTATTTCTTTGATTGTCTTCCTTTGTGTGGAGGTCGGGATCGCGCGATGGTTAACTCCTACCAACAGTTCCCCTAGGGGCATGCGTGTAGTACTTTGTTTTGATGATTTGTAGATTTTTGCAATAAGTATGTGAGTTTTTTATGACTAATGTTGAGTCCATGAATTATACGCACTCTCACCTTTCCATCATTGCTAGCCTCTTGATTGCAGTGCATTGCCATTTCTCACCTTGAGAGTTGGTGCAAACTTCGCGGGTGCATCCAAACCCCGTGATATGATACGCTATATCACACATAAACCTCCTTATATCTTGCTCAAAACAGCCACCATACCTACCTATTATGGCATTCCCATAGCCATTCCGAGATATATTGCCATGCAACTTTCCACTGTTTCATTTATTATGACACGCTTCATCATTGTCATATTGCCTTGCATAATCATGTAGTTGACATCGTATTTGTGGCAAAGCCACCATGCATAGTTTTTCATACATGTCACTCTTGATTCATTGCCCATCCCGGTACACCGTCGGAGGCACTCATGTAGAGTCATATTTTGTTCTAGTATCGAGTTGTAATCATTGAGTTGTAGATAAATGAAGTGTTATGATCATCATTAATAGAGCATTGTCCCAAATAAAAAAAGAAAAAAGAGAAAGGCCAAAGAAAAAAAGAAAGGCCCAAAAAAATAAAAAAAATAAAAGGGACAATGCTACTATCCTTTTTTCCACACTTGTGCTTCAAAGTAGCACCATGATCTTTATGATAGAGAGTCTCTTTCTTTGTCACTTTCTTATACTAGTGGAAAATTTTCATTATAGAACTTGGCTTGTATATTCCAACAATGGGCTTCCTCAAATGCCCTAGGTCTTCGTGAGCAAGCAAGTTGGATGCACACCCACTTAGTTTCTTTTGTTGAGCTTTCATACATTTATAGCTCTAGTGCATCTGTTGCATGGCAATCCCTGCTCCTTGCATTGACATCAATTGATGGTCATCTCCCTAGCCCGTTGATTAGCCGCGTCAATGTGAGACTTTCTCCTTTTTTGTTTTCTCCACACAACCCCCATCATTATATTCTATTCCACCCATAGTGCTATGTCCATGGCTCATGCTCGTGTATTACGTGAAAGTTGAAAAGGTTTGAAAAAATTAAAGTATGAAACAATTGCTTGGCTGAAACCGGGGTTATGCATGATTTGAGTATTTTGTGTGACGAAGATGAAGCATAGCCAAACTATATGATTTTGTAGGGATGAACTTTCTTTGGCCATGTTATTTTGAGAAGACATGGTTACTTTGTTAGTATGCTTGAAGTATTATTACTCTTATGTCAATATTAAACTTTTGTTTTGAATCTTTCGGATCTGAACATTCATGCCACAATAAAGAGAATTACTTAGAAAATTATGTTAGGTAGCATTCCACATCAAAAATTCTGTTTTTATCATTTACCTACTCGAGGGGCGAGCAGGAATTAAGCTTAGATGCTTGATACGTCTCCAACGTATCTATAATTTTTTATTATTCCATGCTATTATATTATCTGTTTTGGATGTTTAATGGGCTTTATTATGCACTTTTATATTATTTTTGGGACTAACCTATTAACCGGAGGCCCAGTGCAAATCGTTGTTTTTTGCCTATTTCGGTGTTTCGCAGAAAAAGAATATCAAACGGAATCCAAACGGAATGAAACCTTCGGGAGAATCATTTTTGGAACAAACACAATCCAGGAGACTTGGAGTGGACGTCAAGGAAGCAACAAGGCGGCCACGAGGTAGGAGGGCGCGCCCCCACCCTCGTGGGCCCCTCGTGGCTACACTGACCTAGTTCTTTCGCCTATATATATATATACTCTTATACCCCGAAAACATCCAGGAGCACCACGAAACCCTATTTCCACCGCCAACCTTCTGCATTGTGAGATCCCATCTTGGGGCCTTTTCCGATTCTTTCACTTGGGGGAATCGATCATGGAGGGCTTCTACATCAACACCATAGCCTCTCCGATGATGTGTGAGTAGTTTACCATAGACCTTCGGGTCCATAGTTATTAGCTAGATGGCTTCTTCTCTCTCTTTGGATCTCAATACAAAGTTCTCCTCGATCTTCTTGGAGATCTATTCGATGTAATTCTTTTTGCGGTGTGTTTGTCGAGATCCGATGAATTGTGGGTTTATGATCAAGATTATCTATGAACAATATTTGATTCTTCTCTGAATTCTTATATGTATGATTTAATATCTTTGCAACTCTCTTTGAATTATCAGTTTGGTTTGGCCTACTAGATTGATCTTTCTTGCAATGGGAGAAGTGCTTAGCTTTGGGTTCAATCTTGCGGTGTTCGATCCCAAAGGATGTAAAGGGAACCGACATCGTATTGTATTGTTGCCATCGAGGATAAAAGATGGGGTTTATATCATATTGCTTGAGTTTATCCTCTACACCATGTCATCTTGCTTAATGCGTTACTCTGTTCTTATGAACTTAATACTCTAGATGCATGCTGGATAGCGGTCGATGTGTGGAGTAATAGTAGTAGATGCAGAATCGTTTTGATCTACTTGTTACGGACGTGATGCCTATATACATGATCATGCCTAGATATTCTCATAACTATGCACTTTTCTATCAATTGCTCGACAGTAATTTGTTCACACACCGTAGAATTTGCTATCTTGAGAGAAGCCACTAGTGAAACCTATGGCCCCCGGGTCTATTTTCCATCATATTAATCTCCCGCCAACGTGTAATTTCTAGCGCCATTCTTTTATTTTGCAATCTTTACTTTCCAATCTATACCATAAAAATACCAAAAATATTTATCTTATTATCTCTATCAGATCTCACTTTTGCAAGTGGCCATGAAGGGATTGACAACCCCTTTATCGCGTTGGTTGCAAGGTTCTTATTTGTTTTTGCAGGTATGAGGGATTTGCGTGTAGTCTCGTACTGGATTGATACCTTGGTTCTCAAAAACTGAGGAAAATACTTACGCTACTTTGCTGCATCACCCTTTCCTTTTTAAGGGAAAACCAACGCATGCTCAAGAGGTAGCAATATCTCACAAGTACTAAAAGGAAGAACGACACAATAAGTTATGATCCAACACATATATGAACTGCAATTCCAATATAGCTTCAAATAAATTTCAACATTTTGAGCAAGCACAAGAAGAACTGTGATGGAAAATATAGTCACAAGTCCCGCACTCACATTCTGCATCCCGCCATTGAACAAAGAAGCATGCATCATCAGTCCTCACCATGTATTTCTATATTGGAAACACATAAGTAAGACCATAAACATGCCGTTACCGAGGATCTATCTTTGTCCCTTGATTCGAAACCGAGGAAAGCGTGTGCTCGACAAAATTCCTTGACTTTGATCTCATAGGGTTGGCTAAAATATTCCTACCAATAATTGCACAACAATCCATCACCAATTAGTGCTTGAAATGTAAGAACTTGTTTGCCTTCACAGTAGCAGGGCTACGGCTCTAAATGCTCGAAGTATCTAAGCATTCTTAAGTACAAAGCAAATATGTCTCAGATTGTAGTCACATACATGGTTCGGATATAATTGAAAATGTGACATCACCTATGTACTGAGCAAACTAATCAGCACATTCATGCGTGTAGACTCGATTTTTCTGTCGCAGTGCCAACCCATGAGCTCGAAAGACCCTGTCGAGCGATGGATACGAATGATGAAATCCGATTCTCTAACATGTACATGTGCCATGCATGCATCTAGTCTTTTTTCTACTATCAACAATGTTCATTGACACAATGACACCTGCCAATTGTAGCACGGAATCATCAATAATGCATACATAGTACTAACACTACTGAAGATAAAGAAAGGGCAAACATTGAAGCCACATGAAACATGTACATTTGATAGAACTGAAGCTACTAAATGAGATAGCCACAACATCTAACTGACCATGAACACTTCATTGAGAATGATAAAAAAATAAGCGTTTAGACCAAAGGACAGAGACAGAGAGGGGCAGCCAGGTTCAAATCGGCCTCGCCATTCCGCCACCCGCCGCTGCCGGTGAAGAACTCCCAACCTTCCATGGCGCATAATCAAAGCATGGACACCCACTCACCAAATTTCGCAAGGCCGCTACTCCTGCTCTGGCTTCCCTGCTTATTCTCCTTCCCCGCAGCCTTCTCTTCTATGCTATCCGTCCCCATCCGCGCTCGCTGCCATTCCCCATCCTTGGGGCTCGGCTGCTCGCCGGCATCTGAGAGAGAGTGAAAGGAATATTCTGGACTATAGATAAAGGGGAGGGGCAACTTACAGAGCTCGTCACCGTGATCGTTCTTGGGTATCCACGCGTCGTCGTCGATCCGAAAGTTTAGCCGCCTCCGCCGAATGCACCGTGCTGCAAGGGCAGCTTCTCTGTGGCCCACATCAGCACTAGCGTGTCCTGGAGCTGGAGCAGCGTCGGCGGCACCGTCTCGGTGCCCGGCGAACTGTGCACGTGCGAGGACTGCCCAGCCAACGGGTCCGCCATGATTCTCCGCGGGCGCCAATCCCCCACTGCTCAAAAAGAGAGTAAAGAAGCAGCAAAAGAAAAAGGGAGGATGGCACTAGGGCTGGACACGAGCCGAGCCGAGTTCAGACCGAGCCTGCCTTTGGCTCGCCTCGTTTTTTGCGGCTCGGCTCGTTTTGCCTCTGGCTCGGTCCAACCCGAGCAGCTCGTGTCGATGAATGGATAGATGAATGCTGCTGCTTGGGGCGGCGGACGCTTGGCTAGCGACGAACAGCGGCGTCCGATGCGGCGATGACAGGGCGCGTCCGCCGTCGGTGCTGAGAGCGCCGTCTAGTGTCGGGCGTGGCGAGGACGACGACGGCATCAGGCATGGCGAGGACGACGACGGCAAGGGATGGGAAGAAAGGAGAGAGTACCTGCTCGTCACGTTCGGCAAGAAACTAGGGGAAGCACGTCCGCTGGCGTTTAGTGTGATGAGGAAAGGCCGCGTCACCTGTCGCCATCGATCCATTTTTTGCGGCGCGGCGAGGTGAGGGATGAGGCGTGATACGTCTCCAATGTATCTATAATTTTTGATTGCTCCATGCTACATTATCTACTATTTTGTACTATATTGGGCTTTATTTTCCACTTTTATATTATTTTTGGGACTAACCTATTAACCGGAGGCCCAGCCCGTAATTGCTGTTTTTTGCATATTTCGGTGTTTCAAGAAAGCGGAATTTCAAACGGAGTCCAAACGGAATGAAACCTTCGAACGTGATTTTCTCACCGAACGTGATCCGGAGATTTGGACCCTACTTCAAGAAGTAATGAGGCGGTCACGAGGGTAGGAGGCGCCCCACAGGCGCGCCCACCTCGTGGGCCCCCTGCTCCACCGACGCATTCTTCCTCCTATATATACCTACGCATTCTCGACGGACCAAATACGGAGCCAAAACCCTAATTCCACCGCCGCAACTTTCTCAGATCCACGAGATCCCATCTTGGGGCCTGTTTTGGAGCTCCACCGGAGAGGGCCGTCATCACGGAGGGCTTCTACACCATCATAGCCCCTCCGATGAAGTGTGAGTAGTTTACCTCAGACCTTCGGGTCCATAGTTAGTAGCTAGATGGCTTCTTCTCTCTTTTTGGATCTCAATACAATGTTCTCCTCTCTTGTGGAGAGATCTATTCGATGTAATCTTCTTTTTGTGGTGTGTTTGTTGAGACCGATGAATTGTGGGTTTATGATCCAGCTTATCTATGAATAATATTTGAATCTTCTTTGAATTCTTTTATGTATGATTGAGTTATCTTTGCAAGTCTCTTCAAATTATCCGTTTGGTTTGGCCAACTAGATTGGTAGTTCTTGCAATGGGAGAAGTGCTTAGCTTTGGGTTCAATCTTGCGGTGACCTTACCCAAAGGATGTAAAGGGTTGCAAGGCACGTATTGTATTGTTGCCATCGAGGATAACAAGATGGGGTTTTATCATATTGCATGAATTTATCCCTCTACATCATGTCATCTTGCTTAAGGCGTTACTGCTTTTTAACTTAATACTCTAGATGCATCTTTGGATAGCGGTCGATGAGTGGAGTAATAGTAGTAGATGCGTAATCGTTTGATCTACTTGTCTCGAACGTGATGCCTATATACATGATCATACCTAGATATACTCATAATTATGCTCAATTCTGTCAATTGCTCAACAATAATTTGTTCACCCACCGTAGAATACTTATGCTCTTGAGAGAAGCCACTAGTGAAACATGTGGACCCCGGGTCTATTTTCATCATATCCATCTCCATCACTTTAATACTTGCTTTGTTTTTACTTTGCCTTTTAATTTTCACTTTGCATCTCTATATCAAAAATACCAAAAATATTATTTATCATCTCTATCAGATCTCACTCTAAGTGAAAGTGACGGTGAAGGGATTGACAACCCCTAATCGCGTTGGTTGCGAGTAGCTATCATTTTGTGCAGTACGAGGGACTAGCGTGGCCTCCTCTTTGGATTGATACCTTGGTTCTCAAAAACTAAGAGAAATACTTACGCTACTTTGTCGCATCATCCTCTCCTTCTGGGAAATCCAACGCAAAGGCTCAAGAGGTAGCAAGAAGAATTTACGGCGCCGTTCTTTGGGAGGCTCACGCAAGAGCAAGTCAAGCACCATACCAAGTACCCATCACAATCCCTATCTCTCGCATTACATTATTTGCCATTTGCCTCTCGTTTTCCTCTCCCCCACTTCACCCTTGCCGTTTTATTCGCCCTCTCTTTCCCAATCTCCTCCTCTCTTTCCCGTTTGCCTTTTTCTCGCCAGATCTATTATTTGCTTGTGTTACCATGTGCCTTCTATTTGCTTGCATCTTTGCTTGCTAAAAATCTATCGATATGGATCCATTTAAAGTGTTCTACTTGGATCATCTTCGATCCTTATGCTTCGTCTTTGAAACCCCAACTAGCCTAGTTGATGGGAAATCTTTAGATGAGCATGCGCATTTTGTGCGTCACCATTTGTCTGAAAAAGGGAAACTCTTATGGAGTCAAATAAACAGATTGCTGTGCTATGCTTGGAATCTTTGTGAAATTTATGATTTTACTTGTTGCTCTAAGAACCCTAAAAAACACCTTCCTTACCTATGTGAGTTTAATGAAAATGAAATCTTATCTTCTTATGCAAAGGGTGTTTATAATTACTATGGTATCGAACAAATTGAAGAATTTGTTGCTTTTAAGGGTGCTTATGAAGTTGCTTCTTTGAATGAAAAGTATGATATTACTCTCATTTAATCTGAAAATTTTGACATACTTAAATATTGCTATGAAAACTATGCTCATAATGTCCTGTGTCAAAGAATTTATTGAGAGAATGCCCGTTGCTTTGGAAGGAAATAATGATATGCATGAATCTATAGATAATGATGATTCCGATGATTTGATTGAAATATCCCTTGATGAACATGATGCTTGCTATTCTTGTGGCCATGATGCCAATATTTATGAAGATGAATTTGCTATAGTTCCTTATGTTAAACATGTGATCGTTGCTATTGCACCCATTCTTGGTAGTTCCTTCGATGAAAAGCATGATTGCAATGATTTCACTATAGATTCTCTTGATGTCAATTGTGCTAATAATATGCAAAACACTAAGCTTTGGGATGCTAGTTTTGCTATGTCTACTACTTGTTGCAATGATCATGATTGGGGTGATTCTTCTTATGATCTTGAAAATTTATTTAAGCCCCATGATGCATATGAGATTGATAATAGTGTTTGCAATAATATTGAAAGTGGGTTTGGAAGAGTGTCAACTTTAGATCCCACATATTTGGAGAATGTTCAATCTTATGGTATTTTTGATAAAAGTGGGTTTGGAGAGGTCATGACTTTAGTTAATGATAATCCCACTATTTTGGAAGAGTGTCAACTTCGCAAGCATGTGGATCGTGTTGAGAATATGTTATGTGATAGCTATATTGTTGAATTTTCTTATGATCCTACATGTAATTATTATGAGAGAGGAAAATATGGTTACAGAAATTTTCATGTTACTAAATTACCTCTCGTTATGTTGAGATTGCTATTGTTCCCTTCCGCTTCCTTGCATATGCTAGTTTTTGCTTGCTACGATAATTTGTTTGCTTAAAAAATGCCTATGCATAGGAAGTATGTTAGACTTAGATGTGTTTGTCATGTGTTTTATGATGCTCTCTTTGTGCTTCAATTCTTGTCTTTCATGTGAGCATCATTAAAATTATCAATGCCTAGCTAAAAAGGCTTTAAAGAAAAGCGCTTGTTGGGAGACAACCCAATATATTTCCTTTCTGTCGTTGAATAAATAATCCATCTAGCCTCTGTTTAGATGTGGTTTTATGTTTTAATTAGTGTTTGTGCCAAGTTAGACCTATTGGATTTTCTTGGATGATAGTTATTTGATCTTGCTGTAATTTCCAGAAACTTTGCGCTCAGTGCCCGAATTATTAAAAATCACCAGAACGTGATAAAATACTGATTCCAATTGCTGCTGATCAATAAACAAATTGTCTAGGTCTTCTAATTTGGGTAGATGTTTTGGAGTTCCATAAGTTTGCGTTAGTTACAGATTACTACAGAATGTTCTGTTTTTGACAGATTCTATTTTTCGTGTGTTGTTTGCTTATTTTGATGAATCTATGGCTAGTAAAATAGTTTATACTACATAGAGAAGTTGGAATACAGTAGGTTTAACACCAATATAAATAAAAAATGAGTTCATTACAGTACCTTAAAGTAGTATTTTGTTTTCTTTCTCTAACGGAGCTCACGAGATTTCTATTGAGTTTTGTGTTGTGAAGTTTTCAAGTTTTGGGTAAATTCTTTTGATGGATTATGGAATAAGGAGTGGCAAGAGCCTAAGCTTGGGGATGCCCATGGCACCCCCAAGATAATCCAAGGACACCAAAAAGTCAAAGCTTGGGGATGCCCTCCGGGGCATCCCCTCTTTCGCCTACTTCCATCGGTAATTTACTTGGGGCTATATTTTTATTCACCACATGATATGTGTTTTGCTTGGAGCGTCTTGTATTATTTGCGTCTTTGTTTGTTAGTTTACCACAATCATCCTTGCTGTACACACCTTTTGATAGAGCCATACATAAATTGGAATTTGATAGAATACTCTATGTGCTTCACTTATATCTTTTGAGCTTGATAGTTTTGCCCATAGTGCTTCACTTATATCTTTTTGAGCGTGATAATTTTTGCTATAGTGCTTCACTTAGATATTTTAGAGCACGGTGGTGGATTTGTTTTAAAGAAACTATTGATCTCTCATGCTTCACTTAGATTATTTTGAGAGTCGTTAATAGCATGGTAATTTGCTTAATATTAATATACTTGGTATTCAAGATATGTGAAACTTTCTTTTGAGTGCGTTGAATACTAAGAAAAGTTTGATGATTGATAATTGTTTTGAGATATGAAGATGGTGATATGAGAGTCATGCTAGTTGAGTAGTTGTGAATTTAAAGAATACTTGTGTTGAAGTTTGTGATTCCCGTAGCATGCACGTATGGTGAACCGTTATGTGATGAACTCAAGCATGATTTATTTATTGATTGTCTTCGTTATGAGTGGCGGTCGGGATGAGCGATGGTCTTTTCCTACCAATCTATCCCCTAGGAGCATGCGCGTAATACTTTGCTTTGATAACTTCTAGATTTTTGCAATAAGTATATGAGTTCTTTATGACTAATGTTGAGTCCATGGATTATACGCACTTTTTCCCATCCTTCCAGCATTGCTAGCCTCTCTAAATACCGCGCACTTCTCGCCGGTATCATACACCCACCATATATTTTCCACAAAACAGCCACCATACCTACCTATCATGGCATTTCCATAGCCATTCCGAGATATATTGCCATGCAACTTTCCACCGTTCCGTTTATTATGACACGCTCCATCATTGTCATATTGCTAGCATGATCATGTAGTTGACATCGTATTTATGGCAAAGCCACCGCTCATAATTCTTTCATACATGTCACTCTTGTTTCATTGCATATCCCGCACAATCACCGGATATAGAGTCATACTTTGTTCTAAGAATCGAGTTGTAATTGTTGAGTTGTAAGAAAAATAAGTGTGATGATCATCATTCTTTAGAGCATTGTCCCAAGTGAGGAAAGGATGAGGGAGACTATGATTCCCCCACAAATCGGGATGAGACTCTGACTAAAAATATAAAAAAAGAAAAGAGGCCATAAAAAAGGAAAAGGCCCAAATAAAAAAATAAAAATTGAGAGAAAAGAGAGATGGGACAATGCTACTATCCTTTTACCACACTTGTGCTTCAAAGTAGCACCAAGATCTTCATGATATAGAGTCTCTCATTTTTCACTTTCATATACTAGTGGGAATTTTTCATTATAGAACTTGGCTTGTATATTCCAATGATGGGCTTCCTCAAATGCCCTAGGTCTTCGTGAGCAAGCGAATTGGATGCACGCCCACTTAGTTTCTTTTGTTGAGCTTTCATATACTTATAGCTCTAGTGCATCCGCTGCATGGCAATCCCTACTCACTCACATTGATATCTATTGATGGGCGTCTCCATAGCCCGTTGATACGCCTAGTTGATGTGAGACTATCTTCTCCCTTTTGTCTTCTCCACAACCACCATTCTATTCCACATATAGTGCTATATCCATGGCTCACGCTCATGTATTGCGTGAAAATTGAAAAGTTTTGAAAATGTTAAAGTATGAAACAATTGCTTGGCTTGTCATCGGGTTGTGCATGATTTAAATATTTTGTGTGGGGAAGATGGAGCATAGCCAGACTATATGATTTTGTAGGATAACTTTCTTTCGCCATGTTATTTTGAGAAGACATAATTGCTTAGTTAGTATGCTTGAAGTATTATTATTTTTATGTCAATATGAACTTTTGTCTTCAATCTTTCGGATCTGAATATTCATACCACAATTAAGAAGATTTACATTGAAATTATGCCAAAGTATCACTCTGCATCAAAAACTCTTTTATCATTTACCTATTCGAGGACGAAAGCAGGAATTAAGCTTAGATGCCTCGATACGTCTCCAACGATCTATAATTTTTGATTGCTCCATGCTACTTTATCTACTGTTTTGGACTATATTGGGCTTTATTTTCCACTTTTATATTATTTTTGAGACTAACCTATTAACCGGAGGCCCAGCCCTGCATTCATCGTTTTTTTCAGGCATATTTCAGTGTTTCGAAGAAACGGAATATCAAACGGAGTCAAACGGAATGAAACCTTAGGGAACGTGATTTTCTCACCGAACGTGATCCATGAGACTTGGACCCTACTCCAAGAAGTAACAGAGGCGGTCACGAGGGTGGTGCGCCCCACCTGTGGGCCCCCTGTTGCTCCACCGACGTACTCCTTCCTCCTATATATACCCACGCACTCGGCTGCACTCAAATACGGAGCCAAAAACCAAATTCCACCGCCGCAACTTTCTCAGATCCACGAGATCCCATCTTGGGGCACATTAGGAGCTCACGGAGAGGGCCGCCATCACGGAGGGCTTCTACATCATCATAGCCCCTCCGATGAAGTGTGAGTAGTTTACCTCAGACCTTCGGGTTCATAGTTAGTAGCTAGATGGCTTCTTCTCTCTTTTTAGATCTCAATACAATGTTCTCCCCCTCTCTTGTGGAGATCTATTCGATGTAATCTTCTTTTTGCGGTGTGTTTGTTGAGACCGATGAATTGTGGGTTTATGATCCAGCTTATCTATGAATAATATTTGAATCTTCTTTGAATTCTTTTATGTATGATTGAGTTATCTTTGCAAGTCTCTTCAATTATCCGCTTGGTTTGGCCAACTAGATTGGTAGTTCTTGCAATGGGAGAAGTGCTTAGCTTTGGGTTCGATCTTGCGGTGTCCTTACCCAAAGGATGTAAACGGTTGTAAGGCACGTATTGTATTGTTGCCATCGAGGATAACAAGATGGTTTTTTTATCATATTGGATGAATTTATCCTCTACATCATGTCATCTTGCTTAAGGCGTTACTGCTTTTTTAACTTAATACTTTAGATGCATGCTGGATAGCGGTCGATGAGTGGAGTAATAGTAGTAGATGTAGAATCGTTTCGGTCTACTTGTCCGGACGTGATGCCTATATACATGATCATACCTAGATATACTCATAACTATGCTCAATTCTGTCAATTGCTCAACAGTAATTTGTTCACCCACCGTAGAATATTTATTAGAATATTTATGCTCTTGAGAGAAGCCACTAGTGAAACCTATGGCCCCCGTGTCTATTTTCATCATATCCATCTCCATCCCTTTAATACTTGCTTTGTTTTTACTTTGCCTTTTACTTTTCACTTTGCATCTCTATATCTAAAATACCAAAAATATTATTTATCATCTCTATCAGTTCTCACTCTCGTAAGTGACCGTGAAGGGATTGACAACCCCTAATCGCGTTGGTTATGGTAGCTATCGCTTTGTGCAGTGCACGAGGGACTTGTCGTGGCCTCCCATCGATTGATACCTCGGTTCTCAAAAACTGAGGGAAATACTTACGCTACTTTGCTGCATCATCCTCTCCTCTTCGGAAAAATCCAACACAGTGCTCAAGAGGTAGCAAGGCGGTGCCGTACAGAGGAAGGGAGGGGCTCGTGACCTAATGCGAGGATGGCCGATGGAAACTGGGCTTGGTCCTCGAGCGAGTCACCGAGTTGGACCGGGCGAAACTCGGCTCGGCTCGCTCGGGAATCGGGCCTCTTTTCACAACTGGGCTCGCTCGTTCATTGTATCGGGCCGAGCTGTAACGGGCCGAGCTGGAGCGAGCTTCGGGCCGAGCCTAGATGGCAGCCTGACCCAGACACGCAGGGGAAAACACACTTGCCTGGGCCACAGGGCTCCAGCGGACGGCGGGGCGTGCAGGCGCCTTCTTCCTCCTCTCCCTGGACTGACGCTCACCACGCCGGCGAGAGGAGCTGGAGAAGCGCCGGCGGGCGTCGAGGCCACCAGCAGGAGCTCGGGGAGGCAGATGTTGCAGAACGGGCCTCCAATGTGTTGAGCTCCATGTCGGAGCTTGTGAGCTCTACCGGCGCGGTGCGTATGGCTGGGGAACAAAAGTGAGAAGGGAAGGAGGAGGATGCCGCCGGTGGTGTCTGGACCTGGTGCGAGTGAGTGGGGGGTCCGGTTGGACGCAACGCACGCCTTATATAGACGCCCACGCACGTCGCCTCACCTACGAGAAGCAGCGAATCTAAGCAGTGACCGCCTGAATGAAAAACAAATCAAAGCCGGAACGGCACCGCCCATCGCTAAAGAAATATCTCACGGGAGGATTCGAGGAAGGGAGGGGCACGTGGAGAGTATTAAAAGGACAGACCCTAGCCAACAAGGAACTGCTCACCACAAAAACATTTAGGTCCACCAAGAATCGTACATAGTAAAATCCCCCAGTAATGGGCGTGTTAGCCTCCGATTGGTCTGATTTTTACTGATTAAAAAAAGTAAAAAAAAACAAGGTAAATCAAACCTGGCTAGGTTTAGTGTATTAAGAATTACTCAAGCAATGCTAATGAGTGAATAAGCAAACAGCAAAAAGACCCAAAAGAAAACATTGAGATCCCTGTTCCTAGTCCACCGGCATGAACATCTCAGTCAAAGAAACTGAAAATGTATGGTATTATGAGTCTGTAACTGTACAACATCCAACTTTTTCAACAGTCCGGATGCATAGTTTTGCAGAGTATGTCTGTCTTACACTTTTATTCTTTACAACATGTACAGGTCAACATATGCACAACACTGTCAACACATCAACACAATCTGAATCAAGAACAGCATAAAACACTTGATTCTCACCTTTTCTTTCAATAGTATTTCCATGGAGCGATGGACTGCAATATATAGGAGTGGTATTTTTTTCTTTCAGGCGACCTGCACGTCGGCGTTGAGGATCTGCGGGATGGACCTGATCCGCAGGGCGGGGCTCATAGACTGCAGGCCCGCGAAGCTCTCCGGCGACACCCGCATCCCACCAACGTTGATGCACTGCAGTTCCGGGCACTTGTTCACGAGTGCTACTAGTCCGGCCTCTGTCACATGGCGGCAGCTCCACAGTATGATGCTCTGCAAAACATAGTCCATGGGAACCATCCTCGTTTCAGCATTGAACTATACTTTGTAGTTGAGGCAATCTAAACGTGTGGTTGGGGACCACATAGCAATAATATATTGTCTGGACTATGTATGTGTACAAACTAGGACAGATGCCAAATTGGAGGGTAATGACATGATTTCTTGTTAGGCCTTGTATAAATTACCTGGGCTAAGGACATCTTTTTCTTAAACCTAGTATATATGCTAACAAATAACAGATAGTAATTTACTTCAGTAATTCAACAATATACTTTGTGTGTCCTTTTTCACAATATTTTGTGTATTAGATTTGATATTATCAGGTTGAAGTATTGAGTCATGATTTTGAAATATTTTTGAAGTTTTCCATTAGTTTAGTACTCACACTTTGAAAAAATATATCAATAAGCGAAAATCCATCTCTGCACCCGAGCTCATCTGCACCCCCGCTGACGAAAAAAATCAAAACAAATAGTAGAAAAATTCAAAAATTTCAATTTTTTTTGCGGTAGATAAATTCATGCATGAGGTCCGCTCCAATTTTCAAATCATTTGGACATCTGCGGAGCTCTCAGCAAAAAAGACAAATTGAGTGTCCGTAAAAATGTTTTACTGTTCATGTATTGTTTTGGCCCGATTTGTCTTTTTTGTTGAGAGCTGCTCAGAAGTCCAAATGACTTGAAATTTAGAGCAGGCCTCACGCATCAAATTTTCTACCACACAAAAAAAATTGGAATTTTTTGAATTTGTGTTGAATTTTTACTATTTTTTTTCTAACCGGGTGCAGATGGGCCTAGGCACCGAAAAGCCCTACTTATCAATAAGTTGTTTATTTATTGAAAGAACACTAACCTTTAGCTAGATCGAATTGGTGAATGATACGCGTGCGAAGTTTGTGTGGATGGGGGCATCAGAGGACTTTATTTCAAATGATTCAGAAACAACATTTACAAGTTAAAAAAATTAAAAAACCTGTGAAAACTTATACATATTCGTGGTTGATCTGTAAAGTTTTCTTCAAAAATATTGTGATATGCAAGCTGCACCAAAAAAAAAAATTTCAGGCCCAACAACAAAAAGAAAATGGACCCTTTCCATGTATGTATTTGTTTTTTGTCTACGCCACATATGAAAGTATATTGTTATGAATGTTTTTCTAAACATGTTATATATGTATTTGTGTATGTACAATTTTTTTGGATATCTTTTGCAATTTAGAAATATTTTATTTGGTAAAGTCCACCAATGCCCCCATCCTCCATTTGCACCATGTCATATTAGGAAAAATGGATGAACGCAATAAGCATTTTGTAAAAATTACACAGCTTATAAAAAACAACAAGTGCTATTGAAAGAAATAGAGATATTTTAACAATTACAAGTTTAATCAGTTGTCCCTTAATTTTTTTCTTAATAAATTTTTTAACTTGTTTTATACTCAATCGTTTCTGTTGTGACTTTATGACATTTTAAAAAATAGACTTTAAATTTATCATATTTATAAGTCTCCTCAAACAAACGTATTTTGAACATTTCAAATATGTGCACATATTTGCAAACAAGTATTGGTCACAAATTATCGAGTTCAAAATTGACGAGACTCTTATTCACATAGCAATAAAAATTAATACATTTATTTGGAATAGTCAAATCATTTATTTGTTACTATTATTAGATTCAAAATGAGTTAAAATAATTAGTTTGACATACTTATATTGGACTTTTTTCCAGACCATACAAGATAGTTGGATGGATATTATTAAAGAAAATCTATTACACACAAAATAAAACTTTAAATCATAAAATATAAAATGGTTTAAAGAAAAAAACACGACTTTTACACTGACAACAAATGCACTACGAAATGAAACTAGGACATTTGTATTTCTGAATACGACATGAACCAAATGACATCATTATCTAGTAACAACACAAAAACAGATGACACAAACAATTACTTGACAAACTAGGAGACATATTTAACTTTTTTACTTCGTTCTAACTTATTTATTCACCAAATGCATGCTATATATATCAGTACACCCGTTTAAATAGTATTTTAGGAATAGCCATTTGAATTAATAATTAAATCACACTATATTAATATACATATTCATCGCATTTATCCACGCATATGCATTTTTATGCTAAACTGCAACTATATTTTTACTAAGTAAATAATATTTTTCTTAGTTCAGTGGTGTTCTTTAAGGAATATTTTTCTAGTTCACTGGGGGTTCCTTAAAGAACATTTTGTTACAATTTCCACCTGAATCTGGGCAAACCAAAAGTACCACACATTATTTCACAAATTACAAACTAATTTATGCATTTTGATTGTACTAGTACAAGTGTGTTTATGTGTCATTATCAATAGTAATCTTAAATATGTACAGACTTGGTGGAGTGTTCTAGAGTGTACGGACCTAATAGAATAACTCCATAGAATCATTTGGAGTGCAATAATATCAAGTTTAGGTATAAGTAATTAAAGATTTTAAAATGTCTGATTGTCGACAATTAGTTTGTCCTCGAATCATCTAAACTCTCGCTCATTGGCGGTGTTCGCTTTCGATGAAAATAAGCCATTTTTGCTCTTCAAGGTGGGGTGGGTGTGATTTGTACTTCGTATCAACATCATACCAGTCATAACATGCACGGACAGTTACAATTTAGATTTTGTATATTCATGTTGTTCATTTGATTTTTCCCATTAATTACTTCCACAAAGAACTAGTATAAGCTGTGTGTACTCAACTTGGAGATACCAACAATTTTATTTCATATCTATATAACCATGTCGGGCTGTTTTCATATTTTTGTAAACTATGAAAAGTCTTTTTCTATTTTTTTTGAAAGGCCAGGCTTAAAGGAGTCCAAGATCCATTTGGATATTTTTGTGAACATTTCTATAAAATTAGATGTATATTCTCCTTTTTCCGAGTGAACACCGTTCTCAAACCCGTTACTGTCGAATGAAGTTCTTATTCAGAACCAACCTATAAAGCTAACTGAACTCTGCGAGGAAACAACATCGTTCTCTCTCAGCCTTAACGGCAAACCTGAACAAAGTCTGAAACAGGTCGCTCAACTGTATAAACTAAGAAGTACCCAAGAGTGTGCAATAATAATGAGCCTATCTCCATCCAGAGAGTTGAGCTTGAATAAAGACAATTAATTCATTTTCCATGATGGGTCCAACTAACATACTTGCATGACATGTACAATTAACTGTCCCTATCATGAACTATTCAAAACAACATACTTAATTAGGCTCTTTTATTTGCAGAGAATTCATAAGGTGTAGCCTGCAACACAAGAGCTGTTCCAAAGGTAGCACTGAAGTTCAGGGAAGAGGAACAGTACATACCTTCAGATTTGAACAACTGTCTGCAACTGCATAGAGCGATTCATCAGTGATGAATGTCCCACCAATGTTCAGATGCTGCAAAGAACGAGCCCTTGAGACCTGCAGGGAATCAGGTTTGACAGATTATATTGGTAAAATTGTCACAACAAAGTACAGATCTCTTGTAGTTCAGATTAACTTGGCAAATTGTTTTTGGACATTTTGGACATAAACAAGTGGATTCATGAATTTTTTTCTTTGTTTTAAAAAATTGGGAACCATGCATCATACGATTCTTCAGACCCACATAATAAATGGTTCTGATAAGCGTATATTGTCCACTCATTGACCCGCACAATGAATTATTCTGACGCAACGTCGTAATAGTATGCCTGACGACATCCCGCGCGACGCGACCGTAGAATCCAGTATCCAAATCCACCTTCTACACTATGATAGCAATAGCTAGCCGGTGGATAGGATCGATGAACACACCATCAGTTTGACAATTTGGTGGGCATGTGTACGTCATCAAAATTAAAAAGTTTGGTCGATGGAGGAAAAACCGACGAGGAAATTAATTACCAGATGAACGACGCCCTTGTCAGTGATCCCCGCCAGCCCCCACAGCGAGACGGAGGTGAGGTTGCCGATGCATGCCGCCGAGGAGATGTCGAGCAGGCCCTGGTCCGTGATGTGGCACCCCCAGCAGCTTCGTGAACTCCAAGAACGGGCGGAGAGAGTTAGAAAGATATGATTAAGCTAATTGGAGCGTGAATTGACTGTTGGATTAATTGGCCATGATCGTTCTGGCGATCGATCGATGGATTGACCGATCAACTCACATACATGTCGAGGTCGCGGAGGTTGACGGCGGCGCGGACGAGGCGCGCGGTGGACTCGTCGCCGGTGCGCTGCCCCGCCAGGCTCAGCCGCCGCCGCGTCGCCAGCGACCGGCCCACCGCGCGGCGCCACCGCCGGCTCACTGCCCCCGCCCTGACGAACGACGACGGCCACCAAATTCAAGATAGAGCGAGTCAATTCAATTTCAAGTTCGCGGTCGGTGGGCGGCAGGGCACCGTCATCCATCCGAGCGGAAGCGATGTCCATGGAAATCAATCAAAGGCGGGCGCGTTCTTGGTTCTTACATGGAGAGGTCGTGGAAGGAGGGGAGGAGGGAGAGGACGTGCGCGAGGATGTCGGCGGGGAGCCGCTCCACGTGCGGCTCCTCCTCCGCCGGCGCCACCGCGCCGTTCCGGGCGTCGTCTCCCGCCATCTCCTGCGCGCTTGCTTGCTTCTCGAGCTCGCGCTCTCTGGCTCCCCGGTCGCGGAGAGGAAAGCAGGAGAAGGACTATAGTACTAGCGGCAGGCCGGCAGCATCGCGAAGGCTCACGTGAAGGTGATGCGGGAGCGGGACGGCGGGAGGGCGACGCGACGCGCGAGTGGACGACGCAAAGCGGGGACGGACGGGGCTTGGATTCTTGTTCCTGCACGGTTGGAGGAGCAGGGGCGCCTTTGGATTGTGCGGACGGCGCTGCGCCGTGCAGCCGCCCTGCCCATGCCCGCCACGTTTGAAAAAAGATCAATAAATTGATGATAGATCCCTGGACCTGTACAACTGTATTAGTTGGGAGATTAAGCTAGACTGCAGGATTATGAACTCGGCATTCCTAATATTTTCGGACACACTAAAAATCTGTCGTCAGATTATTAGCCATGACAAATCAATTTCGTTGGCGCGAGGATGACAGATTTAGTTTACAAGCACGTCAATTTTCTGACTGAAAAAAATGAACTGAGACGAATTTGCCATACTCGCTAGCTAATCCGCTCCGCTAACTATAGTCGTGTCTACCATGTCCTTAAAATTTGTACTGTGGCTTACATCTGGTTTATTGGCTTCGATTTTTATAAGTATTTAGTAAAACTAATTTCTAAAATAATATGCAATTTGAAGTTTTGAACATTACTCTCAACCCGCTCTGTTGAGAGTAAAATGTTCAAAAACCGATGGATTCAGCATGGGTCATGGGTGCATAAATGTACGCCCAGAAAATTCTAGGGAAGAGAATCGTATGCATCCGTGAAAGATACCCAAGTAGCCCATTAGGCAAAGAGCAGCAGCCAACTAGACAACTTCACTCCCCGCAAAAAAATAAAAATAAAAATAAATAACGAGACAGCTTCAGGGACGAGAGACACACGCAGCCACCAACCAGTCACTTCAGCGCACACGAACTAGCCACCCAACCTAGCACGACTTGTTTCCTGGCTATTTTGATATATAGGTCGCATCCATTTTAGGCCCTCTACGTTGTGGCCCGGCAGCGGGGCAAGAACCTATTTAAAGACTTAGCCTGGCTAAATGAAAACAATCAAACAATTGTGTTCTACACATAGTTTATTTTTCTGCATCCCCTCCAATCCTTTTTTTTGTTTGAACATATCAAACCTTATTCCTTAAAGGGGAAAGTATATTTTTCGTCCTTCAATTATTGTGAAAGTATACAAATGGTCCCTCGACTCCAAAACCAGTAAATCGTAGTCCCCCAACTTTCAAAACCGGATAAGTTTAGTCCCTCATACTGCTTAGGGCGGTTTCATGCACACGTGGAGTGGTTTTTGACTCAGGATTAACAAGTGTACCCCCACGATCTGTCCCGTGGGCGGCATATGCGAAGACGAGTTGTCGTACTGAAATGTGTTCCAGGGAATTAGTGCGTATGCGTGTGTTGTACCTTGATCTCATGGGCCGGTTGAGTTGGATTATCTTGTACAAAAAATTGTACAGGCTGTGTATATCGTGCAGATCAGGTAGCTAACCAACCGTATCTCAACCACATGTCTTATAAGCACGTATGCATCACTGCTTGTTAGCATATGCTTCAACTAATTTTACATGCCGGGGTCCCGCTGCCGCCCGGCCACATCGGCGATTGGCCAGTCCCGGCGAGCGCCGATGAGTAGAAGCAAGTGGCTCCACCGTGTTCAATGCCCAGGACCGAACCATAATGAGGCGCCATGGAACTTGGGACGCGGACGTGCAGCGAGTTTGAGCTGCAACAAGATCGCGCGCCCACCATCCAATGCAAGACACGAATGTGCACCGCGCCTTGCAGGAGCTCGCGATCACCATCCCCTGTAAAACTTCACGGTTGGTGCCCCTCCTTTCATCCCAGTTACAGCCATGCCAAGTCCAAGCTCAACATGAACTGAAGAAATATAAGTGCAAAGCTTGTTTTTTAAGGGCCTGCACGAGGAGTCAGACTCGGAGCGCTCGTGCACAAGCACCAGCGATGGCAGCAACAAGAGCTCAAGAGCATCCTACCTCCAGCACTCCATCAGCTACCACGTAGGCAGGAAACGCATCCTGCACAGGTCGTTGTTGGGCAGCCTCATCGTGGAGACACCGAGCCGCGCCGCCGCCATATTCGCTCATTGCGCACACTGCCGTGCGCCGTTGGCATGCGTTGCCACTACTGCTTGCGTGTTTCACCTCCCATGTGCACTGCTGCTTGATGGACATTATGCCGAGCACCTTTCGTGCACGTGTCTGGATCAAAAACCACTTCACGTCCACACAAAACCACCCAAAGGGCTAAACTTATCCGGTTTTAAAAGTTGAGGGACTAAATTTTGCTGGTTTTAAAATTGAGGGACGATTTCTATACTTTCGAAAGAGTTAAAGGACGGAAAATATACTTTTTCCTTTTTTAAATAATAGCCATGTCGTTTACAATCTGGGGAAGAATAAAGTCAGGGGCATCCCACTCTCAAGTCCCAATATTCCAAAGCATTTAAACTAAAGCAATGCTTAGCTAAACTATCCGCCATTAGATTTGCTTCCCTGTGGCAGTGGACAAAAGTAATGTCAGAAAACTCCAAGGCTAAGATAGTGGCTTCTGTAATGATCGGACTATCAGGACCCATATATGCTTCCTGATGCGCAAATACCTCCAAAGCGGCTATCAGATTCCATGATAATCTTGGTACATCCGATATTAGACGCTAGGATTATTCCACTTCGAATGACCTTGATTTCTGCAGGTACTGCGGATGATACGTGTGATAATATCCAAGTTGCCGCTGCAATAAAATTGCCGTGCTCTTCCCTCGCTACAGCTCCGCAAGCTCCTGACATATTTTCAGCATGAAATGATGCGTCCACGTTGATCTTAACAGTCCCCTGGTTTGGTTTCTTCCACATATGATCATCGTTTCGGCAAGGGTGTTTCGGCGTACAAATGCGAATAAAATTTGTAGCCAAGACTCGAATAGTCATTGATGTCCGTTGAAGTGTCTGAATCGACTCGCCTTTCACGCCTGCCTTCTTTGCCACCAGATATACCACATTGCAACTATGATCAGTTGAGCAGCAGGAAGTTCATGAATCAATGAGCGATTTTGGAACAAAATTTCCAGATTTATTGAACCAGACCGGTCCTGGGCCACTGCATCTTGAATGAAGTATGAGAATTTTAGTTCGGTCCAGACCTCGTCTACATGCGCACAAGTGAAAAGACAATGCCGGATGTCTTCTAGGCCAGTCTTACAAAGAGGACATTGAGGTAGCAGAGGGATATGCCTGTTAGCTAAAACCCCAAAAATATGGTAAGACACCCTTTAACACCTTCCATCCAAAATGTTTTATCTTACCAGGGATTTGAAGTTGCCATAGCACTACTGAAAAAACGGCTATAGATAATATGGACATTAATGACACACCATGATAGTGGTGCGCACCAGAATCATGTGCGCCATTGCTATGTTTTCACTAATGGCGCACCACATGAGTAGTGCGCCATTGCTATTTTTTTGCTAATTTTTTTTAAATAATATTTTTTTTATTAATTTTCATAAATATTACGCTGGGTAAATTTTTTTCAAAAATAATACACCGTCGGCCCGTTGCAGGCCGACTGGGCCTAGTTGGCCCACAGCAGGCCGATGCCGATTGGATTTCAATCGGCCTACAGCTGGCCGACTGGCCCCTGTCGGCCCACTGCGGGCTGATTGGGTCGGCCGACTGGAGCTAATTGGCTCGCTGTGGGCTAATTGTTTTTGCAAAAAAAGTAGGCATAAAAAATATATGTTTAAAAAAATGTTAATCATGTAATTAAAAAATGTTAAACGTGTATAAAAAATGTTCCTGATGTATACAAAAAATGTACAATATATATGCAAAAAAGTTGACTAAAAAATATGTTTTAAAAAGTGTTAATTGTATTTCAAAATTGTTAAATGTGTGTATAAAAATGTTCCTTATCTATACAAAAAATATAGAATGTGTATGAAAAAAAGTTGACACCAAAAAAATATGTTTGAAAAAAATGTTAATCATGTATTTGAAAAAATTTTCAACGAGTAAAGAAAAATGTTTCGTGCATTGTAATGAAAGGTTAATCGTGTATAAAAAAATGTTAAACGTGTATAAAAAATGTTCCTGATGTATACAAAAATGTACAATATTTATGCAAAAAGTTGACTAAAAAATATGTTTTAAAAAGTGTTAATTGTATTTCAAAATTGTTAAATGTGTGTATAAAAATGTTCCTTATCTATACAAAAAATATAGAATGTGTATGAAAAAAAGTTGACACTAAAAAGATATGTTTGAAAAAATGTTAATCATGTATTTGTAAAAATGTTCAACGAGTACACAAAAATGTTTCATGTATTGGAATGAAAGGTTAAACATGTATAAATTTTTTTTAAACGTGTATAAAAAAATGTTCCTGATGTATACAAAAAATATACAATATATATACAAAAAAGTTGACTAAAAAATATGTTTTAAAAAGTGTTAATTGTATTTAAAAATTGTTAAATGTCTGTATAAAAATGTTCTTTATCTATACAAAAAATATAGAATGTGCATGGAAAAAAGTTGACACCAAAAAAATATGTTTGAAAAAAATGTTAATCATGTATTTGGAAAAATGTTCAACGAGTACACAAAAATGTTTCATGTATTGGAATGAAAGGTTAAACGTGTATAAAAAAATGTTCCAGCTCCGAATCCGGTATGGGAGCATCAAGGACCTAAGTATGATTGGTTGCTCTTTTTGTATGGAACTAGAACATTTTTTTCAAACATATTTCTTTGGTGTCAGCTTTTTTTCATACACATTCTATATTTTTTGTATAGATAAGGAACATTTTTTATACACACATTTAACAATTTTTAATCATGTATTTGAAAAAATGACAACTTTTTAAATACATGCTTAACAATTTCTAAATAAGGAACATTCTTTATAAATACACACATTCTATATTTTTAAATACACACATTCTATATTTTTTGTATAAATAAGGAACATCTTTTATACACACATTTAACAATTTTTAAATACATGCTTAACACTTTTTAAAACATAGTTTTTTATGTCAACTTTTTTGCATATATATTGTAATTTTTTGTATACATCAGGAATATTTTTTAATTACATGATTAACTCTTTTTAAACATATATTTTTTATGCCTACTTTTTTTTAAAAAAATTAGCCCACAGCGAGCCAATTACGCAATCAGCCCACAGTGGGCCGACAGGGGCCAGTCGGTCAGCTGTAGGCCGACTAGGGCCGACGGTGTATTATTTTTGAATTTTTTTTATCCAGGGTAATATTTATGAAAATTAATAAAAAATATATTATTTTAAAAAATAGCTATTTTTTTTGGGTCCATCCCCCCTCCACCAGACATAGCAATGGCGCACCACACCTAGGTGCGCCGCTGCTATGTAGCGGGGTGTGCCTGTGTGTGTGAGGTTAGTAATCCCTGGTGCACCATTACTAATGTCTGACACACACAAACACACACCCCCATGATCGCCTTTTAGGTTTTTAAAAAAATAAAAGAAAATGATAAAAGATTAAAAAAAATTCAAAAAAAAAGATGCCCATGTGTTATGTGTTCTAGTTGTTAGGAAAATTAACAAACATGAATTTTGAATTTTTTTTGCAAAAGGCCGTCGTGTTTCGGAAAAATGGCCGTAACTTTTGCATATGACCTCCGATGAAAAAAATATATATAAAAAATCATCTACTCGAAAAGTTACATCCGAATCTAAAAAATCATCTATGCCCGTTATGATTTTCTAGAATCCTCAAAAACCTAACAGAAAAAAAGTTACGATGCTTTTAAGATCTGAAGGCAAAAAAATCGAAAAAATAAAAAAAATTAGTAATGGCGCACCGTGGGTTTGGTGCGCTATTAGTAATTTTCCCGCCTTCCAAATTCAAATAAATAAACAAAGTTAGTAGTGGCGCACCATGGGTGTGGTGCGTCATTACTAGTTTTTGAAATTTCAAAACTAGTAATGGCACACCACACCCATGGTGCGCCACTACTAAGTCTGTAACGCCAGAACCCCTATATATATTACCTCTTCTTCCTCTTCCTCCTCCCCTCCATCACTTCTTCCCTTTTCTATCTACCTCTTCTTCCTTCTCCCCTCCTCCATGCCCCTCCCTCCTCCTCACGGCTCTCCGACGACCTCCTCCTCCCTCCTCCTCACGGCTCTCCGGCGACCTCCTCCTCCTCCTCCTCTCCGGTGACCTCCTCCTCCTCCTCATGGCTCTCCGGCAACCTCCTCCTCCTCCTCTCCGGCGACCTCCTCCTCCCTCCTCCCTCCTCCTCACGGTCTCTCCTCCCTCCTCCTCCTCCCTCTCTCCTCTCTCCTCCCTCCTCCTCCCTCCTCTCCTCCTCCTCCTCCCTCCTCCTCCCTCCTCTACTTCCAGCCACATGTGGAGCTCCCCGCCACAAAGAACGTACCAGATCCAGAACAAAATTCAAAAAAATTGCAAAAAAAAAATCAGCCCAAATCCAGATCCAGATTTCAAAATTTAAGTAGTGGCGCACCTGTTCATCTTACCAGTGGCGCACATGTATGGTTAGTAATGGCGCACCAGGAGGTGCGCCACTACTATCTGGATTACTAATGGTGCACCAGAGGTGCGCCATTACTATTTGTTACTAGTGGCGTGATAATAGTGGCGCACCATGGATGCGCCATTAATAGCAAAAACAGGTGCGCCACTAATAGCCTTTTTCTAGTAGTATAGATCCTTCCAGACCGGGTTGAGGTGTAACCTTTCCGAACAATCTGCGCTATGAAAGTGGCGACCAAATTGGTGATTAAATTCCAGATGATATGCTGATCGAACATAAAAGGTTCCCGACCATGTGAATCTCCAAGCCACAAAATCTTCCCCTGCTTTGGCATAAAGGGGAATTTGCAGAATTCCAAAAGCATCAACATGTGAAAGAACACTATGGATTAGTGCCTCATCCCATTGTCCCATGTATGGATCAATAATATCTTCCACCTTATTAAGCATGGTTCCTCCTCTTGGGGTAATGATCCTTCTCGTTTCACTAGAGGGGATCCAGGGGTCTTCCCATAGATTTATATGTGACCCCGTCCCAACTCACCATATACAGCCCCTTTTGAAGGTTTGAATCCTAACAACAATACTGTGCCATGTGAATGAGGATCCATTGCAAAGATGATGTCCAAAAGGCTTGCACCCCACATGAACGACCTTGTCTCACAAGTTCAAAGTGCTTTCATCAAGAAAGGTGTATTCATGACAATTTCATGTACGTGTGCAACCTGGCTAGATGCTTGCATCGTAACAAGACTCCGGCTCTCCTGTTCAAGCTCGACATCAAGAAAGCGGTTGATTCGCTGCGTTGGGACTACCTCCTGGAGTTGCTCAATCATCTAGGTTTCCCGCCCCGGCTTCGTGGCTGGGTTCCTGCACTCCTGTCTACGGGCTCGTCGCGTGTTTTGCTCAATGGCGTGCCGGGCGACCCTTTCAAGCTTGGGCGTGGGCTGAGACAAGGGGACGCCCTATCCCCTCTTCTCTTTGTGCTGGCCATTGATCCGCTGCATCAGATTCTTGAGAAGGCCACGTTACAAGGTCACGTCCATCCCATTCATGGAAGTGATATGCCGATCCGGGCCTCCTTAGACGCAGACGATGCTGCTGTTTTTTTGCCCCACTCAAGGCGGACGTCAGTTTCTTTGTCGACACCCTCGCGAACTTTGGAGAGATTTCTGCATTGGTAACAAATTGCTCCAAGAGCTTGGTGGCCACAATTAGATGTGAAAATGTGGACCTTCCGGATATTCTGCAATCTGCCCAACGAACAACCTTCCCGATGAAGTACCTTGGCTTACCTCTATTAGTGAAGCGCCTGAAAAGAATTCACTTTTAGCATCTCAAGGACAAGATCACAGACCAGCTCACTCCTTGGATGGGAAATCACGTTGCCGCGCCTGAAAGGATGGTTCTTGTTAAGTCAGTCATCACTGCCATCGCCATCTATTATATGACGGCCCAAAATTGTTAACAAACTCCCAGCAATTTAACACAAATTTTCAAAAACTTCGAAATCAAAAACATTTTTTAAAATTATAAAAAATATTTGAAGACACAAACATGTTTTCGTATTCCAAAGAATATTTCAATTTTTGAATAGATTCCAAAATGAATAATAAAGTTCAGAAAGGAGGAAAATGAATTAGTGAAAAATAAAAAATAAAAGAAAAAATGTTGAAATATTCTTGTTGAAACTAAAAAAAGTTGAAGAAAAGGTTTGACAAACTGAAAAAGATTCACAAATTTGAGAGAAAGCTGACAGCGCCAAAAACGGTGGAAATCTCTATTTGCTAGTTTCTATGATAAATTGTGGCTCATTCGCACAGAGGCGAGCGACCTGGCGAGCGAGATGGGCGAGCCCAATTATGAGATAATGCATGTGCTACATTATCAGTTTTTTCCTTAGCCGGTTTCCACTGGTTTTTGTTGTTTTAGTCTCAGTTTTTCCTTTCTCTTTTTCTATTTCATTTTTCGTTTTCCTTTCTTTCTTTTTCGTATTTTGTATTTCATTAAAAAATTCAAGTTTATTTTGCATTTTTTCATATATCCAAATTTTCGAAAAATATCCAGGATTCCAAAATTTTGTTCGCGTATTAAAAAATGCTTGAACTTTAAATTTATGATCTTTGTTCAAAATTTAAGAAATACTCCCATGATTTCAAAAAAAAAATGTTCATGTTCTAAAAACTGTTTGAGAATTTCAGCATTGTTCATGATTTTAAAAAATTATAATTCTAGAAAAGTTTTCTGCAGTACCTTCCGATTTTCAAAAAATCTTCATGTTTTCATAAAATGTTCGTGTTTTTTAAAATTTCAAAGTTCAAAAAACATTTGTGTTTTATATAAATGTATGCTATAGTACCTCATATTCTAGAAATTTGCATTGGTTAAAAAAATATTTACGTTCCAAAAATGCGTGAAATTCGGAAAGAAGTTCGCGAGTTTCAAAAAATGTTTGAGTTTATTATTTTTCACAATTTTTGCCAAATATCTTCGTTCCAAGAAATAGTTACCTTTTCCAAAAATACGGTTCATTTTTGTTTTTAGGATCTGGCGTTGCTGTTTGCTTCTTTTAAAAAGTTGTGCTGCCTAAATAGTCACAAGCGCTTGTTCCTTATAATGGCTATAAGCTCGCTCTTTGCAGCAGGATGTCTCGAGTTGGAATCCTCATCTAGCATTATTTTTACCCCCGGGCGAACTGATCATACAGGCATACAACATCCGCCAATGGGCCGGCCCATCGCGATGTACACAGGCGGTGCGGGCGACGTATTTTCTAAAAGACCATCCCATCCTTTATTATGAAGTGCATGGTGAGGTCACATGCATTGATGTGTTTAAGGGGTTGTACCTAAGCATACAAAATTGAAACTAAAGCACGCCCGCAAGCAAGTATTTTTGAGCATTATTTTTTCGAATCCTCAGTGGTTATAATCGTGCTCAGAAAGCTCCACCGATCACAAATAGGTGCATGATTTTGATGGAAAAATATATGGTGGGCTATGGACGGGCAACCCCAATTTTTATTTGTTGTAGCACAAGTCACATACAGACAGAGCATGAACACACCAGTAATAAAAAACGCCATAAATTCCTCTCGTGAATCTTTGTATTTTCAGTTCCCTGAACCACTGGATTACGGCAGTGCATTTTCCTTCATGAAACCTGCACGCTGGCGTTGACGATCTCTGGGACGGACCTGATCCTCAGAGCAGGGCTGATGGAGAGCAGGCCGGCGAAGCTCTCCGGCGACACCCTCATCCCGCCGACGTTGATGCACACCAGCTCGGGGCACTTGCTCACCAGCGCCACCAGGCCGGCCGCCGTGACATGGCGGCAGCTCCACAGCATGATGCTCTGCACAAGAAAACTCGGCCCGTCAGTGCTTGCGTGCACGCAGCCTGAACAGCAAAACTGATGCTGAAAATTCAAAGTATGTTGGAACACTCTAACAGACTGGGTCATAAGTTCTTTTTTAATAATGGCTTCATTGTTTCATGTCTTGGATACTGCTTAAATGAAGTTTGACTATGTTCGTATCATGCAGAGGCCTCAAGGCACTCCTGCACCCCTCTCAAGGCCTAAATTTTAGAAATTAAAACATAGTAATACCTTCAGATTCGTACAGTTATTCGCAACTGCATACAATGATTCATCGGTGATAAATGTTCCACCAATATTGAGATGCTGCAAAGAATGGGCTCTTGAAACCTGCGAAGTGGTTGAAAAAACCCACATTGACAAATTATTTGTTAAGTTAACCCAGAATATACTACTCCCTCCGTTCCTAAATAATTGTCTTTTTAGAGATTTCAACAAGTGACTACATACGGAGCAAAATGAGTGAATCTACACTCTAAAACATGTCTACATACATCCGTATGTTGTAGTTCATTTGAGATGGCTAGAAAGACAATTATTTAGGAACGGAGGGAGTAGTATTCCCTTCGATCCATATGTAAAGCTCATTCGACTTGTAACAGAAACAAAACAAAAAAACCTGTTCTCTCGATACTTGCACGAACATCTTAACAAACAGATTATAACCAAAACGGCATTTTCTTATATTATATAAATGAAATGATTGAGTATTTATGAGAAAAATAAGCATGATTAAGAGGTTTTAAGCATGTATTTGTGCTGTTCACGGAAGGGTAAAAACTGAATTAAACATTTTGGATGGTTCAGAATGGAAAGCTACTGCGATCGTCCGACCTGAACAATGAATTGTTACAATGGTAACCATGAGATCAATTACTTGATCTGACAGCGAATTATCACGAAAGCTCTGGCTTAATAAATATATGACGGCATCCTGCGACTTGACAGTTCCATACTGAAATCCTTGTGCTACAGTACAAGTGATGTGACCAACATATCAAGGTTGCAGAAGAACACAACCAAGCAGTTGCATCAAAAAAGGAACAAGAGAAAACAGAGGAGTATATATTTACCAGACTAACGACGCCCTTGTCAGTGATCCCGGCCAATCCCCACAGCGAGATCGCCGTCAGTTTGTCGACGCACTCCGCCGTGGAGATCTGCAGCAGCCCTCCGTCGGTGATGTGGCAGCCCCAGCAGCCCCGCGAACTTCTCCAAGAAAATTAACGGTCAGAAAGACAGAGTTAGAAAAACTAAGCTTGAAAAAAAAATGCAGCAAAACATGCATTTCGGTATGATCAAGAACCAATCGACCAATCTACTTCTACTCACACGTCGAGGTCGCGGAGGTTGACGGCGGCGCGGACGAGGCGTGCGGCGGAGTCGTCGCCCGTGCGCTGCCCCGCGAAGCTCAGCCGCCGCCGTGACGCCAGCGACCGTCCCACCGCCTGGCGCCACCGTCGGCTCACTCCCCCGGCCCTGACAACGACGAGAATATAAGCGAGTCATCACACAACACAACACAACACAACACAACGGAGCCGTAAGCTTGGGAATCATGGCGCGTCCATGATTGGTAGTAATACTACGTACATGGCGAGGTCGTGGAAGGAGGAGAGGAGGGAGAGCACGTGCGTGAGGAGGTCGGCGGGAAGCCGCTCGACGTGCGGCTCCTCCTCCATTTCCTTCGCCGCGGCGGCGCCGCCCCCTCCTTGCTGTGTCTGCGGCTGCATCCCCATTTCTTGCTCGCTCTCGCCGTCGCGCGGGTGGAAAGGCTTATACAGGCACGGCAGATCGGGTGGGGCACTGTTCTGGAGTTGAGTGTGGACATGTTTCCGGAGTGTGCACATCATCGCGTCATACATGGAGATGGAGGCGCCCACCTGTCAGCCGCGCTACTAAAAGCAAGTAAATTACGGTTATGACCTGAATCGAGAACACAGAATTTGAGATCGTGGGTATTCAGGGTCTCGTATTCGTTTAGAGCATGTACAGTACAAAGTACTTGCTCCTAACGCGAATGTAATGATATACCAGTATTTTTGCTGATATACAACAAATATTTTGTTGACAAAACAAATGGTCAAACTTGATACTGAAATGCATGCGAGCCTTAGAGCATCTACAACCAGACCCATACCCTTCCGAAACGTTCGGACGGGCTGCCCCGTCAGTGTCCGGATGCAAGAACGTCACCCAACCGGCCTCGTCATAGCTGGTCTAAACGCTCAGACTGACCGGCACAATCTCATATCCAGCCTAAATCTTAGGCGGATATAGGGACATTCGGGCACGCCCGCCACGTTTTTTCCGACCCTCTCTGGCACACCCGCTCCCACATAAAATAGACCCTATCCACACTCCGACCAAAACCCTAGGTGCATTCCACTCCACTTCCCTCCCCTCCCACACTACCAAGCTCCTCTCTGGCCAGCTTTGGTGTTCTCCTGCATGGCGGCGCCTGGATCCGACTTCGACATGTCCGGATCCGAGGACTGGGAGCTCATTCCTTGTAGTCTTGAGGAGCAGATGGTCATCCGCGCTGCTCTCTGATGATCCTGAGAGAAGTCCGCCCTCCCGCAGTCTTCAGCTATCCGCTGGGAATCCGTTGCTCCATTGGCGGCCGAATCCGGGGCTGGCGGATCCGAGGCTGGAGGATCTTGTCGGGTGTCGTTGCCAGCGGTCACCAAGGCCGCATGGTGTCCACTTACACGCCTATAGTCAACCTCTTATGCATTGGCGGAGCTTAATTAGGCAAGGCCTAACGGGTCATTACCCGCCCAGCTCTGCAGCTTCTCACAATATAGCAAGCCCATTGGTTATAGAATGCCAGCTAGTAGTAATTCCAGCCTGACCCATTCAGCCCGCCCGTATTTTTTTTTGCAAGCTCTGCCACCGTCCTATGTACACACTTACGCACACCCTACCCCATCATAAGATAATAGTTCTTTTGTAATTAATAGTTTTACATTGATGTCATTTTTTCCAAAAGAATGGTATGTCACGATAGTTGACTAGCTTTTTCTAATTAAAGTCCAATTCAAGCCTACAAATGATTATGCCTATAGCAAGGTGATTGTTGTGGTCGGGTGAAGCTCTGCAACTCAGTATTCAATAGATAACTTGTAAGTGTTGATGTCAAAAAAAGAAAGATAACGTGTAAGTGTATGCACGAGTATACATATACACTGCACTCCTTGTTTTCTACAGAAAAAAGTTAATCCATCTTGTTAACTAAGTTATGTTATTATACCTTTTTACTTACACATTAAGTTCCACCTAAGGATACATAAAGCTACATGGATTAATTAAAGGACGCCGATATCCACCACATGTGTGGCATCTAGGGGGTATGTGCCGCACACCCCATGTGGCATCGACACAGGCCAGCCCGCACGAGCACGTACGGGCACACCTCGTCACAACCCGCACGTCCCGTGTGCTCGTGGATCGCCCACACGTCCGGGCGAGCGACCCCCTGGCCCGCACAACCAAAACCGTCTCTCGGCCATCGTCCCTCCCCGCCTGCGAGCCAGAGTAGCCACCGTGGGTCACTCGAACCTCCGGATCGGCAAATCTTCCCCTACCTCCATCCTCTTCCCTCTCTAATTGCCATGGCAACCAGATCAGCTCACTAGCGCCCCCACCCCCTACCTCCATCCTCTTCCCTCTCTACTTGCCATGGCAACCAGATCAGATCACTAGCGCCCCACCTCCCGCGCCCCACGGCGACGAACTCACACAAAAGGTGAGTTAAACATCCTGCATCTAGTCGTTCTCCTATCTCCTCCCCACAATAATTTCACTTCTAAATTGCCCACGTAGATGGCGACTGGATCCACAAGGTCATGGCAAAACATACCACAGACATACTAGATTTGTTCCGCATGGATCCACAAATCACATGAATCAGACCGTTCATGTGCATTGTCCTCTGCCCTCCAATGTATAGAAAAGTTGCCATCTTGTATCCTAGATCTGATCTTTCATAAATACGGGCGATCAGAAGTTCGAACTAAGCTCTTAAGTTGGGGTTGCCACCAGAAGGTGCTCGAAAGTATGTTTAGGATTCACAAAGAGTTAGACGAAAAAATGATGGGGGAAAATGTTGAAAACGGTGGGAAAGCAGGGCAGAACAGAGAAATTTGGCCACTATGTATGAAGGAAAAAAATAGTTGCCACCTATCTATGTTGGTAGTTACCATCATGTTATGTTGTTAGTTGCCATCATGTTATGTTGTTAGTTGTCGCCAGTTCAACATGGTAGTTGCCATCCAGTTGTAGAAAGAGAATGAATATGCATGCCCTATCAATGTAAAATGCACGGCTACGATGTTTCCTACTTGCCATGCTGTAATAGTTGTTTATGCCAGAAATGTGATAAGATTGTCGTGTTTCCTTTTATGTGGAAACATCAAAATGGAATTCGAATAATAGTGCGTTCTTATTCATGCAATGATTGAAAACACAGTGGGAAAAGCAGAAAAATGAATCATCATGTTATGTTGTTAGTTGCCATCATGTTATGTTGTTAGTTGTCGCCAGTTCAACATGGTAGTTGCCATCCAGATTGTAGAAAGAGAATGAATATGCATGCCCTATCAACAGAAATGCACAGCTACGATGTTTCCTACTTGCCATGCTGTAATAGTTGTTTATGCCAGAAATGTGATAAGATTGCCGTGTTTCCTTTTATGTGGAAACATCAAAATGGAATTTGAATAATAATGCATTCTTATTCATGCAATGATTGAAAACACAGTGGGAGAAGCAGAAAAATGAATCATGAAGATGGGACTGATCCTTGGTTTTCCGGAAGGCCGCAAGCGCCCCCGTGGGATGCAATAGAGTACAATCAACTCATTTCCGCAGGACCATTACTGCCACTACTAGAGCAGTACGCGAGCATAGGTACGATGCGTGATAAAAAAGGGACAATTGACATGTTTGTGGACTTGGAAATGGCATTCTACTTATGTACTACAATGACATTGTTCACAGGTTCTTATGACACAACCACACATGCAGGGATACCATGACAAGTTGCAACATAGGGGCCTATCGGTGATAGATATGCGGGAGACCAACTTCAAGTAGCGAATGTGGCAAATCAAGGTAAAGCAAAAAAAAGCATGTTGATTTGGCGAAAAAAACTTGCAAGGATGTCAAGACTTACGAGTATTTTGAAAAAACACAGGACCATCATGCAGCACGTGCCAACATGTGGCAACCGGATACCTGCCGTCAACGTCTTACACAGGTGAGACGTATGAAATGATCTTGCGGACAGTCTATCAGAAAAGGAAACTATATGACATTGGTGTTTACGTGGAGTGATGAAAATGAAAAATAGATGACATTGGCGTTTGTAGCTGACAGAAATAAAATAAAATGATGGAAAGTGCACCTACCAAGCCTGGTCAACTGTATTTGCCATCCGTGGGCAACTGCATGTGCCAAATTTAATGTATGAATGCCATCTACCATACTTGATTGCACTACAGTTGCCATGTCTGCTCAACTGAAGTTGCCATGTCTTCTCAACTGAAGTTGGCATGACTGAACAACTGCAGTTGCCTTGTCTGAACAAATGCAGTTCCCATGAGTGAACAACTACACGTGCCATGTTTTAACAGCTATAGTTGCCATGACTGAAAAACTGCAGCTGCAATGACTGCTCAACTACGTATGCCATGTTTGAACAACTGCAGTTGCCGTGCTTGATCAACTGCAGTTGGTCAATGCTTGTTAACTGTAGTTGCCTTGCATGGTGGACTATGTTTGCCATGCTTTCAAAGCTAAACCTCCACATGATGCGACAAGGAAAAAAAAAGAGATTTAACATGTTTTCATACAAAAAAGGAAATATGGCATCCCATCATATGATATACGTTGACATGATCGCGGGTTCTTATGATACAACCACACCACCAGAGGTCTCGTGGCAAGCTACACCATTGCAGGCCATCAGTAATGCAGATACAACACACCAACTTGAAGTGGCACACCAAGTTTGAGTAGCACATGTGGCAAAACAAGGTAATTTGTGAACCAGGAAAAAATCATGCATTTGCTTTGTGGAAAGCATTGGGAAAGTGCACTTGTCACGGTGGTCATGGCAACTGCACTTGCTACCAAGTGAATTCGTCCATTAGACATATATGATCATCTTGATTTGTTAGTTACTAACTGTGTGTATTTGCCATTTTGATTATCTGCATTTGCCTTGTGTGCTCATACCTAGAATGCAGTTGATGTTAAAAGAAGTTGATTGCCATGACTTGGTAATTACAGATGCCATATTAGGGCAACTGTAGCTACCATGGCTGGAGAAATGCAGTTGCCATGCATGGCCAAATGCAGATGCTCAAGACTTGCATATATGCATGATGTCATACCAAAAAATAGGTTACAGTTGCCATGATTTCAAAGTTGCACATTACAAAAATTTATACATGTAACTTATACACCTGGTTATGTACCTGTGCACAAAAATGGGAACAAATAACAACTTGCAGATGCCTCAATCCAATGCGTCGTTAATGCATGGGCACCTATGAGAAAAATGCCTTGTAGAATAAGTTGCAGTTGCCATGAACAATCAGATGCAGCTGCCATATTTCATTTCAATGAATATGCCATTCAAGCAATACTGCTTACACACGTACCTGATTTTGCAGGAGCTTCGACTATAATCAACAGCGGTGCACGAACATCTACTGCGGGTAGCTCAGAGCACGCGGAAGGGGCGTTCCACGAGCCAGTAACCGATACTACCACAAACAATGCAGAATCAGTGTCAGAACTGGCAATCGTTGCAGCAATGACGACAAGCACGCCTATGTGCACCAACACAAGCAACACTCAAACAGAAGAAACAACCACCAATATTGAAGTGAATTATGAAACTAATGACGAAACGCAAGGGAAGAAGAAGAGGGAAAATCAGAAATCATGCCACCTCAACCACCTTATGTTGGACAGGGATTTGGTTCATTTGAAGATGCCAAGGAATAATACCAGAGATATGCGTTGTTCCATGGATTTGCGGTGAATAGAGAATACCATAGGAAAATAAAAAAAACTAAGTAGTACAACAGAGGTGATCTAAGGTGCTATAAGGCACGAAAGAACAAGAACAGTAAATGTGTTGTGCCTGTCATGCCGGAACGAAAGAGAGGCATCTTTCTCAAGATGGAATGCCCTGTCAGGATGAAGCTAAACACAAATGGAGCATGGTAGATGGTCACCAAATATGTCGAAGAACACAACCACGATCTGATAAAGAAGTTTGACCTAGTAAAATTTCTGAGCGCCCACAGAGGATTCAGTCCTCACGAGAAGAAATTCATAAAGTTGCTACATGATTGTAACGTCGGTTCGTCAAGAATGGTCCATATACCGTCCCTGATCCACAACAAAGATGGAAGTCTGAGTGGCATGCCCTACATACCAGCAGACGTCACAAACCTAAAGGCAAAATACCGTAGAGAGAGCAGGTTAGCTAACATAGAAGACACTATCATCTACTTCAAAGAGAAAGCAAAAGCAGATCCTGATTTCTTCTACAGGATAAGATTGGACGATGAGGACTGTGTCAGAAACATGTATTGGGTGGATGGTGCGGCAAGAAGAGCCTACAAACATTTCCGTGATTTCATTTCGTTCGACCGACATATCTCACGAATATGTACAAGATGCCATGTGCTCCATTCATAGGAATAAATAACCACAATCAGTCCTTGCAGTTTGGTTGCGGTCTCATTCGGAACGAAGATACTGATGGTTACACTTGGCTGTTCAAAACCTTCTTGGAGTGCATGGGTGGACTTGCTCCGATGAACATAATAACAGACCAGGACTTTAGCATGCATGCAGGCATAGAGGAGGTCTTTCCATTGGCAGTGCACATGCACTTCAGGTGGCATATTAATAAGAAGGCTAAAGAGATGCTAGGGCCATTCTTTGCTAACCGTCCAGAGCTACACAAGGCATTCGAGTTGTGTGTGGACCATAGCTTGACAGTGGAGGAGTTTGACCGGAGCTGGACGTCTATGATTGAAAAATACCAAGTCCAAGAGCCTGTGGGAGAAGCGGATGTACAGGGTGCCAAACTACTTCATGCAGTGCTTCTATCCATTTCTGCAGACTACGCAACACGGCGAGGGTTTCAATGCTGTTTTGAAGCGTTACGTGAGCCCTCGCAACTCATTGCTGCAGTTTGCCAAGCAATATTCAGCTTTGCAACAGAAAATACTGGGATCTGAGCTACAGCAATAAGCAAACACCGCACTCAAGCAGCCTAAATTGCTAACATATTTACCGATGGAGAGGCAGATGAGCAAGATATACACCAACAAGATATTTAACAAGTAAGTGGATGATCTTACGGTCTTATTTGCCATGTATGACGCGGCACATTCAACATTGAAAATTGCCAGAAATAAACAAAATATGTTGTTTGGTAACACAAAGAACAAACTCTGCATGCTTGTTTAAAAAAGGAAGCAAACCAAAAATATCGAAAAATATGTTTGCCATGTCTACTAGTTTGAAGCTGCCATCTGTAGTGAACACATGAATGCAAAAGATGAAAATGGAATGAAAAATTGTGTAGTTGGAAAAAATATTAGTTGCCGTGTGTTGTGAAAGAAAGAGTAGTTGCCATTTTGAATGTGGCGTGGTTGCCATGTGGGATGTAGTGTAATTGCCACGTATAGTGCAATGGTATTTCACATGTAAGACGAATTGATTTCCATGAGAACAGTATGCCGCAGTTGCACTACCAGAAAGACAGTAGTTGCCATGTAGAATGCAGTGTAGTTGCCATCTTTTGACATGCTGGTCATTTCAGAAAATAGGACAGGATTACACTGTACAACATAAACTACAGTTGCCATTTGAAATGAACTGCGGTTGCCATGTGAAACAAACTACAGTTGCCATGTGAAATAAACTACAGTTGCCATGTGTAAACATTCAATACAAAGAAATGTGCAAAAAAGCTTTCTTTGCCATCGTTGATTTTAATACATTTGTTGTGTTGTGCCGTACCTCAACAAAATTTGCTACAAAAGAATACGAGAATTTAACGAGCACAAAACATGCAGATTCCAGGAAGAAATAAAGCTGTCCAGCATGTACGCAGCTTACCAGGTTGACGAACGTACCTTCATGGTGTGTACTCTCAGGGGCATGTCCGATTCAGAACCTGAAGACCCGGACAAGGGAAGAAACTACTTTGTGAGGGCCTCGATAAATGAAGGTGAATACTACTGTGAATGCTGAAAATATGAACGGGATGGGATTGTGTGCTGCCACATACTCAAAATAATTGAAATGCACGTGGTCATGCGATTGCCCCGCCATTTCATACGACGACGATGGACTTGGGACGCTGACGATGCATTGGGGCCACAAACATCAAATGCAGCTTTGGTTGTACATGATGATAGACCAGAGGCAACCATGGACTCCGTGAGGCACGTTGTATTGACCAAGAACTATGCTGAATTAATAGATGAAGCATGCAAGAGTGATGAGACAGCAAGGGTGGCAGAAAAGCACAAGGCCCTGAAAGGAGAGCTTGATGAGATCAAAAAGAGGAAGGCTGAAGAAGCCTTACACAGGTTCCCCCGCACCTCAAGTGTGCCTTCGTCCACGGGTCCGTCCTCTGAAAACTTGGAGGTAGGGTCTGGAACAGCAAGCACACAAACTCAGGTCAGGAACCCGCCCCGTACCATCACAAAAGGGCGTCCAAAAGAGGTGAGATACAAATCAGGGTTGGAAATTCAAGCAATGCACAAGAAACCAAAGAAAGGATCTGGCAATCTGCTACTTCTTGAGCTTGCGTTGGTTTTTCCCTTGAAGAGGAAAGGGTGATGCAACAAAGTAGGGATAAGTATTTCCCCCAGTTTGAGAACCAAGCACTGGTACAACGAGGTGCTATACAAATGGTTTTTAACCCCTTTCCGCGACGGTGTTCGGAACCGTCGCTAAGTGAGTCACTGCGATAGGGGGGTCCTTCCCACACGACCCAGAAACCGTCAGGCATATGCCCTCCTGGCACACACGCTCGACAAAATGAGGTCGTGTGCGACCGGCGAGTGCTCAAATACGGTTATACATACAGTAGTGCTAAAAATACAATTATACAGGTGAAATCTTTCCGTTCGTAAGTACATCCCACATAGTCAGTCCCTGCTAAACGTTTCTGTTGTATGTACATTCCACACAGTCAATCCAAGGAATACGTTTCCGTTAGTATGTACATCCCACACGGTTAATCCAAGAAGTACCTATCGCACGCGTTCTTCTATGACCAAACGTTTGTGATGCGCACAACATCACAAACAATCCATAATTTCGAAGCATGTGTGATAAGGTGACTATCGCAAAAATTTAATAAGAAAGAACTATGTACGATGCTGTTGTTAATCGCACATGTTTTTTCTTGGCTGGTCGTGTGTGCAGTGGATATTGATCGCACACATAGTGGATCCTAGAAACGTGTATGATCTCCACGTCTATCGTAGACGTTTTGCTTTCGCAAACCGTGTGCAGTGTAATCCCTAATTTAAAAATCACATGTTTTGGATTTGAAAGTAGGCAATCACTTATTTCATATGCAACCATGTTTATTACAAATATAGGTTCAACCACGAATACATAATTTGATGCATAGGTACATATACTGAAGAACTACAGAAGCACCAAGTAAAGAATGATGAACCACAGTTGTACTAAAGACTGTAAGGAGAGAGGCGAAAGACATTCTGGTTGCTGGAGAAGGTGAAGCGGAACGCCCATATTGTGCCCTCCTCCATGCGTAATGCACTCACGACTCTAGGCCAACCCCTTGTGATGGCTGCCCGTCCATCCTTCACTGTCTTCATTATGACTTCTCGATGTTCATTGTAGTCTGGATGAAATACTTTAACCTTCATTGCGTGTCCACTAATCATGTACTTTGCGAGGTAATCTTGAGTGAACTACTTCGGGAACCACTACGAACGAAAAAGATTCAGACATTGTTGTCTAACAACTCATTATGGGCGAAAAGAGAAGGTCTGCAGAGTTTGTAGTTACCATCCTCAGCTCACTGTTGTGTTGGATAGAGCATAAACAAATAATTTGCTAGCCACCATTCATAACTTTTAGCTAATAATCCATATCAGTTTCCTCACTTGATGCTTGTTCATGAATATCTCATTGCCCCATACGCAAAAAGGGTCGATGCGTGGATCCTTGCCAAGGGCATATGTACCTACAAGCAACAAGTCAATATTCACTAGTAGAAAAAGGGTCAAATGTGAGACACATTAGTCCCGGTTTGTAACAGAACCGGCACTAATGTGTCCATTAGTGCCGGTTCCAACGGCTAGGCGGGGGGAGCTCTTTAGTACCGGTTCGTGGCGAACCTTTAGCACCGGTTCGTGCCCACGAACCGGTACTAAAGAAAGTGGTGGCGAGGATGTTGTCGAGTGGGGCCCTTCCAGCACCTTTAGTACCGGGTTCGTGGCACGAACCGTACTAAATGTTGTCCTATATAAACCCTTCGCCCACCCGCACTTTCTGTTCTTCCCCTTTCCCTCTCCCTCTCCTCTGTTCTTCCCTTCTTCCTCTCGAAGTTCATCACAAAATTTGCCCCAAATTTGTCAAGATTTGCAGGCCCCCATCCATTCAAATGATCACCAAGGTTAGCAACTTTGTCCTTTCATCTCTCATTGCTAGATTAGCTCTTGCATTGGTTTATATAGTGATTAATTGTGGGTTTTAGTAATTTGGGAGGAATTATATGTGGTAGTATTTGATTTATATGCAATTTGAGGTCAAAATAACACTTAGTTTGCATATGTAGGTGTGTTTTACTTAGTGCCTTCTAAATCTCCGTCGCAACCACTGCCGATCGCCAAGACTGTCTCTGGTCACGGCAGCACCACCTTGTGGTGAGCCTCTTGTTCATGAAATTTTATATAAAAAATTGATGCTTGTGTGATTTGTATATATAGTTACTCGTATAATTATCTTACCCGTACGTTATTTGTTATACATAGTGCCATGGTTTTGATATCCGTCCCCGTCGGCCCTCGTCCTTGTTATGATTCGGATGTGGTATATTCTCTTTTAAAACTATTTGTTGCATTTTGTGTTTATGACAAATTATGCCCATCAAGTTGACATAGATATTTTTATCTAGGAGGTATGTGAACCGAAATTCCAACCGACCCTATTGTCGAGAGGTTAAATTTAGTTGAAAGAGAAAGCGAGTACTTGAAAGAAAAATTGAAAAGAATTGAGGGGAGAAGATGGAATTGGAGTTGCATGTTGCCGATGTCGCCGATGATCACAAGATCAAGATGGAGAAAATGCGCTTGAAGATTAGAAAGATTAGAAAATATGCCATCGATAGTGAGGCTTGGTATCATTATCTTTGTTGGATCAATTGTTACCTTAGTTGCGATCTTGATCGCATTTGTTGTTGCATTTAAATGCTTTAGCTAGAGAGTTATTTGTTTGTTGCATTTAAGTGTTGTATGAACTTTATGTATGAACTTGTATTAATTTGGTCTATTCGGTGTTGTGTAATGAAGATGAGCGGCAATGGATGTATCGATGACCGATGCTCTCCCCAGTTCGTTGAGGCGTGCATACTTTTCTCTTCTTGGTGAGGCAAACAAGCGGCGGATGGTTTTATGCTTTGTCCATGTGCTGGTTGTAAGAATGGTCGCAATTACTCTACGTCAAGAACCATTCACGTCCACTGTTTGAGTCCGGTTTCATGCCCCACTATAATGTTTGGACCAAGCACGGAGAAAGAGGGGTTATGATGGAAGACAATGAAGAAGAAGAGGACAACGGCATACTATCCTCGCCATGGGTTCCCTGAATACGATGATACAACAATGGGGGAAGAAGCTGAGCCGTGTAATGCGGAAGAAGCTGAGCCGGCAATGCGGAAGAAGCGAAGAAGAGGCATCGGATGAGCCCGTTGATGATCTAGGTCGGGCCATTGCCGATGCAAAGAGAAATCATGCAAGTGATTTGGAGAAGAAGAAGTTGCAGCGCATGTTAGAGGATCACAAAAATTGTTGTACCCGAATTGCGTAGGTGACAAGAAAAAGCTGGGCACCACACTGGAATTGCTGCAATGGAAGGCGTAGAATGGTGTATCCGACAAGGGATTTGGAAAGTTCTTGGTAATGATAAAGGATATGCTTCAAAGGACAACGAATTGCCCGAGAGTACGTCTGAAGCAAAGAAGGCTGTCTGCCCTCTAGGGTTAGAGGTGCTTGAAGATACATGCATGCCCTAATGATTGCATCCTCTACGCGGTGAGTACGAGGATTTGAACGCTTGCCCGGTATGTGGTGCATTGCGCTATAAGATCAGCCGCGATGACCTGGTGATGTCGAGGGCGGCGCCCAGAAGAAGATTCCTACCAAGGTGATGTGGTATTCTCCTATAATACCACGGTTGAAACGTTGTTCCAAAACAAAGAGCATGCCAAGGCGTCACGATGGTACGAAGAAGACCGTAAGAAAGACGGAAAGTTGAGAGTACCGGACGGGTCGCAGATGGAGAAAAATCGAAAGAAAGTACGGGAAGGAGTTTGCGAGATGACGCAAGGAGCGTATGGTTTGGTCTAAGCGCAGATGTCATTAATCCTTTTGGGGAAGCGTAGCAGCAACCATAGCACCTGGCTGTGACTCTATGTTTGTATAACCTTCCTCCTTGGTTATGCATGAAGCGGAAGTTCATTATGATGCCGGTGCTCATCCAAGGCCCTAAGCAACCCGGCAACGACATTGATGTGTACCTAAGGCCATTAGTTGAAGAACTCTTACAACCGTGGAATGGAACAGGTGTGCGTGCGTGGGATGAGCACATGGGGAAGAATTTGACCTAAAGGCGTTGTTACGTGACCATCAATGATTGGCCTGCTCTCGGTAACCTTCGGAGATGCATAAACAAGGGATACCGCGGATGCACCTTGTTTGGATGATACCGACGATATATATTTGAATAGTTGTAAGAAGAATGTGTACACAGGACATCGTCGATTTCTTCCGGCGAGCATCCCGTAAGAAAGAAAGGCAAGCATTTCAAAGGTGAGGTGGATCACCGGACGAAGCCTCGCCACCGTCTTTGGTGCTGATGTACATGATATGGTCAAGGATTTGAAGGTGATATTTGGAAAAGGGTCCTGGCGGACAACCTGTTCGAAGAAGGCGATGACGGACGCGCACCCATGTGGAAGAAGAAATCTATATTTTGGGACCTGCCATATTGGAAAGACCTAGAGGTCCGCTCCATAATCGACGTGATGCACGTGACGAAGAATCTTTGCGTGACCACTGCTTGGCTTCTTGGGCGTGTATGGGAAGACAAAAGATACACACGAGGCACGGAGGACCAGCAACGTATGCACGGAGAAGACGACATACATCGTGGTCATGCAAGCTACACTCTTACCAAAGAAGAGAAGGAAATCTTCTTTGAATGCACCTTTCGATATTAAGGTACCGTCGGCTTCTCGTCGAATATAAAGGGAATAAGAAACATGGCGGAGAAAAGTTCTAGAACCTAAAGTCTCATGATCGCCACGTGATTATGACGCAACTGCTTCCGGTTGCATTGAGGGGGCTTCTAGGAAAGCGTTCGATTAGCCATTGTGAAGCTATGTGCATTTCTCAATGCAATCTCTCGGAAAGGTAATCGATCCAGAAATCATACCAAGGTTACAGAATGATTTGGTGCAATGTCTTGTCAGGTTCGAGTTGGTGTTCCCACCATCCTTCTTCAACATCATGACGCACGTCCTAGTTCACCTATGCGAAGAGATTAACGTTTTGGGTCCTGTATTTCTACACAATATGTTCCCCTTTGAGAGGTTCATGGGAGTCTTAAAGAAATATGTTCATAACCGTGCTAGGCCGTAAGGAAGCATCTCCAAGGGCCATCAAAATGAGGAGGTCATTGAGTTTTGTATTGACTTTATTCTCGACCTTAAGCCGATTGGTGTTCTGAATCGCGGCATAAGGGGCGCATTCGATGGAAAAGGCACGCTAGGAGGGGAACAAATAATATGTATGGACGGACATTCTCTCACTGAAGCACACTGCAGTTCTACTGAAATTCCGCCTTGGTGGCTCCGTATATGGATGAACACAAGAATTTGCTACGCTCCAAACACCCGGGCGGTCGATGGACCGGATTACACGTGAACAAACCAGAGTTTCGCCACCGGTGGTTGCGAACCGCATTCATGCATGACACCTCTATTGAAGATGACCTGCACTTGTCAGTCCCGATTACCATCTTGAATATAATGACTTTCAAAGGGTAATGCAGATAAATGGTAATACATTTTACACGATCGCCCAAGATAAGAAGAGCACCAACCAAAAGCAGTGGTGTCCGCTTTGATGCGAGAAACCAAGGCGGAAAGGAAACATATTATGGTTATATACGGGACATATGGGAACTTGACTATCGACGTGGTTTAAAGGTCCCTTTATTTCGGTGCAAATGGGTCAATATGACACGAGGCGGGTAACGGAAGACCCGCGATGCGGAATGACAACGATGGATCTCAACAATCTTGCGTATGCGCATCAGACCATTCGTCCTAGCCAATGATGTGGCACAGGTGTTTTCTATGTGAAGGACATGTCTACCAAGCCAAGAAAAAGAAAAGATAAGGAAGCGAATGCATCGTGCGATGAGCCAAAGCGGCACATAGTTCTTTCGGGAAGAGAAACATCGTGGGAGTGGATGACAAGGCAGACAAGTCGGAAGATTATGAAAAGTTTGATGAAATTGCTCCATTCACGGTGAATATTGACCCGAGCATCCCGTTAAATGATGAAGATTTTCCATGGTTACGGTAGCAAAGGACACCTTGAAGAAAAAGTTTCACACCCAAAGATGCAGGATGTGATCGGCTTCACTATCATCACTTTCTTACGTGTTTCACACCCAAAGGGAATCTACGTAATAGTTAGGGTAGTTATGTGTTTTGGCATTTGAAACGCGAAGAAATTTTATGCGCAAACAAATTCTTTCATGCCTTTACTGATTTTTAAAGTTAAGTTATTCACAAACTAGTGATTCACACTAATTTCAAATAATTCAAAATTTAAACAATTCAAATTTGAAAACTACGGCACTAACAGAAAGTTTGTAATTTTTGTACCTAAAGCAAAAATATTCACAAAGAAACTCTAAATACACAAAAAACAACACAAAAATAAATAAAGCAAAAAAATAAAAAAGCCCGCCTACTAGGCCAGAGCGACCTGCGTGCGACTAGAAACCCAACCTGTCGTTGGGCGGGATGCAGCCACTAAAGGCCAAGTGGGCCTGAGGCAACAAAGAACACGTGGGCCCAAGAAGCCTGCTTTGGAGAGGAGCTCGAGAGAGTGATCGCACGGGGTTTATAAACCCGGTCAGTCGCCCCTCGGCTAGCGAGGTGGGACTAAACTTGCCGCGATCACCTGCTTTGGCAGCGCACCTTTAAATCTTGGGTCGTGGCACAAGCAGTACTAAAGAGACCTTTAATGCAGTTTGTGCCACCATCCGGTACTAAAGGGGGTCGCTTCCCGCCCGGTTGGGCTGGCCAAACAGGCCTTTAGTACGGTTGGTGGCTCCAACCGGTACTAAAGGTGCCTTCTATATACAACACTTGAAAAATTTCATTCTCCCTCTGTTTCTTCCTCTGTTTCCCATTGAAGCACTTCGCCCTTGATCGATCGACGTCCATCGACCAGTTGTCGCCGCCCGTCGCCGTCGCCGCCCCGTCCCGTCCTTGCCGCCCGTCGCCGTCGCCGCTTCGTCCCGTCGCCGCCCTAAATCTCAAATCGCCCTTGGCCCGTCCCGTCGCGCCCTCCTGCGTCGCCGCCCAGCGTCACGCTTGACCCGTCGCTTCCCCGGCCGTCGCCTCGCCGTCATGCGTCGCCCATTGTGAGCTCTCCCCTCTAACCCTCTCTCGCCTCCCGGCCACCATGGGCGCCGCCCTCCCCGAGCCCATACACACACACAAGCATGATGAACACACACACACACGTATATATGTATGAATGCATGTATATATTAGTATATACGTATTTTGTATGTTTAATTAGTTTAGATTTTTTAGATTATTGTTTTTTCAGTAGTATATATGTATGAATGCATGTTAGATGGATATAATTAGTGTTTAACTAGTATGGATTTTTTTATATAATGTTGTTTTTCTGTTTTTTAATGGATGTATAGAAGTTGTTTTTTCTGTTTTTAGTGTTAGATGCTTAATTAGTATGAAATAGCATATAGAATTTTGACATATGCGGATAGCATAATTAGTGTTATATAGAAATGTTAGTTATCAAAATCCAATCATTAAAAAATGTTACTTTTTGCGGGCATATAGCTAGTATTTGTTCTCGACGATGCCCGGCCCGCATCCTCGCCGTCGACCCTTCATGACGACGTCCGGCTGACCCATGTCCGGGACTGGGCTCCGGCCGCACTGGCAGGAGGTGCTACGGAGGGCGCGCCGCTTGATGAGGAACCCGACCCGGTTCCGTCGTCGACCCGATCTCGTTTGGTGGCGTTAGCGTGGGCGATTTGGCGGAGGAGCCAGCCCAGCGGAGGTGGTACGTCGCCGTGTCGGGGAGGAGGGCGAGCACGTCCATCGCTACGTGGTTGCGTTAGAGGGCGGCAGGTTCTCCAATACTGGCGGTTTCTTGAGGATCTCACTTCAGCTATGATCCTGTGAGGTTCCTTCTCTTTGGGTGTCCACCGCCCAGCGCCCGCGAGAACATGAGTGTCGTAGATTCTTCTATAGTATTCGATCTTTATTAGCTACCTAGCCGGTGATGTATTCGAGATCATATCTATTATTCGAGACGATGTATTAGAGATTATATCTATTATTCGAGACGATGTTTTCGAGATTATATCTATTATTCGAGACGATGTATTCGATATTATATCTATTATTTGAGACGATGTATTCGAGATTATATCTATTATTCGAGACGATGTTTTCGAGATTATATCTATTATTCGAGACGATGTATTCTAGATTATATCTATTATTATTCAAACGATGTAATTTGAATACTAAATTGTTTTATATTTCTTTTGGATTAGTTAAATAAAAGCTATGGCGGACAATACCGGCAGAGAGGAGAACAGGCCATGTTCGATATGATACGCCATCCTCACAGGCGGATGATGATCGAATGAAGAAGATTATGACGGTTCAATTTCTAAACAACACTGGAGAGGGTGATATGATATTCAATCGCGGCGACCGAATTGATGAAGTCATGAACTATGATTATGATGATGACGAAGAAAATGTTGATCTTGAAACAACAAAGACCGACGAGGTATATATATTTATATAAGCAGGCATCCGTGATCATCACATGTTTTAAATGACTTGAAGATATATTAACGAATCGATCTTTGTTCTTTCAGCCATCCGGATCGAGCAAATCTTCGTGCAAAAGGGCGAAACGAGGCCCAAACAAAAGTTGAAGGAGGGCGTAAAGTACAATATCGAGGCAATCAGACCTAATGGCGAACCATTAGCGCCCTAAGAAGATTGCGGACAAGTTCGTTTCGTCGGTCTTGAGTTGTTGTGAAGGACCAACTCCGATCTCCCTTCAAGAATGGAGAGAGCCAGCAAAAGACAAAAGAAAAAAGACAAAAATGACGCCGCTCACGTCCGGATGTTACTTTTGTCGACAAAAGACAAAAGATCTGCTTTGGGATACTCTCATGGAACATTTCACCCTACCGGATCATTTCACGTAAGCGGATGTGCGAGAAAGTCAAGGACGCTGCTCTTAGGAAGATGGCGGTTGCATTCAAGAACCACAAGAATCGTGAATGGGACAAATGCGTCAAGGGAGGAAGGAAGACTCTAGTATTCGAGGGAACACTAGAGAACCAACGTGCTCATTGGGACGATTTCGTGAAATTCAAGGATTTGGAATTAGCTAAGGAACGGTCGAGAATAAACAAGAAGAATGCGAGAAAAAAGGATAAGTTCCATAAGTCGGGGCCGGTGGCTATCTGGTGGCAATGCCTAAGTGGGATAAGTCCGAGAAAGAGATGGAGGATGCAGGTGCCACTCCGGTTACTAAGAGCTGGCCCCAGTGCGGGACTTGGTTCTATGCGCATGGGGGACTTGGACCCAAGACATGCAATGTTTCGACGAGGGCAAGTCTGAAGGAGCCGACGATGCGATACTTGTTGCAATAGAAGAGGCACGATCGGGGTGTTCCAGCCCAACAGAGAGAACGACGAGCTTACGCGTGCCGGGAAATCACGAACACCGGGAAGAACACGAGGCAAGGGCGCTATTCCGTGGTATGAGGGGTTTTGTGGAACACCGACTACGTAACCCGTGCGAGAAAGAAGATTGCGAGAGGAGAAGAAGAGGAAGATGGAGGAGGAAGCAGAGGAAGCGGGACTATGAACGCCTTCAAGGCCTAGAAGCAAGTCAAGCGGAATTGGCGCCAAATTCAAATGCGGCAGCGAGAGCAGATCGACTCACTTACCCACCAAAGGGGGTCTCGGCAGCAACTAGCGAATGATCCAAAGATTGGATAGCACCGCCCCATCCATGCCGAGAAGCGGCGTGGGTTCCGCCCCAGACGACGCAATGCTGGATAGATACCCCGTGGATGACATCACGGAGAACACTAACTGCGAGCTACACGTCAAAATGAAGAACATATCCATGAAGGTGGCGGACGCCGTTGCTTTTACAAATCCCCCCAAGGAAACCTTCCATTGCAACCCGATTCCAGCGGGCTATGCTCGTGTCTTGGTTGATTAGGTGGTGGACCCATATTCGGAGCTACAACTTGACATTCACGGAGGTGACGACGAGCACTTTCTCGGAGAGGCCAAACATCGTATCATCCTATGGAAAAAGGATTGCATCATCTTTCGAAGGCCACCGACACCGCGTCAGCCGACTCCTCGTCGAAGTCCGCCACCGAGTCAGCAGACTCCCACTCCTGCAAGTCCACCAAGTCCGGCAAAGTGTCAGGCCACTCCTCCTCCAAGTCCGGCAAAGTGTCAGGCCACTCCTCCTCCTCCAAGTCCGGCACAGCGTCAGACGTCCACTCCTCCTCCAAGTCCGGCACAACCTCGGGCCCTCCTCCTCCAAGTCCGGCACAACCTCGGCCACTCCTCCTCCAAGTCCGGCCTGACAGGCCACTCCTCCTCGTCCAACTCAGCCCGTCGGCCGTCTCCGCCGCCTAAGCAATCACAGAAGAGACACCCCATAGCTATGGTGCATAGCGGTCTGGTCGAGGTAGTACAGGAAATACAGTGAAGGCAAGCGATATAAATATGGTCCAAGCCTCACGCCTCTTCCGCAGAGGCCTTATGACAGGTCCGAGGAGGAAAACGCAGGCATATCGAAGGCCGAGGTGGAAGCCCATTTTGCACCGAAACCGCCACGCCGCCAAGGGAGAAAGTGCCTGAGGAAACAATTGACCACTTCATTCGTATGGCTCAACCACCAGCTCCCAAGCACATTGACACGGACTATGAGCGCCACATCGTGAAGTTAAATCGAGCACGTCTACGAGAAGGAGGCGAGCTCGGGATCGAAGCAAACAACAAGCAGCTGTCAAAAATGCGGAAAACCATTCCCAATTTGGGAGAACAAAGGCGGCGAATCGATCCCTCGCTTGTTGTGCCAACAACACGTGATAACACGCGCTACCAATATTATTGTGGGCAAACAGTTTACGTTCGAGGTGGGCAATGTGGTAATAACCAAGGACCATATAATGCGGTGAAGTTCTCAACATCATCGTTGGACAACTCCTCGAGATCGAGCCCATGCACCGTGCTTAGAGAGGATGAAATAAAACGGAAATATGTCCGGGGCCAACCTTTGGTCAAGCCGGACAAGGTCAAGAACCTCCCAACGAGAATGTATGAATTGCATCAATGGTACATGAACATTACCAAGATTTCCAATCGATTGTCCCTCATGGTGAATGTCAAGGAGGAGCATTACTTCCATGAGAAAGCTCATCCGTTGAGTATTACGAATCGTTTCAGTTATACAATCAAGACGCACTCGACAAATATGATCGTCAGTTGCTATTGTCTGTAAGTGATTTCTTTCTATAATTTAAGTCTCAAGCTAGCTGTAGTGATCCTTTTGATCAATCATTACCTGTAATTATCCTCACTATATTCTTTTCTGTGGTATATTATGCAGGATGAAGATGTATGAAATGAGAAAAGGTGGACGCTTTGGCATTGGGTTCATTGACCCAAACACCGTTAATGAATACACATGGCTAATAAATCCACATCATCAAAAGGCCGTGAGGACAACATGCTAGAGTTCTTGAAGCGCCTCAAATACAATGAAGATATACTACTTCCTTACAACTTCCGTTGAGTCACACTTTGTCTTGTACTACAAATTCTCTGTTTTTTGCCTACTAGCTAGCTACATGTTTTTGCTTACATATGCCCGCTTAATTAAGACATGCAAATGTGTGTGCATGCAGATTTCACTGGGTCTTGTGTATCATTAAAGTTGGCCTTGAGCAGTTGAAATCTTGGACTCACTACTCAAAGAAAAAACTGACTATAACATCTTGTTTGGGATAGTCAATGTGTAATTTCAATCATTATTAACTATATATCTCGGCCTATTTAGTTCGTCATTTCATGATATGAACTATTTAATAACCCCTTTATTCATTTTCTTTGTCGTGAGCGGGGGGCTTGGGCAAGGTTCATCGGCGTCACGGAAGGCGAATGGAAAAAGCTTAAATGGTTTCACCCAAGGTAAGCAATTAAGTAGTACTAGCTAGCTAGCTAGCTGCCATCTCTTTAATTATCATGCTTGATTTAATTATTATCTGATCAAATTCCATTCTCGTAAAGGCCTCAAGCGGCGCAGGGACTGATCTGTGTGCGTCTGCGTTTGCGAGAACATTCGCATGATGGCGTCCGAAGGAGCGAGATCTCAAAAGACAGGAATGGGTGCGCTTGTCGTAACACTATTCACAATTTTTACACCATTATAGATATCTAGTCACACAACTAATACGAATGCATATTGATCTCCTTCTTAATAGTTCAAAGAGGTGCGGGAGAAGCTCCTAGAAACGGAGCGCGTAGAAGCACTTCAAGAGGAAATAAGCGGGATTTTTGCTCGACCAGGTCATAAATCCGAAGGAGAATACTATTACCCGCTACCGCCCCCATGAAAACCACTTCCAATTGTCATCGTGCTCAAGTCACCAATTAGGCTAATGCCACTGGCTCAAGGCAACATGCATATATGTAGGAGAAATTGTATATAGCTATACATGTGTGTATGTGTGAATTAATTAATATGGTGGTTTGTGAGACATTGATGATATATATATGCATGATGATTGGTTCTACTAGAAATTCTATATATGTGTGTGTGTCTATATATATATATATATATATATATATATATATATATATATATATATATATATATATATATATATATATATATATATATATATATGTACAATGTGTAGTATCGTAAAATACCGAGAAACGAAAAAGAATTAAAATGGAAACACAAAATTAAATGAAAATAAATCATAAAACTAAAAACCCCCAAACCTTATAGTACCGGTTGGTCTTACAAACCGGTACTAAAGGGCTCGAGCCCCGGAGCTGGCTCGTACACGTGGTTGCCCTTTAAGCGCCGGTTCGTCTTTGGACCGGTACTAAAGGAGGGGGGGGCTTTAGTGCCCACACTTTAGTGCGGTTATGGAACCCGGCACTAAAAACCTTAACGAAGCAGTGCTATTGCCCGGTTCTGCACTAGTGATTAGAAACTAACAAGTGTCCATTCCTGGATCTATATGCACTACATCATGGAATGACAGGGGGAGTACAAGCCGAGGGATGAAGCTAACCTCGGCGGAAAATGGTGGCCAGTCCCGTTGTTGTCCTGCATAAGTAGTGGAAAGGCATGATAAGTACAACAACCTTAACATCAAACAAATATAGCAAAGGTAAACAACATCATATCCAAATGATAGCTTCAATGTGTTGGTTTCAGCATGCTGTTAAAGCAGATATAAAATGGAAGGCAATGTTACCAACACCAGGCTTAACAGCCATCAAATATTGCAATTCGAACTGGTATTGTTGAAAATGAATAGAACGTAGGTAATGCTTAAACATCACACTGAATAAATGTGTAAAACTGAAATAAAGGGGATGTGTTAACTACATCAGGCATAACTGGAACCAAATATAGTTGTTCAAACTGGTTTTGATGCAGTCGAGCGGCACAATTCTGACTTGCACATAATGAACAACACATTGTGAATGACTGAAACAAACAACGCATAAATGATCAGTATAACAACCAAATAAAGCCATCGAAAACTGGACAGAGTCTCACTGCAACCAACCTAATAAGGAAATACAGATAAACATGGCATATGCTTGAAAACTGGACAAATGCTCACTGCAACCAACCTAACAAGCAAATACAGATAAACAAGGGATCTTCTTGAAAACTAGACAAATGCTAAAAAAAGCAACCTAGCAACCAAATACAGATAAACAAGGCATCTGCTTGATAACTTGACAAATGCTCACTGCAACCAAACTAAGAACCAAATACATATAAACAAGGCATCTGCTCGATAACATGAAAAATGCTCACTGCAACCAACCTAACAACCAAATACGGATAAACAGGGCATCAACTCACTATAAACAACCAAATATAGCCGTTCGTGAAACTGAAGTGGACAATTCATACTTAAACATCACATAGCCCTATTGAACAATACACTTTTGCATAACTGAAATAATCAAACACGGCACAGTTAAAGCACCGCACGACAAATACTACTACAACAAAGGGTATGGGTTGGCAAGCAAGAAAAGGTAAGATTTGCTGATAGGATGTTGCCTCACATTTCATGGACGGGGTCCTTCCAGTTGGAAGAGCACATACCCATGGTGCGCTCTCTGATGTCACAGATGGGTTGTTTCACCTTGGGAGAACCTTTGTGGGTGCCCTCCTCATGGTCGTGAGCGTGGTCGATGATATCTGTCTTGGCAATTGAGGATCCCAAGCCGCCGCCGTAGAACGTGTCCTTCAGAAATGACAAAATGGGCTCGATGGCGTATAAGGATCACAAATCCTTAACCGCTTGGTGGAGGAGATCAGCGGCAGGGCCATCAAAGAGATCGACGGCGGTTGAACCAGAGGGGTTGGGGATGGACCACTTAACCTGTGACATGGCCTGTGTGAAGGCGTCGAGCAGACGAGCTTGATGTTGTAGCCAACTTTCTCGAGATACAGTCATACGCTAGCCCGCTGACACGAAGCCTTCAGCACGGCAACGTAGTCAACATCTTCGCCGGCTTCCGTGGCGACATGTTGCTCCGGGATCGACAGGTCGGGGCGAATGGCGGCAACCTCGCCAACGTCCGCCGGAGAGGCCACGATAAACTTCATATTGGCTGAACGCTCATCGGGCTCCCTGGGATACGTGGCCGAGCTGAGGCTGCGACATTCTGGAGCAGGGGATGTGGATCTGGTGAGGAGGGACACCGTAGGCCTCATCTAAAAATTCAGGGGAGTGGGGCGGCGGTATGGGAATCGCTGGGTAACCTGAACTTTATTATCTAAGCTAGGAAGAACGGACAGACCGTCAGGAGTTGGCGGCGGCGGCGGCGGCGGCGGCCGCGAGCTAGGGTTCAAGGGGGGGGGGGACTGTAGAGGGGGGTGGTGTTTGTGGATACGCCACGGCTATTGAAAATTTTAGTAATGGTGGGGTTGGAGATGGTGGTGGACGAGGGAGGGCGATGGTTTAAATGCCTCGGCTACTGCAATTTTACTATAAGGTCGGTGCTGGAGGAGTGTAGGCGACGGAAGTACAATGGCTAGTAAAATTTGTGTAAAGGAATTGATGCGGGGCAGGAGTGCCCAAGATCGCGCGCGGTCCAATAAGAATATGCGTGTGCGATAATAAGGAAAAGTGGCGGAACCACCAATTTTTGCAATGCTCAAGGCGGGTAGTTTGTTCTTATATTTCTAGCTAGCTGGTCTATCGCACACGGTTCGTCCTAATTTCTAAATAAACTTACCCGCCTTTAGTTGCGCAGGTGGTGATTTTATAGCGCACTTGCATCGCACACGGTTAAGCCAATACCTCCACCCTTTGCTCGCGCTTGCGCAGTCATGGTGATTTTACAACGCACTTGCATCGCACACGGTTGAGCCAGTACCTCCACCTTTGCTCGCGCTTGCGCTGTTGTCGTGATTCACAGCACACTTGCATCGCACACGGTTAAGATATTATACCTGTGTCCGTTGAGCGTCATCAGAGTCTTTGCAGCAAAAAAAACATTAGAGAGGGCTAGAAGACAGCCACACCAGCATGTGGCCCGCATATATATGAGTGAAAAGGGTGGTCTGTGATGTTCAAAATTTCAATGCACAACTTTGACCTCGCGGTCCCACGGTTGAGCGCGTCGTCGAAGATCGATGAGAGGGGCCAGAACTCAAGAACCACCTGGAAGTGACCAAATATATGTAGGAATATTGGGTGTGATGTTTAAAACTTTAAATACACAATGCACAACTTTGGTGGCACCTGCCTCGCAAACCCGAAAGCACCCTTGGATATATCTATAATGACATAATGTAGTAGCTAGCTAGGATGCTTGGCCCACCACCTCCCACTTTGTGTCAGCAGGGCGAATGAACATAATGATACTTTGGTCATACATGCATGTCGCCATGACCTACCATAAGACGGACCAATGAATTTATCGTTTGGTCAAACGACAACTGTTGTTGTCAATAAACAGATTGGGCCAATAGATTGAACCATCATAAAAATCGCACGAGAGGGACCACAAAACCAGCACCTCTTGCATGCGGCCCAAAATGTTGTACGTTGGGAAGGGGTGATGTGTGTTTGCAATATAGAATAATGTATAATTTAGCTGTGGTGCCTACCTCTTGATACAGGCAACAACCATGAAGGCAAGGTAGTTAAGGACGAGATACGCAGGGTACGATGTAGGTCGAACCCAGCAATCCGAGCATGTGGGAAGGAATCCTGACAACGCTTGATCTCGAGCTTTGGTTGAGCGACATGTGACCGGCCCTAACATAAACTAGGAGGAATGCATTCATGGCCAACACATACCCCTCATTATCGGTCAAAGGGATGATATATATATACACTCGGGGAGCCCACATATATGCATGTCGTCACAAAAAACCACACAAGGGAGACGTGGTCGATCAGAAGACCCCATATACACTGCATGCGGCCCGAAAATATGTATGGGTACGGTAGTGTGTGATGTGTTTACATCCCGAATGCACAACTTCGATGAGCCACCAACTACATTACAAACCGAACACCGTACCCGACTCCAAGCCTGGTTCAATACGTACGATATCGGTTTCCCAACTTCGAGGCGGCAGGGGGGGGGGTCGTCCCACACATGTGCTCAAACTTTATTTGGTCTAGCATGGCACACATCTATACCCCTATATAGTGTGCGGATAACTTTGAAAGTTGGTCGTTGCATGAAGCTAATCCGACGGTACAGAGATGGCAAATCTGAGCACTACTGGCCGTTGGATATCATCTACATTCCACCAGATTCCGCCACATGTACAATCTAGAAGACTCCATGGTTGAACTTAAGCATAATGCACAAACCTCAAAACACAAGCACTTCTCCTTTGTTCTAGAATCTTCCATATCTTAATTGCCCAAACTTTTTTTCTAAATGAATTGTCACTATTTGTTTTTACTTTATGCTTTACAATGCACAATTCCATGAATCCTACAATAGATTTTTTATAAAAATAGTTGATTTTTCTAATAAAACTAAGAGGCTTTTGTTAGTGAACCGTGTGCTATTTGAAAACATTTCATGAGAAGAATCTCGGTTTTTAAATCCCCATAAATCCAAAACTCACCCGAAAATCGTGAAACTTGGCATGGTGTCACGACATGGCACATATATGTCGAGGAATTTTTTTCGTCCATTTTGGCACAAGTTTTATTACAAGCCTCTTACAAACTGGAGCTTCTCTCAAAGAAGCCTCGTGGTTCGGATAGGGAAACGTGTCCCCCTTGTGGGCGAAAACAATAATCACTGTCTCTTTTCGCCTTGTATTTTCTTCTACGGGCAAGATGGAATGACAGGATATCCGTGCCGAAATTTAAACTTATTCAGGGTTCGTTTGGTCTTTTTATACACTAATTGAGTTTCCTAGGCATTTAATGTCCATAATTCAAATCTGAACTTCAAATACATGCTCCAGTTCACCAAAATGGCTAGAAAAATTATACATGTGTCCTTGGGTGCATGTTTAGGTCCCATGCTAGGAATGGGAATGAATTACAACCGTACCTATGTTCGGGCTCGTGCTCAAACATTTCGAATCTCGATTTCTGAATCCCCATAAATCCAAAACTCACCAGAAAGTCATCAAAGGTGGCATGGTGTCACGTCATGGCACATAGATGTCATGGTAAAACATTGCCAATTTGGGCCAAGCTTTATTACAAACCTCTTACAAATGGGAGCCTGTCGCAAGAACCCTCGTGGTTTTGATAGGGAAATGTGTCCCCTTGTTGTCCAAACGATAATCGCTCGCTCTTCTAGCCTCGTATTTTCTTCTACACGCAACACAAAACAACAGGAGATTCGCGTTGAACTTTGAAATTATTCAGGGTTCGTTTGACCTTTTTAATTCATCAATTGAGTTTTCTAGGCATTTAATGTCCATAATTCAAATTCAAACTACAAATACATGCTCCAGTGCACCAAAATGGCTAGAAAAAACGTACATGTGTCCTTGGGGGTGCATGTTTAGGTCCCATGGAATGAATGGGGATGAATTCAACGTCTCGTCGTCCTGGCTTGGCCACAAACATTGCGAATCTCGGTTTTTAATCTCTGTAAAAGCGAAACTCACCAGGAAATCATGGAACTTGGCATGCTGTCACTACATGGTACAAATAATTGACCAATTTGGGCGAAGCTATATTAGAAGCCTCTTACAAACCGAAGCTTCTCGCAACCCTCGTGGTTCCGGTAGGGAAACATGTTCCTCTTGTGGGCGAAACAATAATCGCTGCCTCTTATCGCATTGAACTTTGTTTTCTACAGGCAACATAGAATAACAGGAGTGTCGTGCCGAAATTTGAAACTATCCAGGGTTCATTTGGCCATTGTATATATTAATTAAGTTTTCTAGGCATTTAATGAAATCGTACACGTGTCACTGGGTGCATGTTTAGGTCTGATTTAAGGAATGGGAATGAACTACAAACTTCCCGTCGTCCTGAAACATTGAGAATCAAGGTTTTTAAATCCCAGTAAATCAAAAACTCACCCAAAAAACATGAAACTTGGTATGGTTTCATGACATGGCACATATATGCCATGGTAAAATAATCATCCAATTTGAGACAAGGCACACACATTAATAGCCAACGATGTCCTTTTTGAAACAAATAGCTGACACATTAATATCGCAAACGGTTGTATTATATGAACCGTGTCAAAATTTAACCATACTCGGTGGTGTGCGTGCAGCTGTTTGATTAGGCAGGGCGAACACGAGAAGTCTGCCGTCGCGAGCTCGGCAGAGACGCATCGCGAGCAGTCCGCCCGCCAGGCTCGGCAGACGCTGCGTGCATCCTGTCCACCTCGCAGGCTCGACGGGACACTTGCGAGCAGCAAGGCCGCCCATGCTCACGGGGAAGCGAGCTATTTGACCTCCATGCACCAGCCGCCGCCCGCCTCGCTCACAACTTCTCCATTAATGGGTTAATTAAAGCACCTAGACGGAGGGTGTTTGCTTGTGATCCCATGGCAGCATTTGCTTTGTTCATGTTTTCAACTCGTATCCCAGCCCAATTTAAATTGCCACATAGGGCAACGGATAATACGACGACAAATAAAATGGCAACAGATAATACGGCGACAAATTTACAATGGTACAGATAATAATTGTCTTACATATTCCAAGTAATTTAAAATGCCACATGAGGCAACGCCCGGTAGACACGGGGGCAAGAGAAGAAGGAAATTGCAGACAACGATCTGGGTTGCTAGTGTCTCTACTCGTCGATGGATCGCCGGGCGACGACATCCTCCAGCTCCTTCTTCAATTCCTCACGACTTTGCTTGAAAGCAGCCACGGATTCCTCCACCTCCTGCTCGTGCTCGATCCGGAGCTTCCTCAAGTCACCCATCAGTTCCCCGATGACCGCTGTCAGCATCATCCCCGAGGCACTTCTCTGCTCATGCAGCATCTTCCAGCGGGCGATCTCCTCCTCCTTCTCGGCGAGCGCCTTGAGGAGCTTTGCATTGTCACCCATCAGTTGCTCGACGAGGCCGGTCGCCTTGGGAACTGAGGCATCACTGATCTCGAGAAGCTTCATCTAGCCGTCGACCAGCTCCTGACGCTTAATGAGGCCAGCAAGAATGTCGTCGTCGCCGGCCAAGGACTTTAGCAATGCTAGCTCTTCGCGAACGCCGACGCGCCGAGTGCGATTGTGAGAGCCCTCACGTGCCCATGAGAGCTTGTTCTAGGGCTCCGCGGCGCTCTGGGACATCTCTGCTACGGCTACCGCTTCGCGGCGTGACCTCTCTAGTGCTTCCACGGCCTTAGTCTTTGCTGCCTGGTTATATGTCCACCCGAAACTCCTCCTACCGGTCATGGCGGAAGACAGGAAAGACCAGTTTTGTGGGTGATGAGGAGAGGAACTGTGAAGTAATTTTTGAGTGGGTAGTTTTTATAGCCCGGTGCTAAGTGTGAACACATATTACTTTGATCGGTATGAACACATATTAGTTTGATCTGTGCAAACAGATTTGCAATTACTTATTGCATTGTAATCTACAATGTGACGAGAAAAAAAGTCAAAATTTATTGGTGGTTCTGGGCCTACAAAGCCCGTTTACATTGTTCATCTCATCATAAGCAGTTCTTTTGGATCAACCGTATGCCACACATCGGAAGCCCGAAACGTGGGCCCTTGTTCTCGGATGTACGTGTACGTGTCTGCCCACTATCACACACGGTCATGATATCACCATCGTGTCCTATGGATACGCCGTGTGGCAAGGCACAAAATACTCATGACCTACTTATTGATGTCTACTACGCAACTTGTTCTTGTAGACTTGTGTTGGGCCTCCAAGCGTAGAGTTTTGTAGGGCAGTAGCAATTTTCCCTCAAGTGGATCACCTAAGGTTTATCAATCCGTGGGAGGTTTAGGTTGAAGATGGTCTCTCTCAAGCAACCCTGCAACCAAATAATAAAAGTCTCTTGTGTCCCCAACACACCAAATACAATGGTAAATTGTATGGGTGCACTAGTTCGGCGAAGAGATGGTGATAAAACTGTAGTAATGATAGTAGATATTGATTTTTGTAATAGGAACAATAAAAAACAGCAAGGTAGTAAGTAAGAAAAGTGAGCACAAACAGTATTGCAATGCTTGAAAATGAGGCCTAGGGTCCATACTTTCACTAGTGCAATCTCTCAACAATGCTAATATAATTGGATCATATAACTATCCCTCAAAGTGCGATGAAGAATCACTCCAAAGTTCCTATCTAGCGGAGAACATAAGAATAAATTGTTTGTAGGGACAAAACCACCTCAAAGCTATTCTTTCCGATCGATCTATTCAAGAATTTGAACTAAAATAACACCAAACCAAATTCAGATTCGTAATACTCAATCCAACACAAAGAACCTCAAAGAGTGCCCCAATATTTCTACCGGAGAAACTAAGACAAGAACGTGCATCAACCCCTATGCAAAGATTACCCCAATGTCACCTCGGGAATCCGTGAGTTGAGTACCAAAACATATATCAAGTGAACCAATACGATACCCCATTGTCACCACAAGTATTCATATGCAAGACATATATCAAGTGCTCAAATCCATAAAAGTATTCAATCCGATAAGAACAAAATCTCAAAGGGAAAACTCAATTCATCACAACAAGATAGAGAGGGGAAAACACCATATGATCCAACTATATTAACAAATCCCACGATACATCAAGATCGTGAGATCTCAAGAACACGAGAGAGAGAGAGATTAAACACATAGCTACTTGTACAAACCCTCGGCAGGGGTGGACTACTCCCTCCTCATCGTGGTGTCCGTCGGGATGATGAAGATGGCCACCGGTGTTGATTTCCCCCTCTGTGAGAATCTTGAGCAGACTCTGATTGGTTTTGGTGGCTCTGAGAGGCTTGCGGCGGTGGAACTTCCGATCTAGGTTTACCCCGAGGGTTTTTGGAATATTTGGGAATTTATAGGGCAAGGAGGGGGTGCGGGAGGCCACCGAGGTGGGCACAACCCACCTGGGCGTGCCCTGGTGGGTTGTGACTCCCTCGAGGCACCCCAGGTGCTTCTCTGGCCCACTGGATGTCTTCTGGTCCATACGAAATCCACAAAAAGTTTCATGGTGTTTGGACTCCGTTTGATATTGATGTCCTGCGATGTAAAAAACAAGCAAAAGAACAATAACTGGCACCGAGTCAATAGGTTAGTCCCAAAAAAATGATATAAAGTTGCTATAAAATGATTGTAAAACATCCAAGAATGATAATATAACAGCATGAATACTTCATAAATTATAGATACGTTGGAGACGTATCACTTATGCATACAATTATAATAAAATATAGGCTAAAAGGCTGAGCCGGCAGCCTTCCGACAACGGTCTTCTCCGACTCCATGATCAGCATATCATCCTTGCTGCCGTTCATTATGTGTAACTTACTAATCATCGCACACGAGTACTCGTAGACACATCGTGTGCGATACTCCTAGCCACCGCAAGCAACTAGTTTGCATTTTTGAAAGTTTTTTGTACGAACAGAATCACACACGAACTTACTATAGTAATCGTCTGTGTTATAATTTCTCATCGCAAACAGTTCATTCGAGTGGGTTGTTTGCTGCGTATCACACACATCTGGTTTACATGAATTTTTTGTGTTCTTTTGGCTCATCGCAGATGCCGCATATCACACACATCTTGTTAAGTTGAACCGTTTGTGTTCTCTTCCCTAATCAAAAATAGTTTGTTCGAGTGAATCGTATGCCGTATGTAACACACCTTGATCAGGCTAACCGTTTCTGTTGCATTCCCTAATAGCACACAGTTCATCAGAGTGAACTATACGCCGTATATCGCACACACATTGATATGGCTGCCCGTTTTTGTTGTTCTGCCTCATCGCAAACAGTTCTGTTGGATCAATAGTATGCCCAGCATCGCAGAGGTAACTAAAATATGAACTATGTTTGATGTCTCCACCATCGCAAACATTTTGCATCTTTTTTGACGGATTTTTACATCCCCATTTGCAATTAATGCATCGCACACAGTTTCGTCGAAGGGTCTCTGATCGTAGTGTCGCGTTAGCAGCATCCTATAGTAGTGAAGGTATCAATCCAGTAGGAGACAATGCAAAGATCACCGAATACCTGCACAAACAATCAAACAACTTGCACCCAATGCGATAAAGGGGTTGTCAATCCCTTCATGGTTACTTGCAAAAGTGAGATCGTATAGAGATAGATGAACGGTAAAGCAAATACTTTGGGTATTTTTGGTTTATAGATTGGAAAGTAAACGATTGCAAAATAGAAGATCGGGAACTAATATTGTAGATGAGAAACTCATATGGCGGAAATAGACCCCGGGACCATAGTTTCACTAGAGGCTTCTCTCATGATAGCAAATAATACGGTGGGTGAACAAATTATCGCCAAGCAATTGGTAGAAAAGCGCAAAGTTATGACGATATCTAAGGCAATGATCATGAATATAGGCATCACGTCCATGTCAAGTAGACCAAAACAATTCTGCATCTACTACTATTACTCCACACATCGACCGACTCCTGCCTATATCTAGAGTATTAAGTTCATGAAGAATAGAGTAACAAATTAAGTAAGATGACATGATGTAGAGGAATTAACTCAAGCAATATGATGAAAACCCCATCTTTTTATCCTCGATGGCAATAATAGAATACGTGCCTTGCTGCCCCTACTGTCATTAGGAAAGGACACTGCAAGATTGAACCCAAAGCTAAGCACTTCTCCCATTGCAAGAAACACCAATCTAGTTGGCCAAACCAAACCAATAGTTTGAAGATAATTACAAAGATATCAAATCATGCATAAAAGAATTCAGAGAATATTCAAATAATATTCATAGATAAGCTGATCTTAAATCCACAATTCATCGGATCTCGGCAAACACACCGCAAAAAAGTATTACATTGAATAGATCTCCAAGAACATCGAGGAGAACATGGTATTGAGAATCAAATAGAGAGAAGAAGCCATCTAGCTACTAGCCACGGACCCGTAGGTCTATGGTAAACTACTAAGGGTTCATCGAAAGGGCAATAGGGTTGATGTAGAAGCCCTTCATGGTTGAATCCCCCTCCGGCAGGGTGCCAGAAAAGGTCCCTAGACGGGATCTCACGGGTACAGAAGGCTGCAGCGGTGGAGAAGTGTTTTCGTGGACTCCTCTGGTGGTTTGGGGATATTTGGGAATATATAGGCGAAAGAATTAGGTCATAAGGGCACGGGGGCCCACAAGGGTGGGGGCGCGCCCTCCGTCCTTGTGGTCGCCTCGTGGCTCCTCTGACTTCATCTCCAATTCTCCTGGTTGTCTTCTGGTCCAAGAAAAATCATCGCGAAGGTTTCATTCCATTTAGTATTCCTTTTCTGCGAAACTCAAAAACAAATAAAAAATAGGAACTGGCACTGGGCTCTAGGCTAATAGGTTAGTCCCAAAAATAATATAAAATAGCACATTAATGCATACAAAACATCCAAAATAGATAATATAATAGCATGGAACAATCAAAAATTATAGATACATTGGAGACGTCTCAAGCATCCCCAAGCTTAATTCCCACTCGTCCTCGAGTAGGTAAATGATAAAAACATAATATTTGATGTGGAATGCTACCTAACATATTTATCCGTGTAATTTTCTTTATTGTGGCAGGAATGTTCAGATCCAATAGATTCAAAACAAAATTTTAATATTGACATAAAAACAATAATACTTCAAGCATACTAACAAGGCAATTATGTCTTCTCAAAATAGCATGGCCAAAGAAAGCTTATTCCTACAAAATCATATAGTCTAGGTATGCTCCATCTTCATCACACAAAATATTCAAATCATGCACAACCCCGATGACAAGCCAAGCAATTGTTTCATACTTTTGATGTTCTCAAACTTTTTCAACGTTCACGCAATACATGAGCGTGAGCCATGGACATAGCACTACAGGTGGAATAGAATATGGTGATTGTGGAGAAGACAAAAAGAAGGAGATAGTCTCACATCAACTAGGCGTATCAACGGGCTATGGAGATTCCCATCAATAGATATCAATGTGAGTGAGTAGGGATTGCCATGCAACAGATGCACTAGAGCTATAAGTTTATGCAAGCTCAAAAATAAACTAAGTGGGTGTGCATCCAACTAACTCCACACGAAGACCTAGGGCAATTTGAGAAAGCCCGTCATTGGAATATACAAGCCAAGTTCTATAATGAAAAATTCCCACTAGTAGATGAAAGTGATAGCATAGGAGACTCTCTATCATGAAGATCATGGTGCCACCTTGAAGCACAAGTGTGGTAAAAGGATAGTAGCATTGCCCCTTCTCTCGTTTCTCTCATTTATTTTGTTGGGCCTTCTCTAATTTTTTGGCCTCTTTTTTATTTATTTTTTGTCCGGAGTCTCATCCCGACTTGTGGGGGAATCATAGTCTCCATCATCCTTTCCTCACATGGGACAATGCTCTAATAATGAAGATCATCACACTTTTATTTACTTACAACTCAAGAATTACAACTCGATACTTAGAACAAAATATGACTCTATATGAATGCCTCCGGCGGTGTACCGCGATGTGCAATGAATCAAGAGTGACATATATGATAGAATTATGAACGGTGGCTTTGCCACAAATATGATGTCAACTACATGATCATGCAAAGCAATATGACAATGATGATGCGTGTCATAATAAACGGAACAGTGGAAAGTTGCATGGCAATATATCTCGGAATGGCTATGGAAATACCATAATAGGTAGGTATGGTGGCTGTTTTGAGGAAGGTATATGATGGGTGTATGGTACCGGCAAAAGTTGCGCGGTACTAGAGAGGCTAACAATGGTGTAAGGGTGAGAGTGCGTATAATCCATGGACTCAACATTAGTCATAAAGAACTCACATACTTATTGAAAAAATATATTAGTTATCGAAACGAATTACTACGGGCATGCTCCTAGGGGGATAGATTGGTAGGAAAAGACCATCGCTCGTCCCCGACCACCAGTCATAAGGAAGACAATCAATAAATAAATCATGCTCCGACTTCATCACATAATGGTTCACCATACGTGCATGCTACGGGAATCACAAACTTTAACACAAGTATTTCTACAATCCACAATTACTCACTAGCATGACTCTAATATCACCATCTTTATATCTCAAAACAATCATAAAGAATCAAACTTCTCATAGTTTTCAATGCACTTTATATTAAAGTTTTTATTATATCCCTCTTGGATGCCTATCATATTAGGACTAAATTTATAACCAAAGCAAATTACCATGCTGTTTATAGACTCTCAAAATGATATAAGTTAGGCAAGAGAGTTCATAAATTTCTATAAAATAAAACCACCACCGTGCTCTAAAAAGATATAAGTGAAGCACTAGAGCAAAATTACCTAGCTGAAAAGATATAAGTGAAGCACATAGAGTATTCTAATAAATCACGATTCATGCGTGTCCCTCTCAAAAGGTGTGTACATCAAGGATGATTGTGGCAAACTAAAAGAAAAGATTCAAATCATACAAGACACTCCAAGCAAAACACATATCATGTGGTGAATAAAAATATAGCCTCAAGTAAAGTTACCGATAGATGAAGATGAAAGAGGGGATGCCTTCCGGGGCATCCCCAAGCTTAGGCTCTTGGTTGTCCTTTAATATTACCTTGGGGTGCCTGGGCATCCCCTAGCTTAGTCTCTTGCCACTCCTTATTCAACAGTCCATCAAATCCTTACCCAAAACATGAAAACTTCACAACACAAACTCAACAGAAAATCTCATAAGCTCCGTTAGTATAAGAAAATAAATCACCACTTTTGGTACTGTTGTGAACTCATTATTTATTTATATTGGTGTAATATCTACTTTATTCCAACTTTTCCATGGTTCATACCCCTCGATACTACTCATAGATTAATAAGCAAATAACACAAAGAAAACAGAATCTGTCAAAAACAGAGCAGTCTGTAGTAATCTATAACTCTAAAATACTTCTGTAACTCCAAAAATTCTGAAAAATTAGGACAACCTAGGAAATTCGTGTACCAATCTTGTGCAAAAATAATCAGATTAAAATCATGCTTCTTAAAAAATGAAAATTAATTTCCTGCGCGCAAAAGTTTCTGTTTCTCAGCAAGATCAAAACAACTATCACCGTAAGCTATCCCAAAGGTCCTACTTGGCACAAACACTAATTAAAACACAAAACCACATCTAACCAGAGGCTAGATGAATTATTTACTGCAAAACAGAACCGAAAAGCAAAGAACAAAAATAAAATTGGTAGCCTCCCAACAAGCGCTATTGTTTATCACCCTTAGCTAGGCATAAAAACACAAACAGATCTAGGTATAATCGTAGTATTGATAAGGAAAATCCCAAAACCTCATCTCATACTCCCTTCGTTCAGCAGCAAGTTTTCTTTGTGTTAAGCAAAAGTAACCAAAAGGACTAAATTTAATGGGATAAGGATCTCCAATATCAAGCTCAGGAGGAATTTGTTCCTCCTTCAGCCCCTCATATTGTATGACCAACTCATCATTGTAAGCGTTCTTTTGGCAAAAAGTCATGATCTTGTGTACAAGAGAGAAACCCAATCTTTTATTTTGTATAGCAAAATTATCATTAAGTTCAGAAATCTTATCAACTAAAACATTGGTAGGGACCCTCTTTCTTAAATTTTCATTATAGGCAACATGATCTAGAGATCGCGAATGCATGATGTCCTCTTGGCTAAAGAGAATTCCCTCTATAGGAGGAAGACCAACCATCTACTTTGTAATGAGCAAAAATTTAACTAGCTTCTTTTATAATAAATCTAAACTCGTGGGCTAGCAATATGGTGGCAGCGCGCTTAACAGAAGAATGCTCAATATTAGAAAATTGTAGGAAAATCCTTTGTATGGATGGATGCATATGGACAAATTGTCTTTCAAGTTCAACCACGAGCAAAGATATAGCATCTGCAAGGCTACTAGTTTTATGGAGAATAGATCCACCCAAAGTGGGCAATGCACTGGCACAAGTAAAGAAATCTTGAATAACCCCTTTTCCAATAATATTGCCGCTACCTATGCGAAGTTTTTTAGTGTGCAGGATAGTAGATTCTTCATGAGGATTTGTATTAGCAAAAGCAACAGATTTTCCCCCATCGTTACTACTATCTTTTTCAGCGATAACCTCTCCAATTTCAGACATGACAGCAACAAACCAAACAAGCAAACAAGAAAACAAAAGGCAAATGAAGAAGACGAACAGAAGAGGAGCAAAGAAAAGGCAAATCTTTTCAAAAATCGTTTTAGAAGTGGGGGAGAGGAAAATGAGAGGCGAATGAGAATAATGTAATGCAAGAGATGAGAGTTTATGATGGGTACTTGGTATGTCTTGACTTGGCGTAGATCTCCCCGGCAACGGCGCCAGAAATTCTTCCTGCTACTTCTTGAGCTTGCGTTGGTTTTTCCCTTGAAGAGGAAATACTGATGCAACAAAGTAGAGATAAGCATTTCCCTCAGTTTGAGAACCAAGGTATCAATCCATTAGGAGACAACGCACAAGTCACCGAATACCTGCACAAACAATCAAACAACTTGCACCCACCGCGATAAAGGGTTGTCAATCCCTTCACGGTTACTTGCAAAAGTGAGATCTGATAGAGATAGATGAATGGTAAAGCAAATATTTTTGGTTTTTGGTTTATAGATTGGAAAGTAAAATATTGCAAAATATTAGATCAGAAACTAATATTGTAGATCGGAAACTTATATGATGGAAAATAGACCCGGGGGGCATAGGTTTCACTAGAGGCTTCTCTCATGATAGCAAATAATACGGTGGGTGAACAAATTACTGCCGAGCAATTGATAGAAAACCGCAAAGTTATGACGATATCTAAGGCAATGATCATGAATATAGGCATCACGTCTATGTCAAGTAGACCGAAACGACTTTGCATCTACTACTATTACTCCACGCATCGATCGACTCCTGCCTGCATCTAGAGTGTTAAGTTCATGAAGAACAGAGTAGCACATTAAGTAAGATGACATGATGTAGAGGAATTAACTCAAGCAATATGATGAAAACCCCATCTTTTTATCCTCGATGGCAACAATACAATACGTGCCTTTCTGCCCCTACCGTCACTAGGAAAGGACATCGCAAGATTGAACCCAAAGCTAAGCACTTCTCCCATTGCAAGAAAAACCAATCTAGTTGGCCAAACCAAACCGACAGTTCGAAGAGAATTACAAAGATATCAAATCATGCATAAAAGAATTCAGAGAAGATTCAAATAATATTCATAGATAAGCTGATCATAAATCCACAATTCATCAGATCTTGGCAAACAAACCGCAAAAAAGTATTACATCGAATAGATCTCCAAGAACATCGAGGAGAACATGGTATTGAGAATCAAAGAAAGAGAAGAAGCCATCTAGCTACTAGCAATGGACCCATAGGTTTGTGGTAAACTAATCACGCTTCATCGGAAGGGCAATAGGGTTGATGTAGAAGCCCTCCGTGATTGAATCCCCCTCCGGCAGGGTGCCGGAAAAGTTCCCTAGATGGGATCTCACGGGTATAGAAGGTTGCGGTGGTGGAAAAGTGTTTTCGTGGACTCCTCTGCTGGTTTGGGGATATTTGGGAATATATAGGTGAAATAATTAGGCCAGGAGGGTCACGGGGGGGCCCACAAGGGTGGGGGGCACACCCTACCCCCTGGGCGCACCCTCCGTCCTTGGGGCCGCCTCACGGCTCCTCCGACTTTATCTCCAAGTCTCCTGGTGGTCTTCTGGACCAAGAAAAATCATCGCGAAGGTTTCTTTCCGTTTGGACTCCGTTTGGTATTCCTTTCTGTGAAACTCAAAAACAAGGACAAAACAGGAACTAGCACTAGACCCTAGGTTAATAGGTTAGTCCCAAAAATAATATAAAATCACACATTAATGCATATAAAACATCCAAAATAGATAATATAATAACATGGAACAATAAAAAATTATAGATACGTTGGAGACGTATCACAATCCGTAAGCAACTATGGATGATTCTAACTTTGATGTTGGTGACAATTTTGTAACGTAGATGATGAAGTTTAAAAAATGCGAGAATGACTGTTGGTGGACAACAGAAATTGAAGAAAATGCCATGTATGCAGAACTAAATATGCCATGTAGTTGCTACAGAAAAATGCCATGCAGCTCCTACTGAATATGCCATGTACTTGCTACTAAATCTACCATTGCGTAGCTTTCCGTTTTTAGTCCACGCATTTTTTGGAGATAGTAAAAAATAGTTGCCACACATTAATTATCAGTATTTGGCACTTGATAAAGCCAGAAAAACCGATTTGTGAGATAAAGGAGGACATTAAGAAGACCAAGGCAACCAGAGGATTCCCGGGAATACCTCCATTGCCGGGCAAGCAGGGCTGGCGGGGTGGATGCTGCGCCTGGGGCAAAGGCCAGGTCACCCCGGTAGGGTATCCGAGGCCGCCAAGGCCAAGATAGAACCCCAAGCCAGAAGACCCGACAGGCTCCGTGCTGGCAAACCTCCACCGCTCCACCTCATCAGACCACCAGTCACTAATCAGTGCGGTGTCGTGCTCTCGAGCGTCTAGGTGGATCATGTCGTGCATGTGGCAGTCGGCTAGAGAAGAGATTACCTTTAATGACACCCATCCCAGAGGCATGTCATACAAATAAGAGGTAGTTAGGCAAGAGGTGGAGACACCTTGTCAGTGCTACCTCTCCACATGACACCTAGCGGCACATTTAATGCACTTTGTCCTAACTGCCAGAATTAGGTATGATAACACTGTTAGCTATGTTATCATGCTATAATGACACTGTTTTGCCACTGTGGTCACCCCTTAAGCTATAAAAGGAGGTCCGAGGCAACCTAGCTAAGGGTTTGAACTTTTGATCCCTCCACACTTGTACGTGCCTAGCTGCTCCCCCAAGGCACCCTTGCCGGGCTTGAGCGTTCTGTGTCTTTGTGTTCCTCCAGATCCATCCACCAAAGTAGGAGAGGGTGTTACACTGCCAAGCGGCCCGAACCTGGGTAAAAGAGAGTTTTCCTTGCCATGCTGCCTTGTTGCCTCAGCTCTTTGTGCAATGCGGCTGTCCCCCGCCGAACTACAAAGGGGCCTCTTGGTCCCATAGGTGATCATGACCATCACGACATTGCTATTGAAGAACCTTGTCGTCCTTGTGGTGTCATGATAAAATGGTGTGGATAAGGTCATTGCCTTAGTTTGACCATTGCGAATTTGATGCTTTGGATTTATTTTTATGCATAGGCATAGCTTTGGTCTTGTATGACTTTGCTATTTGCCAATGTGTTTTTTCTTGTGTGTGTTCATGTTGGTTGTGGACATCCTAACTATGCAGAGGCCGTGTGTGCTCATTGTGTTTGTATCCTCTTGATGCTTCATATTGAGTCAATAAAATCTACCCTTTATCAAAAAAGGTACTTGATAGATGTTGATGATGTCTCTCCGGCAACGACACCAGAAATTCTTCCTGCTACTTGTGAACTGCTTTGGGATTTCCCCGAAGAGGAGGGGATGATGCAGTACAGTAGAGATAAGTATTTCCCTTAGTTAAGAAGCAAGTTATCAACACAGTAGGAGAACCAAGCAACACCTCGTTAGCAGCACCTGCACACAAACAACAAATCCTTGCAACCCAACATGGACAAGGGTTGTCAATCCCTTGACAGTTACGAACAAGATTAAATTGTATGGTATTTGATAGATAGATCGAACAAAAATACAAAATAAAATAAATAAAGTAAAAACGTAGCAAGGTATTTTTAGGATTTTTATATACCCGGGGCCATAGTTTTCACTAGAGGCTTCTCTCGAGAAAATAGCATATGGTGGATAGACAAATTACTGTTGGGAAATTGATAGAAAAGCAAATAATTATGATGATATCCAAGGCAATGATCATGTATATAGGCATCACATCTGAGACAAGTAGACCGAAACAATTCTACATCTACTACTATTACTCCATCCATCGACCACTATCCAGCATGCATGAAGAGTATTAAGTTCACAAAGAATGGAGTAACGCCTTAAGCAAGATGACATGATGTAGACAAGATAAACTCACGTATGAAGAAACCCCATCTTTTTACCCTTAATAGCAATGATACATACGTGTCATGTCCCCTTCTGTCAGTGGGATTGAGCACCGCAAGATCGAAGCCATTACAAAGCACCTCTTCCCATTGCAAGATAAATCAATCTAGTTAGCCAAACCAAATCAATAGATCGGAGAAGAAATACGAAGCTATAGCAATCATGCAAAAAAAGTTCATAGAAAACTCAAATAATATTTAGGGATAGATCTGATCAAAACTTACAATTCATCAGATCCCAACAAACACATCGCAAAAAAGAATTACATCAGATAGAACTCCAAGAACATCAAGGAGAACATAGTATTGAAGAACATTATGAGAGAAGAAGCCATCTTGCTACTTACTATGGACCCATAGGTCTGTCACTACCGCAGGATGCTGCTAACGCGACACTACGATCAGAGACCCTTCGAGAAACTGTGTGCGATGCAATAATCGCAAACGGTGGTGTATGAAAACCGTCAGAAATGTATAAAACATTTGCGATGACGGATGGATCAAACATGGTTCAGGTTTTAGTTGCGTGTGCGATGAAGGGCATACAGTTTAGTTCAATTAACTGTTTGCTATGAGGAGCAACAAAATAAACGGGCAACCAGATGAAGGCGTGTGCGATACACAGCATACGGTTCACTCGGATGAACTGTTTGTGATTAGGCAACACAAAAGAAACGGGCAGCCAGATGAAGGTGTGTGCGATATACAGCATACAGTTCACTCGGATGAACTGTTTGTGATTAGGCAACACAAAAGAAATGGTCAGCCAGATCAAGGTGTGTGCGATATATGCATGCGGTTCACTCGGCCCTTGTCGTCAGTGTGTGACCTCTGTGGCAACCGTTCGCTCCCCAGGTGCCTCTTCGTGTACCATGGCAACCGTCCATCGCCTCTTCGCCTTTCATTCCCCCTCGATTTCGAACTGCTATCGCACTCTCTTCCTCCCTCCATTTGCCTTCACCGTTCCTTCTGCCATTGTTCGATCATCTTCTCCATGGAGGGAATAGGCCGGAAACGACCCCGTTATTCTTGCCCCGATCTGAAAGATAACGTGGTGGAGGAACTCATTGATCGGTGCGACATCATCACCTTGGCTATGGCAAGTTCGTTCAAGACCATTCTCGACTCAACTAATAACATCATTACAGGGAACTCAAGGGTCCAGGAGTGGTTTGATCTCCCCTATCTTCTTCGCATTGACCTGCCGGTGGCGTGGGGACAAGGGAAGCCTCGCCTTGTGCAAGTTGATGCCGCTTGATAATGATATGTATGATGTTAAGATGCCATCGCTTGAGGGCAAGGCTTGGGCAGGCGCAAATGGAGATTGGGTTGTGTATATTGGGTACAACTGCGAGTGGGAACTTGTGAATGTGTACACTCGTCACCGGGTTCCACTTCCAAAAATCTTAGACGACTGCCTAGAGGTTGAGTACACCGGTATTCTACGCGAGTTAAAATACGATCATGGTGGCCGTCGTTTACGGAAGATAGCAATTTGTCGAGTCCCCAACCGCTATTGGGATTACTCGAACTATGAAGTTGTTGCTATCTTCGACAAGCTTATTGCCTTCCTTACTTCCACGCCTCGATGGATATTGCTCAAAAATCAATTTCTGTACATGGATGAGTACTGTGATGAAATTCAATACGAGGGTCTTGTGTTTGCTGCCACCACTCGTGGCACTGTTTTTGCATGGAATCATCATGCTTTTGGTACGTTTGTCTTCCACTGTAATTATAATTGTTTCATCCACATGCATGCAGGTTAGCTAGTTTCCCTTTACTAATTAATTAACCTTCTTGTGTTTCCAAGGTCCTGTGAACATTCCACCACCTATACTTGAAAATTTTTATAACCAAGGGGGAGATGACGATGCTGATGATCACGAGCATGAGGACGAGCTGGGCCCATATACTCAGTGGCGCCTGGCAACTTATTCCGATGGATCACCTCTTCTTGTCTGTATACAGGGCACTACTGATGTTACTAAGGAAGCAGGTGTATTCTAGCATGGTCGCACTCTTCGGACCCATTCCAACATCTGTTGCAGGGTATTTGGGATGGATACTAGTGTACTAGCGCCAACACCTTCTCCCTAGTTCAGTATTGAAAGTCTTGGAGGAAACTCGCTCTTCCTTGGACAAAACTATCCAATGATGGTGGAAGGCGATCCAGCTGCTGTTGACACAACGTTACTATCATTTATGAGAAGCAATCAGTATCTATACCTCGGGCATTGCTATGCTTCCTCTACCGTCCCAATATGGGTCTGACATAGGCCGCTTCAGCCTGGATGATCAGTCCTGCGTTGGTCTCGAGATTGACAGTAGCTGGCCCTTACCAGAGAATCACTTCTGGTTCAAAGCAAGAGTTTCCAACGCAGATGAGTGGTTGAGCTGAAGTTCATTTCATCGCTTTGTTATTTGTTGTGTGAGAAAAACTTTACTAGAATGTTTTGTTGGAAATGATCTATAATCCAACATGTATCCTCGTTGTCGTTGTGGAATGATGACTTGTTGTATGTAATCAATGGTACATTTGTATATGCATCCATCAACTCACGCCTGCTAGTGGTGTCCATATGAACAATGCTAGTTATTTTAGTTGCAAAAATTAGATAGTGCTAGTGATTTTTAGCTGCATATTTTGACAAATCGCATTTTTACAAGGTTGACAAATCGCAATGTTACTAGATAAACAAATGACAATCTTTCCAGTTTGACAAATGGCAACATACCCAAAATGACAGATATGCAAATCTTACCCAATTGTTTGTACATGGTTGCACACGGGTCATGCAAAACAACCGTTTGCGTTGAAGGGATGCAGAAATCCTGCTCGGCACATTTTCCCTTGGCTTCCTGGGGAAGCTGTCGGTTTGCATCCGGTTGTTCTAACTAAAATGTTTGCGATGAGTGTTTTATATTTAAAAATCATTGACGTTTTTTCAAAAGAAAATCGTTTGATAAGTCTGTACATTAAGAGAGAAAAACGAAAGTTCGTTCAAACCATATCTTTCATTCAGTCACACTGCGAACTTATATTCATATGATCGAGAATTCAAGATACAGTATAAACCCCAAAAAAACTATTTGCGGCGGCGGCGGAGGCGGCGTGCCGCACCGTCGTTGTCGCTGTCGTCCTCTGATGACCCGCAAGTATACGGGATAGTTGTAGCCTCTTTCGATAAGTTAGAGTGTCGAACCCAACGAGGAGCTAAAGGTAGAACAAATACTCTCTCAAGTCCTATCGGCCACTGATACGACTCTACGCACGCTTGACGTTCGCTTTACCTAGAAGAAGTATGAAACTAAAAGTACTTTGTAGGTGTTGTTGGATAGGTTTGCAAGATAATAAAGAACACGTAAATAAAAAGTAAGGGCTGTTTAGATAAAGAAGCAATAAAGTAAATATAGCGAGTGTGGAAAAGTGGTGGTAGGAGTTGTGAAATTGTCCCTAAGCAATTGACTACTTTACTAGACCGATAGCAAGTTTTATGTGGGAGAGGCCACTGCTAGCATGTCATCCCTGACTTGGAATTCTATGCACTTATGATTGGAACTATTAGCAAGCATCCGCAACTACTAATGTTCATTAAGGTAAAACCCAACCATAGCATTAAGATATATTGGTCCCCCTTCAATCCCGTATGCATGAATTTCTATGCTAGGTTGAAGCTTCTGTCACTCTAGCCCTCCAATACATGGTCCTATCAACATACAACTAACCCTATTGTGTGATCCATGCGCGTGCTCATATGATGGGCACCAAAGGATAGCAACATAACCACAAGCAAATTAAATCAATCATAGCAATTCATCAACCACCAATAGGACAATGAAAGTCTACTCAGACATCATAGGATGGCAACACATCATTGGATAATAATATGAAGCATAAAGCACCATGTTAGAGTAGAGGGTACAGCGGGTTGCGGGAGAGTGGACCGCTGTAGATAGAGGGGGAAGGTGATGGAGATGTTGGTGAAGATGGCGGAGGTGTTGGTGAAGATCGCGGTGATGATGATGGCCCCGGCGTTAAAGGCGCCATCGGAAGCAGGGGAGAGAGCCCCCTTCTTCTTCTTCTTCCTTGACCTTCTCCCTAGATGGGAGAAGGGTTTCCCCTCTGGTCCTTGGCTCCCATGGCTTGGGAGGGGCGAGAGCCCCTCCGAGATTGGATCTATCTCTCTGTCTCTCTCTGTTTCTGCGTTCCCAGATTCTGCCCCTTCAGCGTTTCTCTTATACCCGGAGATCCTTAACTCCGATTGGGGTGAATCTTTCGCCCAGATTTGTCTCATAAAATTAGCTTTCTTGCGGCAAAAGAAGAGCGTCAACTGCCTTACGGGTGGCCTAGGAGAGTGCCAGGCACGCCCAGGGGGGAGGGCACGCCCCCTATCTCCTGGCCACCTCGGGCACTGTTTCGCGTTGATTCTTCCTCCAGAAAATCCCAAATATTCCAAATAATTCTCCGTCTGTTTTTATCCCGTTTGGACTCCGTTTTATATGGGGTTTCTGCGAAACATAAAACATGCAACAAACAGGAACTGGCACCAGGCACTGGATCAATATGTTAGTCCCAAAAATAGTATAAAAAGTTGCCAAAAGTATATGAAAGTTGAATAATATTGGCATGGAACAATAAAAAATTATAGATACGATGGAGACATATCAGCATCCCCAAGCTTAATTCCTGCTCGTCCTCGAGTAGGTAAATGATAAAAAATATAATTTTCGATGTGGAATGCTACCTAGCATAATCTTGATCATATATCTAATCATGGCATGAATATTAAGACACGAGTGATTCAAAGCAATAGTCTATCATTTGACATAAAAACAACAATACTTCAAGCATACCAACCAAGCAATTATGTCTTATCGAAATAACATAGCCAAAGAAAGCTCATCCCAACAAAATCATATAGTCTGGCTATGCTCCATCTTCATTACACAAAATAGTCCCATCATGCATAACCCCGGTTTCAGCCAAGCAATTGGTTCATACTTTTTAACGCGCTTCAGCTTTTTCAACTCTTATGCAATACATGAGCACAAGCCATGGATATAGCACTATGGTGGTATATGGTGGTGGTTGTGAGGACAAAAAGGGAGAAGATAGTCTCACATCAACTAGGCGTATCAACGGGCTATGGAGATGCCCATCAATAGATATCAATGTGAGTGAGTAGGGATTGCCATGCAACGGATGCACTAAGAGTTATAAGTGTATGAAAGCTCAAACTGGAAACTAAGTGGGTGTGCATCCAACTTGCTTGCTCATGAAGACCTCGGGCGTTTGAGGAAGACCATCATCGGAATATACAAGCCAAGTTCTATAATGAAAATTTCCACTAGTATATGAAAGTGATAACTCAAGAGACTCTCTATATGAAGAACATGGTGCTACTCTGAAGCACAAGTGTGGTAAAAGGATAGTAATATTGCCCCTTCTCTCTTTTTCTCTCATTTTTTCTTTATTTTTTCTTTATTTTTATTTTTTTATATTTTTTTGGTGGGCTTCTTTGGCCTCTTTTTTTGTTTGGGCTTCTTTGGCCTCTTTTATTTTTCATAAAGTCCGAAGTCTCATCCTGACTTGTGGGGGAATCATAGTCTCCATCATCCTTTCCTCACCGGGGCAATGCTCTAATAATGATGATCATCACACTTTTATATACTTACAACTCGATATCTCGAACAAAGATATGACTCTATATGAATGCTTCCGGCGGTGTACCGGGATGTGCAATGATCTAGCATAGCAATGACATCAAAAAACGGACAAGCCATGGAAACATCATGCTAGCTATCTTACGATCATGCAAAGCAATATGACAATGAATGCTCAAGTCATGAATATGATGATGATGGAAGTTGCATGGCAATATATCTCGGAATGGCTATGGAAATGCCATAATAGGTATGTATGGTGGCTGTTTTGAGGAAGGTAAATAATGGGTTCATGATACCGGCGAAAGTTGCGCGGCACAATAGAGGCTAGCAATGGAAGGGTGAGTGTGCGTATATCCATGGACTCACATTAGTCATAAAGAACTCATATACTTATTGCAAAAGTCTACTTGCCATCGAAGCAAAGTACTACTACGCATGCTCCTAGGGCAAGGGTTGGTAGGAGTTAACCATCGCGCGATCCCGACCTCCACTCATAAGGAAAGCAATCAAAGAACACCTCATGCTCCAACCCGTTACATAACGGTTCACCATACGTGCATGCTACGGGACTTGCAAACCTCAACACAAGAATTTCTCAATTTCACAATTACTCAACTAGCACGACTCTAATATCACCACCTTTATATCGCAAAACTATTGCAGGGAATCAAACATATCATATTCAGTGATCTACAAGTTTTATGTAGGATTTTATGACTAACCATGTGAATGACCAATTCCTGTCATCTCTCTAAATAGATATAAGTGAAGCAAGAGATTTTAATTCTTTCTACAAAAGATATACCCACGCTCTAACAAATATAAGTGAAGCAAAAGAGCATTCTACAAATGGCGGTTTTCTATGTGAATAGAAACAGGCAATCCAAACTTCAAATGATATAAGTGGAGTACATGAAGCATTCTATAAAGCCATACTCAAAAGATTTAAGTGAAGTGCAATGAGCATTCTATAAATCAACCAAGGACTATCTCATACCATCATGGTGCATACAAGAAAAATGAAAACTAAATGCAAAAGATGCTCCAAGACTTGCACATATCGCATGAGCAAGCGAATCACGAAAACATACCGATACTTGTTGAAGAAAGAGGATGCCTTCGGGGCATCCCCAAGCTTAGACGCTTGAGTCTCCTTGAATATTTACTTGGGGTGCCTTGGGCATCCCCAAGCTTGAGCTCTTGCCTCTCTTCCTTGTCCTCATATCGAGACCTCCTCGATTAGACACTTCATCCACACAAAACTTCAACAGAAAACTCGATAAGATCCGTTAGTATAATAAAGCAAATCACTACTCTAAGTACTGTTGCAAACCAATTCACATTTTGTTTTTTCATTGTGTCTACTGTAACATAACTTTTTCATGGCTTAATCCACTGATATAAATTGATAGATTCATCAAAACAAGCAAACTATGCATCAAAAACAGAATCTGTCAAAAACAGAACAGTCTGTAGCAATCTGTACATCCACCATACTTCTGGTACCCCAAAAATTCTACCACAATTAGGAAAAATAAAAAATTTGTACAGAAATACAGTGCAAAAGGAATCAGAACCATTTGACATTCCAGGTAAAAATGTAAAATCGCGCACTACAGACAAAGTTTCTGTCCTGCACCGTACAAACCAACAAGCATTGTAAACATCCTAAAGGCAAACCTAAGCACATTATTTTTATAATACAATGGAATTGTACAAGGGGATAATTATTTTTGATGAAAAGTTTCTGTAATTAAGAGTCACAAAGTTTACGTGAGCACGAACAAAGTTCAAGGAGCTCTCCCACTTCAACAATGCTTGTCTCTCTCACTTTCACTTTCCTTTTTGAAAAGTTTTTAGGTTCCCCTCTTTATTTTTTTTGTTTTTTAAACTATATGAAAGCACTCAACAGAAATAAATGACTCTCTAAAACTTCCGGGTTGTCTCCGTAGCAGCGCTTTCTTTAAAGCCATTAAGCTAGGCATTTAGTGCTCAAGTAATGAATCCACCCGGATCCCAAGGTATATCAAAGCCAATTTTAATTAACAATGATTTGTAATTTAGTAGTGAGCAGAAAGTAACATATATCATGCAACAACGAAGTCTAACTCTCTTCCTATGCATCGGCATGTCATAAAAGAACAATTCATGCACACATAGTAAAGGCCAATGCATAGTATAAGCAGTTTCTTGCAATTTCATAGTATGGGAAACATAGAGAGGTGGAGATATAGTTCCTCTCTCATAATAATTGCAAGTAGGAGCAGCAAGCACATGCATATCACATTCATCAAAATCATCATGTGCAACGGTAAAAGGCAACCCATCAATATAATCCTTAGTAAGCACAAACTTCTCCGATATAGTGTAGTTTGGAGAATTCAAAAATATAATAGGACTATCATGCGTGGGTGCAATAGCAACAATTTCATGCTTAACATAAGGAACTATAGCAAGTTCATATCCATAAGCATAATTCATATTGGCATCTTGGCCACAATCATAGCAAGCATTATCAAAAAGGGATATTTCAAGAGAATCCAAGGGATCATAACAATCGTCATAGCAATCATCCTTCGGTAAGCACGAAGGGGAATTAAACAATGTATGAGTTGAAGAGTTACTCTCATTAGAAGGTGGGCACGGGTGATCAATCCGCTCTTCCTCCTTTTGTTCTTCGCTCTCCTCGTCATCTTTTTCATCTAATGAGCTCACAATTTCATCAATTTCTTCTTCCATAGCTTCCTGCAAAATATTATTCTCTTCTTGGACAGCAGAGACTTTCTCAATAAATGCATTAATATTGTAATTGTATTCATAATTTTCATAGCAATATCTAAGTATAGCAAGATTTTTAGGCCTATAAACATCATCATCAAAAGCTTCATACTTTTCAAACAAAGATTCAATTTCATAAGCAGCCTTAAAAGCAACAAATTCTTCAATTTGTTCAACATCATAGTAATCATATATACCATTAGCATAAGAAGCTAAAGTTTCATTATCATTAAATTTGCATGAAAAGGGAAGGTGTGGAGCCTTCATCCTAGAGCAACAAGTAATATCATATCTCAAGCATAGATCCCGGGCATACCAACGTAATATATGAATTTGATCCCATAATAGTTTCCCTTTTTGTGTCAAGCGGTAATCCCTAAAGTATTCACGTTGATCCAACGTGTCTCCCATAACAAAGTTGAATGGTGTTTTCTCAGGATTATTAAAGTAGTACATAATTTCTTTCACATAACAAGCATCGAGGGTTTTAGGAGGTTCCCCATCTCCATGAGTAGCATCTACACCTAATTTTTGGTATTTCGTATGTTCCATATCCATAACTAAAGATAGAAAACAACTAAGAACAGCAAATAAAAATTACTTAGTGATAAAGCAAACAAGCACACATGAGAATATTCACCCCACGCTATGACTCCCGACAGCGGCGCCTGAAAAAGGTCTTGATGACCCGCAAGTATCTGGGATAGTTGTAGCCTCTTTTGATAAGTAAGAGTGTAACCCAACGAGGAGCTAAAGGTAGAACAAATACTCTCTCAAGTCCTATCGGCCTTGATACGACTCTACACACGCTTGACGTTAAACTTTACCTAGAACAAGTATGAAACTAAAAGTACTTTGTAGGTGTTGTTGGATAGGTTTGCAAGATAATAAAGAACACGTAAATAAAAAGTAGGGGCTGTTTAGATAAAGAAGCAATAAAGTAAAATATAGAGAGTGTGGAAAAGTGGTGATAGGAGTTGTGAAATTGTCCCTAAGCAATTGACTACTTTACTAGACCGATAGCAAGTTTTATGTGGGAGAGGCCACTGCTAGCATGTCATCCCTGACTTGGAATTCTATGCACTTATGATTGGAACTATTAGCAAGCATCCGCAACTACTAATGTTCACTAAGGTAAAACCCAACCATAGCATTAAGATATATTGGTCCCCCTTCAATCCCGTATGCATGAATTTCTATGCTAGGTTGAAGCTTCTGTCACTCTAGCCCTCCAATACATGGTCCTATCAACATACAACTAACCCTATGGTGTGATCCATGCGCGTGCTCATATGATGGGCACCAAAGGACAACAACATAACCACAAGCAAATTAAATCAATCATAGCAATTCATCAACCACCAATAGGACAACGAAAGTCTACTCAGACATCATAGGATGGCAACACATCATTGGATAATAATATGAAGCATAAAGCACCATGTTCAAGTAGAGGTACAGCGGGTTGCGGGAGAGTGGACCATCTGTAGATAGAGGGGAAGGTGATGGAGATGTTGGTGAAGATGGCGGAGGTGTTGGTGAAGATCGCGGTGATGATGATGGCCCCGTGGCGTTCGGCACCACGGAAGCAAGGGGGAGAGAGCCCCCCTTCTTCTTCTTCTTCCTTGACCTTCTCCCTAGATGGGAGAAGGGTTTCCCCTCTGGTCCTTGGCTCCCATGGCTTAGGAGGGGCGCGAGCCCCTCCGAGATTGGATCTATCTCTCTGTCTCTCTTTGTTTCTGCGTTCCCAGATTCCGCCCCTTCACCGTTTCTTTTATATCCGGAGATCCGTAACTCCGATTGGGGTGAATCTTTCTCCCAGATTTGTCTCATAAAATTAGCTTTCTTGCGGCAAAATAAGAGCATCAACCGCCTTACGGGTGGCCCAGGAGAGTGCCAGGCGCGCCCAGGGGGGAGGGCGCGCCCCAATCTCCTGGCCACCTCGAGGCAAATTGCGTTGATTCTTCCTCCGGAAAATCCCAAATATTCCAAAATAATTCTCTCCGTCATTTTTATCCCATTTGGACTCCGTTTGATATGGGGTTTCTGCGAGACATAAAACATGCAACAAACAGGAGGCCTGCACTGAGCCTTTGGATCAATATGTTAGTCCCAAAAATAGTATAAAAAGTTGCCAAAGTATATGAAAGTTGAATAATATTGGCATGGAACAATAAAAAATATAGATATGGCGGAGGCGTATCACCTACAGAGACGCCGTTGTTGAAGTCTTCAAGGCAGCACAAAATGTTCTTCACTTGTAAATCAAACATCATGTAAATCGCGATCGACCAGGCGGGCGCGGGAGGGCGGCAATGGCGCCAGCGAGAGGTAGCGGTCGGCAGCGGCGTCCCATGCCGTTGAGGGTGCGCGCAGGCACGCAGGCACTTTGTCGCAGTGGGTGCAATAAGCACTTGCGAGGCGGCGCCACGGTGGGTGTAGGGCAGCGCTGACGCAGGAGGGCTGGCTGGCATGCACACGAGCTCGGGCGGGTCCGCGGAGACCTCGCTGATACCCACGGCTTCCAGCTCTGCAATAGTGCTCGGCAACCAGCCTGTCAATGCTACGAGGATGAAATGGCGCGGCGAGGATGGGAGGTGGGACAGAGCGAGGCGACAAAGCCGTGGCCGACATTGTTCGGGCCAGGTCCATGAGGCCCTATTCCTCCTCATTTTCTATCTCCTCCGGCTCGGATTCGACTTCACCAAACTTGAAGACTAGTGGCAGATGATCGTTCTACGCCATGGCGTTGGTGGAGGTCTGCGGGAGGGAGGGGGATGGGAGGTGAACGGTAAGGCCGCCCGTATTAAACAGCGGCTCGGGCACCATTAATGGAGAGGAAGGCGGGCGGCCATGGAAGTCAATGGGCTCACTTCCCAGTGAGCTTGCGCAGCGTACAACTTGCACGTTTCCCGGTGAGCCTGCGCATTGGAGGACAACTTGCGCGCCTCTCGGTCAGCCTGCGCACCGGACTACGCATGCACGCCTCCCGTTCAGTCAAGGTCAAGCAGTTGTCCGCACGACACCTCCTACAACCATTAATACCAAGACACGTGGCGTCACGTGAATGGTTTATAGAACGCACACGGTTTGAATTCTACAAATGTATGAGATATTAAAGTGGCAGCTATTTTTTCAAAATGCCTTTGTTGGCTGTCATTATTCGAGTGCGCCTTCTCTCAAACTGGACACGAAAAATGCCACAACATGTCGGGTGCCATTCCATGATAGCGTGCCAAGTTTCATCAATTTCAGATGAGTTTTGGATTTACTAGAATTTAAAAACCAGGCATCTCAATGTTTTGCCGGCAATCAACGGTGCCCCAGTGTTTGAAATTCATTCCTATTTCTTGCATGGTACCTAAGCATGCACCCAAGGACACATATTTGATTTTTCAACCAATTTATATGCACTAGAGCATGTGCATGTAGTTCAAATTTGAATTATGCACATACATGCATCGAAAACTCAGTTAATGCATAAAAATGTCCAAACGAACCCCGAAAAATCCCAAAAATTGGCACAACACTCCTGTTGTTCTATCTTGACACGAGAATTTTTTGAAAGCAATAGAGGCAATGGATATCGTTTAGGTCCCCCAAAGGTGGGATGTTCCCTACCGAAACCATCATGCTTGTTGTGAGAAGCTCTGGTTTGTGAGAAGCATATACCCGAACCTGCCCGAATGGGACAATTTTTTTACCATGACATGTTGATGCTGCTCCATGACAGCATGCCAAGTTTCATGAATTTCAGACGAGTTTTGGATTTACTAGAATTTAAAAACTAGGCATCTCAACGTTTTGCCGGCAATCAACAGTGCCCTGGTGTTTGAATTTCATTCTCATCTCTTGCATGGGACCTAGAAATTCACCCAAGGACACACATGTGATTTTTCAATCAAGTTTGGTGCATTGGAGCATGTGCTTGTAGTTCAAACTTGAATTATGCACATAAAATGCCTAGAAAACCCAGTTAATGTATAAAAAGGCCAAACGAACCCCGAAAAATTCCAAGATTAGACACAACACTCATGTTGTTCTATATTGACACTAGAAATTTTTTGAAAGCAATAAGAGGTAACGGATATCGTCCCGTCCCCAAAGGTGGTACGTTCCCTATTGAAACCATCATGCTTGTTGTGAGAAGCTCTGGTTTGTGAGAAGCTTATACTCGAACCTGCCCCAAATGGGGCAAAAATTTTACCACGGCATGTTGATGCCGCTCCATGATAGCATGCCAAGTTTCATGAATTTTAGACAAGTTTTGGATTTACTAGAATTTAGAAACCAGGCATCTCAATGTTTTGCCGGCAATCAACGGTGCCCTGGTGTTTGAAATTCATTCCCATTTCTTGCATGGGACCTAAGCATGCACCCAAGGACACATATTTGATTTTTCAACCAATTTATATGCACTGGAGCATGTGCATGTAGTTCAAATTTGAATTATGCACATAAATTCATTGAAAACTCGGTTAATGCATAAAATGTACAAACGAACCCCGAAAAATCCCAAAAATTGGCACAAAACTTGACATGAGAATTTTTTTGAAAGAGATAAGTGGCAATGGATATCGTTTCGTCCCCAAAGGTGGGACGTTCCCTACCGAAACCATCATGCTTGTTGTTAGAAGCTGTGGTTTGTGAGAAGCATATACCCGAACCTGCCCTGAATGGGACAATTTTTTTTACCACGGCATGTTGATGCCGCTCCATGATAGCATGCTAAATTTCATGAATTTCAGACGAGTTTTGGATTTACTAGAATTTAAAAATCAGGCATCTCAACATTTTGCGGGCAATCAACAGTGCCCTGGTGTTTGAATTTCATTCTCATCTCTTGCATGGGACCTAGAAATTCACTCAAGGACACATATTAGATTTTTCAACCAACTTTAGTGCATTGGAGCATGTGCTTGTGGTTCAAATTTGATTATACACACAAAATGCCTAGAAAACCCAGCTAATGCATAAAGATGCCAAATGAACCCCGAAAAATCACAAAAATTGACACAACACTCCTGTTGTTCTATGTTGATACTAGAATTTTTTTGAAAGCAACTAGCAAAAAGGCCCGTGCGTTACTGTGGGAGAACAAAAATACCACCACGCTCTTAATTTATAAAAGATGGTCTATAATATGAGAATTTGTAGCTATGGCCCAAACAAAGAGTGTCCTAACCTATAAAAGTGTAGTTTAAGATTCCACAGGTGTTCTATTTCAACACGGCTTGCATGAAGATTTAATCCGTACAAATAAACGATCAAGTGATCATGTATTTATTCATGTCATGTTCGGGATGAGGTGTTTTTATGGGTGAGTAAAGAAAAAACGACAAAAACAAACGATCTTGTGGTGCACATCGTCCAACATGCAGACCCCATTTCAGGCGGCGGAGGACGATGCGGCACTGCGGCTCGTCTTGATGTGGCCAGAACTTCGCCCGCTCTGAGGGAGGCGGCTCAGCAAAAGGTTGTGGTGCGCGTCGTCTAACGGGCCGATGGTGGCCGCCGGTAGGCTACGGGTCATTTCTTGATGTTGGCACCGCACCTACCGAGAAAAGGTAGAGGATCGTACCGCCCGAAGATGGTAAGCAGACGTGGAGGTTGATGGCCAGAAGGTGAGGAAGCGTTGATGCAGCGATTAACATTACAGTCTAGATAGTATATTTTAAATTGTTAACAGGTAAAATAACATCATATTCAGATTCTACATATTTTTCTAATCAAATTTTATATATAACATGTTAAATTTGAAGTTACAGTTTAGAAGATATGAATATTTTAAAAATATTTAATATGTGCTGCGGGTTTAATGTCAGAAACATTAAGGGGTTTTCCATAAAATAGCATGATGGACTAAGAATATCTATTTCTTTTATTAGTAGGTATAGATAAGAGGCAATGGATATCGTTTCGTCCCCAAAGGTGGGACGTTCCCTATCGAAACCATCATGCTTGTTGTGAGAAGCTCTGGTTTGTGAGAGGCTTATACCCGAACCTACCCCAAATGATTCAATTTCTTTTACCACAGCATGTTGATGCCGCTCCGTGATAGCATGCCAAGTTTTATGAATTTTAGATGAGTTTCGGATTTACTAGAATTTAAAAACCCGGCATCTCAATGTTTTGCCGGCAATCAACAGTGCCCTGTTGTTTGAATTTCGCTCCCATCTCTTGCATGGGACCTAGAAATTCACCCAAGGACACACATGTGATTTTTCAACCAACTTTGGTGCATTGGAGCATGTGCTTGTAGTTCAAATTTGAATTATGCACATAAAATGCCTAGAAAACCCAGTTAATATATTAAAAAGGCCAAACGAAGCCCAAAAAATTCCAAGATTAAACACAACACTCCTATTGTTCTATCTTGACACCAGAATTTTTTGAAAGCAATAAGAGGCAACGGATATCGTCCCGTCCCCAAAGGTGGTACGTTCCCTATCGAAACCATCATGCTTGTTGTGAGAAGCTCTGGTTCGTGAGAAGCTTATACCCAAACCTGTCCCATTTTCACCACGGCATGTTGATGCCGCTCCATGATAGTGTCGATGTACAAAAGTAGGGGTCCTTTTTGTACCCGTTTACTTGTGCGCGGGTAGTCGCAGGCCCGCGCCTGCGGCCGTGCTTGGCGGGGCAGAAGAGGAAGCAAAGACATAAGACTACCAGAACAACACCAAGTCAGAGGCGCAAGGAGCAAAGGGGCAAGGTGGGCCTTCCCGGGCAAGAGCCTTGCCGGGGCAGCCTACATAGCCCCTGCAGGAGCCTTGCCGGGGCAACTGGCCCAACACCAGCAAGGCTGCCACCCTCGAGGCTAAGAGTTCCAACACCATCAACGACATTAGAACCAAGGCTCTGGAGGCGCCAGCATGGTGGCATGGAAATCTTTGTGAAGACCAAGAACATACAAGACTAGATGAGAACCAGAAGACGGAAACCCCCGGCAAGATCCTTGGGGGCGGACTCCTAAGACCCCGGCAAAACCCTTGCCGGGGACATCTGCAGGGCCGCAGCCAGGCCCACACCTGCCAATGCTCCATCGCCGTTCCAACACAGTAGTCAACCCACCAACAAGGCAGGCACCTGCGTGGTGGCGTGCAGCTTCGAGGCCAACTCAGCAAGCACCTGCGTGGTGGCATGCGGATCTTTGTGAAGACCACTGCCCTTTGCACAAACTTCAGCCAGCCGGCCCAGGCGTGGCGCTGCACGCCTAGTCAGCCTAGACACGTGTCAGAGCGAGACGAGGCGGTGACGGACGAGACGAGCTTCCTTGCCGTCCGTGATAAAGTGAGAGGGCACGTTGGCAGCGCATTTAATGCGTTTGTCCTACGGTGCCAGGCGATGGACTTGTATACAGTACAAACTTTCCTCCTCCTGTGTGCCACTGTGGCGACTTCTTTGGCTACAAAAGCAGGCCCGAGGCATACCGGAGAAGGATTCGAACTTTTTGGACCCTGCATGTTTTGTAGCTAGCCAAGAGCACCAGATAAACACAAACCAGCAGGAGTAGGGTATTACACATCGCTTGCAGCCCGAACCTGGATAAAAATTCCCCAGTGTTGATCTCCCAAACCCGCTCTTTCCACAGCCCCACACACTGTCAACCGTAGTAGGGATTCCCCGTGATCCCATAGGTGTCGTTTGCCCCGACATCTTTGGCGCGCCAGGTAGGGGGTGGCAAGCTGTGAAAATCCGGTTTGGAAGTTAGCATCTCGACTTCATCATCACCATGGCCCCTAAGAAGAGGGGGATCGCTGCCATTGGGTCATCCGGAGCCGGCCCGTCCGCACCAACACGGGCAAGCGACGAGGTAGCCACGGATGGCGCTGGAGGCGCCGCCCGCGAGCATCCACGACACTCTGGCAATCGGAGCCAGGGGAGCGGCGCCGTTCGGGTCCAAGAGGCGATGAGCCACACCTGCAGCTGCTGGGCACAGAAAGCGGCGCTGTGCTTCCCATGGGCGGCGCGGCGACCTCCGGGACGCCCGCCGGCGTCCGTCTGCGACCTTCTCAGGCAGCTGGCGATAAACACCGTGGCCAGCGGTGCCCGAGCGCCCGCCGGTGGCAAGAAACCCGCTTTGCGTCACTCTCAGGATGCACTGGGCCGACGTGCACACCTGGACGCTGGTGGAAGCGGCACGCGACCAGGAGACCGCCATAGTGCTCCTTCTAACGTGGTTAGAAGTCGGAGCGCGTCACGGTCGACGCAGTTGTCACCGTCGCTCACACCAGCAGAAGCGTTAGCGCGCGTGCAACTGCTCCTCGACTTCCCGCCCGCCGTGGAGAAGCTCGACGAGTGGACAGCCACCATTCGAAGCCTCGTCAGCTTCGCCAACAAAGATGAGCCAGCCCCAGCGGGACCCTCGTGCCGACATTCTGTCGAGCCGACACGTGGCGGCGGTGGGAGGACCGGGGATGCTGCGACCATGGTGCACTCTCCCCCTCCACGACCGCGAAAGCAACCGCCGGCTCGTCGGGCTGATGCCTGTGACAACGTTTCCAAAGCGTCGTCTGACCCACGAACCCGCTACGACCAACGTCGAGTTCTTCGAGAGCGAGCTCAGGAGGACGCTCGGACCACCATCGAGCGACGGCGGGAAGCGCGCCATCAGTCAGATCGGCATGCAGGGCCCACTATGGACCACCCAGCGCCGGGGGGCTCCGGCGATCTTCCTTATGAGGTGGGTTGTCCAGCTTTTACCCGAGAGCTGCGGCAGTTCTAGTGGCCCTCCCACCACACGTTCAAGCCTGATGTTGGGGAAAAGTTCAACGGCAAGACTCACCCGTCGGAGTTCCTTAGCATCTACACCATCGTGATGCAAGCCGCCGGGGCTCGCGACGACAAGGTGCTCACCAACTACTTCCCGTTCACACTTAAGCCCAACGTCATGTCACGGTTGATGCACCTGCCAGTAGATTCCATTTCTTCTTGGTCGGATCTATGCCACGAGTTTGTTGGCGCCTTTATCGGAGGCCACTAAGCTCCTGGCCAGGCAAGTGATTTGCATGTGATCCCCCAAAAGGATGGCGAGTCCCTGCGCAAATACATACAGAGGTTTAGGCGTGTATAGTACACCATCCCAGATGTTCACCCTGCCACTGTCATCAATGCATTCCATCAGAATGTACGCAACCGCAAGATGCGTCGATGAACAAGGTCAAGGATGTAGCCGAACTTTATGTTCTGGCTGATAGATGTGCTCGGGCTGAGAAAGGAAGGAAGTACCCCGGCGAGGATGCTGGCGCGGAAACCGACTCCACTGACGAAGACACCGCCGCCCCGACAAAGAAGGGCCAGCGCCACAACAGGAAGCGTAAGGGCTAGACTATGCTTGTCGTTGAGGGATCCGGCGACCCCGGCGCCGCCAAGAAGGCCAAGGCTGACGACCCCAGCAAGGAGGTTGCCGGGTGTGCCGCCTGCCAGGCCTTGGCGGCCGCCGACAAGCCAGGAGGCTCCGACAAGCAGTACTGCAAGATCCACCGCACTAAGGGCCATGACCTCCAGAATTGCCGACAGGTTGAGCTGCTTGTAGAAAAGCAGAAAGCTGAATATGAAAGGCGGGACAAGGAGAAGGGTCAGGATGGTGCTGAGGGGTCCGGCAAGAAGCATGGTGGCCAAGGAGGTCGCCGCGGCAACGATAATCAACAAGAGAGGCCCGCTCGGGGCCGCAACAAGAAGGAGGAAGATGATGATCATGACGAGGAAGACGAGCTCGATGAGCACGAGTTCTAGAAAGCTACAAAGGCCATGTGCGTCGAAGGTGGCGCCTTGTTGCACACCTCACACCGCCAACGGAAGCAGTGGGCGCGTGAGGTCACTGTGGCGGAGCCATCGTTCGATGCCAAAAAGCCACTGAAGTTGTCCCGCATGCCCATCATTTTTGACACCGAGGATGATCCTGATCGCACAACTGCGGTCGGGTGTTTGCCGTTGTTGGTTTCACCAACAATACGCAACCTCAAGGTGACAAAAGTGCTGGTTGATGGTGGGGCCGGTCTGAATTTGATCTCACCTGATGTGATCAAGAGGTTGCAGATTCCTAATGGAGATGTCGAGTAGACGGGCACGTTTCAAGGGGTCAACCCGGGAAGGAGCCAGCCAAAAGGTAAAATCACGCTGCCCGTTACGTTTGGGGGCGAGCTGAACTATAGGACGGAGAAGATCATTTCCGATGTTGCCGAGATCCCCTTGCCATACAATGGGATCCTTGGCCGCCCAGCGCTGGCCAAGTTCATGGCGGCGTCACACTACGCCTACAACACATTGAAGATGCCAGGGCCGCTGACCATCATCACTGAGGGAGTCCCGGACTAGGGGGTGTTCGGATAGCCGGACTATCGTCACGGCCGGACTCCAAGAATATGAAGATACAAGATTGAAGACTTCGTCCCGTGTCCGGATGGGACTTTCCTTGGCGTGTAAGGCAAGCTTGGCGATACGGATTTGTTGATCTCCTTCCATTGTTACCGACTACATGTAACCCTAACCTATCCGGTGTCTATATAAACCGGAGGGTTTTAGTCCGTGGGGACGAACAACAATCATACCATAGGCTAGCTTCTAGGGTTTAGCCTCCTTGATCTCGTGGTAGATCTACTCTTGTACTACCCATATCATCAATATTAATCAAGCGGGGTAGGGTATTACCTCCATCGAGAGGGCCGAACACAGGTAAAAACATTGTGTCCCTTGTCTCCTGTTACCATCTGCTGGACACACAGTTCGGGACCCCCTACCGAGATCCGCCGGTTTGACACCGACATTGGTGCTTTCATTGAGAGTTCCTGCATGCGTCGCGTTAGGTAGGATGCCTCGCCTCGTCTTTAAAGGCGATACCATCGCCATCAAAGAAGCCTTGGCCATGGCGGAACTCTTGACTGGCGGTTTTCTCATGACCGCTAGTTCGGCTGGCGACGATGACCTCTCGAGTCATCAAAACTAATCTCCATGTTAGTTCGAACTTGCCGAGCAGTTAGATCCGATCGAGCTCTCCTCCATAAGCGAGCTCTTGGATCGCATCGCCGCCACAGGAGTCGCCACAGTTACGACGGATCGGGGCCTAAAACCGATCTGAGAGAGATCAACACTCCCCAAGATACCCAACAAGTTGCTGTGATAGAGGAGCAATGCGGCGATTCTTCATCTATATTAATGACTAGATACGACCGGATACCCTATCCCTCCATGCCGGATTCCTACGGAGGGGCGGATGTCGATCAAGCCACGAACCTAAAGTCGGTGGCGGGCGGACTCATTGGATTGCACTCAAAAATCCAAATTTCCGAGTTCAGAAACTTCTCGGCCCTTGAGTCCTGAATTGGACGGGGTTCCGGATTTAGTGCCACCCGCCCACCCAAACATTGACGATCTCTCTCGAATTCGGCAAGAGCCAGCTGAAACAGTACATCATTACTGGGCAGATTCCTCCACAGTTATGAACAGGATAAAGGACTGCCGAGAGAAGGACGCAATCCCAATTTTTTGCAATAATTGCACGGACAAGGGAATCCTAAACGCCATAAGTCGTCGCGAAATTACACGCTTTGCTGACTTGATGACCATAGTACAAAAGTACTGTGCGATGGAGAGCGCCTGGAAAGCCGAAAGTAACTTTTGGGATAATCCGGCCCCGAATACATCCCTAGTCCGGAACAAAAGGGTGCATCATTATCAAGCACCTGGGTTGAATACCAAAAAACCAAAACCCCCTAAAGGGTACGGAACCGTACTGGAGGGTTGGCTAAACGGACCTGCAAAATTCATAGCAGAGGCGCCACTCCAACTCATAGCCTTGAGCATGTTGGATACTACGGCGGTGGCCAAAAGTGGCGAAGAGCTTCTAACTTGAGAATCCCAGCCCGGCAACACCGATGCAGTGTTAACAGTCTTCGAGACTTTCGCATCAAATAACATGCAAAAACAACAACTCCATAACCTTGCGAAGTCTACCAAGTAGCAACAATAAATCCATGGAGTAACCACGGCTATTACCTTCAATGCCGGTGGCGAACCTAAATTCCGAATTGCCCGGCACCGGCCGCATTGGTCCTCGGCCCGATAGTAGACGGCTTTGCCTTACTAAGGTACTCATGGATGGCGGCAATGACTAAACCGCATCTATGAGGAAACCCTCCGAAAGATGGAAATAGACTGGAACCGCATTGAGCGAAGCAGCACAACCTTTAGAGGAATAATCGGCCGGGAAGCATGCTGCATAGGAAAAATCACGCTGGATGTAGTGTTATTTCATGGAGACAATTCTGGTCCGAGGAGGTCACATTTCAAGTGGCCCGTTCAACAGCGGATATCATGCTTTACTAGGGCGAGAGGCATTCACAATTTTTCAAGCTATACCCCATTATGGGTACATGAAGCTTAAAATGCCGGTCCCAACGGAATCATCACTCTCGCTAGTGATCCGAGCATAGCACTCATGCCGAAAATAATACAGCCGCACTAGCCCTCGAGGCTTTATCCGAAGCCCTAGCGGCCGAGGAACTCACCGTGATGCGCTCCATGGTGAACAGGGACGATGTGATACTTGATAAAAGATCCAAGTCTACCTCTTTTAAACCAGCGGATGAAATAGTCAAATTCCAAGTCCACCCAACGGACCTGCAAAAAGGCGACCTCCATCGGGTACAATTAAACCCCGATGTAGACGCCGCACCTACGAGAATTTCTACAAGAAAAGCGGGACATCTTTGCTGGCACCCTTCGGATATGCCAGAATACCACGTCGGCTGGCCGAGCACAGCCTAAATATCCTAAAAGGATTCAAGCCAGCCAAATAGGCTCTTGGCGCTTTTCCGAACCCAAGAGGCAGGCCATGGGAGGAGCTAGCCAAACTTTTGGAGGCGGATTCATCGGAGATATAAAACATCCGGACTGGCTAGCGAACTGGTGATGGTACCAAAGAAGGATAAATCCTGGCGCCTATGTGTTGATTTCAAAGACCTTAATAAGGCTTGCCCAAAGGATCCCTTCCCTCCCATGAATTGATCAAATCATCGACGCCACAGCAGGACCACGACTCGGTGTGCTTCCTCGACGCGCACTCGCTACCACCAAATCAAGATGGCGGAGCAGACCAAGCTACAACAGCATTCATCACTCCATACGGCCCGTTCTGCTTCAACACAATGCCCTTTGGGCTCAAAAGCGCCCGGCGCAACATATCAGCGCATGATTCGTGACATGTCCGCCAACCAGATCGGCAAAGCGGTGGAAGCATATGTAGATGACGTGGTCGTCAAAACCAAACACGCCGAAACTCTAGTAGGCGACTTGAGGCTCACATTCGACAACCTTGAAAATATGACATCAAGCTCAATCCGTAAAAATGCGTCTTGGCGTTCGGCCGGAAAAGCTCCACAGGCTTCATTGTGTCCGGTAGAGGAATTGAAGCAAACCCAGCCAAGATTCGAGCTCTGTCACAATTGGATATCCCAAAAGACCTCAAACAAATACAAAAACTGATGGGGTATGTAGCGGCTCTAAGCCGCTTTATCTCCCGTTTAGGAGAAAAGGCATTACCTCTTTACCGCCTCCTCCGCCGCACCGAACACTTTGAGTGGGCGGATGCCGCCATGGCCGGACTCGAAGAAATAAAGGCCATTTTGGCAACAAACCCAGTCTGGCCGCGCCCAGCATTAAGCGAACCAATGCTATTATATATCGCCGCAACACATCAAGTTGTCGGTAGCGGTGCTTTCGTTGTCGAGCGAGAAGCGGACGGACACAGTTCCTGTTCAAAAACCGGTTTATTATGTGTCCCTTTGTCCTAACTCCATGCAAGTCCGGTACCCACACTATCAAAAGATAGCATATCACGGTGTTCATGGCATCCGGAAGCTGCGACACTACTTTGAAGAGTGTTCGATAAAGGTAGCCTCCGAGGTACCTCTTAACGACATTATAAACAACATGACGCGACGGGCGGATTGCTAAATGGGCCATAGAGCTCCTTCCATTCGACATAACTTATAAGCTACGATGAGCTATTAAGTCGCGAGTTTTGGCCGACTTCGTGGCGAATGGATGAAGCTGAACTCCTAAAGATTGGATCATGCACTTTGGCGGCTCCAAAATGTTGGCTGGCACAGAAATTTGGCGTCGTCCCTAACGTCCCCAACCGGGGACACAGTCCAATCGTCCTTGAGATAATGTATACGGACTCCAACAACGCGGCGAATCTGAGGCCCATACGCACGGCCTCCGGATGGCGATCTCCATGGGCATTCAACGCCTAGAGGTGCTTGTGAGGATTCAAACCTCGCAATATCTCAAATAAACGGAGACTTTGACGCCAAAGATCCGAAAATGGCAGCATACCGCATTGCGGTCCTAAAAATGTCAGCACGGTTCAAAGGGCTCGAATTTAATCATATAGCCCAGGATAACAACTAGGCGGCGGATATATTGGCACGCATCGGTGCAAAACGCGATGCTGTCCCACCCAATATATTTTTGGAATGGCTGTTCAAGCCATCCGCACTATGGGAAGAAGTCCGCAATGACAATCCGGACCCAACCGCACCGCTGACGCCGAACACTCGACACAACCGGAGGCTCCGCCCCGAGATAACACCCTCTGCTCACGAAATAATGGCGGTTATCGCCCGTGGGCCGGAACCGTTCCTAGCCTACCTAACTAGGCGGGAACTCCCGAAGACCAAAATGAGGCTCGCTGCATAGTACTGGCTCTAAAGCCTATAAGGTCCATGAGGAGAGCTTTATAAGAAAAGCACTACGGAGTCCTTCAAAGGTGTATCTCCGAAGAGGAAGGGCGAAACCTCTGGCTGAAATTCATGCCGATTTGGGTGGGCACCACGCCGCACGGGCCCTTGTAAACAAGGCCTTCCGTCTGAGGATTTTATTGGCCGACGGCCCGAGCAGATCTTGAGATTTAGTCCAACGATCGTCGGTTGCCGACTTTTTGCTAACCAAAGCCACATGCCACCCACCGCCCTCAAAACTATACCTATCACTGGCTGTTTTGCGGTGCAGGGGCTTGACATGGTTGGACCCCTTAAGGGAGGAACCCACAAGCAAAATACCTATTGGTCATGGTGGATAAATTCACCAAATGGATAGAGGCCAAGCCTGTTAAAGCGGCGAATCCGGACCAGTTATAGACTTCATATCGGGGTAGTGCACCGTTACGGTGTTCCCCCCAGTATCATCAACGATAATGGCACCAACTTCATAGCCGATGAGGTCAAACTATGGTGCAAAAACATGGGCATCAAGCTCGATTACGCCTCGATCTATCACCCTCAAACTAATGGTCAAGTCGGCGGGCAAAGCGGTCTAATCATGGCGGCATTAAGCCCAGACTAGTGCGGTCCCTTAAGGAATCTAACACGCCTTTGGGTAGAGAGATCGACTACATACTTTGGGGGCTGCGGACCACGCCCGAATCGCACTACGGATTCACACCATTTTTCATGGTGTGCAGCGCGACAGTCTTGCCCTGCGACATAATACATGACTCACCTCGGCGTACGCATGTATGAATAAAGAGAAGCCGAGCTCGATCGGCGGGACAGTTGGGCGCATTGGAGGAGGAGCGCGGCGTGGCAAAAGCTTCGTTCCGCATTCTATCAACAGCGAGGCTCGAAGATATCAAAGCGAGGAAATGCGGGCCAAAGCTTATAACGTTGGCGAACTAGTTCTCGCTGCCGGACAAGAATAAGGACTTACTCAAGCCCAAATGGGAAGGTCCCTTCATCATCGACCAGGTCGTATCCGGCGGAGCGTACCGTCTATGATACGCATCGGATAACCGGCTCGAGCCGAACCCATGGAACGCGGCCCGTCTACGAAGATTCTACGCCTAAGTGCCGGACTCCAAGTTCGTCTCCTTCCTCCGTCCGCACTCTTTATTTTTGCTTTTTGCTGTCTTTTATTTCTCTCCTTCCTCCTTCTTCTTCTTGTAGCCTTTAGAGGCTCGTTTGCGCTTTTTCCGCACACACTTGACGCGCTATCCGCGCTCATTATACCTGGGGGCTTCTTTAACAGAAGCTTATTTATACGGGCTTCATGCCCAGCACATGTGTTAAACTTGCGCATGTACCTTTTATTCACCATTATATGCATCGATATGACTTAAGTTTTGGCCAAGCTGGGTTGCCTGGCTCCTGTGCTTACCCCTACGTTCCGATTGTTCGGCTAGGTGGTAAAGGAGCACCTCTGCGATTATTCTTTGCCGGGTCAGCGGATGTGTACCTCGGGAGGTGAAGCCGAAGCTAAGCGTTCTTAAGGGAATATTCGATTGGTGAATTGAAAGATGATTTTAACTTTTACCCATCTGCCCCAGATGATTTTACGCTTTCATAGCAGCTTTGACATGCACTTTAGGGCATGCATCCCAAAAAGGAACCCATAACGGAACTATTCTCCTGGAAGATGTTTCTTACTACCCATGTAATATAACATAACTAGTTGGGCACTTATGCGATACAGCAACAATGACCCCTACGCCTTGTCTCCATGCATACCACGGTTCTTATATAACCACGAAGGTATTGGACACACTCAGGACTATTGGGTCCGGAGGTTGAAATGAAAAGGTCCGCTTCGACAAGCGATCTACAATCCGGCTAGAAGACATTTCTTTCATGTCATATTTTTACATAGTCAATTCGACTCATTGTATTCCTCCTCAATGCCATCTAATAGGCTATCTAATTTACAATCCCTCTTTGGGAATACTTGGCGGCCAATTCTACTTGGCCGTACACTAACTTCTGAGGATCTCCATCCCATCCGCCCCACAGTCCGACCTCGGCCATGTGGTTTGGGTCAGCAACCGTGTACCATGTCTTCACCATGGCCCATGCCTCCACTGGCGCCTTGTGACGGCAGGCCGATATCTTCCATAGCCGGAGCGCCGCGTGCCTTGAAGCCGCTCCGCCAGCTCCCCAATGCCTTGGGCGGGGAGATAGATAGCCACAAGGCTTGGCCGATGCCTTTCATCACCTGCGGACTCGTTAAATGCAGCGGTGACACTGGTCGGGAAGGAGATCACCCGAAGAATTGGGCATCTCCTCCTCGGGGCGACACTGTGAGCAAACCTACATACATGTTTATGTTAGTCGCCTTCCTCATAGAACTCTTTCAAAGTTCGCTCAAGCACTCTTGAAAATGCCACGGCAAGCGCCGATTCTCCTCTAAGGAGTCGGATAAGCTGGGCACGAACGTCCTTGATTCCTCACCCAGCTTGGTGTTGGCGTCTTGGAGGTTATTCTTCTCCTGCCGCACCCTCGTAAGCACGCTCTCGCCAGCCTTTAACTGGCGTAAGAGCTGTTGCTTGTCCGGATCTAGTCCGGCGCCATCTGCAATGTTTTTGTTAGCTTTACACACCCGCGACACTTCCTAAATTATTTATCTTTTGAAGCGTATATTACCAGCGGGGGCCTCTGTAGCTCCCCCTGTAGCGGCTAGTGCGGCCTCAAGTTGGGCTTTGCACTCTTCAAGCTCTGGGACGATCGGGTATTCTTTTTGTAAGATCCTTGCATAACAAATGATCCTTAAATCAGTTATTCTAACTATTTTAAGTCTCGGGGAGACTCTTGGCATATATAAGCTGTCAAATTTACTTACCAGTATGTCCTTCACATACTGCTCCGTGGCTCTGGCTAGTCCATCTTGAGCGCACGGAGGTGCGCATCTCCGAATCAAAGGCATTCAAGGCCTCACAGGTGAAACACGCGTCACGAAGAACTGTCCCGTGGCGCTGTGGTTCAAAGCGCTCTCCACCTCGGAGTTGGTGGCGGACAATATGTCGGCATCCTCTGCCGGAGGAGCATCCAAGCCTTACGTCTCGTGCTCGCCTCAGCCTCCGGACCCGGCTTTGAAGCTTGTCCGGTGAAGGTTCGATCGGCAACCTCTCTGGACTCGGTCCCGACCAGGCGCTCTTTTTCTGAAAAGGGTATCGGCGTTAAATCGCCTTCGAGGAATCAATCACGGGAGTATGGTGACATGCCATACCGTTGCGGCGGAGTTTCGATCCGGACCGCACTTCTTTTTAACCTTGAGGCCGCACTACCCTTTGTTGGCCAGCATGAGTTCGGCTTCCTGCCTCGAAGGTACCCCCTGCGAAGCACCATTGGTATACGGTGATCAAAAAGAAGCATGGATGGGTCGTTATCAGGGTTTTGGGACCTCTGTCTCATTTACCTGTGAGGCTGGAAATATTCCGGGGTAATCAGCTGTAATGGCGACCAACGCATTGTCGATGCTAAGTTGGTAGAATACCCCGTCGATCAAATCCACCTTTATATCCGGATCCTCTTGGGAGGTCGGATCGAGGGACCGTTCGGATCCTCGGGTTGTGGGGCGGGCTGTATCTTCTCCACGGTCGGCGAGTTCTAACAAAAACCATGAAATGAGATATTTAACTACGGGAACATGGATCGGACAGGTCACAAAGATGTTTGCTTACCCAGCTTGAGGATTACTCGAAGAAAACTCCTTCGATGGGTTGAGGCGGAGGAAATCCTCCTCCTCTCCTTTGTACATGGCAGATAAGATCTTCACCAGATTCGGTGACCGATTCCGACCCTTCTTGCGGCCATGGCGGGTAACATCGTCCTCCCCGTTGAAGTCCCACATGGGGTGGCCCCTGTCTTGGGCGGCTGCACTCCTCTCATAATGCAGATTGCCATGACTCCTGTCATGGTCAATCCGGCATGAGCTAATAACCTTATTGGCTCATCAAATAACGGACATCCGGTCATCTTCTCTCCACGGGGCTCGAGGGCGCCAGCTAGGCGCTTCTTGAAGGAGCATTCTTGAACTCGGAAGGCCGATCCGAACGAGGATCCGGCAGCGGGGCGTCCTCCATGTAAAACCATTAGAAGGCCAGTCTTGGGCGCCTTCTTTGGGGTTCGGATAGGTATCCGGTCCCAGCGATGCGCCATAGCTCGGCTCCGCCCACTTGATATATTGACCCCTCATGAGAGCGGGGCACTAGGCGAATATTCTCTTCCACAGTCCGAAATGAGCCTCAACGCCCAAGAATAGTTACGCAAAGGGCCACGAAGCCCGCGATGTGCGAGATGGAGGCAGGAGTAAGGTGGTGCAATTGGAAGGCTGTAGAACTCCAAGAGCCCCGGAGAAAGCGGATGGATGGGAAATCCGAGGCCTCTTACTAGATAAGAGATGAAGCATACCCGCTCTCCTTTAGAGGGATCGGGGCAGCTCTCCGCTTGCTTTCCGCCCTTGTAGGTGGCAAGTCCGGCTCGAACCCGAGAACCAAGAAGGCCGGGGAGAAATCCCTTGGTTTGGAGTATAACTAGCTCGCCCGTGCGGGGTGAGCATCTCTCCCAATTTCCTGGCTGAGGCTGGGGCGCGCAAGAAGAGGAGCAGCGTCATTGTCCATGATGGAATGGGCTTTGGTCGGGCGCTCTGATGAAAGCTTGCAAAGGGGGGATGGTGTGACTCAGATCTGGATCCTTGCTCCTTTTATGGGCGGCTCATTTGCGCGGCTAGGGGGGTAATTGTAAAAATACCCTGGCTGTTCGTATTCATTCAAACACGTGGAAGATGGCCATTATTGGGCGTAGAAGCCGAAGAGCGCAACATTTATCAGAAGCCGGACACTATTCGACAAGTAAATGGGATTTGGAGAAGAACCCGCCTCGCAATGCCGAAGACAATCAACGCGCCGGACTGATCGTCATTGAAGCACGGTTCGGACTCTTGAGGAGTCCCGGACTAGGGGTGTCCGGATAGCGGACTATCGTCACGGCCGGACTCCAGACTATGAAGATACAAGATTGAAGACTTCGTCCCGTGTCAGGATGGGACTTTCCTTGGCGTGGAAGGCAAGCTTAGCGTCTGGATATGTAGATCTCATACCATTGTAACCGACTACTGTGTAACCCTAACCTATCGGTGTCTATATAAACCGGAGGGTTTTAGTCCGTAGGGCGAACAACAATCATACCATAGGCTAGCTTCTGGGGTTTAGCCTCCTTGATCTCGTGGTAGATCTACTCTTGTACTACCCATATCATCAATATTAATCAAGCGGGGTAGGGTATTACCTCCATCGAGAGGGCGAACACAGGTAAAAACATTGTGTCCCTTGTCTCCTGTTACCATCCGCCTGGACGCACAGTTCGGGACCCCCTACCCGAGATCCGCCGGTTTTGACACCGACAATCACCGTCCCCTCTGACAAGAAAGACGTGCTCATCTGCGCTGACCAACTCTACCGAGAGGCAGTTGCAGCAACTGCCGCCAAGGGACTTGCTCCTGCCGCTGAAGCCCCTGGAAGGAAGAAGGCCGGCAAGACCTCTGGCGGCAAGACCCCTTCCAGCGAGACCTCTTCCGGCAAGACCTCCGGCACCCACTCCGACAGCGCCTCTTGGTCTGAGCTCCCGTTGAGGAGCCGTGCGGAAGAGCTCCACCGGCAAGAGCAAGAAGTCCAAGACTGCACCACGAAACCAAAAAGGTGTCCGTCAAGGAGGACGACACGGGCGGGGCTTTCACTATAAGCTCCACCCACGACAGCAAATAGGAAAGCGCGCTCGTCGCCTTCCTGCGGGAGAATGTCGATGTGTTTGCATGGCAAGCATCCGACATCCTCAGCGTTCCCAGGGAGGTGATTGAGCACCATCTTGCTGTTTGTCCTCATGCGCGGCCCGTCAAGTAGAAGGTCAGGAAGCAAGCTTTGGAGCGGCAAGAGTTCATCATCGAGGAGATCAGGAAGTTGGAGGCGGTAGGCCTGGTTAGAGGAGTGCTCCACCCCGTGGTTGGCCAATCCGGTGGTGATGCGTAAGGCAAATGGGAAATGGAGGCTGTGTGTTGACTACACGGATATCAATAAAGCTTTGTCCAAAGGATCCTTTCCCTCCGCCACGCGCCGACCATATTGTGGACTCCACTACGGGTGTGACCTGCTGTCATTCCTCGGCGCTTATTGAGGATACCACCAGATCTTCATGATGAAGGAAGGCGAAGAAAGACCGTGTTCATCACCCCATGTGGTACGTCTTTGTTTTGTACGAATGCCTTCCGGGTTGAAGAAGCGCTGGTTCAGCGTTTTCCGAGCGGTCCAAATTGGTTTTGAGCCCCGGCTACATAGACACATGGAAGCTTATATAGATGGCATAGTGGTCAAAACCAAGGACAGGGCCACGCTCGTGCAAGATTTAGAAGAAACATTTGCAAATCTGCGCAAGATCAACCTCAAGCTCAACCCAGAGAAGTGCGTGTTCGGTGTCCCATCCGGCAAACTCCTTGGATTCTTTGTGTCTCAACGCGGAATCGAAGCAAATCCCGACAAGATCAAAGCAATTGAGCAGATTGAGGCGCCAAAACGGGTCAAAGATGTCCGTAGGCTCATTGGCTGTGTTGCTTTGCCACAGTAGGTTCATCTCCAAATCTGCTGGCGCACCCTCCCATTTTCAAAGTTTTGAAAAAAGGCGGGTCGATAAAATGGACTACGGAGGCGAGGAAAGCGTGTTGCAAGATTTGAAGAGGTACCTCTCCTCCACGCTAATACTAGTGGCGCCCTAAACCACAAGAGCCAGTGCTGCTATACTTAGCGACAGCGAATCAAGTGGTCGATCTTTGTTGTTAGTGGCCAGAGATGGAACTTGAGGAAGAAGCAGCAGTAGTAGCGGAGCCGTCGGATGATGGGCCAGAACCCCCGGCAAGGCCCGGTCCCGGCAAGACAGAGTCTACGCAGATGGGCAAAGTGGAACAGAAGAAGAAGGTGGTGCAGCACCCGGTTTATTTCGTTAGTTCCCTCTTGTAGGGGGCTAGACCAAGATATTCTGGTATGCAGAAACTACTTTTCAGCCTCCTCATGGCCTCGAGAAAGCTGTGCCACTATTTCCAAGCACATGAGATCACCGTCGTCACCCGCCTCCCATTGCAACGCATCTTGCACAACCCGGATGCAACTGGGAGGATTGTGGAGTGGGCTTTGGAATTGTCAAGCTTTGGCCTCAAATTTGAAAGTACTTTGACAATCAAGAGCAGAGCCTTGGCAGAGTTCATAGCAGAATGAACCGCAACGCCCGACGAAGAGATTCAAGAGACCACCCTTCCTGGCAAGGAGACGAGCCGTGAATGGATTATGTACTTTGATGGAGCTTTCTCACTGCAAGGTGCTGGTGCCGGCATACTACTCGTCGCACCCACCGGGAGCGCTTTAAGTACGTAGTCCAGATGCACTTTCCCCGGGAAAAATTGACGAACAACACGGTGACGTACGAGGGATTGCTTGCCGGTCTCAGGATCGCAGCAGACCTTGGAATCAGGAAGCTCATCATCAGAGGTGATTCACAGCTCGTCGTCAAGAAAGTTAACAAGGATTACCAGAGCCCGTTGATGGAAGCCTATGTGGATGAAGTGAGGAAGTTGGAAGAGCATTTTGACGGGTTGCAAGCAGTGCATGTTCCCCGAGCGGAGAACAACATTGCCGACTACCTGTAAAAACGCGCTGCCCTCAAGTTGCCTGTGGAACCAGGTACCTTTAACTCGGCCACCCGTAGATCCATCAGCAGGGCAGAACAAATGAAGGAAGGCGGGCCCCGACAAGTACTTTCCTGCTGAGTTCCCAGGAGCCGCTGGCAAGGACGTTGTCGGGTGCCCCAAGCTTGCCGGAGAGCAGCAACCCCCGGCAGAGCCTCAAGCTCTGACCATAGAGGCAGCTGCCCTTACGGCCAAAGATGTGCCTTTAGTCCTTGCCGTCGAGCCTCGGGCTCTGGCATGGGTGTCGGATCATGGGTTCCGGCAAAACCCTTAAGGTTTGAACTCTGGGGTGCGCGCCAAGATTTTCCCCCCTACCGATCCACGTCCTAGCTTGCTAAGATATCACGGACGAACTAAACGAACTCACAACACAAGAGACACAAGGTTTATACTGGTTCGGGCCACCGTTGTGGTGTAATACCCTACTCCAGTGTGGTGGTGGTGGATTGCCTCTTGGGATGATGATGAACAGTAGAAGGGGAAGAACAACCTCCTGAAGTTGAGGTGTTCTTGCGCTCTCTGGATGAGGATCACTCAAGCTCAGGTGAGATGCCTCTGAATGAGTTATCTCCTACGGTGGTGGCTAGTTCTACTTATATAGGCCCTGATCCTCTTCCCAAATATTGAGTGGGAAGGGAGCCAACAACGACCAATTTGGAAGGGGACAGCTAGTACAGCTTATCCTGTCAAAAGTGGTCTTCGCCTACAAAAGGCTCTGGTGGTGACGCCGCCTTGCGCTCCATGGTGACCTCTGTCTTGCCGTCCTGCTGGTCTTGGTCTCATTGCACCGATATGGAAACCTTTGCTTGACGCCTCGGTACTCCGTGCATGCGCTCGCTTCCCTAGCACCAAAGGGGAAACAAGGACACTGCGCGTGCTGGTGCCCGCCTGGCGCCCGCCTGATCTCGATCGTCATGGCTCAGGTCACGAGAACCTCACGAGGTTTGTGTTGCCTTGATCTCTCCGCCCCTCGCGAGCCAACCTGGTGAGGCTGCTCCTGAGGAGGTCTTGTGTCGTCCGCCTCGCGAGCCCTGGCCCCTTGCGAGGGCCTTGAATGCCTTGTTGATGAAGATGGGCGTCGGGCCCCCACTTGAAACACGCCGTGGAGCGCAGGCAAGCAAAGTCCGAGGGACCCGCATTCCCCGAGCATGACAGTGGCCCCGGGCTCAAGGCACGCTCGGGCTTGGCTTCAAGGCGAAGCCCAAGGTCAAGGGCGGAGCGCCACGGTCCCCAATAGCCTGCGGCCTTGGTCGACGTGCAGCGGTTGATTGGACGTGGGCGTCTCCGCTTCCCCACGCTGCCTCGACAATTGCCCGACTTGTCAAGTCCCTGCGACATGCAAGGGAAAACCATCTTTACCCGTGACCATGGGGGCGCTGGTTGGCCTTCTCCTGCTATAAATGAGGACGGGGTAGAGCCCCCGTTGCCCATTTCTTCTCAGTCTGCTTGCTTCTTCGTCCTCTGCTCCACCACCGACTCCAATGGCGTCGTCGAAGAGGTTCTCCGCCGCAGAGAAGGGAAAGGCCCCTCGCGAGGGGCCCAGCTCCCTACGCCCAAGGAGGGACGCGGCCGTCCCCGTAAGCACACCCCAACCCCCCCCCTGGCCCCCGTTCCAGCAGTGGCGCCCTTGTCTTGTGGCGAGGGTCGCTCGGTCGTGGGAGCCCTGTTGTGAAGGATACAGCGCCATGGTCGCGTGGCCTCCCCGGCGCGCTTCCATTACAGTAGAGGTGTTGCGGAGTTCGATAAATGCAGTCGGAGAACCGGCCGGCAACTAGCACCAGCTTCCACGCTTCCTCGCCGACGAGCTGCCGGCCTCCGGCCCAGGCCAGACTCTGGGCTGGCCAGACATTTCTTGCGACAAAACTTCTTGGGTTGTGGTTGAGGTCTCCGCCACGGGCAACATAGCTCAGCCCTTGGTTGGCGGGACGTTTGCCCATCTTGCAGCGGGGCCTGGCAAAACCTGCACCCTCCATTTCAAGTACGACGGTGATGCGACCCTCTACGTGAGGGTGTTTGGAGAAGATGGTCGCCGCGCCGGGTGCTGCCCCGAGGTGAACGATGGTGAGGAGGTGCTCGGCCTTGGCGATGGTCGGGACGAGGAGAAGGGCGAACACGTCCTTGGTGCCGACCGCATCTCGTCTAGCTACGGTGGCTCTTTGCCTATTGACAGCTCCAGCAGCGGTGGCTACAACCAGCGCCATGCCGCCGCGCCCGCTTCGAAGGTGGCAGTGGGTCGTCTCGTTGTCGTGTCTCCGTGAAGCGCGAGGAGGGGTCTGGCTGAGCTCAGGACGGGGCCAGGAGCCTGCCTCCGTGGACCGCCGTAGGGGCAGGCGTTTTGTTCTTCCTTTCCTTCCTGCATCAAAAATGAAACCAGTATGGGCCCGGGGGGGCTTGTATCGAACTATGATTTCCCAATCATTATGCTGTGTTTGTTGTTTCCGTGCTGTGTTGTTATTTTGTGTAGGGGTAACTGAGCTTGGCCTGCTTGGGGTTGCCTCCTCCTCGCGAGGGACTTGCTTCCTGGTGCCTGCGGAGGCCTTCCTTGACTTGCGGGTGTTAGGGAACTACAAAAAATGTTAGGAGCGTCGCCCGGAGGCTTATCGCTCACCCAAGCCTAGACCCAGCGCTTCATATCGCGATACCCGAGGGGCACGGATCAGGAGAGGTGTGCCAGTGTTGGCTCGAACGAGAGTGCCTCGCGAAGAAAGCAGACGAAGGGCCTCACAAAAAATAGGCGAAGGGCAGAGGAAAGGAAAAAGGCTCGCGAGGGCACCTGCCTAGCCCCCTCGCGAGGTACGCGTCAGAGAGAAAACAGGTTAAAATGCAACCAGAAATAGCAGCAAAAAAGCGGCGGAACCAAACCAGCGTGGAACTCCAGAAGCGAACTTCAATTAAAAGAAGGTGAGCCAAGTACGAAAAGCAAATGAAAAGCCGCGTCCGGCACCTAGTCTAGTCTTCAAGTCTTCTCACCAGCGCGGAGTTAAGTGCTGCCACTAACACGTGGGAGGGAGCCCCCGAGGCCCGAGGGCGGTAGTCCTGAGACATCGGGGCGTGTACATCCCCACTCATTATTACGTGAGAGTGTCACGGGCGGCGATTCTTCATAGGCACCGGGCCCTCTTCACGAACCTTTGGGCCTTTCTTCACGAGCCTTGGGCCTTGCTTCATGGGTAGAACTTCCAGAGGTGTCTTTGGTCGTTCAGGCGTTCTAGATGGGTACCCGTCCACTGTGTCTCGGTAGCGCGGCGCCGAGCTGGGGAGACATGGAGCGACCTTGAACAGGCCCCTCAACATGGGTGAGAGCTAATTGTGCAGCCCTTGGCTGAAGAGGACCTGCCTCGGGGCAGTCGTCGCCCGCCTCGGCGTCTGGGCCGGATGTCTTGGCGGATGGTATCGCCGCAGCGCCTGCTGGTACCTTGCCACCCTTAGTGCAGCTTCGCGGCGACATTCCTCCCCCAGCACGAGGTCCATCCCCCGCGTGGCATCCTGCTGCGTTTCATAAAACGCCAGGACCCGTGCGGAGCGATGCTTGACCTCGTGAGGAAGGACTGCTTCTGCTCCATAGACGAGGAAGAACGGGGTCTCGCCCGTCGGCTTGGTGGCGATGGTGCGGATGGACCACAACACGGACTGGAGCTCCTCGTACCAGCCCCTGCCGCAGGCCTCCAGCTTCTTCTTGAAAGTCCTGGTCTTGAGGCCCCTCAGGACCTCCGCGCGTTGGCACGTTCGGCCTGACCATTGCTCTTGGGGTGCGCCACCGAAGCATAGCAGATCTGTGCTCCAAGGTTAGCACAATATGTTTTGAAGAGATTACTAGTAAACTGCAAACCGTTATTAGTGATGATGCGGTTGGGGACCCCGAAGCGGCTCACGAGACCCTTGATAAACTTGACCGCAGAACTAGCTGGGATGGTGCGGACAGCTTCCACCTCCGCCCACTTGGTGAACTTGTCAATGGCAACGTAGAGGTAGTGGTAGCCCCCTGGCGCTCGAGGAAATGGGCCCAAGATATCCAGCCCCCAGACCGCGAAAGGCCATGTGAGTGGGATAGTCTGGAGGCCCTGAGCCGGCTGATGGATCTGCTTGGCGTGGAACTGGCAGGCTTCATAGGACTTCACCAGCCCAGCTGCAACGTTGAACGCCGCGGGCCAGTAGAATTCGCTGCGGAATGCCTTACCAACGAGGGTTCGCGACGACGATTGGTGCCCGCAGTCCCCACCGTGTATGTCGGTCAGCAACTCCTTCCCTTGGTCTCTGGAGATGCAACGCAGTGAAACGTCATTTGGTCGCTTCTTGTATAACTCACCGTCCCGGATGCAGTATGCCATGGCCTGCCGGGCCATGCGCTCCGCATCCTCCTCCTTCTCCGGAAGCGTCCCTTGCATTAGGTATTCCTTGAATTCCTTAGTCCAGCATCCCTCCTGGGGCTCGAGCGCCAAGAGTAGGCGTGCTCCCGAAGTCGGGCCACAGGCTGGGGCTCCTGTGGCTGGCGGCTGCGGGAGCTCCTCTTGAGGCTGAGGTGTCCTTGAAAGTGGTGGCGTTGCTGATGGTTTGAAGAGCCGCTCCTTGAAGAAGCCAGGCTCTTGGGGCTGCCGCTTGGATGCACTCTTGGCGATGTCGTCAGCTTCCTTGTTGGTGCCGCGAGGCACGTGCTGCAGCTCCAGGCCCAGGAACTGCTTCTCCATCTTGCGCACTTCTGCGAGGTATGCCTCCATGTGCTCGTTCTTCGGCTCGTACACTTTGTTGTAGAAGTTGACGAGAAGCTGCGAGTCGCCCCTAACGGTGAGGCGCTTCACCCCCAGGGCTACCGCAGCTTTCAGGATGGTCATTAGGCCTTCGTATTATGCGATGTTGTTGGAGACTTTCTCGCCCTGTTGGAAGCAGAGCTGTACAGCGTAGTAGAGCTTGTCTTGAGTGGGCGAGACGAGTACTGCTCCAGCCCCCGCGTCCTGGTGCACGAAGGCCCCATCAAAATACATGACCCTGCCGTCGGGTGCCTCACTTCCCGGCGAGGTGGACCTGTCCTCTGCTACTTCCAGCATCGGGGCATCTGTCCATTCTGCCATGAAATCAGCGAGTGCAGCTCCCTTGATGACCCTGGTAGTGCTGAACTCCAACTGGAATGCCTGCAGCTCGATGTTCCACTCAGCGACCCTTCCAGCAGAGTTGAGGCTCCTGAGCACTCTCTCTAATGGGTAGGCCGAGACGACCTTGATGGGGTGGCCCTGGAAGTAGTGCCGCAACTTGCGCGAGGCCACCAAGAGCGCGAGAAGGAGCTTTTGGGGCATGGGGTATCGTGCCCTTGCGTCCCACAACACCGTGCTGACGAAATACACCGGGTGCTCGACGAGGGCTGGCGCATTGGTGAGGCTCGTGTCTTGCGGAAGCTGGGATGTCTCCTGAGGTGATGGAACCTCCGGCGCCTGATCGCTTGTCTGGACCTTGGCGGCGGCGTCCTACTGTGCTTGGCTCCCTGTTGATGCCGCTACGGTTCTTGCTGCGCCTTCTCGATCTTGCGTCATCTCTGCTGTAGCTTGGCGCGGCACGCCCTTGGCTTGGTGCTCTTCCTGAACCGCCACCGGTCTGCTTATTTGGCGGAGTATGGAGTGGCGGCAAGGTAAAGTACTAGGGCTCGAGAGGTCGGGCGCCACCATCATTGGGGGCTGGTCGGAGTAGCTCTTGAGGTTTTGAAAAGCTCGGTTAGCCTCCGGGGTCCACTCGAATGGGCCCTTCTTCTTCATCAGCTTGAAGAAGGGTAGGCGCGCTCTCCCAGCTTGGAGATGAAGCATCCCAAAACAGTTACCTGACTAGCCAGCTTCTGCATTTCCTTGAGGGTCTGCGGTGGGCTCAGGTCCTCAATGGCCTTGATCTTCTCCGGGTTAACTTGATCCCCACATGGGACACGAGGAATCCCGGCAGCTTGCGGAAGGGACACCGAACATGCACTTCTCTAGATTAAGTCGCAAGTTCACTGGCGCAGGCTCATGAAAGGTCTCCTCCAGATCTTGGATCAAGGTTCTTGCCTCCCGAGACTTCAACAGAATGTCGTCGAAGTAGGCCTCCGCGTTTCTCCCGAGCTGCCGCCCCAAGGCGATGTGCATCAACCACTTTGAAAATTCGGCGCCCAGCGTTCTTGCGCATCCGAAGGGCATGCAGGTGTAGCAGTACACCCCACACGGGGTCAGGAAGGCTGTTTTCTCTGCATCTTCTACCGCCATTTTGATCTGGTGATACCCTGAGAATGCATCCAGGAAGCACAGCAGGTCGCACTCAACGGTGGAGTCAATGATCTGGTTGATGCGTGGGAGCAGGAACGGATCTTGGGGGTAGGCCTTGTTGAGGTTGGTGAAGTCGTCGCACATTCACTCCTTCCCGCCTTTCTTGACACTATGGCCAGGGGTTCGCCCTTGACCATTGAGTGCGAACCTCATGAATGACACCCACTGCCTCCAACTTGCGGGTCTCTTGGGCGATGAAGGCCTACTTCTCCATGGACTGCCGCCTCGCCCGCTGCTTCACGGGCGTCGTTGGGAGCACACCCTCAAGTGATGTTGAATCACTTCTCTCGGGAGCCCCACCAGCTGCTTGGGCTCCCATGAATATCTCCTTGTTTGCGCTGACAAGAACTTCACCAATGCTTCCTCTTGGCCCAGGTCGAGGTCGGCACCTATGGTAAAGGTGGCTCCTCAGGTCCCATCCTCATCGACCGACACCTGCTTGGTTTCCGCCTTGTCTTGGGTGAGCAGCTGCTTCTTCTTGGTTGGTCCAGCTCCCTTGGGCTTAGAGGTGCCTGTGTCGGCGGGCTGCGCCGCTGCTGTGGTCTTGAAGGCAAGCTTGAGAGTTGCCAGGGCCTCCTTGGCGTCCCCCTTGATGGTGAGGACGCCCTTGCTTCCAGGCATCTTCATGAGGTTGTAGGCGGATGGGTTGCTTTGCCATGAAGGCCCAGGCGATCTTTGGGTACCCAGTATGGCATTGTCACGGGAGGCGATGCGGGTGATGTCGAAGTCGACCAGCTCGGTCGCGGTAGTTGTCGCGCATGCGAAGGTGACGGGAGGCGGATCTGCCCGGAGTGGGCGGCGCCGCCACCAACTCCTGAGAAGGGCTTGCTGAGGCCGAGCCGACCGAGCGGCACATGAAGAAGGCTGAAGGCCTCCATGGAGAGCATGTTGAGGCCAGCGCCGCCGTTGATGTGGGTCTTGGTGATGGCCACGTTGCAGATGGTGGGCGTGCAGAGCATTGGGAGCGCGCCCGAGCCGGTAGTGGTGACGGGGTGGTCTTGTGAGTCGAAGGTGAGATCGGCTTCGGGCGTAGCCCAGCCCGGCGGAGCTCTCGAGCGCTTGGAGGCGGCGCCGATCTGGCGAAGGAATGGCTTGATATGGCGATCCGAAGGCGGTGCTTGAGAGCCGCCTAGCAGGGGCGCGACCGCGTGGTGTGCCGGCGCCGCGTAGCGCACAGTGAAGAGGTCGCGCAGCTCCTCCCAAGATGCCACTGTGGATCCGGGGAGGTTGAGCGACCCGGTAGCGACGCCCGGTGAGGGCCATGGGAAAGCGAGTTGGCCATGACCTTGTCATCACCCGGCCTCGAGGGCGGCCTCCTCGTATGCCGGCGGGAAAGGCTGTCGGGTCCGCCAGCGCCATCGTGGCGCGGCGGCATCTCCGGCGAACTTGGGCGACCACTTTTTGTCGCCAAATGAGGGGACAGAATTTCGAGCCCCCTGGACCCACGTCGTCGGCACCCGCCCGAGTCGATGGCGGGGCACACTGCCATGAGGCGAGGCAGTGGTGGCGGAGTGTAGATTGGCAGAGGGAAGGCTACGGCGCACCCCTACCTGGCGCGCCAAATGTCGGATCACGGGTTCCGGCAAAACCCTTAAGGTTCGAACTCTGGGGTGCGCGTGAAGATTTGCCCCCCTACCATCTACGTCCTAGCTTGCTAAGATCTCACGGACGAACTCAACGAACTCACAACACAAGAGACACAAGGTTTATACTGGTTCGGGCCACCGTTGTGGTGTAATACCCTACTCCAGTGTGGTGGTGGTGGATTGCCTCTTGGGCTGATGATGAACAGTACAAGGGGAAGAACAGCCTCCTGAAGTTGAGGTGTTCTTGCGCTCTGTGGATGAGGATCACTCGAGCTCAGGTGAGATGCCCCTGAATGAGTTATCTCCTATGGTGGTGGCTAGTTCTACTTATATAGGCCCTGGTCCTCTTCCCAAATATTGAGCGAGAAGCGAGCCAACAACGGCCAATTTGGAAGGGGACAGCTAGTACAACTTATCCTGACAAAAGTGCTCTTTGCGTGCAAAAGGCTCTGGTGGTGACGCTACCTTGGGCTCCATGGTGAGCTCCGTCTTGCCGTCCTGCTGGTCTTGGTCTCGTTGCACCGATATGGAAACCTTTGCTTGACGCCTCGGTACTCCGCACCAACACTCGCTTCCCTAGCACCAAAGGGGAAGCAAGGACACTGCGCGTGCTGGCGCCCGCCTGATCTCGATCGTCATGGCTCACGTCACGAGAACCTCGCGAGGTTTGCCTTGCCTTGATCTCTCCGCCCCTCGCGAGCCAACCTGGTGAGGCTGCTCCTGAGGAGGTCTTGTGTCGTCCCCCTCGCGAGGCTTGGCCCCTCGCGAGGGTCTTGAATGCCTTGTTGATGAAGATGGGCCGTACAGGCCCCCGCGCAAAGCCATGCCGTGGGCCGCAGGAAGGCAAGTTTGGGGACCCCTGTTCCCAGAACGCCGACAATGGGCACGGCACACCGTCGGTTTCCTCCAAACAGGGCAGCTCCCTCAGGAACAAGAAGAAGCAGAGAAAGTAGCCCATTGGTCCAGCATGTACCAGTTTGTGGATGATGCCCTATACAGAAGGAGACCGAACGGCTTGAAGTTGAAGTGCATTCCTCGGGAAGACAGACTGGGGCTGTTGGCAGAGATACATGGAGGCATGTGTGGCTCCCACATTGAGTCGAGAGCCCTTGGCGGCAAGGCATTCCGGCAAGGCTTCTTCTGGCCCACCGCTCTCCAGGATGCAACTGCCCTAGTAACCAATTGTGAAGCATGCCAGTTCCATTCAAAGAAGCTTCATCAACCAGCCCAAGCTCTTCAGACAATCCCTCTTCCTGGCCTTTTTTGGTCTAGGGGCTCGACATACTGGGCCCCTTTCCCCACGCTGTCGGGGGCTTTGAGTACTTGTACGTCGCGATCAACAAGTTCACAAAGTGGCCGGAAGTGGAACCAGTGAGAAAGGTGAAAGCACAGTCAGCCGTCAAGTTCTTCAAGGGGCAAGTCTGCCGTTTTGGTGTGCCCAACAGAGTCATCACCGACAACGGCACGCAGATCACGAACCGCACCTTCATGCAGTACATCCAAGACCTTGGCAGCAAGGTCTGTTTTGCTTCTGTTGCTCATCCCAGAAGTAACGGCTAGGCCGAGAGGGCGAATGCAGAAGTGATGCGAGGCCTCAAGACTAGGACTTTCGACAAGCTGCACAAGTCTGCGGAAGGCTGGGTTGATGAATTGCCAACAGTTCTTTGGTCGATCGAGCGACACCGTCGAGCTACTCTTGGCGGACACCCTTTGCCCTAGTATATGCAGGCGAAGGCAGTTCTCCCACGGAACTCATATACTGAGTCACCTCGAGTGCTCGCTTATGATGAGCTTGAGCAAGAGCAATTGCGCCAAGAGGATGCGGCGCTCCTTGAGGAAGATCGTCTTCGAGTGCTGTCTGCGAGCCGCTCACTACCAACAAAGCCTTGCGCCGCTATCATAGCCGCAAGGTTCACGCCCGAAGCCTTGAGGAAGGCGACCTTTGTTCTTCGGCGAATTCAATCTGCCAAGAATTCAAACAAGTTGACGCCGAAGTGGGAAGCCCTTATCGGGTAATACGAGTCACTAGGCCTGGCGCAGTCCGCCTGGAGACTGAAGATGGCATTCCGGTGATCAATTCCTGGAATATCAAACATCTTCGCAAGTTTTACCCCTAAGGTGCGGTTGCCGGGAGCCCCGGCAATCCCCATTTTGTACTAGCCTTGCCGGCAAGGCATGTAACCCTATGTGCAGAGCTAGGCGCAGACCCGGTGCGCAGTCAGGGAAAGGAATCCCTTAGTATGCATAGTTTCCTTTCGATTTCCATGTTTATGTGTATAAGTATATGCATGCTTGTCCAGGGTACTGTACTGCTTTTTGACTCCAATAAATGCTAGTGGACCACCGAGGTTCCATGCTCTTGCCCTCTCTTCTTTCCAGCCACGGCAAGGACGCGCGATCCCGCCAAGGACCCGGCTCCAGCAAGAAGTTGAGAAGACCGCCCGGCACAGCGATCCCCGGCAAACCCAATAGATAAAGTTTACCTCTTGCCCATTCGTGTTTGTAACCTATGACTTGTGCATCAGAAAACCTCGCCACTCTTGTTTAAAAAAACTCGGGGGCTCCCATTTCCGGCCCGACGCTGCTTCGGTCAGAGTGGTCGTAGCAGCCCTTGCTAAAAGGAGGTGGCCGGGGGGCTGGACCCTTTGTCTGTAACCCGGCAGATATGACTCTCCAGCAGGCGCAAAGGGCGCCGGCAGGGCAGCTTGCCGGGAGGACCCGTTTATTTACATTAAGGAGGCGTTTCGCCTCACACGAACATACGCGACGGGTTCCCGGCAAGGCTAGACTTTTTCATTAACATGTTGATGCAAGAACAGAGGTTACAAGACACAAGCATGGGCTCGAGAGATTACATTCTCTAGAAATTAAGATTTGGCAAGTGCCTACAATTTAAAAGAAAGATAAGTGCCCCGTGATCTCCATTCTTGCCCCTTTCCTCCCAGGTGCGGCAGGTGAAGGAAAAAAGGAAGCGACGGGGAATGCTCTGATGGAGAGCTTGACGAGGAAGACCCTCGGCAGGGTGCGTAGCCGAGGGAGGAGGGCGACGCGGTCAGTCGGAGTCGGAGTCCTCCCGCTTGACGCCCTCGTCATCGCTGTCGCTGTCCTCCTCGTCACTCTCGCTCAAGGAGGAGAATTCATCGTTAGTGGAGCTCTCCACGCAACACCTTAGGCGAGTTCCCGAGTGCCCAAAGACCTTGACGAAAAGCAGGTCGCTCTCCGTCAATGCAAAGTGGAGGACGAGCCCCTCCGACAGGTTATGGAGCGCAGGCGAAGGATTTTCCACCCATGGCGGAGATACATGGCGTGAGGCGGAGAAGTCGGCGTCGACCCGCATGTCGCCAGTCCGCAGCCCCTCATATGCAGCCTCAAGTTAAGTGGCGGGTCGAGCTCCATCTCCCGAGCGAACGGAGTGGGGAGACGAAGGCGACCGCGCACTGGCTTGTGCAGCCTGATGAAGAATTCACGGGGATGGTCTCCGACATGGCCCTCCTTTGGGGGAAGAGCCGCCCCGTCCTCCTCTCCCCCGAGCGCCACGGTGGCCTCGTCCTCGCCCCCTCCCTCCTTCTCTCGCGGCAGGCTCCACCACCACGAGCTCCTGGGGAGGAGGGGCGCGCTGTCGAGCAGAGACCCTCGTCGCTGCCATCGGAGCGCCGACGCGCCCTCTCACCATAGCGAAGGGGAGGAAGGAGTCAAGATAGAAGGAGATGAATATTGAAGGATTGAAGGATGCCACCCCCTACCCTTCTTATAAATGGGCGGGACCCGGGCTCGGCCTCCCGATCTAAGGACGGTCGCCCCACTTAACCAATCCGGTCGCTAGAGGCGTAGGGAATCGGGACCGACCCACTGCTCCAATTAGTGACGAACCAGTTTCCCGCCTCGGCGTTAAGGCCCGTGCCCTGCACGTCCACCACCTAACCTCCTTGGGGCATGGAGGACAGGTGGCAAGCGGGCCAGAATCGAGAAGACAAGTGATCAAGGGGCGCGGGCGCCTTGAAGGCCACGACCTGAGTCCACTTAGTAAATGAGCCGCGCCCCCGCGTTTGCCTATTTTTATGGGGAAGGCGCGAGTCGCCTCTTTACCATCCGCCACGACGTGACGCGAGCGTGCTGCAACCGCCCCACGCACGACCCCCACGTCACGCATTCAATGCAGGTCGTGGGGAAGCGCAACTGGCGAGGGAGTTATCGCGGTAAAACTCCGCCGCATGCGCCCGCGCATCGTTCTGGGTTGTCGTTGTACAAAAGTAGGGTCCTTTTGTACCTCATGCTTGTCCGTGGGCCGATCGCAGCCAGCGCTTTGCCCTTGGCGCTTAGCGGAAGCGAAGAGGAAGCAAAGACACAAGACTACCAGAACAGCGCCAAGTTAGAGGCGCAAGGAGCAAAGGGGCAAGGTGGGCCTTCCCCGGCAGGAGCCTTGCCGGGACAACTTGCCCAACACCAGCGAGGCCGCCACCCTCGAGCCTAAGAGTTCCAACATCATCAACGACATTGGAACCATTGCTCGGGCCAACATGGTGGCATGCAAATCTTTGTGAAGACCAAGAACATACAAGACTAGATGAGAACCAGAAGACGGAAACCCCCGGCAAGATCCTTGCCGGGGATGCTCACAAGACCACCGGCAAGACCCTTGACGGGGACACCTGCGAAACCCCGGAAAGACCCTTGCCGGGGACATCTACGCGGCCGCAGCCAGGCACCCACCTGCCAAGGCTCCACCGCCGTTCTAACACAGCAGTCAACCCGCCAACAAGGCAGGCACCTGCATAGCGACGTGCAGCTTCTAGGCCAACTCAGGAAGCACCTGCATGGTGGCATGCAGATCTTCGTGAAGAATCTGCCACCGCCACCGCACCAACTCAGTAGCCAGCCAGCCCGGTGATGGCGCTGCGCCTAATCGGCCCTAGACCTTGCAGCGTCGAGGCGAGACGAAGCGGTGGCCGGACGAGGCGAGCTTCCTTGTCGTCCCCGATAAAGTGAGAGGGCACGTCGGTAGCGCATTTAATGCGTTTGTCCTACGGTGCCAGGCGATGGACTTGTATACAGTATAAACTTTCCACCTCCTGTGTGCCACTGTGGTGACCCCTTTGGCTATAGAAGGAGGCCCAAGGCATACTGGAGAAGGATTCAGACTTTTTGGACCCTGCATGCTTTGTATCTAGTAAAAGAACACCAGATAAACATAAACCGACAGGAGTAGGGTACTACGCATCGCTTGCGGCCCGAACCTGGATAAAAATTCCCCCGTGTTGATCTCCCAAACCCGCTCTTTCCATAGCCCCGCGCGCTGTCAACCATAGTAGGGATTCCCCGTGATCCCATAGGTGTCATTTGCCCCGACAGATAACATGCCAAGTTTCATGAATTTCAGACAAGTTTTGGATTTACCAGAATTTAAAAACCAAGTATCTCAATGCTTTGCCGGCAATCAACAGTGCCCTGGTGTTTGAAATTCATTCACGTCTCTTGCATGGGACCTAAGCATGCACCCAAGGACACACATGTGATTTTTCAACCAATTTATATGCACTGGAGCATGTGCATGTAGTTCAAATTTGAATTATGCACATGAAATGCCTAGAAAACTCAGTTAATGCATAAAAATGTCCAAACGAGACCCGAAAAATCTGAAAAATTGACACAACACTCCTGTTGTTCTATGTTGACATGAGAATTTTTTTGAAAGCAATAAGTGGCAATGGATATCGTTTAAATCCCCAAAGGTGGGACGTCGTTCCCCTACCGAAACCATCAGGCTTGTTGTGAGAAGCTCTGGTTTGTGAGAAGCATATACCCAAACCTACCCCAAATGGGAACTTTTTTTTACCACGACATGTTTATGCCACTCCATGATAGCATGCCAAGTTCCATGAATTTCAGACGAGTTTTGGATTTACTAGAATTTAAAAACTAGACATCTCAACGTTTCTTAGGCAATCAGCGATTGCCACAGTGTTTGAATTTCATTCCCATCTCTTGCATGGGACATAGAAATTCACCCAAGGACACATGTGATTTTTCAACCAAGTTTAGTGCATTGGAGCATGTGCTTGTAGTTCAAATTTGAATTATGCACATAAAATGCCTAGAAAACCCAGTTAACGTATAAAAAAGGCCAAACGAACCCCGAAAAATTCCAAGATTAAACACAACACTCCTGTTGTTCTATGTTGACAATAGAAATTTTTTGAAAGCAATAAGAGGCAACGAATATCGTCCCCGTCCCCAAAGGTGGTACGTTCCCTATCGAAACCATCATGCTTGTTGTGAGAAGCTTATACCCAAACCTGCCCCAAATGGGACAAAATTTTCACCATGGCATGTTGATGCCGCTCCATGATTTCATGAATTTCAGACGAGTTTTGGATTTACCAGAATTTATAAACCAGGTATCTCAACGTTTTGCCGGCAATCAACAGTGCCCTGGTGTTTGAAATTCATTCCCATCTCTTGCATGGGACCTAGAAATTCACCCAAGGACACACATGTGATTTTTCAACCAACTTTGGTGCATTGGAGCATGTGCTTGTAGTTCAAATTTGAATTATGCACACAAAATGCCTATAAAACCCAGTTAATGTATAAAAAAGGCCAAACGAACCCCGGAAAATTTATTCCCATTTCTTGCATGGGACCTAAGCATGCACTGAAGGACACATATTTGATTTTTCAACCAATTCATATGCACTGGAGCATGTGCATGTAGTTTAATTTTGGATTGTGCACGTGAAATGGATAGAAAACCAGTTTAATGTATAAAATGTCCAAACGAACCCTGAATAATTCCAATTCTTTTACGACACACATATAGTTGCATGTTCACTGCAGATAAAAGGTCTAGCAATTCAAACAACGTCCATTGCCACTGTGACCCTATTTTGTAATTCAAATCAAGTAGACCCCACACAGTTTATTATCACCAACCGTGTGAGATGTAGTACAAAATATCTTGGAGCACCGTCGTTGTATAGTACTCGTATGGCTTAGGTGAGAAGGCGCGTTGGCTACAATCCACAGCCGGCGTGTCAAGCACACTAGGTCACTCCCCAAAAACTCCCGCCTCTGGATCCCTCGCAATCTCGAAAATATCTACCGCTTTGGAAGGTTTAATGTTTGATAGCACATGATTGGTAATAATGCGGAGACCGTGTCTTGATATACATTACTCGCTCTGCTTGATCCCTCTATTCAAATTTTCAAGTAGCCGGCATTTTACTCCCGCCTCTGCATCCCTCGCAATCTCAAAAATATCTGCTCGCCCTTGATCCAAAATTTTAGTCGCCCAGCCTTGTTACTCCCGCCTAGTAAAATTTTCAGTTGCCACAGTATTTCCTCAAACACGACCTTGCCCCCCCCTCCACACACACCCCAAAACCTCCGCTCACGAGACACACACAACCCTCGAAACCATTGGTAGGTCGCCGCCATCGCCCGGCGCCTCAATCCTCAACCTCTTCACATGTGCAGGGAGCTCGAGAGCCAATGGCCAAAAAGAGGTTTATCGCGGCAGTTTCACCCGACGCCGGTGAGGTGGCCGCTGAGGTGTCCACGTCGTCCTCCGCGGGCCCGATCCGCTGTCATCGGTCCCCGATCCGCCCACCGCCGCGCCCCTACGCCGGTTCGGGGACTTCCCCATCCTCCCTCGGACCCGACAGCCAACGAAGTCCTACCTCGGGGTCCGGCAGCGGCGGTGTGGGACGTGGGTCGCCAAGATTACAGATCGAGAGACCCACATACGCCAGTGGCTCGGTAGCTTCCACACGGCCGTGCTCGCGGCCATGGAGTACGACCGCTGGCAGGGCCGCTACCACGGCGTGGTGGCCAGGCTCAATTTCCCCTTCGACACACATCCGATCCACCTCGTTTCGCCGGAGCTATGGGTGGTGAGCTCGGCTATGGCGTGGGAGGACCGCGAGGTGTGGGAGCGCCTCGAGGCTGAGGCCGCCGACGAGGCCTACATGCAAGAGCTCTGCTAGCAGCACCCGGAGCTTGGGAGGCGGAGCGGCCGATCTTTGCCGGCGCGGAGGGCAGCGAGGTTATCGCGCTCTCCTCCGATGACGAGGTCGAAGGCAGCGAGGACTGCGACGCGGAGGGCGGCGAGGTTATCGCGCTCTCCTCTGATGATGAGGTCAAAGGCAGCGGCGACGGCGGCGCGAAGGGCGTCGAGGTGGGCCCGGAGGACAAGGAGAACGATGTCGACGAGTGGAGGAGTGCCTTCCCCAACGACCCCAGCGATGGTACTGGCCCGGACCCGGCTCGTGGCACATCGTACATTACGAGGAAGGATTGGCTCGACCTCTACTTCGACAGAAAGTAGTTTGTCTTAGTTTAAATTTATGTTATATGTTCGGTTATGCAAAACTATCTATGTTTATGTTTGAATGCATGCTAATTTCGGTTGAACTTGCTTTGAACTTGATCAAATTGAAGTTTACAACCTTAAGTTTAGGGGATCGACTAGAAAATGTCAAAATTTGCTGGAGTATATATATATCCACTAGGGGTTTTAGTCCTTTAACTTTTTAAGGATCACCTAGAGATGTCCTTATGACTTGTTTATTTCAGTTCTTCACAATGTGATGCTCTATATGTGCAACTATTTGCCGTGCAGTTCAATTTCATCAATAATAGTTTCAACAATACCACTATGAATTACGATATTTGGTTCTTTGTTAAGGATATTGCAGTTAACATGCCTTTTCATTTTTCAATTGTTGTTTAGCAACATGCATTATCTTTGAATGACTAAATATGCAATCCCAGGCTACATAGCAACAAGGAAGAGTGTTACCTTAATGTTCTGATGATGTCCAGATATATATGTAATAAAATCTTATATAATGGGATGGATGGAGTGTTGTACTACATCATTTTTCAATTGTTGTTTAGCTTCTAATAGATATTAACTTCGTGCTTTTAGGTACATATATCATTGCCAAAGATCCACACTTTGATCCTTTCTGCATATGGGGCAATGAAATATTCATGAACCAACATCAAGTGAGGAAACTGATAAAGATTGTTATTAAAACCAGTCATCAACCTGTGCATCAGCACGGGCTAGAGAATTGTTTATCTTAACATTATTGTGCAATTTCATATTGTTCTTATTATGCAGGTTTTTTAAAGAGTCGATGATATGTACGAATAAATAAAATTAGTGTCCGCCCTTTGATCAGCATCAAGATTAAGCATGTTTTGTTAACATACTACTACAATGGTACTCACCAATTTGCTTGAACTTACCCTAAAAAAATATTACATAAACTTAAATGATCAGAAGTGGTGCCTAGTGTTTTTGAAATATAATTCTATAGACCAGGGGCGAAGCTGGGCCCCGGGCACCCAGGGCCCAGGCCCGGGGCGTGGAATTCTTACTAGCCTATTTATATAGAAAGAAGTATAGTTTTCACCCCAAATCCCTCTCAATGTCTCCATAACCCCCCAAAGTCAATTTTGGTCTGATTTACACTCTGAAATTTTCAAAACCGGTTTAATCAAGCCCTGAGTGGTTTCATGTCACATCTGAAGCGGTTTTGCTGGTGTTTTATTTAGTTGGTGCTGACTTGGAGCATAAGTGTTGGTGACGTGGCCGTTGATGGCCAAATAACTGATTTGACGCATAAGTATTGCTGATGGCCGAAATAAAGGATGGCACATATTCAGCCCGTCGCATGCCCCTTAAATGCATTTTGATTCCTCTGTTAAGCAGGGAGGGCGCGCAGCCAGCCATCATCGTCATTGTCGTCGCCCCAATCGTTGCTGCCAACCGCTGCCGTCAATCGTTGGCGTCTGGGCGTCCACTTCGCATGGGATAAAGTGCGGTCTATGGTTGTCCACGGTTAGGGCTACACTGTCGTCAATCGTCGCGCCTCCATCTCCTTCAGGTTCAAGCCATGGTTGAAGGTATGTTCGTCCGTCTTGGATCTCATCATGTTTCTGTTTCGTGGCCAGTAGTTTAGTGGCATCATGTAGGGTTGTTCCTGATGTTGTTCTTCCATAAAAAGGTTATGATTTTGTGGACGATCGTGCTTGTTTTCAGAAGAAAGTAGTTTCTTTTATGTTGTTTCATTAATGACTGGGTTGATAGAAACTGAGCATAGCGACTTTCACGCATTATTGGGTAACTCTGATTTTGACTGAATTTTGGCTGAATATGTGCCTTTGTGTTAACTCTGCATTTGTTGGTGAAGAATGTTAAATCTGCACTTTGTTATTTGCACTCCAATTTTGGTGAACAATCATTTAACTATGCATTAGAGAGGAAGGATGGATTGAATATTTGGACTCTGTCATTTATTTGCACTATAATTTTGATTGAATATTCAGTACTGTACAACTGAATATTTTGACTGAATATTTGGACTTTGTCAGTCATTCGCACTACTATACAACTGACCAGAAATTTCTCTCAGTTTGCAGCTTCTTTGGATCCTCCTGATCCACTTGATTACATGTTTGTGAGATTTCATTATCTCGGCTATTTTGAGAGGAAGGATGGACATGTTGATTACTCGGGGAGCACTAGAGGCGTAAATGTTATTCCAAGAGTCATTCTAAGTTATGCAGAATTGTATTCTTATACTAAATATTTGCATCAAGTAGAAAGAGGTCACTGCCATTATGCAGAATTGATGTATGTTTATGTCAAGAACATGAGTTCTTTAGCATGTTATGTGAGCTACATGGGTTTCTGTAGTGAGCAGTCTTGTAATGACTATATTTTGCCAAACTATCTGCTGAATGTTGTGTCGTCAAACCATCTGCTATGACAATTCCAATATTCTGCAATAGTATTTTCTTTTTGCATGATGTGTTGTCAAACATATATGTTGTCAAAATTTTGAACATCGTGGTGTCTAACAGATAGTGTTGTAAGATGTTTTAACACCATGTTGTCAAACAGAAAGCAAAGATATATGTTGTAAGGTTTCTGGAGATCATGTACATTTCAGAATAATTCAAACAGGGCATCCATTTCCAAACATTTCAAATAAAGATATATGTTGTACATTTCAAATAGTGCTCTTAGGTTTCTAGAGACCTTAACTTCTCAAAATGTACATGCATTTCTGAAGGAAATTTCTTTTGAAGATATCTAAAGTTACGAAACAAAAAGATCATCTCAAACTGTACCGAACATACTGAACAATTCAAACTTTCTTGATTAACAAGCATTTATCAAACAGTACATAAGAACAAGCATTTGAAATGCATTACACTAACTTATCTCATCTAAAAATGGCAGCCAGCACACCATAATTCTCTCATTTCTCACGACAGCCAAAACACTACATAATTCTCCTTTTCTCTCTTGGATTTTGTCGCTCTCCACCACGTCACATGCACGATCTTCCTATCCAAATCCACCACCTCCAGGTTGGATAAAATGTACTCCAAACTGCAGGTAGTACAACACACCATTGTCGAGAATGAACAAACAAGTAAGATTTGGAATGAATCGGGAGGAGGGGGTGAAAGACCTGTGCTTGCACACTGCGGCCGGGAAAGCCATGGTCGCCGTTTGGCCAGCTGGGCATGGGTCCCAGCGCAGGGAGGGGGAGGCTGGGGCATGGACGGTTGGGGTCTGGGGAGGTCGCCGGTGAGCGGTGGATGGGAGCGGCGGTGGCCATGTCGAAGGCCTAGGAGCGAGAGGACTGAATCAGGGGAAAATTAAACCGGCGGCCTAATTATAATACCATGCCAAGTCAGCACCCAGTGAGATTATGTGAGGCACTGGTGAAGGTGTTGGCTCTTCTTCCTCCGATGATGAGATTATGTGAGGCACTGGTGAAGCAAACAGGAGGCGTTGGCTCTTATTTTGATTTGGTACTCTTTTTTATCACATACCGTTCTTTGTAGTTTTTGACATGTTTTTAATTATTTTATTGTATTGTTGGGCATTGGGTTTCAATTCTAAATTTTTCATGCAATTGAGCCATATTTTGTATGGGGTATCTTTTGTGGTAGCTAAGTGCCTTATGGACGTTTAGTTTTTCCTTGCGGCAAAATTTTTTTTTGGGCCCGAGGCTTGCTCCAATCCTGGCTCCGCCACTGCTATAGACTACTGTTAGCTGGATATGTGTTTCATCCGGTGTCAGACTCCTTTGCCTAAGCATATACGGCTTGGTCTTTGTCGGTCTACATATGTACCATTTCTACAATGCTATTTTTCTCATTTACATAATCTCCATTCCTTCTTTGTGCATTGGATAGTAGTCCTTATATAAATTTATTATTAAATACAATCTTATACTTCATTTGGAATGCATCTATCGTGTATCACATAAAATAGTGGGGTATATCACAATACTTGAAATATTTTTCCCCGTTAAGATTCAATTTTAAGGGATGTTTTTCTGGAATGTCCCTTTACAATACCCATAGAGTTACAGGTTATGTTCATAAATTATTTTCCTCTGTGTGACAATTTATGTATATTTTCTTGGTTACGTTATAATTAGATGATTTCACATATTTCTTAATATTCCCTGGGTCTTTATTTCATAAGGTAGGATTGAATTTATTTTCAATCAGGCAATGAGTCTCACTTTTTATAATGTGATGCTTGGCAAGTACTGTATTTATTTTTATGTGTCCTTGTAGGACCTTGAAGTATGTCTAGAGGGGGGTGATGAGACTACTTGACCAAATAAAACTTAACCTTTTCCCAATTTTAAAGTTTGGCAGATTTTAGCAATCTTAGGACAAGTCAAGCAATCATCACGCATAATTCAAGCAAGCATGCAAAGAGTATATAGGCAGCGGAAATTAAAGCATGCAACTTGCAAGAAAGTAAAGGGAAGGGTTTGGAGGATTCAAACGCAATTGGAGACACGGATGTTTTTGGCGTGGTTCCGATAGGTGGTGCTATCGTACATCCACGTTGATGGAGACTTCAACCCACGAAGGGTAACAGTTGCGCAAGTCCATGGAGGGCTCCACCCACGAAGGTTCCACGAAGAAGCAACCTTGTCTATCCCACCATGGCCGTTGCCCACGAAGGACTTGCCTCACTAGCGGTAGATCTTCACAGTAGGCGATCTCCTTGCCCTTACAAACTCCTTGGTTCAACTCCACAATCTTGTCGGAGGCTCCCAAGTGACACCTAGCCAATCTAGGAGACACCACTCTCCAAGAAGTAACAAATGGTGTGTTGATGATGAACTCCTTGCTCTTGTGCTTCAAATGATAGTCTCCCCAACACTCAACTCTCTCTCATAGGATTTGGATCTGGTGGAAAGAGGATTTGAGTGGAAAGCAACTTGGGAAGGCTAGAGATCAAGATTCATATGGTAGGAATGGAATATCTTGGCCTCAACACATGAGTTATCTTGGCCTCAACACATGAGTAGGTGGTTCTCTCTCGGAAATGGTAAGTTGGAAGTGTAGGTTTAGTGCGATGGCTCTCTCCACGAATGAAGAGGAGGTGGAGGGGTATATATAGCCTCCACACAAAATCTAACCATTACACACAATTTACCAAACTCGGTGGGACCGATTCAACAGACTCGGTCGGACCGATTTAGTAAACCTTGTGACCGTTAGTGATTTTCGGTGGGACTGACTTGCATCTCGGTAGGACCGATTCGGTTAGGGTTAGGGCATAACGTAATCTCGGTGAGACCAAGTACACAAACTCGGTGAGACAGATTTTGGTAATTAGCTAACCAGAGAGTTGGTCAGGCAAACTCGGTGGGACCGATTTGCTCTTTCGGTGAGACCGAAACGTTACGTAAGGGAAACAGAGAGTTTACATTGCAATCTCGGTGGGACCAATTCGCTCTTTCGGTGAGACCGAAAAGTTACGAAAAGGAAATAGAGAGATTACAATCCCATCTCGGAGAGACCGAGATCCCGAGCGGTAGGACCGATTTGCTTAGGGTTTGTGGCAGTGGCTAGGACTTTTGGAATCAGCGGCGCCGGATTGGAAGAATCGGTGTGACCGATTTTGGCTATGGGTTTAGGTCTTTTGTGGATGTGGGAAAGTAGCTGAGGGTTTTGGAGCATATCACAAAGCACATGAAGCAAGAGGCTCATTAAGCAACACCTCATCCCTCCTTGATAGTATTGGCTTTTCCTGTGGAGTCAATGTGATCTTGGATCACTAAAATATAAAATGAAGAGTCTTGAGCCTTTGAGCTTGAGCCAATCCTTTGTCATTAGCATTTTGAGGGATCCACTTTCATCATCCATGCCATGCCATTCATTGAGCTTTCCTGAAATAATAGTCTTGGAATAGCATTAGCTCAATGAGCTATATGTTGTTATGAATTACCAAAACCACCTAGGGATAGTTGCACTTTCAATCTCCCCTTTTTGGTAATTGATGACAACATATAGATCAAAAGCACCGACAAATGATAATAAGATTGAACAACATCGTTAAGCTTTGAGAAGTATGTGATAAGCAAGAGCTCCCCTAAATTTGTGCATAGTTTAAAAATTTGCTTTGGACTGCAAATGCACAAGGAATTAGGCTCATGGGTTACTCTTCCATGTCACATACATCTTGGTGGAGCGCTCAAAATGATAAGTATTGAATACATGCACTCATCACCAAGCAAAGTGAATGATCACATAAGATAGATATATAATATCATCAAACATGCATAAGTGTAGCTTATGATCAAACACATGATCATCAATGTCTCACAAGCATAGTAACTCAACCAATCAAAAAGCAAACGAGTTTAAACCAACAAAGCAAGCAAGAACAAAAACAACACACTCTCTCTCGAAGCCTATGATCTATACATTTTCTCCCCTTTGGCAACAAGTTACCAAAAGTTCATAGAAAATGCATAGTGCTAGATCAACTCTCGGGCTTGATCTTCGGTTGGTGGTGTCCTGATGACTCCAAGGGCGAAGGCTTGATTAATGTAGAGGGTCTTTGGAGTTGATCTTGTAGCTGAGTCGCCTTTGGAGCTGAAGGGCGATGGCTGGTCTTTGAAGATGTTGCTCTAGTGTCGCACGCAGCAGTGACCTCTGAGCTCTAGGCACTGTGGCAAAGACATTTGTGGTTGTCTTGCCCTTCCTCTCCTGCATGTCATCCTGCAATTGCTCCACAGATCGAATCTCGATTACTTTGACATCTAGATCATAGAATTTTTGTTCCATGATTCTTTCCAGGCTCTCCTGATTACGAGTTAAGGTGGCCAAAACCTTCTCAATCCTCGGTGATGATGCTATCAAGTAACCAAGCTGCTCCTGCTTGTTCTTCAAGAAATACTCGAGATGCCTCCTCTTGAGTTGGCATCTGGCAGCCTTCTCCTTCCTTGCCTTCTCCTTCTTTTCTTGTGCTTGAACCGATGATGGATCATTCTCATTCATGACAACCTCATTGTCTTCAAAGTCTGGATAGATTGGAAAGTGTTCCCTATCCAATAGATATTTTCCAGTTCCCATCTTTTAGTTGATCAATTCCTGAATCTGAGGGGCATATCCACAGCTCCTCTTATGATCTGCTGTTGTCCTCTTAATGGTTTCAACCATAAGGCTCATGACTTTGAATTTCTGTGGCACATCAAACAAATGCAAAATGTTGATGGCATGCCCTCTGATCATGTTGTGATCACCTGACTTTGGCAACAGAGTGTGCCTCGAATCCAATTGATAGTAGGCAGCCACGACAGCAGAAAGTGGACTGATCCAAAGAGAAAGTCTCTAGTGCTTTATGCAGGATCTCCTTGTACATGTGTGCCATGGTATTGTGTCCAATCTTCTTCTTGGCATATACATCCAGATCATCATCATTTTCCTCTGGGGCATTTACCAGCTTTGCCCACTCCTCAACAGTTGACTGGTACCTTGTACCTTCAGACATCCAAACAATTCTTCCATCTGGGTAAAAATGTCTTTGTGGAGTAGGACTGCATGATAAGTTCATCATTCCAATTTGTGAGCTTTTGCCCAACAAAATCTGCAACTCCACAACCAACAAAGCTATCTTGCACTCCAGGATAGTGCTCTTCATTGTCCTTCATGTAGGCCCAATCGACCCACCTCATATCATAAACTATGGGCTTCTTGTCCAGCAAAATGGTCTCATAAAAGTCCTGCTGTTCCTTGGTATGGAACCTATAATCAACAGCAGTTCTTTTCCTTGTGGCATATGGATCTGCCATCCTCCATATCCTCAATCCTGAGTCTTTTCTGAGGTTCATGTCCTCAGCCACAGGATGGGCATCATTGTGTTCTAGTATCTTTGGTTCGAGCTTCCTCAGAACTTGTCCTTCTTCATCTTCCTCCTCAAATAAACCTCGTGCACTTTGGGGCCTTGTTCTTCTCGGTAATTTGGAATACTCCTGGTATTCCTCTTTGGTGTAGACTTGGCTTTGGGGGCAGCTTTGGATGCTTCCTTGGGCTTAGATGTGGCAGCCCCAGATCTTATAGCATCACCCATAAGCTTTGGTGCCTTTGGTGCTGGTGCAGCAATCTCTTCTTCCTCTTCCATCATGGAAGGCTTCCCAATAACTCTGGCCATGGTCTTCTTGACCCTTTCCTTCCTCTTCTTCCCTTGAGCAGCTGGCTCTTTGGGGTCAGTACTTTCAGGCAGTTGAGTTGATGCTCGGCCTTGGACATTGGCTGTCCGCCTTGGCCTTTTAATCTTCATGCCTGGCTTTATATCCTTTGCTGAGCCATATTCCTTCTTGAGCACACCTTTCTTGGAGGTTGCCTCATCCTCTTCTGCCCTATAGTCCTCATCTTCAGAATCTGAGGTTCTCTTTCTCCTTTGCCTAGTAGCAGCCTTAGGCAGGTTGCTAGGAGTGCTTCTGCTCCCTTCATATGAAGTACTGGAGGGACTAGTGCCCTCACTCATGTTCACCTGTTCCTCTGACCTATTCTGACTGTCACTCTGAGTGCGACATGCTTGCAAAATCTTGTTGCCGACCACAGTGAAGAGTTATAGATGAGGTAGAGTGGATGAGCATCACAAAATGCGTAGATTTTTCAAAGAATGATTCAAAAATTCAGTTTTAGTTTTCCACACAAAGCATTTCGGATCAACCGATTTTCAAACTTCGGTGATACCAAGAAGTTTTGGAACCTAAAGCGATGAACTCGGTTGGACCGAGTCACGGTTGATGGCACCGAAACTGCTAGGGTTTCACAGAATCCTAAAATCGGTCGCACCGATTAGTAATTCTTGGTCAGACCGAGTCTCACTAGTGCAATGGCATAAGCCAAATCGGTGGGACCGAGTTTTTCAACTCGGTGGGTCCGAGATGGTTTCGTGAAACCTAACCCTAAAATTTGAATCTAATCTACTCTACGGACTGCTTTGGCTGGATAGGATTGTTTCAATCGTGGCAAGAATCAATAAGAGTACAATGTGCTAGGAATCGAGATGAGGATAGCACAAAGATCGAGTCCATACCCTAGTTGGCGGAGACTCGCTACGCTGGCAGCGGCGAGGTTGATTTCCGTTGGCCAGTTGCGGAAACCAATGACGGCGGCTGGTGACAAGGAGACGATATGGAGACCTTCGATGGCAGAGCGAGCTATTGCGCGGGCGAAAGAGTTCAGAGAAATTTCCAAAATTTTGCCCGTAACTATATATAGCCCGACCCTGTCGGTGTGACCGAGTAGAACAACTCGGTGGCACCGAGATGCATAACTGTGTTCGATTACAACAACTCGGTGTGACCGAAAGTTCAAATCGGTTGCACCGAGGTTAACTCAGATCAACTTAATGATCTCGATGGGACCGAAATGGAGGAGTCGATCGGACCGAGAATCACAAAGAGGTTTTGGAAGTTTAAGTCTATGACTAATCGGGGGACTCAAAGTGCTCCTCACACAGTGGTTCGAATCGACTTGATCAAATTTTGTGATGTAGCATGAATAGAGTTTGAGACGAGAAAAGCATAGATAGCTAGAGAAGGTTCTTAGGCATTCTTGTCCATCCACTTGGCCAAGAAGAATGAACCAAACAATCAAAACAACAAGTGGATGTCCTCGAATGAGTAAAATATGCACCAACATGCTCACACAATGAAATGGCAAATGAAATATGTGACAAAGCATGCACAACCAATTCTAGCATCTATCAAACAATTTGCGATGACTAGGTCATCTATATATGAGTATATTGACTTAGGAGTCAAATGATAAACATTTGATCATAGGTCATACACAACGTTTAAGCTCAAGTGAGGTTACCACTTTTACATAATGCATTGATGTGTTCACATCATTAGAGTTGCTGACTCAATTCTTTGAGTTAAGCTCCCCCTAGATGTGAGATCCCCCCTATAGAGGGATGAACTAACCTTGGGTTTTGTCGATGATGACTTCATGTAGGTGTTGAAGATGTGGATGCTCAATGTTGAAGTAGATCATTTGGAGCAATCCTTTGGAGTGAGTTGCACTTTCAACTTGCCTACATGGGTTAGTCCCACAAGGAACAAACAAGTATATCCATAGACATAGAGTGATGCACACACGTAATGATGTCCACGAAATCATTAGGTTACCTTGTCCCTTGCCTTACCAACATGAGGGTTTGTGACTCCTTGAACTAGTACAAGATGTGGAAGTTGATTGCACTTGTCCTTGCCATAAAGATATGAGTGAAGAATGTTGGCGGAGTCACCCTCAAGAACTCTCTAGTTCTTCTTCTTGGGATCCACATCATCTTGATGGGAATCCTTGGAGTTATAGTTGTACTTGATGAAGTAGAACTTGATGTAGTCTTGGGAATCCACTTGACCGAGATCTTTGGTGCTTCTTCAAATGCATCAATTTCTTCTTGAAGCTTGTCCTTGCCTTTGTTCTTGTGGTCTTGTGGTGTAAGATCATCTTGTGTTTGTGTTCCCTTGAAGGAAGTAGGATCATACTTCTCTTGTTGGGGAACAAACTTCGTCTTGGGGTATTGATCTTCTTCCCACTCAACTCCATTGGCATTGAACTTTCGTTCAAAACCAACACCTTGATTCTTCCGGTGCCTTCCTTGCTTGCGTACAATTTCCTTGAATTGTTTACTCCCGGCAAGGCTCTTGTAAACACCTTTCTCTATAATTCCCTTCAATAAGCTATTTTCTTGCTCAAGTGTAACTTGGCTAAGAGAATCATTAGTGGAATCAAGAGAACTACTAGAAGCAACAATATTGGATTTGACATTATTATTGTTACTGCTAGAGGAAGTATCTTTCTTGTTCTTGTTACTAGACTTGACTTGAGGCATGTAAGTAGATAAGAGTAAACGCTTGGCAATGTAAGAAGAACTTTTCTTACGAAGATTATCATTAATGTCCTTTAAGAACTCACGCTCTTGCTCAAGATTGAGCTTTTCAAAGCGTAACTTCTCATGAGCCCTTAAAAGTTCTCGATGATCTTCGAAGATAGTTTCATGAGCTAACTTAAGAGTGTTTAGTTCTTTAGTTAGAAGCTCAATCTTCTCCTTATCATTGTCATTCGTTTTATCTTGATTAGCATGATCAATTGACGTTTCATCATAGTATTCATCACTAGAGTTGTCAACAAGTAAATCATCATCCACAAGCAAGTCATCTTCATCACTATTGAAATCAACATACTCAGGATGTGTTACCTTTGGACCTTTGGCCATAAAGCATCTTCAAATTCCTTCATTTGTTGATTCAAATATGTCGTAGGAGTCGGTTGACACAAGTGCTAGACCGGCAACACCTTCATCTTGAGTATATTCGAGTCGGAGTGATAGCTTCTCTCGGAGTGATTGTCTGAGTCGGGCGGATACCCATTCACCAACATGAGCTTGATGTCTTCGTATTGTGTAGCTCTTTGATGACTTGTCCTTCCTTTCCGAATCTTTGCTTCTCCGTGAGGGTCTTCGTTCATAACGATCATCTCTCTCTCCTCCTCTCTCTTGGTGGTGATTCTTCTCTTCTACTTCTTCTTTTAGGAGAGTCTTCTCTTCTTTTGTAGGGTGCCGTACACTCATTGGAATAGTGTCTGGGTCTCCCACAATTGTAATAATGCGTTCTCGACTAGAAGATCTTTTGTCATGATAAGACCTTGACTTGGAGCTTCTTTCTTTGCTTCTACTCTTGTAGAATTTGTTGAAGTTCTTCACCATTAAGCTCAATTCTTCATTGAAGGTTTGTTTCTCACTAGATGATGTGGGGGCTTCACATGAGGCTTTGTAAGCACCACTTGACTTGTTGTGAAGTTCCTCCTTATCATTGAGTGACATCTCATGAGCAACAATTCTTCCAATGACTTCCGTTAACTTGAGATCTTTGTAGTTTGGCATCATTTGGATCAATGTGCACACTGTATCATACTTTCCATCCAATGCTCTTAGGATCTTCTTGATGATGAATCATCGGTCATCTCTTCACTCCCTAATTTGGCAATCTCATTTGTGATAAGTGCAAGCCTAGAGTACATTTCAGCGACACCTTCACCATCCTTCATTTTGAACTTATCAAGCTGACTTTGGAGCACATCCGATTTGGATTCCTTGACGAATTCGGTACCTTCGTGCATATCAATCAAAGTATCCCAAATTTCCTTTGCATTCTCAAAGGCGGTTGATTTTGTTGAATTCTTGAGGCACAATCCGTTGAAGATGATATCACAAGCTTGAGCGTTGTATTGCAGCATCTTCAATTCTTACGCATTAAACTTCACGGTTCGGTTCTCTCCCATCAAAGAATTCACCTTGCAAGCCAATACAAATAATTGCCCAAACGGCGGGGTTATGTCCGAGAATATGCATTTTCATCTTATGCTTCCAACTAGCAAAATTAGTACCATCAAAGTAAGGACCTCTATGGTGATAATTTCCCTCGCTAGACGCCATACTCTCCTAGGTTGTGAAAACAAGGCTATGATCATCAAAAGCTATGGAAATCAAAGCAAATGGAGACCAAAGCTCTGATACCACTTGTAGGACATTGAAGTATGTCTAGAGGGGCGGTGATTAGACTACTTGACCAAATAAAAACTTAACCTTTTCCCAATTTTAAAGTTTGGCAGATTTTAGCAATCTTAGGACAAGTCAAGCAATCATCACGCAATTCAAGCAAGCATGCAAAGAGTATATAGGCAGCGGAAATTAAAGCATGCACCTTGCAAGAAAGTAAAGGGAAGGGTTTGGAGGATTCAAAGCGCAATTGGAGACACGGATGTTTTTGGCGTGGTTCCGATAGGTGGTGCTATCGTACATCCACGTTGATGGAGACTTCAACCCACGAAGGAGTAGCAGTTGCCTTGAGTCCACGGAGGGCTACACCCATGAAGGGTCCACGAAGAAGCAACCTTGTCTATCCCACCATGGCCGTCGCCCACGAAGGACTTGCCTCACTAGCGGTAGATCTTCACGAAGTAGGCGATCTCCTTGCCCTTACAAACTCCTTGGTTCAACTCCACAATCTTGTCGGAGGCTCCCAAGTGACACCTAGCCAATCTAGGAGACACCACTCTCCAAGAAGTAACAAATGGTGTGTTGATGATGAACTCCTTACTCTTGTGCTTCAAATGATAGTCTCCCCAACACTCAACTCTCTCTCATAGGATTTGGATCTGGTGGAAAGAGGATTTGAGTGGAAAGCAACTTGGGAAGGCTAGAGATCAAGATTCATATGGTAGGAATGGAATATCTTGGCCTCAACACATGAGTAGGTGGTTCTCTCTCAGAAATGGTAAGTTGGAAGTGTAGGTTTAGTCGGATGGCTCTCTCCACGAATGAAGAGGAGGTGGAGGGGTATATATAGCCTCCACACAAAATCTAACCGTTACACATAATTTACCAAACTCGGTGGGACCGATTCAACAGACTCGGCCGGACCGATTTAGTAAACCTAGTGACCGTTAGTGATTTTCGGTGGGACTGACTTGCATCTCGGTAGGACCGATTCGGTTAGGGTTAGGGCATAACGTAATCTCGGTGAGATTACACAAACTCGGTGAGACCGATTTTGGTAATTAGCTAACCAGAGAGTTGGTCAGGCAAACTCGATGGGACCGATTCGCTCTTTCCGTGAGACCGAAACGTTACGAAAGGGAAACAGAGAGTTTACATTGCAATCTCGGTGGGACCGATTCGCTCTTTCGGTGAGACCGAAAAGTTACGAAAAGGAAATAGAGAGATTACAATCCCATCTCGGTGAGACCGAGATCCCTATCGGTAGGACCGATTTGCTTAGGGTTTGTGGCAGTGGCTATGACTTTTGGAATCGGTGGCGCCGGATTGGAAGAATCGGTGTGACCGATTTTGTCTATGGGTTTAGGTCATTTGTGGATGTGGGAAAGTAGCTGAGGGTTTTGGAGCATATCACAAAGCACATGAAGCAAGAGGCTCATTAAGCAACACCTCATCCCTCCTTGATAGTATTGGCTTTTCCTATGGACTCAATGTGATCTTGGATCACTAAAGTATAAAATGAAGAGTCTTGAGCCTTTGAGCTTGAGCCAATCCTTTGTCATTAGCATTTTGAGGATCCACTTTCATCATCCATGCCATGCCATTCATTGAGCTTTCCTGAAATAATAGTCTTGGAATAGCATTAGCTCAATGAGCTATATGTTGTTATGAATTACCAAAACCACCTAAGGATAGTTGCACTTTCAGTCCTTCACATTTTTGAAGGCACACGAACATTTGTACGTGTCCTTCTCAATTTCGAAGGGAAAAGGAACATATTCTTTTGCATGTGGTAATAACTGGGACGTGGACACATTATTTTTTTAGACCAGGCTTCTTTTTCTAAGGCGGGGCTCTTTTTTTAGGTGAGACTGAGGATTCTTTGACGACCTATCATTTTTTCCATCGCAAAGTAAGGCACATGGGTTTTGTGTAAGTTAAAACATAATGTCGTGGCTCAAGACTCTTCCAAGTACGTGTTTTTTTTGCAAATAATGTACGTCTTGGTTTAATCTGTTTTATGTACGTGCTAGTTTTTCTATTAAAAATTTACTCCAGAAGTCTAATAGATTTTGACCATTAAATAATTGCCATTGCCTTTCCATCACAAAGGGAGAAGGCCACGTGGACTTATTCTTTAGGTCAAAACTGAATCATGAGTACATGGAATTTGTATAGGTTGAAACTGTTTTTTTTCCTCAGGGAAACGTAGGCGTTGAGGACTCTTTGATGTAGGTATTTTTTTCCATAACAAAGGAAGGCACGTGGGAAGCATAATGTGATTGTTGAGGACTCTAGTATGTATTTCATCCAATTGATGTACATACGTGCTATTTTTTCTGTTAAATTTTTTATAGGGTCTTCTAATATATCTTGACCATTAAAATTTTAATCTAATGGCTACATTAATTTTGCTGGTGTGGATTAACATAAAGACTCGAATGGTGCCTCCAATTAGTAAACTAGATGATACCCCGCGCGTTGCTGCGGTAAATTATGGTTTGAATTTGCTTAAAAAATCATGGCTATTGAGTACCAAAATGGTTGTGGATGGCATGAGGAATAATAAATCAATAACCTGAGAAAGCTACTAATGTGCAAAATAAATGTCAAAAAATATTGTGGCAATGTTGTTTGGTTCTCATGTCGATGTGCAACTGCAAGCACCAATTCGATCTAACAAAGAGTTACTACTACACTATATATGTCATAATGAAAGCCATCAGAAGGCTAATATGAATGTATGAATTTGTTCTTGTCAACCCAGTCCTTTGAGATTACATGTGGGAGAGATCAAAAGAAGGACATAAATGGTAAGAATGTTTAGCGACTGTGAAGACCCCATAATAATCTATAAACAATATAAAGTATGGATTGTATTCTGTTACTGTTTGCATACTATATATTTGGTTAACTGGAAGGTCAATATTACCCACCAAGTTCATTTACCAGTTACATGGAGTTGTTGCCATTTCGTGAAAAGTATATTACATAGGGCTGTTACCTTCACAACTGATTAAGTATCAGAACAATATTAAACTGGATGTAGTTTGTACTTGCCATGTTAAACAGTAGGAAAAGATTTGAACGACCAAGGTAAGCTGGCAAATGGTGGCTAGCTATGACCATGCTAGTGATTTTTCAGGAACTATTCCTCCATGATTCATCTTCAGATACTCCAAAGTTAGTTCGAATTAACATGCGAACGTATATTCTAGGTGTAATATAAACTGTCATATAAGGCTATCATTGTTTAATCATCAAAGAAGATATAACCACAAGATGACTATCTAAGATAAAAATCTAGCGTGATCACTGATACAGCCAGAATATATGCATGGCCAAACTGGAATTCTTAAGGCAGGATTAATCAGCAAGATAGAAAACTGAGGCTGCCCCATGGGTGAGATATTGAGATGACTAACAATATACTTGTTGTGGCACCAATTTTTCAGAATTAAGGAAGATGTACGCCAACCTTTTTTTTCTTCAAAAGGTTATGAGGGCCTCACAATTTTCATTGATAAGGAAGAAAATTAGCTCACTGGTTTCATGAGTTTTCACAGTACCAATTGAAGGAAGCACTGACCTTTTTATCATATTTTTCAAGAAAAGAATGAACCAATGAATCCTGATGGAAATAGAAGATTTGTAGTTGAAAATATTAGCTTAGATACCCTATATGGAGACCAGAAAAAGAATTAATCAAGGTAAGTGACTGAAATTCGGAAGACATTTGACAAAAAAAAGGGCGGTTGCATCTAATGGATGCCAGACTGCCCATCTTCACAAAACTGAGGGAAAAACCATCACCGACTGAAACTATGAGCTCTTGTCAAATCCATAGTTTGGATCGTACATAAAGCAATACTGCATCCTAAGATTGTTTTAGGCAGATTAAATATTGACTGGGCATAAAGGATAATTATAATATGGCAATTTATGGATTCTACACCAGAATACATCGAGCAGTATTGCCACAAGTCTAATTAGTGATGCCTTTGTACAAATCCGATCTGGCAATCTCAGCTTAAGCATTCATATGATCAAAGAAAAGGAAATAATAGCCATGCTCCAGTCCCATACAGTATAAAATCATTGACGAAAATTGTGGAGACGGCACATAGGAAATTAATATGGTTAAAACTGTAGCAATTGCGTGCCTGCAAACAACAAATGACCAAGAATACAATATCGCATAAATATAGTTATTATCTGAATTTACATCATACATTCATACCTGACTAAGAAAAAGGAGCTGGTAGATCAAGATGAGCGAGATGACTTGCTCAGGCACCCGACAGCTTATAGTTGGTTGCAAGAAGAAAATCAAGTTCTTTCCGTTGTTGTGTCCAATTAATTGCAGACGAAGATACGCCGGACGCTTCTCCAATCATAAATCCAAACATCTTGAATCTGATGTATATATACATAAATTGAATGGGCAGGAAGCAAGAGTCCATGGATTGAGGATTAATAAAAACGCCATCAGGATAATGTAGTGAGCAGTTCATAGGGGAGGAAGGTTTACCCATAGAGGCTGAGAAGGCCTCTGCGGAGACGCGGTGGTGGCGGTGACGGCTCCAGTTTGCCTCGTACAGCATATGTGACACCGGAAGGTGAAGAACATTCACGGTAGGGGCTTCAACTCGCATCGACCTTTCGATAGCGAAAACTAATGGATCTGGAGGATATTGGGAGGGAGTAGAAAATCCATCAGGTTCTATGAAGAGGTACGGGCACCTGGTAAATATGTAGCGGAGCATGGGCACCACTTTATCGAGAACAATCTTTATGCCGACGATCTCTATCAGTTTCTTAGGCGTTTGCATGGTGATTAAGGCTGATGATTGTTCGCATGCCCCCGTCCGTTTCATGTGCGTAGTGGTGTGGAGATTGAAATCAGGGGAGAAGCGGAGAAGATGAGCAGTCCGTACATTAAACCAATCGTCAAGGGGATTTTTTTTTGAGAATAGTCAAGGGGATGGAAGAGGTGCGATGTTTGAAGGTGGGCTAGCGGCAGCAGTTGATGGGCCAAGCCCAGCCAAAACAAATCGAGTCGGTAGGCACGCAGTGAGCGGCACGGTAGGGAACGAAGCGGTATTTTCACTTAGTGGTGGTAACACTTGGTAATTTTGTCAACTTTTTGATCGGACGGCTGCAGATTGCTAAGTTATACTGCATCAACGACTGGAACAATACTGATGACGTGGCTTCATGAGGATGCAAGAAAATCAGCTAGTGGGGTGCCCCTATTTAGATATAAAAGATATGCCATTGTCTTTCCATCACAAAGGGAGAAGGCCACATGGACTTATTCTTTAGGTCGAAACTGAATCGTGAGTACATGGAATTTATATAGGTTGAAACTGTTCTTTTTCTCAGGGAAACGTAGGCGTTGAGGACTCTTTGATGTAGGTATTTTTTTCATAACAAAGGAAGTTACGTGGGAAGCATAATGTGATTGTTGAGGACTCTAATATGTACGTGTTGGTTTCATCCAATTGATGTACGTACGTGCTATTTTTTCTATTAAATTTTTTATAGGGTCTTCTAATATATCTTGACCATTAAAATTTTAATCTAATGGCTACATTAATTTTGCTGATGTGGATTAACGTAAAGACTCGAATGGTGCCTCCAATGAGTAAATATAAGATGGGTCAAAAGATGTCAATCGAACTATTTGTTTACACTTTATGCAAGACAACAGTGAACTGCAGGATGGTAAGTAAGAACCATGTAGCCTTCTTTTTACTACCCGTAATGAGTTGTGTTAGATGACAATATCTGAATCTTTTTTCTTTTGCAATGGATCCTAAAGCAGTTTACTAAAGATTACCTCTCAAACTACATGATTGGCGGCCGACCATCACAAGGGGTTGGACTAGAGTCATGCATGCCTTCTGCATCCAAAGAGAGTACAATAGGGTCATTCCGCTTCACCTTGTTCAGCAACTGGAATGTATGTCGCCTCTTTCTTTACCATCTGTAATAGTACAAGTATAGAACCCTGGTACATCATTCTTTATTTTGTGCTTATGTAATTCTTAAACATATGTACATGTGAATCGAATAATGCATTGATTGTTTGAACCTAATGGATATGAATAAAGCTATAGCCTATTTTCAAGTTTAAATTAGGTACAATTTTAAATTGCAGCAATTAAATTGGAGCAAAATTACGTTGTGCAGGTCATTACGGCACACACGGTTGGTAAAACACAAACGTTTGCGATATACACCATAATCCGAGACGGTTCACAGAGAGGAAACATGTCCAAGCATGCACGCAGTTGCCGTTCGCAAAGCGTGTGTGATGTCAGATACTATCACATACGGTGCGGGAAAACTAAATCTGTGTGATTGTCTACCTATAGTACACGGTTTATAATCATGAACTATTTGTGATGTGCCAGGCATCGTAAAATCTCCCGTGCCTGGAATCTGCCTAGAATCTGCCTGGAAAGCTCCCGTGCCTAGAATCTGCCTGGTTTTAGGTAGAACCACAAAACTCCGACTGTGATGGTAATGCGAGCACAAACGAGTAGCAAGGATAAAGCGTTTGGGATATTCGAGATATCGGAAACGGTTATATAGGGACAACTGTATGCATCAAGGCTCCCTATTCCCGACGGTTTCTGGGTCGTGCGGGAAGGACCCCCCTATCGTCCACACTCACTTGACAACGGTTCCAAATGCTGTCGTGGAAAGGGGTTAAAAACCGTTTGTTTAGGACCAACGCGTACCAGTGTGTCGTAAACTACTCACGCATCATCGAAAGGGCAGCAAGGTTGATATAGAGCCCCTCCATGATTGAATCGCCCTCCGGCGGAGTGCCAGAAAAGGTCCACAGGTGGGATCTCTCGAGAACAGAGGCTTGCAGCGGCGGAAAAAGTATTTCGTGGACTCCCCTGTTGGTTTCCCGATTTTAGAGAATTTATAGATGCGGAGTTTGGTCAAATGGAGCTACATGGGCCCCACAAGTACCACTACAAAAAATACACTTCCGTGATGATACGTGTTTGTCACAGTAGGTCGCATTTTTTGTCATGCGTGTACATCCATGACGATTTTATGACAGAATCAAGATAGTCATACCTGTGCTGTCGTAGAAGTGTTCCATGACATTACCAAAATTATCATCACGGAAGTGTCCACTTCCATGACGATAAATCGCGCGTCCTGCAAGTGCTTTTCGTCAGGGTGACCAACCGCGTGGCATCCACCGTAACGGAATGCCGTTAAGCTATCGGGTCCGGTTTTGGATCCGATAACCCGTTAACAGCACCGACCAATGGGGATTTTCCACGTGTAAAATCATCATTGGCTGGAGGAAACACGTGTCGGCCCACGTTGGGACAGATGTCATCCACTCATTGGACCGAAGGCGCCTATGATACGGAGACACGTAGCACGGCCCAACAGAGGCCCATTCCTGTGAAAAGGCCGGCCCGTTTGACTTGGTCAAAAGGTGGCGGGCCGGCCCACGGAAAGCTTGTTAACGGCCTGTTTGCATATAGCCCATTTACAGCCCGCAAACCCAGGGCCCGTTACGACCTCTCCGAGTTAGGCCCAGTAGGGTCATGTGGGTCGTCCAATATGATTCCAGCCCGTTTTAACTTCCGGCCCATGTGAGGCCCATGACTTCTTCGGCCCATATGAGGCCCTTTGTAACTCTTGGCCCATTAACGGCCCGTGGTGAAAGCCCAGCCCGTAATGAGCGATGTATTACTTTATACCCATTAACGACCCGTTATTCCATTGGGCCGTTTCAGCCCAAGTTATCTTTCGGCCTTCTCGGGGCCCATTTGTTCTGAGCTCATTTGCGAGATTCGGTTACATACGGTCGTTACTGTCATTTTACGCTTGTGGGCCAAATTCAGCCGTCGTTCTGATCGGCCCGTTTGTGGACCATTAGTATGCGTTGGGCGTTTTCATGTCAAAAAACCCGTTGGGCTGTTTTCATAGAGTTATCAAATATGGCCTATTAACGGCCCATTATGGTCCATGAATAGTATGGCCCATGATTGGTGAAATGATGATATGCGCTGTAGAAGGCCCATGGATCGTACGGCCCGTATGAGGCCCATGGATCGTCTGACCCATAGAAGGCCCATGGATCGTCACGACCCGTAGAAGGCCCATGAATCCTAAGGCCCGTATAGAAGGTCAATGGATCCTACGGCCCGTATAGAAGGCCAATGGATCCTACGACCGAAAGAATGCCCATGGATCATACGACCTGCAGGAGGCCCATGGTTACAATAGTCCGTGTGTTGCCATGATTATTTTGGCCTAGTTACCAAAAATAGGCTATTGTGGCCACTAGAAAAACACAGAAAAAGAACTGCAGTGACTACAAGCAAACAACTAAACAAGACAATAAGGAAATAAATAAGCAAGCAATTAACGCTAGCCTATTACCGCTATTACACATATTACATCCTTTGGGCATCAAAGTTCGCCACAAGTGCAAATATAGGGAACAAAGCAGCATATTACATACACTTGGCCGTCAAAATTGGCCACTAGTGCAAATAAACGCGGCAGCAAAACAAGAGCATAACTGAAACAACTTCAGAAGAGCTCAAGAAACGTTATCCTGGGTATCCACCATGCTGGCAATAAGCTTAGCAAGCTTATTAGCTTTTTCCTGTTTGGCGCTAAAATCCTCCAACGCTTCTTTGTTGCACGGAAAGTATGCATCTGAATGCTCCGAGGACTTCCATGATCCTTCCGCTTCTTGTCACAGACACGGTGATCGATGTCTTTCAGCTTGTAGTTGAGACTCAAGAAACCGAACTGATTCAGATAGTGAGTTTGAATAGCTTGTGCAAGCGGTAGTGGCCAGTAACTCGAACACTAAACCAAGACAGGACTTTGGGGTTGTCTCGCTGTCTTCAAGATAGTCTTACTTATCTGTTTTATCAGCTTTGTTGGAGACCAACAAGGATGTGTCACTATCCTGAACCTTATCTGCATTACTCCCTTTACCATTTCTTAATAAGGCACTCTTCCCCAATATTGTGTCAGCATTCTAAAAGAAGAAACAAGCAGACACATAACAAGTTTAGCATGTACTAGTATATGAATCTCATTTCGGTGAACCAGTTCATTAGTAAGGTGGTCAGGATTAAACTACCAAGTCTTCTATTGCCATGTACTAGTACATAATAAAAGCATCAAACATCATATATCTATGTCCTATGGTCACTGCATTGTCCTGCCAAATCAAAATAGAGACACGGTTCAAATCATATCAGTTTAAGACAAAGCAGTAGTGAAAGAATACAAAGCATGGGAAACTACACGGCACAACAAGATTTCAGATGGGTACCACGGGTCTACATGTACAACAACACTATTGGCTCTGTTGTGATGCTAGTAATGTGCATGATATGGAAGTCAACTGTATACACAATTGAAATTGAAATCAACAGAGCTATTGATAAGAGAAAACCTGTTAAAGAAACATGCATGAACATACCTGCTGTGCCATTGGAGTTTCAATTGGATCCTTCAATTTAAAAATAAGTTTGTATGAGTAAATACAGTGATACAAGAGCAAAGCATCATAGTTAAAAAAGGCGCGCCTAAGCGAGCGCTTAAGCGCTCCTAGCCTCTAGGCGTTGGCCAAACGCATTGCGCATAACTACGCTTAATCTGTGCATAACAGCGCATAAGCATGCACTTTAGTCAGTAAAGTGCAAGGCGGTGGCAAAACGCACAATTAACGCCTAGCGTTTTTTTGAACTATGATAGCAATGGAATCTTAAATTAGAACAGTTGTTCTTCTGGTTTAGGCACTTGTTCTACATGAACAGTCTGATGAAGACGCAAGAATATAATACTTAAAAATAGAAAATGAGCTCATAGACCTTACCACATTCTTGGTTCGGGACCAAGATGAGAACAAAGGCGTTCCCTACCATCGTACAATAAATGTGTCTCAGGAGAACGTAAGGGAATTTGATGAGTTTCTTTGCCGATGAAGTACGTTTTCTTCCGGTAATTTCGATACTGCCACCAAGCATTCTTGAAGATAGCATAGGTATTATCATAGGTTACCGCATCCTGAGTTTCCAAATCGGTCCTTCTCTGTAGAGAAAAATGGGAAAATTTGCTGTATTATAACCATCATGGAGGTAGGATGTATGGGACGAAGCAAAGTAATTTCCATGAATAACATTACTTACACATAATTCTGGACAAACACACTGCAATCGCATTTTCCTTCATCTTGGTATAATATTTCCAAGATGGGAATATATGCACATACGATTTAACAACATCAAATGCGATAGATGCTAAACTACGACTAGCTGGTTGTGCTTCCTCCACGTGAATAGGCGTACTAACCGTGGAGTTGGGGTTCGCCGTGATAATCTGGCCCTTTGGGCACTTTGGAGCTGCCTTACTAACTGCTTCTTGTTTGGGAGCTCTGTGGTGGAGATGGTGCCGTGTCAACAGGAACCGGGTTACTATCGGCCGGGTTGGGGTTAGATTGGGTGAAGCTGGTCCTCCGTCCATCGCGGTAGGGGTACAATCTGCGAGTTTGGGTTATGTGTGGTAGGGCTGGTTCTTGTGCATGTGCAACCGAGTGCTATCTCCACCAAGAGGTAGCACTATTTTATTTGAAGACCGTGTTTTAGTCCGCTGAATCGCATCAACCGCTCCAATTCAAATGGCTGATAAACAGGAAACATAGTTGAATGTACAGACATTATATGAGAGACAGATGCAATAGATAGTGTGGAAAAAAGAGGGCAGGAAATAGTTGACATGTATATTGTTTAACTAAAATGGATAGCATGACATAATTTCACCTATATGATGTCTATCTAAACTGGATAGCATAGCATAACATAATTCAAAGATATGATGAATAACTAAACAGGATTGCATGACATAATTCACCTACATGTTATCTAAGTAATCAGGATTGCATCATTTAATTCACATATGTGATTTATATGCTAAACAAAGGGCTTTCGATATGATGTCTGAACTAAGAACATGGTGTTGAATATTGTGTATATGATGTCTAAACTATGCAATGCAAGACACCATATGCATGATATGAGCAATATAACCATGCCAAGTTAGAGCATACACCTCAGTGGGGGAATAGGACTGGTCATCTATCTCTGAATCCATCTCCGAGGAGCTATCGGGACCCAACAAGAGATCTGCTTCGGCGGTAGCACTTTATGCCTCTGAAAGGCCTTGTTTTCGCTCCAGATTTTCCATCTCCCACCCAAATGGCTAATTCACAGGAAGAGTAGTTTAATGTACAAACATTGTCGAAAAATGGAAATGTAATGAAGAAAAGGATGGGAAAGATATCATTCAAATATATGATGCCTGGTTAAACATGATGGCATTGCACATTTCACATATATTATGGCTAGCTAAAAGACATGAGACTGCTTAATTCCCATATATGATATAGAAACTAAACAGGTGGCCTTGCAGAATATGTCTAAACTAAGAAGATGACATATATGATGTCAAAAGTAGGCACTGCAAGGCAACATATGCATGATATGACTAATATCATCATGCCAAGGTAGAGCAAACACCTTGGGGGGTAAATAGGAGTGGTCAGCGGCGTCTGAATCTGCCTCAGAACAGATATCTTCCTCTAGATTACAATCTGTAGAGGGTGGGGAGGGTTTTCCATTGAAACCACCATGGAGCAATGTCTTCTTGACATTGTATTGCCGCGCAAAACTCTTCTCTTTTTCTTTACATGTTCAAAGATGACTGTGTACAATATCCGACATGCATCTGAAAAAAAACATGGTGAGATTATGTAAGGAGAGCATGCACAAATTTAGAGTGATGGTAACAACCAGTGGATGGATCCAAAAATAATGATAGCAGGCTGATGATTGCTTTAATTTAATAAAAAGACATATGATGATTTCTTTACTATTTGCTTCCCACCCAAGACGAACAACATAGGCATACCCTAGGTGAACCAGATGTTAGACAGACATACTATTCATTGCTGCCTTGATATGTGCCCCACAACTAATTTAGAACTCAAGTTTGAACATTAATTTGGACCTGACTTGGAGTCCAAGAGGTGAACGGGACGATAAAGTAGCAGGTCATTTTAAGCAATGCATAACATAAGCAGAAACAAAAGAGTGCGACCTCTCTTGTGGACCCGTGTACTCCTCGGGTTCATCTGCTGAGTCGATGATGGTGATGCGTTGCGGTGGGTGCCAAGCGAGGAAGGAGATCTGAGGCGGCGAAAAGGCGGTCAGGAGTCGTGATGTCTGGTTTGGTGGATGCTTCATCGATGGAGCAGCTCGGGTGAGGTGGACGGCGTCAGCGGCAGGAGCAGGACAAACCACACAAAGTTCCCTTCGACACCTACCTATAACTCAAGTAATTACTGTAAGGGCTCATTTGGCTTGCATGATTCTAAAAGCGAGGATAAGAAAAACACCAGAATAGGATAGGAATGCACATGGTAAACAAAGCATTTGTAAACACAGGATTTCTGTCAACTTGGGTGTTTGGTTTATAGGAATTGGAAGAGCAGAGGAATGCAAAGAAACATGGCCAAAATAAAGTGAAACCATATGAAAGCGTGTACAGTTAGAATGTTATTCTGCCACTAATGCACTTGGTCTTGTTTTCATGCATAGGATTTTGAAATGTAGGTCCAGGTAGATGTTTTGCTTCATTCCTTTCAACAAAATGCATGAATAATTGAATAGTAGAGTGCCATTGGAAAATTCCCTATTGCTATGTTTTTCCGTTGAACCAAAATAGCCCTAATGGATCGACATGAATGTATAGTAATAAGTGATGCAACAAGTGTACAACCTCTTTGTCAGAAGCCGTGTAGACCTCAGCATCATTGGGTTGGTCATTTGAAGCGATTGAGGCGAGAGGTGGCTATCGAGGTGTGGAGGAAGATCTGAGGAATTTGTAGATGGTCCGATGTCGAGCCTTTGCTCTATTGTGATGGATCGTTACATCGTTGGATCCGGTGAGACATCAAGGTGAAGCGACACAAGATAGACATCGTCAATCTCAAGTGGGATTCTAATAGCATCTCCAATAGACGATGTAAAATAGATGTAAAATTTACATCACCAAAACCACTGACTTCAACAGATGAGGTAAAACTATTGACTCTGAACTTAATCGTGAAACTGAAATTTACTATGGAATCTGAATGTTACTGTCGAAACTCAACGCGATGGTAGCAGAGAGGCACTTGACATGTAGTTTAGGGAGGGCCTGCAGTTCATCTTCAACCTGCACCCCCCTGAGCCGCCAGCCACCACCGTCCGAACCGCCCGGCCCAGCGCCGCCTCGCCGCCTCAAACAACTCCCCACCGCCGCCTGCCAGCCTCTAGGCCCCGCGCCCACCCTCGAACCCTAAGATAGATAGTGGGGTACCTCTCCCAAGCCCCGTCCCTGCTATGGGTGGTTCTTCCTTAACTTCATGAGCCCCCCAACCCCTAATCGATCGACCCAAAAGTCAATTCATTCGGTGAAGTGTGGCTAAATTGGAGCAGAGCAGCAGCATGAGCGAGGGGGAGAGCGGCAGCAGCAGCTGGGCGAACAAGCGATCGAGCGAGAGCTGGAGCAGCAGCAACAGATCCGGCTGGTATGGATGCCGCCGCCGAAGGGGCCTCGCACTGGGGGAGAGCCGCTATGGAGATGTTGCCCGCAGCGCTGGCTTCAAGGTAGCCTCTCCATGGGGGTGCGGGATGGAGCATCATCGGCGCCTGGCGGTCGAGTTAAGGAGAAGGTGCGATGCGATGAGTGTACAAACTCTTTGGTGGCGCCGAGTAGGCCTCGGCTTCGTCTGAGGAGTTGGTGAGGATGTTGCGGTTCCGGTGGAGCAAGTTAAGGCGGCGCTATGGGGATGGAGCAGCTGCGTTAGACGAGGCGATCGTCGGAGCAACTCCTTGGAGGTGGAGGACGGGGCGGCTGAACTGACGAGACAATGAGATGGACGACAGATCCTCATCCGGGGAGGTGGATGAGGGACGCCGAGCTGTTGTGGTGGACAACGTCGTCACGGAACAGGCTCCGGCTGGGCAGCGGTGAGGTGGCGGACGGAGGAGGGTGGGGTTTCATGCTAGAGCGGAGAGGTTATGGTGGCACAGGATTTTGAATGGCGAAAAGGGGCGATGGGAGGGGTGAAGCATGACTTAAGGACGCGATTGTCCTAAATGTAGGGTGTGTTACAAAAGTACCCCCACTAATTTGAACTAGCGCCCTTTCGGCTCAGGGATAGAAGGGGCATTTCGCGTGTCGGTATTTGGCAGGTGGAGGGAGTTTTCGCTGCGCATTGTAATTTCGGGATAGCAAGGCGGGTTGTGAAAAGCGCCAGTTTTGGGAGCACGATATCTGAATTTTTGGGATATAACAAGCCGCGGGTTGAATTTTAGGGACAAGCCTAACGTGTAGTAATATTGTACTTGTACATACCAAATCAATTCGCACTTCTCTCAACCAAAAGGGAAACAAAAAAATAAAACTATTCACACCACACAAAGAGAGAGAGTCTTGCCCCATTTTACTATACAAATGCTATTCAAAGCTACTCCCTCCTTCCATCTATATAGGGCCTAATGCGTTTTTTGATGCTAATTTTGACCAAATATTAGAGCAATAATATATGACATGCAACTTACACAAAGCACACCGTTAAATTCGTTTGTGAAAGGTTCTTTCAATGATATAATTTTCACATTGTGCATGTCATGTACTATTAATCTTGTCAATAGTCAAAGGCGGTCTTAAAAATTTCATTACACCCTATATAGATGGAAGGAGGGAGTATGAATCCATGTTATTTCCAATTAAAATTTTTCGCTTGCTGTATAATGCATGTAACGACCTACTCATACCAACATTTTAGTGCATTCCAAATGTCTATACTACCCTTTGCAATTCAACCAAATTTGAATTTGTTTCTCTATTTTAATAAGAATCTACAATCATGATTGTTGCCAACTTCAACCATCATTCGTGGTATTACCTTAATAACACACCACATGATTACTATAGAGATAGATATGAACTATGTGTACTACATGAACTCGAATTCTATTTTTGAATACACTTGATGTTGATTCCAAATAATAGTACATTTGATGTACTAACTATATATTCATAATCTAAACCATGTTCCATACGTACACCGTGTTTATCACACAAAGTATAGTACCCCGCCCCTTACATTATGACAAGTATTTAGACCTGAGTTGCAAAAGCCACACATTAGCCCAAATTATATCAATGTTCTACATTATGATATCTTCTTCAAGTATCCGTATCCACTTTTTTATAATGAATTATGATCTTTGTTCGTCTTTTACACCTTCACGATCCTCTTCTATTTGTAGCTAGCTAGCGCTAACTTTCTATCGTGCATGCACACGCCCGCCCCCTCTCACCCACCCTTAGCGTCCCCTCCATCACGCACGTTCATTATTTCTCTTTAGGCCATCCACCCACGGTGTGTGTAGGCCCCGGCTCCTTCTTTCCGGCACACACCGGTCGATATACCTCTCTAGCCAAGTGTGCCTACAACAAACACATATATACTTCCCCTCTTCTGTTCTCACCGTCCATGCCCCCTATGTCCAATACGGTTCCACGCAGGTGCACACTCCCGCCCCTCTTTTCATTGATCACATACTCGCACACTCCTCCCCCCTCGACATGGTAGGCCTCTCGCACCACCTCCTATCCGCACCCTCTCTCCCTGTCTATCTCTCCGGACCTTATTTGCTTCTAACACATGCAGGCGTGTATATGAACTGATCTCCCTACATATAGCCAGGTCGACTATAATTCGTTTTCACCAAGCACCGATACACTTACCTCGCTAGTTATGTCTCTCCCTTTCTCGGACACACGTGGTTGATCTTCCTATGTAGTTACGTATTCTTACCACAACCATATCTTCTCCCCTCATCATCCTTGAATACCTCCCGACCCGTCTCTCACATGCACGTGCATAGACAGACAGACATCCCCCGCCCTCTCTTATTGATATTGCACTCATACCCTCCGTTTGTCTAGCAGGCCTCTCCCACCATTTGTGAGACGCCACTCCACCACCAACCCTCCGACGCTCTACCTTTGTCTTTTCTCCAACCTTATTCCTCTGCTACACATATCTATGGATGTCGATCGATCTCCATCAATACATAGCTAGGTCTCTCTGCTTCCCCACACATATACTAGTCGATCGGTCTCTGCCCCCTCCCCCCCCCACACACACACACACACACCGATAGTCGAACATTGTAGGTAGGTATCAATGCCACGGAGAAAAACTGCACCTCAGCCCACTTAAATTCTAGGAGGCCAGTCGCCCTGTATCTTTGACGTGGGCAAACACAAATTCGATGGCACTCTTTATCGATCGCGCAGCCACACACTTCATCCCTGTTTTCAATTCTATCGATATCTCACGTCCATGACTCCGTTTCATACATATTGCATATGTTACGTTTTTCTGTTTGAGATATCATCAACACATTGCCTCTGTTTCACACAAACCATCTCTCTCACACTCACCCACGTACGTACCTGCACCTAAAGAAGAAGTGCACGCAGGACGCACGTACTCACGTCTCTTTCCGGTCACACCCGCGCAGGTACACGGTGGAGTTCGTTTCCGTACGAAAAGGCAGCCCACGTGATAATTTGACGCGTGTAGCGGTTGTTTAGTCGAAGGAGGGTCGGGTACCACGCCCAGACGGAACAAAGTTCGACTTGCGCGTTAGTATTAAATAAAGTTATATATTACTCAATGGCACGTACAAAATATAAAACGATTGCCGTGGGGAAAATGGAAAACTGGGTTTGTCTCTCGTCACACCATCTCACACAAGGCGGCCGTGGCCTCTCTCTCTCAGCGTTGGTCAGTGATCCGGCCGCATCCCGTTCGCCGGCGGAAAGGGAGGATGTGCACCATCTCTCTGTTCGACGGTGTTGAGGCAGCACGTCCCGATCTGCGGTACCCGCTGTTCTCTCTGACCAAGCTCCGCGCGGTAGTAGGGCCTTCGCCACTTGCTTTCGCATCGCGTATGAGTAGATCCCAGCGCCGGCGCCTCCTAGTAACATCCCGACGACCCTCGTGTACAGCTTCCTCTGGCCTTGCTCCACCGCCCATCTTCCCATGTTGCTGTATGTGGATCTTCTTTAGTTGTTTGCTTAAATCATATCTCGGCCGGCGTACTTTCCATCTTGCAATCTTGTCCTCAAACCATTTTTGATAAACCACCATGTGTTATCTTTCCCTTTTTACATGCAATATGCTTCTTTTTTGTCAGCGTATGTGTCTTCAGCTCGTGTTATTAGGCAGTAATTGTTTCCTTTCGACCTCCTTTTGCAAACAGGGCTATCCATTTTCACCTCGTTGCTATTGCGACCTTTTGGTGAACTGCATAAATCACTTTTTTCTAAAGAGTGTTTTGTGCAGTTCCGCCAAAATGTCACACAGGCAACGTTTTTATATTTTTGTGGGACTGCAGAAAAGGAGATTGGTTTTGCTATCCTCCTCATCCAACTCCGTGCCTAATCTTCTACAACAAGAAGTTAGTCCTAAAGAGAGATCGTAGAGGTGATCGGCTTTTATTTATGTGTGTTATGTTTCATCATCTAGTTCCACTATTATTGTAATCACACCGATCGGATATCTTTGCAACAGGGATTGTCCGCTCGATTTTAGTGGAGCTGCACAAAATGATCGGATTGTGGTGTCCTTCATACACCTCTTTTTGGCTATAGAGCTGGGTGAAACTAGCTGCCAAGCAATGAACATCGTGCCAAGGAAATGGAGCCATGCCTCTGAACAGCATCGATCAATTAAATTTTTTTCTTTATTTGTACACATTCTCACAACTTGTCTTGATTGTGATGTGAATAATTGGCTGATCTGCGAACCATTGAGATGCATTAGCCATGGTAGCCATGGTAGTTTCATTTGTATTTGATGGAATGTTGTAACGAGATAATCTCGAGGCAAGACACATGAATCCTAAGTTGAAACCTTTTTTTCCTGCGGGAACCAAAGTTGAAACCTTCATAGCATTACAATAAAATTTTATTAAAATTATGCGTACATATAAACAAATCCTGAAGGATTGATAGCAATGCCAGAAACAATTCAACTTCGTTTCGCCGACATGTTTGACATCCTTCATCCGGCTACACCTGCCATGCAACAATATTGAGTGCACAACACAACTTCACGGGAAGATTCACTCCGGTCATTGCGCCGCAGTAGTAATGACTAGTGAGCAGTCAAATCACAGAGCCCCACCTTCGCCACAGTAAGTTGCTCGGACGAAGCAACCATCATTTCTCTATTCCTTGAATCCACTGGTACTCCCATATTCCCACAGTAATAAATTACTCGGGGCGAATCAACCATCACTATATCCGCTCACGTGTGATGACCACAGGAGCTATCCATTCAGAATGTATGTTAAAAAAATAAAGGTCAATAACTAATGCGGCAAACTTTCAAAAAAAAAACTAATGCGACACCTCGGGCCAACGCGGCCAGATCGCATTTTGCACGAGAAATTACACCATGTTTCGTTGACATGTGGTCCCGTTCCAACATATCAGTGAGACGACGACGAGTCCTTTTCTACTAGTACTTCCGAACGGACGTGTAGGCCGGGGCGCCTCCGTGTACCGTGGCAAACTGGCAACCGTCCACCGACTCTTCGCCTTTCCCTCTCGATTTGGAACTGCTGTCGCACGCTCTTCCTCTCCCTCCTCCATTTTACTTCACCCTTCCTTCTGCCATTGTTCGATCGCCTTCTCCATGGAGGGAACAGGCCGGAAACGACCCCGTTATTCTTGCCCCGATCTGAAAGATGACGTGGTGGAGGAACTCATTGATCGGTGCGACGTCATCACCTCGGCTAGCATGGCAGGTTCATTCAAGACCATTCTCGACTCAACTAATAACATCATTACAAGGAACCCAAGGGTCAAGGAGTGGTTTGATCTCCCCTATCTTCTTCGCCGTGACCCTGATGACTGGCGCGGGGACGACGGAGGCCTCGCCTTGTGCAAGTTGATGCCTCTTGATATTGATAAGTATGATGTTAAGATGCCATCGCTTGAGGGTAAGGCTTGGGCAGGCGCAAATGGAGATTGGGTTGTTTATATTGGGTCCAACTGCGAGTGGGAACTTGTGAATGTGTACACTCGTCAACGGGTTCCACTTCCAAAAATCTCAGCAGACTGCCCAGAGGTTGAGCATGCTGGTATTCTACGCACGTTCAAATACGATCATGGTGACTGTCTTCTATGAAAGATAGCAATTTGTCGAGTTCCCAACCGCTCTTGGAATTACAAGAACTATGTAGTTGTTGCTATCTTCGACAAGCTTGTTGCCGTCCTTCGTGGTTCGACTGGATGGATATTGCTCAAAAGTCTGTTTATGTACACTGATGAGTACTGTGATGCAATTCAATACGAGGGCCTTGTGTTTGCTTCCACCACTCATGGCACTATTTTTGCATGGGATCCTCATAGTTTTGGTACGTTTGTCTTCCACCATAATTATAATTGTTTCATCCACATGCATGCGGGTTAGCAAGTTTCCCTTTACTAATTAACCTTCTTCTTGTGTTTCCAAGGTCCTATGAACATTCCACCACCTATACTTGAAAATTTTTATAACCAGGGGGGAGATGACGATGGTGATGATCACGAGCATGAGGACGAGCAGCGCCCATATACTCTGTGGCGCTACGGCAACTAATTCCGATGGATCACCTCTTCTTGTGTGTATACAGCCCACCGATGATGTTACTACTAAGGAAAGCGGTGTAGTCTCCCATGGTCGCACTCTCCGGACCTATTCCTACACCTGTTGCATGGTATTCGAGATGGATACTAGTGTGCTAGCGCCAACACCTTCTCCCTGGTATAGAATTGATAGTCTTGGAGAAAACTCGCTCTTCCTTGGACAAAACTATCCAATGATGGTGAAAGGCGATCCAACTGCTGTTGCACAATGTTACTAGTACCATTTATGAGAAGCAACTGTATCTATACCTTGGACATTTGGGTTGTTCCCTACCCTGGTACTGATATAGTAGGCCGCTTCAGCCTGGATGATCAGTCCTGCGGTGGTCTCGAGCTTGACAATGGATGGCCCGTCCCAGAGAATCACTTGTGGTTCAAAGCGAGCGTTTCCAACGCCGAGGATTGGTTGAGTTGAAGTTCATTTCATTGCTTGTTATTTGTTGTGTGATGAAAACTTTAGTATTTATAATGTATCCTCATTGTCGATGTGGGTTGATGACCTGTTGTATGTAATAAAATGATATGCCTGTGATAAACTTACTAAATTTATGAATGGCTTTCGAGTCGCTTCTCTGAGTGAGTGCTGCGACGAGGCAAAAAAATATTTTCCGAATACATAATTGTACGTGCATTGCAACAGGTTATCGGATGAGGCCAATCACCAATAGTAGTACACTATTTGTACTAGCTTCACATGCTTCGCGCATCGGGTGGGTGTTTTTACTGTAGCCATATAATGTGTTCGCTGTACGTAACCAGCACATCGAATCCTCGATACTAGTACTATATAAGTAGTAGGAGTAGTAGGGTGGCATGGGACAGAACAAGCATTCACGTCCAGGAGTATGGCACACGCCACCAGCACGACATCCATCTGACACCATATTTCTTGGAGTCCGTGCTAGAGCAATCTCTTCAACCTCATCATTTCTCTAACTTCAGCCATCGCTGCACAAGCGGGCGAGGTGGGGTTTGCCGATAGTCGGTTTCCTCAATCACGGTCCCACTTGTAAGGCTAACTCCAACGCACGACCCCAAAGGGACCTCCATTTTGCACGAACTCCAACGATAATTTTGACTAGAAAAGCAAGACCAAAGAAAACAAGAACCACAAGAATACATTTTAGAAGATATCCAACTTCCATAACTGCTCCTGTAAGTTGGATTAGTGCCTTCTCGATGCATTCATTGTTGATCTGCGGAGACTCGATCTTGTGTGCTTCTTTCTTCTTCGAGTGTAAATAAGTAGACGTTGCTTCCTCGCATCTAGTCTCATGTCTAGCCTCTATTCTAGTAGGAGTATCAACAAGTGCACTAGTCTCATCTCTAGCCTCTATGCTAGCTAAAAGTGCTAGAACATCTACTAAATTGCGCTCTATCAATATATCGATGTACTCTTCTTGCCAATACCAAAACTTGCATCCATTCTATTACACAACAAATTTTTTAAGTTAGCACAACTAGTCTAATCCGAGAGCACAAACGAAGATTTGGTTGGGTTCTTCCTCCTTTTGCCGACACGTGGGACATCTAGCATCCAGGTCATGTCATGCAAGAAAATAGAGTGGTAGTTGAAGCCACGTGATGTGTATCTCGGATTAAATTGTAAATAGAATCTTACTACTCTTGAGTAACTCCTAAAGCGGCCACCAAAGATCTATTATTGGATTTGTTTTTCATCACCAGCACGTCGAGGTGAAAGATGTGCAGGTTCAGTGGGTCCTCTTGCGTTTTCACTAACATGTGGGACCGCATGTGAGCAAATAGATGATGGGCTCCGCGCATCCGCTGGCTGGCTGAGAAGAGAGGTATAGGAGGGCTGAGCACGGACTCCAGGAAATTTGTTCTACGTAACCAGCACCTCGATATTCTCGTGTGGTTGTTTCTAGAATAGAAAAAAGGAGGTACCTCTACTTATGTTACTCCCACTACGCCTAGCCTAAGGTTAGTAGGTGACCTTGCGCTTGGCTATTTGCCTCTTCCAGAAGTCGATGGTTCTATAGTAGTGCTTATGGCAATCTGACACCAAATGAACTGCTACACGTCCACCGCTTGTAAGCAAAAGTTTCTCCTCGTGCTACGAGCCTCCACGCACGCGTTGGCGAGGGAGAAGGCATAATCAAGCTTCTCGTCGTGCTGCGAGTTGACGGAACACATCAAAGTTATTTAGTACGTACTCTCTCCAAAAAAGGGTTGACCATGTCATTGCTACCATCCCGTGCTCCGTCGTTGAGTATGTGCACTATTCACATTCCATCGAGGAGAAAAAAATATTGCGTAAGTGCCATCGAAGTGCACGACTCACTTACGCACTGCTTATCTGATTATCTCCATTTTCTTGCATGACATGTGCACTTTGATGCTAGATGTCTCGCGTTTTGGGAAAAGGATGAACAAAGCTCACGTAAAAGAAAAGAGTTGAAGAGCATAGATTCCCGACGACCGAGAAGGAGCAAGGAACCTCGCTGTGGAGCGCCTCCGCAAGGAACCTTATGCGCTTTTCCCCTGCTTTTTGCCGCGCCCACCTATACAAATAATAGAACATGAACTCTTCGCTAACCACTAGAAACGGTACATCAGGATGCTAAGTTGAAGATGTTTTATACTCCCTCCGTTCCCAAATATAAGTCTTTTTAGAGATTTCAATAAGGGACTACATACGAAACAAAATGAGTGAATCTACACTCTAAAATATGTCTACATACATCCGTATGTTGTAGTCTATTTGAAATGGCTAGAAAGACTTCTTTTTAGGAACGGAGGGAGCAGTGTATATTGAATTATTGATAACCACGCAACAAGCCACGCATGTACATGACGCATGCAGCCACACATGTACACAAGCCAACGCACTAACTCCATCCGATCCAACTCATGCACATACGCGCACAACATGGAGCACACAACACACGTACACAACACGTGCATGCACACACGCTCGGCCGCAGAATGCACGTGAATAACACATGCATGTGCACACACTCGGCTGCATGGAGGAGTGTGCCATCTGTGGCGACGTCCGGTTCGTCGTGCTACGGCGAAGCTCGCACGCAAAGGCGCCTACGCATCTCTTGTAGCACCTCTTTGCCGTCGTTGCTCAACGACTAGTCGGAGACGAAGACGACCGCAGCCTCGGCCTTAGAGCTAGCACTGATGGAAAAACACGCACGCTGCACGCACACGAGCACGTACGGAGTGCCCACGACATGGTGCATCCCCAGTCGCCTCTACTCCTTCTACGCACGTTGTCTATCAAGATGGCTGCATGCTAATGATGATGTAGGTGAACTTCTAGGACTCAGATGATGACGAGGAAAATTATGAGACTCAAGGTGACGTACACCGTCAAGGTCCACGGTCAAGGGGGTGCTAGTAAGTGCTTAGATGTGCTTAGATGAGGTGCTAAGTGCATTAAATGGCTTAGTAACTCAAGTCTTCAATGCATAGGTGCTTAGTTTATTGGTGCCACATCATATTTTATGCCTACGTGGCAGGCTTAGCAGCTATACATGGTGGAGCACTGGGAGAGGCCAAGACTGGTCATAGTGGGGAGTAACTTATACTGTAACATATTACTATGTTACTCTAAACATCTCTATAAACCGGAAAGGAGGGAGTAGTAACCTAGACTAGTGTCATATGCAGAGTATGGCGGCACATGATATTTCCCCGTCCGGACCGATTCCAAGTTGGCTTCTCGCCTTCTTGGCCCAACAAAAACCCCTCCCCCCACCCGCGGGCGCTTCCCGCCCGGCGCCAGCTGAGCCCGCCACTCCACATTGATGGCAAGTCAGGGCTACGCGACCTTTCACTGCTTCCGCCATTGAAGCGGTGCGCCAACCGAGGGCACCGCCCGCTGCACGCCCGGCATTTCAGACTACACAGTGGAGAGTAACTTTAGAACAAGTACTACAATTAGATGACATAAGCAGGCTATAAGGATTTAAATATAGTATTTGTGCTTAGTTGAAGGAGAGAGAAGAGAAGCGAACTGTAATAAACGTGTAGCCGGTTGTACTCCAACATACTTTGTGAGACAAAAGGTGGGCCATTATAAATGATATAGTATTTATACTAAAGGGACTAACGTACGCCTTAATTACTCCGGGTTTTTTAGACAAACCTTGGTGGGGCTATTATTGACTTGGACGTGGGGTTTGGGGGCCAAAGGCCTACTATTATACTCGCACGACCGACCTGTCATGCTCTACCCTAGCCGCCGCTGTATCATATGGTTTCGCACCGTTCCAGATCTTAGTGCTGACATCCCCTGAATTCGGGAAACTCCAGCAGTTTGAATTGTACCATTACCACAAAAGTTTCATACCACAAACACACCAAGAATTCGTGCCTACACCACCGTTGTCCATCTCGCGGTTTTCCTCCTCTCTCCACGCCGCCACCTTCGCCCGGTGCCATCTACCAGACGATCTGGTCCAAATTCTTCGACTCCCACTGCTAAAAAAACTTTCGCTTGTGGTGGTTTATCTGTCGGAGGCCTCATCCTTTGACACAAGATCATCCACTCCAGCTTGCCTCCTCGCCTCGAGCGCTTTGCTCGATTGTTTTGGGAATAGAAATCAGTATCGATTGTCTCCAAATAAAGTCGCCTCACCTTAAAAGCATTGGAATTTGTTTTGAAGGACAACAACTCATCATCAAAGATGCCCCTTCACTTGAAAGGTTGCTCCTTGATAATTGTTATACACCTTCACAAATAACTGTCGTCTCTGCACCCAAACTGGAGACCTTGGGTGTAATTCATGACCCGTTTAATAATCACAAGGAGTTGGTGTTTGGCTCCTCCCTTTTTCAGGTACAGTATATTATCATCTACACATTTGTAATCATATGCTGCATTTTTCATTTGTGCGCATAAGTTTATATCATCTTGGAGTACACTTTGGGTACTAATATTATGTTATATGCTCAATGAAGAGTTCGTCCATTGATAGCCTATCAATGCTGCTGGATTCTGTCAAGATCATATATATCAGAATGTATAGTTTTGATCTGGACATAATTATTGGCTTGCTGCGATGCTTTCAATCTCTGGAGAATTTATACATAGAGGTGATGATTTCATGCACATTGAAAGCCCGTATATATTGTACTAGAATTAAGCATTCAGCTGTCGTTCTTCGACATACTCTTTTTCAGACCTTAACTATTTTCAATCTTCATGTCTACTTAGGCAGAACCACATGGAGAAAAACGTATAACCAATCGGTGGCGTAATAAGCACAAGGATTTTCTCAGTTCTCATGACATTCGTTTGAGGACAATAACGATGGAACGATATGCATCCGACCAGGCAAACAAAAGCTTTGTCACATTCTTCCTGTTGAATGCGAGGTTACTATTGTCCATGAGGCTTAATTTTTACCGCAAGAGATTTCTCACGGACGGACATGTTGAACAGCAAAAAAAGAAGTTTCGGGTGGACAAATGGGCTTCTAAACGTGCTCGGCTTCTATTTACAACAAGTTGTAGTCATCCTGAAATAATTTTTTTTGCACACGATGTTGATTTTATGCATCAGACCGATCCATTTGTTTGTGACTGCAAAAAAGAGTGGTTGTGTCGTGGAATTGTCACGGCAGATGTCCTCATGAAAGGACTTGGTCGTAGAGCCATCGTACGGGTTAACCTAGAGGGGTTAAAGCGGACACAAAGACACGGGAGTTTATATTTAGTTCGCCCTTCGATGAAGGTAAAGCCTACGTCTAGTTGTGATGGGATTGATGTGATTTGCGCCTAGGGAGCAATAGCTTCACTTTAGCCTCGAATTCTCTCTGTTTTTAACCCGCCACTGGTCGTCCCCTTATATACATGGGTTGACGCCGGTCTACATGAGAGTCCCGATCCGGCTCATACAAGTGTCCGCTCGGTCTCTTCTCTCCTATCTTACAACTCAAGTTACAAGACTAAGGCGCTTTACATGAATGGATCCTAATCCGCCTCAAGGCTTTGGGCCTCCTTCGTGGGCCCGGATCATGGATGAGGGTAACCGGCCCTTCAGTATGTTTACACTTAGCAGTTATATCCCCAACATTTGGCCCCAGATTGACTTGAACGGTTCATGTGAATCTCCAATATCTTCGTGAAGCTCCGTAAACCGCCATTTGCTTGAACCGCGCCGTACGCGTCATCCTTCCGACCATCGCCAGATGGCGCCTTGACGTCATCTTTTATAAAGAAATCCGAGCAGTAAGATTCCCTTTCATTTAATGCTATCCGGAAATCGAGGCGACAAGCGCCGTCTGCCGCTTTTGACTCCTCGATTCTCGCTACGGTTAATTGCTCCGGTCCCTTATAAATAGACCGGCAGGCCCTTTCTCTTCTTCTCTTCTCCTTCCTCGCGATGCTCCAGCCACGAAGCTCCGCCGCGCCTCAAACCTTTCAATCGCTGCGTCAGCCCCGGGCCGCTGCATCAACCTGATCGCATCAGAAGTTCCCGGCGCTCCTCCGCGGCTTTGCTCATCCGGTAAGGTCCCTTTCAAACCTAGATCCCATCTGAAGATCCTATTCATCTCCTAGTTCATATGTGTTCATATCCGCTTCTTCATACCTGCCCGCCATGGTGCCAGAATTCCAACCGCATTTATACATCCTGTAAGGGTGACTGTTCCGCCACAATTCGACTCTATGCATCTTCCCCTTTTTCGTTCAGATCCTTTAGTTTAGCACGCCTTAATCTTCACATGCTTTATGAGGCTTGCATAGGTCGTAGAAGTGTTTCTTCATCAAACTTCGGTAGATCTAGATCACTTCCATTCGCTGCGGTGAAACCTGTTTGTCCATACTTAGCAATTTTTTCAGGTCTGTCTCTTTTGGCGGTTTAACTTTTTGATAGCTAGCCCGTCACTCCATTAGTCCTCAGTTAAACCGGAATCGGAACTGGCTGCCGAATTGCCGGTTTAACACTGTATAATGTGCCTGAACCGTTTAACGGTAAACCGCCATTTCCCTGTGCAGCTTTGATCTTCCGGAATGGCCCCGCAATTCGCAGCGTGCAATTGGGCCCGGTCTAAGGCCACCGAGACGCAACTCAACGGATACGTCACCACCGGCGCTTTAGCTGCTAAGAATGTCCTCCACTGGCGGGTTCCGGATGGCGAATGCCCTCCCACTCCGCAAGAAGGAGAAGTAATTGTATTTGTGCAACACTTAGACCGGGGATTCTGCCCACCCGGATCAAAATTCTTCCGGGATGTCCTTGCCGGTTTCAACTTCATCCACAGGATATTGGTCCCAACTCCGTGTCAAACATATGCAATTTTCAAGTGTTCTGTGAAGTCTACCTTCAAGAAGAACCCTCTGTGGAGCTGTTCCGGGATTTCTTTCACTTGAACCGTCGTACGGAGTTTTCTGATGGTCCCAACACAGAGCTGGGCGGCGTTTCAATCCAGAAAAGGAAGGAAGCGGACTTTCCTCACGCCAAACACCACAGCCATCCAAAAGATTGGAACCAAACCTGGTTCTACTGCCGGAACACTGCCCCTGCCAACGAGAATCCTTTGCCGGGCTACCGTCCTCACCGGCTTAGCAACAATCATCCGCTGCCCTTGTGCTTAACCGCTGCGGAACGGAAGAACTTTGCACCTCAGATCATTAAATTCCGGGCTCTAATGGCCAATGGACTAACCGGTGTGGATCTTGTGCGATGCTGGGTTTCTTGGGGTATCTTGCCCTGTTGCCGCCCCGGATTGATGCACGAAAGTATACCGGGCAGCCTCCAAGACCCTCAAAGACGCCACAGATTACCAATAATCGAACTGGAGGTCACAGAGATCAGAAGAGGATGCTTGACGAACCAATCTCCGCCGCAGCCTAACCGGGTTGGCTCCGTTACGTGTTGCCAACCAACCGCTCATGGTAAAGCTCTGCTCACCGCCTTCCGGGCCTTTAATATTTTGTTTATATGCATTAATCCTTGTTACCTCGCAGGCTAACAGCTCCTTCTGGAGGCGGACCAAACCGCCCGAGCTCCGCGTATAAAGTCCAAAGCTACCAAAAAGGCTGGCAAGAAAACCGCCGGGTCTTCTGATCCGCCGGAAGAGGAAGAATCAAGCCGAGGTAAAATCGATATCCCTACGAGGGAGCCGCCAGAACCGGCTCTTCACCTTGTGCTTCCTCTTACTTATAGTTTGTCCCTTTTATTCTTCCCTGTCTTGACATTTAATTCCTGTGATGATGCTGAAGCCAGCCATGCCGACCATGTTGAGGTAATCCTTCTTTCTTCCGACTCCACCTCGCTCCTGTTAAAAGAATTAAATGCGCTGTCCGGAAAGTGAAAAAATCTCACCCTATGCTTATTTGAAGACACACGGAGGCTGAAGAGCGCCAGACAACCCGGCATAGTGGTCAACAGCTTCTCTCCTCCGGTTTACCAAATACGCCAACCCGGAGCGCCGCCAGAGGTGACTTGTTCTCCTGAAAACGTTATCCCTTAAAGGGTTTCTTCCGATGTCCTCTCAATCCGTCTCCGCCCGAATTACCGTGCCTCTTCCAACTCCTCTGGCGGTTCATCAACCACGCATAGCTGCCTCCGCTTAAAGTTGCTGCGGGGTAAGTATCATACCTCTGTCCCGCCAATTCGATTGTATAGTTGCGTTGGCCGATTTATCTTACTCTAATTCTCGACCACCGCAGCACCAAGGCTCGCTGAGTAAAAAAGCAAAACTCTTGAGCGTCTTTGCCGATGGTGATCCGGAGAAGACCCCAGAGCAGCAGGCGAAAATCACAGAAGTCGCTAAAAATAGCTCTGGCGAGTTGTACCGAGACGACAAGTCGATCCGCCGTAAACCGAACCGGAGGCCCAAGTGGAAACCTCGCATCCTGCTCCACCGAGTCCGCCACAGGCGGGTCGAATCGTTGAACCGCCGAGCCGTGAGCATGAAGGCTCCAAGCCCAAAGAAGACCGCCAATCCGCCAGCCCGGTGAAAAATGATGATGTTATTGTGACGGGCATCGCTACACCGCCCTAACCAACCGGTCGCTTTAGCAAAACATAGTGCCAAGGAAGAGTCTGCCGCAATGAGCAAAGATAAAGGAAATCTGATCTCGCTACCGATGACAACTTCTCCGCCCAAGAACTTCACTCGGGTTTCAACCGGCTCTACACAAGCCGTGACTTTGAAGCTGGTGCTGTAAACCGTATGAAGGACCGCTATGAGGTAAAGGAGTTACACCTTGTATTTTTTCTGCATCGTAGCCCTCAAGGGCAGTTCAACTGAGCATAGTTAAACCGACTTAGTTTTGCATAGAAATCATACACCTTACAGCAGCACCGTAGCCCCCAAAGGGTCGGTTCAAGCGAGCATAGTTACACCGGGACTTAATTTACGTATCCTCATAACAAACTGAGATCAACTAGCCATTAGCCCCCAAGTGCCAAGTTGAATATTTATATTGAGCTTGGGACTTTATAATAAAACAACTGACATGCTCCCTTTGTTATCAGAACGAGATATCCCAGCAAACCGTGCAACTCAAGGACCTTCGTGCCAGCTTGGAAACTCAACAAGCAGAGACCACCAAGGCCAAGGATGAATTAAGAACTGCCTTGGCTGCTATGGAACAGCTGAAGGAGGGATCTGGCGTCCGAAGCGGGCCAAATGGGACACCGAAAAAGCCGGTTTGACAAAAGCAGGCGTAAGACGCTGAATCAGCTCTTAAACCGTGATCAAGAGCTTACCAGACTCAAGCGCCAAGTGCATGCCATGACCTCTGCCATCTTTGGTAAGAAAATTCATCGACTATACACCTTTAATATTGCCGCGGTTTAACTTGAGCTGTCTCGAACACAGTGCGAGCAAACGTATTGCTCATCACGGGCTCGGCGTGCGGAAGAAGCTCAAGGCCTCTTACACCCTGATCGAACAGCTGTATACCGGCGCCCAGCGAGTCATATGTGCCACATCGTACGACAACACGGCTCCGTCCTTGATCAAAGATACACTGGACCGGCTGTCTATGATTCCGGCGCAGCTTGAAGAGTTGAAACGGTCCATGACGGCTGGCACTCTCATCGGCTCGACTCGCCGCCAAGGCGTGGATAGCAGACCTTGATCCGGCCGACATAGCCAAAGGGTTTCCCCAGCGCTCAAGAAAAGCGGTGAAGCCTTTGATAATGACGCTCAAACGAGTAACAAAGGAGATGCGTCCATTGGCGAAGTCAACTGCAGCGAAGCCAACTGGCGTTTACCGCTCTTTTTTATGACGCAAACAACAAGCGGGTGGAGTTTGTCATCCCGGAAGTGCAGAGCCTTGTTCCTCCAATCCGTAAGCACACTTATGCCCTCGACGTTGATCCGGCTGAGCTTATAAGTGAAGAGGCATCTTCGTGCCTTAACCGGATTGACTGGTCTACCAATGACTTCCGGCTTTGGGTGATGAAGAGGAAGAAAGGCGAACCGGCGCCAAACGCCTCTTCCTCACGTCAACCCGGCGAGGAAGCTTAATCCGTCGAGCCGGGTGATGCATCAGAAGCTGCTGGCCATAACGCCATGCGAACCATTGGGCCTTGGAAGGCTTTGTAATAGAATAGCTAGCACTTTGTTCTTGAACATGCCTTTATGCCCTCCGTCTGTATCCTTTGCATGGTGGTACTAATACTTTGTATTGATGAACCGTCAACTTATTTCACCTGCAATCACAAATTCTTTAAACCGCCCGAGGCGGCTTGTGTCGCCAGTATGCTTATGACGCCTATATATGTATATAAGAAAATATTGAGGTATATGATCCAAACTTTGTGATACAAAAATACACCTTGGCGTCGGGCATGCGCTTAGCTTAACCAAACTTGAGGCGGAGGTTGTATAAACCCTTACCGTCAAAGGAAAAACACTTCTGCGTGTATAATACCGGGCCATCATGGTAAACCGTGGTTTCCGGGTCATGACAAGCCCCTGTTACTCCATAATAGGACGCCTAACAGAAAAAATCAAACCGGAAAAAATCGCCGGATTAAGAAGGCAAACAAAAGTCAAAGAACCGAGATGCAAACCATATGGAAGCAAAGGCAATGATAAAAACCGTTTTGTAAGAAGAGGCTTTGTTGAGCTGATCGAGATGGTGTTACCATGGTCGGACAGACCAAGCTCCCTATAAGGTGTAGCGATGGTTCAAGTCAGCCAGTCCCCAACTGAAATCGTGGCATTATGCCGATCAAGTGGCATTGCAATGGTTCGGGTTCACCATGCCCCTAAGTGATTCTATGGCCTTAGGGTCGACCAAGAGGCGTGATCGTTCAGACGTGACCATGTCCCTCAAGTGATCTGGTGGCTTCGCCCGTCAAAAGGTGTTGCATTGGTTCGACACGACCAAGCCCCAAGTGACGTAAAACTTCGAAAAGCAAGACCGAAGGTTAAACCGAGGCCGCTTCCGACAACATCTCCATGTACCCAAACCGGACTTTTACGTAAGCGGATACCCCGCTTTAGCCGAGGATCCGGTTTATTGCTTTATTCATAATATATACATTGTCTTAATATGTACATAAGTGGGGCCGATGGCTCGTGTATAATAAGGTCAAGATGAGCTATATTCCACGGCTGTTGGTCTCCTCTTCGATGTGCGTGAGTCTTTTCGCCTCGAACATCAATCGATAGTATGATCCGTTGTGCAGATTCTTGCTGACCACAAAGGGCCCTTCCCAAGGTGGGGATAGCTTGTGCATATCTGTCTGGGTCTTGAATGAGCCAAGGACCAAGTCTCCTTCTACGAAAGGTTCTGGTTTTTAACTCACCGATCGTGATACCGGACGAAGATCCTGGCGGTAAATCGCCCGAACGAGCAGCCGCCATATCTCGCTCTTCATCCAGTCGATCCAAAGCGTCCTGCCGTGCTGCCTCGCTATCCGCCTCAACATAAGCTGTCACACGAGGTGAGTCATGACGGATATCGCTGGGAAGGACCGCCTCCGCTCCATAGACCATAAAGAACGGTGTATATCCAGTGGATCTGTTAGGGTAGTGTTGATACTCCATATCACGGATGGTAGCTCTTCTACCCAACAACCCGGCGTCCTCAGAAGGGACCATAAGCCGGGGCTTGATACCTCTCAAGATCTCCTGATTAGCCCGTTCTGCTTGACCATTGGACTACGGGTGGGCCACTGAGGAAACATCAAGCTGGATGTGCTCACGCTCACAAAACTCCTTCATGGCACCTTTAGACAAATTGGTGCCATTATCCGTGATAATCTTGTGTGGAAATCCAAACCGAAGATCACCCTTTTCATGAACTGAACCGCCGCGGGTCAGATCACACTTGCTAACGAGGCTCGACCTCGACCCACTTTGTAAATTTGTCAACTGCGACCAGCAAGTGCGTTTCTTGTCCTTGGACCTTTTAAAAGGTCCCACCATGTCCAGCCCCCAAGTCGCAAACGGCCAAGTGATTGGAATCATCCTCAATTCACTGAGCCGGTATAAAGACGTCTTCAGAAAACTTCGGCAACCATCACATCGCTTGACCAGATCCTCCGCATCAGCATGGGCAGTCAACCAATAAAAACCATGACGGAACGCTTTGGCCACCAAAGATTTTGAACCAGCGTGGTGACCACAGTCCCCTTCATGGATCTCTCGCAATATCTCACACCCTTCCTCCGGGGACACACAACTGAACGCCTCTGTCACCTTTGCAATGATGCAACTCACCATTAATAATGGTCATAGATTTAGACCGCCCGAACTATCTGTCAAGACCGCGTCTCATCCACGGTAACTCGCCCGGTTAGGTATGCCAAATAAGGGAGCGCCCAATCCGAATGACATGCAAGGCTGCCACCAACCGAGCCTCCGGATCAGAATAGCCAAATCTACTTCATTAGGAAGCTTGATCGACGGATTGTGCAAAGACATCAAGGAAGACATTAGGCGGGACGGTTTCTGGCCGAGAACCCAAATGGCTTAAGGCATCCGCTGCTTCGTTCTTCCGACGATCCACATGGTCCACTGATATCCTTTAAAATGACCTGCAACAAGATCCACCTCCCGACGGTATGCAGCCATGAGCGGATCTTTGGAATCCAAGTACCGATACTTGCCGGGCCACCAAGTCCGAGTCACCAAAGCATTTAACCCGGCTGAGATTCATCTCCTTAGCCATCCGGAGACCATGGAGCAAAGCTTCATACTTAGCTGCATTGTTAGTACAAGGGAACATTAAGCGGAGAACGTAACAGAACTTGTCACCTCGCGGGGAAGTTAACACGACTCCAGCCCAGAGCCCTCCAGGTTACTGGACCCGTCAAAGTGGATGGTCCAATAGGTATGATCCGGCTTTTCTTCGCACTTGCAACTCCGTCCAATCATTAATGAAATCGACAAGTGCACGAGATTTTTGCCGTCCGAGGCACATATCTTAAACCGTGCGGCCCAAGCTCTATAGCCCACTTAGCAATCCGGCCAGTCGCGTCCCGGTTCTGTATGATATCGCCCAAGGGAGCTGAACTGACCATCGTGATGGGATGCCCTTGAAAATATTGCTTCAGCTTCCGGCTTGCCATAAAAACGCCATATACCGGTTTACGCCGCCAATGCGGATATCTTCGTTTCGACTCAATGAGCACCTCATCGATGTAGTAAACCGCCGTTGAACCGGATACTCCTTCCATTCCTCCTTTCGTTCCACCACAATGGCTACACTCACTGCCCTGGCATTAGCAGCAACATACAACAGGAGCGGCTCCTTGTCAATGGGAGCGGCGAGAACAGGCGGGTTGGCCAACTGCCGCTTTAAGTCCTCCAATGCGTCATCAGCGGCTGAACTCCAGACGAACTGATCCGTTTTCTTCAGCATCTGGTACAAAGGAATGGCCTTCTCTCCTAGGCGGCTGATAAACCCGGCTTAGCGCGACAATCCGGCCTGCCAAACGTTGGACATCATTGATACACTTAGGCTTAGCCAGGGAAGTGATAGCTGTAATCTTCTCCGGATTAGCTTCAATCCCCCTGTTGGAGACAAGGAAACCCAATAACTTGCCTGCCGGAAATAATTAAAACACACTTGGCGGGTTAAGCATCATCTTGTACACCGCAAGTTGTCAAAGGTTTCTCTCAAATCCTCAATCGGTGTTTCCTTCTCTCTTGACTTAACCACAATATCATCCACATAAGCATGCACATTACGGCCGATCTGTTTATGCAAGCAATTACGCACACAACGTTGATAAGTTGCTTGGCGCTCTTGAGCCCAAAAGGCATGGATACATAGCGAGCGCTCCAAAAGGGGTGATAAACGCCGTCTTCTCCTGGTCCTGAACCGCCATCTTAATCTGATGATATCCGGAATATGCATCCAAAAAACTCACACGCTCACAACCCGCCGTAGCATCAATAATCTGATCAATACGGGGGAGGGCAAAAGGATCTGTTGGACAAGCCTTGTTAAGATCTGTATAATCAACACACATGCGCCAAGTGCCATTCTTTTTAAGGACCAACACCGGATTAGCGAGCCACTCACGGATGGAAAACTTCAACGATAAACCCTGCCGCTAAAGCACAGCAACCTCCTCTCCAATGGCCTTGCGCCTCTCCTCGTTAAACCGGTGAAGAAAGCGCTTTACGGTCTGTACTTGGGATCAACATTAAGAGTGTGCTCAATGAGTTCCCTCGGTACACACAGCATGTCGGAAGGTTTCCATGCGAAGATGTCCCGATTCTCACGGATGAACTCGATGGCGCGCTTTCCTATTTAGGATCCAAGTTAGCACCGATGGTGAAGCTGTTTGGACGAATCGCCGCACAAAATCAACAAGCTTAGTCTCGGCCGCCGACTTAAACTTCAAATCCGGCTCGTGCTCAGAAGTTGGCTTCTTCATCGGGGTCATATCTGCCGGATCAACATTGTCTTTATAGTATTTTAACTCTTCGGTGGCACAAACTGACTACGTGCATAAGCCGCATCACCTTCCTCGCATTCCAACGCAATCCGGGCGGCTCCGTGAACCGTTATCGTCCCTTTGTAACCCGGCATTTTCAGCTGCAAATAAACATAACAAGGCCGTGCCATAAACTTAGCATAAGCCGGCCGTCCAAGCGAGGTGTGGTAAGGGCTTTGGATTTTCACCACCTCGAACGTCAACGTTTCCGATCTGAGTCATGTTCATCTCCAAAGACCACTTCGAGCTATCTTACCGATTGGGTATGCTGACTTGCCGGGCACCACGCCGTGAAACCTTTATCTTTGGGCGGCTGAGATGCTTATCCGTCAACCCCATACGTCGGAAGGTCTCGTAATACGGGATGTTGATGCTGCTCCCTCCATCCATGAGTACTTTGGTAAACTTGTATCCTCCCACACGAGGTGCCACCACTAGGGCTAGCTGACCTGGATTGTAAACCGGGGAGGATGATCCTCTCTGCTCCATACGATAGGCTGCTCGACCGGCGCAGTGTAATGCGCGCAGCAGTTCAACAACACCGACCGCCCGCTTCAAGTTTTCATTCTCGTTTGTCTAAGCTGGTGGTAAAGGCGTGGTACCGTCCACCATTCAACTGCTTTGGTTCACTTTTGGTAACTTGGATCTAGCTGTTGTTGATTGTAACCCCTTGGTTTTGATTGTTCCGGTTACTCGATTGCTTTGCCGCCCGGATTACCACGAACCACTGGACGAATTTCCTCCGCCCGTAACCGGGCGGACCACGAACCGCCGCCGGGCCCTTGATCATACCGGAAAGTGTATTTGAACTCCTGCATAATATAACAATCCTTCCAAAGGTGGTTCGCCGGTGCCTCCTTCGTCCCATGCTTCGGACAAGGTTGATTTAATAGGTGATTCAGACGATCCGGATTGTGACCTTGCGCACCGCCCCGGTTTGATTGCTTACCCTTGCGCTGACCCTTGTCCTGTCTTGTTGGTGTTAGCTCTGGCCCGTGTTACCGCTTATGCGTTCGTTTGTTTCCTCCATTACATCGGTGATCCTGCTGGCCTCGAGTTGCTATTCTGTTTTCCTATTCCGTCATACTCCCCGGACTGGGATCCTTGGTACTATCAGAGTCAGCATACTTTACCAAAACGCCCATGAGAGTGCCCATGTCATTGCAGAAACGCTTCATGCGGCCCAGCTTCAACTTTAACGGTTCGAACCGGCAATTGGCCGCCAAGGTTAAGATCGCGGAATCAGGGTTGATCCGGTCTGAAGAATGTAGAACTTCCGAACGCTGGCGCACTCCAATGGGTTGTGGATTCTCCCTCGCCCTAGACACAAGCCGCCAAATCCACCACCACGTACATGGGCTGTTTGCGGTGTCTTTGAAATTTTGAATGAACCGGTCCGCGAATCGTGTCCATGAACTGATCGAGTTAGGCGGCAAGTTCTTCAACCAACTACGGGCGTACCTTCCAACATCATGGTGAAATACTTCGCTGCGCAGCTTCATCCACATCCGGCATCTCCATGGCCATCTCATAGCTTTCTATCCACGCTCGAGCCAAATCGGCGGTATAATTGGGCACCTTGCGTGGCCCTTTGAGAATCCTTGAGCAAGCGTGACATTGCGTAAAGTGGGGGCGAGGCAAAGGCACCCCAAAGAGCCGGGCGTGACCCCGGTTCAAAGGCGGTCGGCGAACCGTGCGAGTTGAGGATCCTCATGTTGTCTTCGACTCGGCCTCCTGCGTGCCACTGGCCGGTCCACCACCACTTGAGCGTCTCCGCGGCCACCCGCCGGTTATCGCCACGAGGCGGACCAGCGCTGCGCATTGCTTGACACGGCCAGTTCATCTGCGCCGGCTATAACTCCGGCTCGGGCGGGGGGTGGAGTGGATCCGATCTCGACTGTATGAATATGCTTCTTGCTGAGCCAGGGCCGTCCTGAGGAGCTCTTTGGCCCGGCGTGTTTCTACCGCCTGCGGTGAATCGCCCTCGATCGGAATCGCCTCCAACCGTGCCGCGGCCGCAACAAGGTTATCCATCGGGTTGGAGTAGTGACCGGGAGGTGTCTGCCGCGATGCAGGGCGCACCGGCATGACGGCGACGCAGATCTATCACCTGCACGGGGCTGAACCGGCGCGCCCGTCCCAGGTGCTTCCGGCCGGTTCAATACCGGCGGCGGATTACTGGTTCCTGCCCCTGGGGTATTGAAGAGGTCTCTCCCCTCGAAAATCGAAGGCAAGCGAGATCTGTACTTTCTTTTCATGACTTCATGCGACACGTTCTGATCCAGCATGAGCCTATAAGCTCACAAGCATCCAAAGCGGCCCGTTCCGCGCCATCCTTATGTCCGCGGCTGCGGATCCGCTTTAGCCGCAGCGATTTGTTCCTTCACCTTTGCGATCTCTGCGTTATGCGAGTCTTGATCCGCCGGATCAGCCTACGCCATAAGCACAGCCAATGCATCGAATAACTCGATAAAACTGAGCGGCGGGCGACAGGCCTCCTTCCCGGCTGCCATCACATTTGTTGAACCCGGCGACTAGGGGCGCCCATGGTCGAAGAGTGAAGCGCCCGCTATGCATCGCCATGAAGATTCCAACCCGGTGGGGTAGATCAAAGGGGTCCGGAGTACTCTCACCGTCGGAACAACCCCCGATCTGGCCATCTTGCAGTTGGTACAGAGACTCAGTTTCCCCGGTCGACGACTCGTCATCAGAGTAGACAACGGTTTCGCCACCAGATGCTGATCCGCCCTCATAGTCTCCTCCGTGGATGACTCCTCTGAAGGCACGCTGACCGCCCGGTTTGGCGGTAGTTCTTCTTCGACGGCTGAGCCGTCTCGATGAGGTCGGTGCGAGATGTCTGGACCAGGCCACAGCTCGCCGATCTTGCCGATGAACACGTGTATGCCACCAAAGGGGACCCGGTACCCGTACTCAATCGAGCGGCCTCGGGGCCCAGCACCGCATCATCGATGTAGAGCTTGCATGACGACTCTTAGTCATCCGCCCACAGCATAGCCTTCGAGTCGCCAGAACTTGCCCTCTAAGATCATCAAACCATCGTGCGATAGCCCCACGGTGGCGCCAACTGTCGTGGGAATTGTCACGGCAGATGTCCTCATGAAAGGACTTGGTCGTAGAGCCATCGTCTGCGGGTTAACCTAGAGGGTTAAAAGCGGACACAAAGACACGGAGTTTATACTAGTTCGGCCCCTTCGATGAAGGTAAAAGCCTACGTCTAGTTGTGATGGGATTGATGTGATTTGGCGCCTAGGGAGCAATAAGCTTCGCCTTAGCCTCGAATTCTCTGTCTTTAACCCGCCACTGGTCGTCCCTTATATACATGGGTTGGCCTTGCCCGGTATCTGAAGTCCCGATCCGGCTCATACAAGTGTCCAGCTCGGTCTCTTCTCTCCTATCTTACAACTCAAGTTACAAGACTAAGGCGGTTTACATGAATGGATCCTAATCCGCCTCCGGGCTTTGGGCCTCCTTCGTGGGCCCGGGTCATGGATGAGGGTAACCCGGCCCCTTCAGGGCGGTTTACACTTAGCAGTTATATCCCCAACAGGTTGGGTTAGATGTTACTGTCATGTTCAATCTGGGTTTTGTCTAAAAATTTGATGAACAATTCATCCTTGGGCTTTTTGTACCATTTGTATGCTTGAGTTGCATGTTGTTGCCCTCGTAGTCCCCTCCACCTGCCACTACACTGCCGCACCTTCCACGGCTGCTGTTCGTCCCCGTCCGAGGCCTCACCGTCATTCTACGCCTTGGTTCGCTCGCTGTGCCCGCCGCCATCTGGCGTTGTCAACATGGTCAACAACCAAGAGGAATCAGGAGATGATTTGTCGTGGAGAGGTGACAAGAGGGACCCACCAGGGTCATTGCATTTTGCAAGCAGGTGCCTCGTTATTACAAGCCAAAAAATACTTCCTCCTAATTGTTTGACAACTAGGTCCCATGCCATTGTCAATGTAGTCAATAAATGAGAAAATTACACAACGAGCAGATAACACCAGGGACCCAAAGAGCTCGCCTAGCTTGTTTTTTAGTTTGGAGACGGAGCTCAATCACACATTGTTGAGGGCTGTGGCCCGTCTAGCCCGCGCTTACACTTTTATTAAGCACATGACGAGCCCAGTTGATATATTTTTTCTTTCTGAAATTGGCAAGCCCAATTCTTTTTTTGGTGAATACCAAAACCGAGGCCTACTTGCTTTTCTCAGCCCTGCTGGGCTGCAAATCTTTCAAGACGAGGAGGGATGTAAGTAGTAAGAAATGGGCTTCCCCAGAAAATGGGCTATAAGTTGTAAGAAATGGGCTGTAAATTTTTTAAACCAAAGCCAACCCGCAATTGCATTAAAATATCATTTTTTCAGGATTTCTCTACTCTCTACTCTTATCCATACCTACTAATAAAGGGGCTATTGCTTCTTCCCCCAAAATTTCCGTCCGTCTGTGGAAAAGTTTGGTCCATCCGTCGTTATAATTTTTTTCATACATGAGATCTTTCGGCAGCATGGGCCTCAGCACAATCACATGGTGGCCTAGGCAGTCTGGGGGAGGACCGGAGGAGCCAAAAATTGAGTGCTTTCGGACTCGAACCCCTGACCTTCTGGTCACATCTAGAGGACGCCACCATCCGACCAAGGGATCCTTTTGTTATAGATTATCTCACATCGCTTCCTTACACAAAATCTGATTGATTTATATACATCTACCAATTAATACCAATAAGCCGCTTAGAGAATCGGAAAGGAGTGGATCTATCGGGAGTAAATTATGGAGTTTGTAGAGAGGGACTAATTAAGCGAGCGAGAGAGGAGCACCGATTAATAAATCGGTGCATGCATGCAGGATTAACGGGGGAGATTGAGGCAGGTCGATTAATGAGAGAGATCATCCAAGCTAGAATAACGGGAGAGAGAATTAAGGAAGGTCAAATTAATGAGAGAGACGAATAACAAATCCGCACATGCATGCAAGATTAATGGGATATAAAGGATCCCTGGATGATGTGGTACAATTGAGAAAGACCTGACTAATTTAATCGCTGGAAAAAAGGCAGGCCGTGTCATCCACAAGCCTCCATGAACCCAGGTCCAAATTGTGCCATGTTTAGAAATTTCCTCAAGAAAGGTCCGTGACTTTGTGCCTTTTTTTGGTTTTGAGTAAGAAACATTGTTGGCGACTAATTAGTACCACCTCGCCTCTTTCAATTAAATCCCACCAATTTATATAGGCCTATGAGTTGTACGATCAACAAGGACCCTCATTGTTGTGGCTGTATGATACAAGAAAATAGAGGCTAAAGGAAAGTTGTGGTTATGTGACACAAGAAAATAGAGGTGAAAGGATCGAGAAGAGGTGTCTAAAGGGGGGGGGGGGGGTGATTAGACACTAAGTACCAAAAGTTGCAGTTTTTAACTTCTTTAAGTTCAAGTGGAGTTTTGGCACAAGTTTAACAATCACAATACATTACACGCAAGAATGCAAAGAGTATATGAGCAGCGGAAAGTAAAGCATGCAACTTGCAAGAATGTAAAGGGATGGGATTGGAGAATTCAAACGCAATTGGAGACGCGGATGTTTTTGTCGTGGTTCCGATAGGTGGTGCTAGCGTACATCCACATTGATGGAGACTTCAACCCACAAAGTGTAATGGTTGCGCGAGTCCACGGAGGGCTCCATCCACGAAGGGTCCACGAAGAAGCAACCTTGTCTATCCCACCATGGCCGTCGCCCACGAAGGACTTGCCTCACTAGGGTAGATCTTCACGAAGTAGGCGATCTACTTGCCCTTACAAACTTATTGGTTCAACTCCACAATCTTGTTGGAGGCTCCCAAGTGACACCTAGCCAATCTAGGAGACACCACTCTCCAAGAAGTAACAAATGGTGTGTTGATGATGAACTCCTTGCTCTTGTGCTTCAAATGATAGTCTCCCCAACACTCAACTCTCTCTCACAAGATTTGGATTTTGTGGAAAGAAGATTTGAGTGGAAAGCAACTTGGAGAAGGCTAGAGATCAAGATTCATATGGTAGGAATGGAATATCTTGACCTCAACACAAGTGTAGGTGGTTCTCTCTCAAAAAATGTAAGTTGGAAGTGTAGGTTCGTTCTGATGGCTCTCTCCACGAATGAAGAGTGGGTGGAGGGGTATATATCCTCCACACAAAATCTAACCGTTACACACAACTTGCCAATCTCGGTGGGACCGAATTGAGAAACTCGGTCAGACCGGTTCAGCAAATCTAGTGACCGTTAGGATTTTCGGTGGGACCGACATGCAACTCGGTAGGACTGATATGGTTAGGGTTAGGGTATAACGTAATCTCGGTGAGACTGATTACACAAACTCGGTGATACCGATTTTGGTAATAAGCTAACCAGAGAGTTGGTCAGGTAAACTCGGTGGGACCGATTCGCTCATCTCGGTTGGACCGAAATGTTACGAACAGGAACAGAGAGTTTGCATTGTAATCTCGGTAGTACCGATTACTCAAACTCGGTGAGACCGACTTTGGTAATGGACATACACAGAGAGATTACAATCCCATCTCGGTGAGACCGAGATCCCTATCGGTGAGACCGATTTGCCTAGGGTTTGTGGCGTGGCTAAGACATCTGAACTTCGGTGGCGCCGGATAGAAAAAATCGGTAGGGCCGAGTTAGACTTTTGGTCTAGGACATATGTGGATGTGAGAAAGTAGTTGAGGGCTTTGGAGCATATCACTAAGCACTTTTGAGCAAGTAAGCCATTAAGCAACACCTCATCCCCTCTTGATAGTATTGGCTTTTCCTATAGATTCAATGTGATCTTGGATCACTAAAATATATAATGTAGAGTCTTGTGCTTGAAGCTTGAGCCAATCCTTTGTCCTTATCATCTTGAAGGGGATCCACATCCTTTAGTCGATGCCACTTCATTGTTGAACTTATCTGAAACATACTAGGTAAAAGTGTTAGTCCAACAAGAGATATGTTGACATTAATTACCAAAACCACCCAGGGAGCACTTGTGCTTTCAATCTCCCCCTTTTTTGTAATTTATGACAACATACATCAAAGCTTTAGATAAAGATATAGAGAATAGCAAGTAAAGCTTTGGAAAGACATGTAACAAGCATAGGCTCCCCCTACATGTATGCAATCATGTGAATATGGAATATAGAAGCATGTGAGAGCATAACCATGACAGAGTAGGCAATGTGTTACATGTATCTCGGCTATATGCATCAGAGCAAAAGATGTGAATGTGGGAAATGTACCTTCATGCTCATGAGTCCTTCTTGCAAATAGTATGTGCATTAGCAAGAATTCCTCATACACATGATTGTGATGCATATACTTACCTTGTGGTCTTGAGTTGGCTTAGGATGGAATGAACCTGTGAAAATAATGTTAGATAACACAGATGCACTTACTAGCCGGAACAAACAGAAAGAACCATAAGAGTACCAAGACTAGGATGACATGTAGAGAGAACCATAAGAACCAGAAAGAACCATAAGGTATAGATGTGCAATGAATTTAAAGGATTTCTATCCCTTAGCTGTTTTGCTCCCCCTAAAGCTATCATGGGATACTAGGAGAAGATAGGGAACAGTAAATCAGAGCTCAAAGAAACAAATGAACAGAGCTGATGCAAATAAGCACATATGAACATGTCTTTCCCCTCAAAAGACATGTAGCATCTCTCCTCTTGAACACCAAGCATCTGGGATCCTTGAAGATTACTCTCTCCTTGAGTATTCTCACCCCCTAGAGATATGATTAAGCTTTGATGTGATCTCTCTCTCCCCCTTTGACATCAATTTCCAAGAAGGGTCTTCTGGAATTTTTCGTGAATGGGTTTGGTCCTTGAGTCACATCACAAAGCACTAAGGTAAATGTGATGCTTGTAGAGGACAAGATTCATTGACTGGAGCTGGATTAAGAAGAATGCAGAAGCAAGTGGCAAAATGTCTTTCCTGCTATGAAATCGGTGACTCCGAGTTTTATGCTTCGGTTGCACCGAAAGGATTTGGTTGAACCGAAAACAATAGACCGGTGTGACCGAGTTCATCATAGAGAAAACATTTGTCACCTCAGCTCACTAGACAAGTAAGATCTCACAAGGATTTGCAAGGAATTAACTGAAAGATTTGCAATGAATTGGATGCAGGGAATGCAGAACAAATAGAAAATAAAGGAAAAGAAATCTAGATGAAGTTTTTTTGGAAAGGGGAAACAAATATGCATGAGACAAATGCAAGAGCACAGAAAGGAACACAAGAAAACTTCATCTAGAGATGGTCGGCGACAAAGTCACCTATGTTAGAGTATATTGACTTAGGAGTCAAGTGAGATCACCTGATCATAGGTCATACTCATCGTTTAAGATCAAAATGGGGTTACCATTTTTCTTTTAAGCATCTTGATGTATTCACATATTTTCGAGTTGCTTTTACTCATGACTTGGAATAAAGCTTCTCTAAGATGGAATAACATACCTTGGGTGGTGGTGTTGATCGTGATCATGTAGTTGAACTTATGTGGGTTGCTCAAAGTTGAGGTAGCTCATCAAGAGTTGGGAGCACCACTTGGAATTTGAGTTCATCTACCTACATGGGTTAGTTTTTGCAAGGAAGAGCACTTGTGTATCCAAAATGACAATCATGAAGTTCAATAATAAATTTGTCAAAGGATATGTTTGAATGGTTCCATGCTTCCTTGTCTTCAACCACCGTTGTGTAGAGACTTGGTGATGTAGAGATTGCTCAAGATGTGAGTGAGTTGCAATATCATAGACTTAGATTCATCCAAGTACCTACAAGGGTTAGATAACATGCAAGGTGAAAATATATCCAAGACATAAGATAGTCATTGTAAGAGAAATATCAAGGATTAGTCATAGGCTCATGCCTTGCATGAATCCAATGGAGTTCCTACTCCAAGTTTGAAGCATCAATGATGCTCAATTCACCTCTTAACCTGCAAAACACTTTCTCATCAAGTGGTTTAGTGAAAATATCCGCTAATTGCTTTTCTATGTAACATGCTTAAGATTAATGTCCCCTTTGGCAACATGATCTCAAATGAAATGATGACGAACTTCAATATGCTTAGTTCGAGAGTGTTGCACGGGATTGTGAGCAATCTTGATAGCACTTTCATTGTCAAAAAGTAATGGAACATGTTTCACATATATCCTATAATCTTTAAGAGTTTGGGTCATCCAAAGTAATTGAGCACAACATGAACCAGCGGCAATGTATTCCGCTTCGGCGGTGGATAAGGATACCGAGTTTTGTTTCTTGGAAGACCAAGATACAATAGATATACCAAGAAATTGACAAGTACCCAAAGTGGACTTTCTATCAACCTTGTCACCGGCATAATCCGAGTCGGAGTAGCCAACAAGATCGAAAGAGGCCCTCTTTGGATACCAAATGCCTAAGTCTGGTGTATGGATTAAGTATCTCACTATCCTTTTCACGGCCTTAAGATGACATTCTTTAGGAGCATCTTGATATCGTGCACACATGCACACACTTAGCATGATATCGAGACGTGAAGCACATAGATATAACAATGAACCAATCATAGAGCGATAAACTTTTTGATCGACCGGTTCACCATCTTTGGTCAAATCAAGATGTCCACTAGTAGGCATGGGTGTAGTCATACCTTTGCATTCTTACATATTGAACTTCTTGAATAAGTCCTTGGTGTACTTCGTTTGAGAGACAAAGGTACCTTCCTTAGTTTGCTTGATTTGCAAACCAAGAAAGAATTTGAGTTCACTCTTCATAGACATCTCAAACTTCTCCGACATTAGCTTCCCAAACTTTTCACTAAAATGAGGGTTAGTAGAACCAAATATAATATAAATCGACATAAATTTGGCATACAAATAGTTCTCCATTGACCCTTTTAGTAAAAAGAGTAGAATCTATTTTTCCAATTTCAAAGCCTTTTTCAATAAGGAACTTGGTCAAACATTTATACCACGTTCTAGGAGCTTGTTTAAGACCATAAAGGGCTTTGTGAAGTTTGTAAACATGATTAGGTTTCTTAGGATTAACAAAGCCGGGAGGTTGCTTAACATAAACTTCCTCCTCTATTTCACCATTTAGTAAAGCACTTTTTAATGTCCATTTGGTACAAGGTGATATCATGGTGATTAGCATAGGCAAGTAAGATGCGAATGGACTCCAAGTCTAGCAACGGGAGCATAAGTCTCACCATAGTCCATACCTTCGACTGTGTGTGTAGCCTTGGGCGATGAGACGTGCTTTTGTGCGTAACTACTTGTCCATCTTCATCTTGCTTGTTGCGAAACACCCATTTGGTACCGATGATGTTATGGTTGCTGTCGGGCTTCTCAACCAATGTCCAAACTTGATTCCTCTCAAAGTTGTGTAGCTCTTCATGCATAGCATTTATCCAGTCCGGATCTTCCAATGCTTATTCAACCTTCATAGGTTCAATGCTAGAGATGAATGAATAGTGTTCACAAAAGTTAGCTAAACGAGTTTTTGAGCGAGTGATTCTCCCAGTTTGGATATCATTGTAGATTTGCTCGAAGGGATGGTCTTTTGCAATTCTTGCTCGAACTCGTGAAAGCTTTTGCCTGGGTCTTGGTTGAACATCTTCATCTTGTTCTTCTTCTTGGCCTTGTTCATTGTTGGCGTTGTCGTTCTCTTGTCGTGGTGGAGAAGGAGGTTGTTGACGTTCATCTTGGTGCACTTCCTCGTTTCTTCATCTTGGTGTGTCCCACTTGTGTATGCTTCCGTATCAACTCTTGGTTCATCTTGTCGTGAGGTAGAAGCTTCCACTTGGACGGACGAGGTACTCTCCTTCACCTCCGTTGGACGAATCTTGCCAATAGACAAGTCTTGGATCGCTTCCGAGGGGTCTTTGTCTCCTACATCAATTAGCAATTGCTCTACTTGCGAGCCGTTAGATTCATCAAACTTCACATCTACCGCTTTCTTCAACCTTTCGAGTGAAATTGTTGTAGACACGGTATGTGTGAGAGTTTGAGCCATAACCAAGTAGGAAACCTTCATGAGACTTAGGAGCAAATTTAGAACGACGATGCTTATCAAGAATGTAGCACTTTGAGCCGAATACTTGAAAGTATCCAACTTGGGTTTTGTTACCGGCGAGAAGCTCGTATGCCGTCTTGCCGAGTAGCTTGTGAAGATACAATCGATTTGTTGCATGACAAGCTGTCTCAACCGCTTCCGCCCAAAAATGCTTCGGCGTCTTGTACTCATCAAGCATCGTTCTCGCCATTTCGATGAGCGTCCGGTTCTTCCTCTCAACAAATCCATTTTGTTGAGGTGTGTACGTAGCCGAGAACTCATGTGAAATACCTTATTCATCAAGAAAGGTATCCACATTTGCATTCTTGAACTCCGTTCCGTTGTCGCTTCGAACCTTCTTGATCTTTACTTCAAATTGATTTTGGGCCTTCCTAGCGAAGTTCTTGAAGATCTTTTGAACCTGCGATTTATCATCGAGAAAGAACACCCACGTAAATCTTGAAAAATCATCAATATAACTAGACCAAAAGAATTTCCACCGAGACTTTTGTAGGAGTTGGGACCAAAAAGATCCATGTGAAGTAGCTCGAGTGGCCTCCTTGTGGTCATTATGTTCTTCACGAGATGCTTTCCTCCAACCTGTTTACCTGCTTGTCAAGCGCTGCAAAGTCTATCCTTATCAAATATGACATCGTTAACGCCAAGGATATGATTTCCTTTAATAAGCTTGTCAAGGTTTCGCATGCCAACATGACCTAATCATCTATGCCATAACAAACCTTTAGAGGATTTAGCAATAAAGCAAGTTCTTGGTTGAGCCTTTTTAGTGAAATCAACAATGTATAGATCACCTCTACGTACACCGGTAAAGACCATTTTATGATTATCTCTACGAAACACTTGGCAATCCACTTCAGTAAATAGGACATTGAAACCGAAATCAGCAAGTCTAGATACTGAAAGTAAGTTGTAGCCAAGAGATTCAACGAGCATGACATTTTGAATGGAGCTATCATGTGATATGGCCACCTTACCGAGGCCAACCACCTTACCCTTTGAGTTATCACCGAAAGTGACATACTTTTGAGGACCATCGTTTTCAGCAAGCTCACGAAACATATCTTTATCTCCGGTCATGTGATCGGTACACCCACTATCAAGAACCCATTCCTTTCCTCCTGCCATATATCCCCAAAGATTTGCCATAAGACCAAAGTGTCTCATTTCATCATCAAGATCAAAGTCACCATCACCATCCTCATCATAGTATCCATGTTCAACATCGTCAAGTGGTGGATCAAATCCTAGAGAGGGTGATTCGTTAAAGTGAGTTTGACAATGATCTTCTTTATGAATTTTAATAGCTTCGGAAACAATATCACTAATAATTCCAACATCTCCTTTGGCACGCATAAGATTTGTAAGCTCAAATAGACAATCACCAAACATAGGATCATTGGAATTCATCTTACTCAAGGCAATAGACTTATGGAGAATTTCATCTAAAATTTTCAAGGAATAGTTTGGAAAACTTCCTCAAGAAATTTCCATATGGTGTAGGCACACTTAAGAGTAGGCAAACATCCAATCAAGTTTCTAGGCAAGCCTCTAGTGATAAGTTCAACAGTTCTAAGATTGCGAATCATCTCAATTGACTCATCAAGGGTAGGATGCATAGGATCAACATGAGGTGCACAAGGGCTAGCAATGTACTTGTTCAAATAATATTCATTGAAAATCACAAGCATCTCATTTTTCCACTCATGAAAGTACTCTCCATCAAGTATAGGTACTCTATGTCTAAGACTCCCAATAGTAGACTCATCCATCTTCCTCTAATGGTGTTTAAACCAAAGAAATGGAGACCAAAGCTCTGATACCAATTGAAAGGATCGAGAAGAGGTGTCTAAAGGGGGGTGATTAGACACTAAGTACCAAAAGTTGCAGCTTTTAACTTCTTTAAGTTCAAGTGGAGTTTCGGCACAAGTTTAACAATCACAATACATAACACTCAAGCATGCAAAGAGTATATGAGCAGCGGAAAGTAAAGCATGCAACTTGCAAGAATGTAAAGGGATGGGATTGGAGAATTCAAATGCAATTGGAGACACGGATGTTTTTGTCGTGGTTCCCATAGGTGGTGCTATCGTACATCCACGTTGATGGAGACTTCAACCCACGAAGGGTAACGGTTGCGCGAGTCCACGGAGGGCTCCACCCACGAAGGGTCCACGAAGAAGCAACCTTATCTATCCCACCATGGCCGTCGTCCATGAAGGAGTTGCCTCACTAGGGTAGATCTTCACGAAGTAGGCCATCTCCTTGCCCTTACAAACTCCTTGGTTCAACTCCACAATCTTGTTGGAGGCTCCCAAGTGACACCTAGCCAATCTAGGAGACACCACTCTCCAAGAAGTAACAAATGGTGTGTTGATGATGAACTCCTTGCTCTTGTGCTTCAAATGATAGTCTCCCCAACACTCAACTCTCTCTCACAGGATTTGGATTTGGTGGAAAGAAGATTTGAGTGGAAAGCAACTTGGGGAAGGCTAGAGATCAAGATTCATATGGTAGGAATGGAATATCTTGACCTCAACACAAGTGTAGGTGGTTCTCTCTCGAAAATGTAAGTTGGAAGTGTAGGTTGATTCGATGGATCTCTCCGAATGAAGAGTGGGTGGAGGGGTATATATAGCCTCCACACAAAATCTAACTGCTACACAACTTGCCAATCTCTTGGGACCGAATTGAGAAACTCGGTCGGACCGATTCAGCAAATCTAGTGACCGTTAGGATTTTCGGTGGGACCGACATGCAACTTGGTAGGACCGATATGGTTAGGGTTAGGGCATAACGTAATCTCGGTGAGACTAATTACACAAACTCGGTGAGACCGATTTTCGTAATAAGCTAACCGGAGAGTTGGTCAGGCAAACTCGGTGGGACTGATTCGCTCATCTCGGTTGGACCGAAATGTTACGAAGAGGAACAGAGAGTTTGCATTGTAATCTCGGTAGTACCGATTACTCAAACACGGTGAGATCGATTTCGGTAATGGACATACACAGAGAGATTACAAACCCATCTCGGTGAGACCGGGATCCCTATCGGTGAGACCGATTTGCCTAGGGTTTGTGGCAGTGGCTAAGACATCTGAACTTGGTTTAGGACATATGTGGATGTGAGAAAGTAGTTGAGGGCTTTGGAGCATATCACTAAGCACTTTTGAGCAAGTAAGCCATTAAGCAACACCTCATCCCCTCCTGATAGTATTGGCTTTTCCTATAGACTCAATGTGGTCTTGGATCACTAAAATATAAAATGTAGAGTCTTGTGCTTGAAGCTTGAGCCAATCCTTTGTCCTTATCATATTGAAGGGGTTCCACATCCTTTAGTCCATGCCACTTCATTGTTGAACTTATCTGAAACATACTAGGTAAAAGTGTTAGTCCAACAAGAGATATGTTGACATTAATTACCAAAACCACCCAGGGAGCACTTGTGCTTTCAAGAGGCTAAAGGAAAGAGAGAGAGAGAGATAGAAAAAAAAGAAAGGTGCTTCCAAGAAGTATAAAGAAAATAGATGATAATTGCATGAAAAAGGTCATTGTCCCAATCGAGTCCACACACCAATCGTCTCCGGACCACCGCCTCCACAGGTCGGGGCAGCCACGCCTCCTCCATACCCGTCTCGGGCCTCAAGAGGCGGCCATGGCATCTCAGTCAAGTAAAAATCTCATATTAACTAAAAATCTCATATTAACAGGATTTGCTATGTACGTGATCATTGAACTGCAACAACTCATTGACGTAAAATAGTAGCTATTTTGGTCGGTGTATTTTTTGTTACCTTTGCACCCATTCGTCCATATGTTTCTAATGCGATGCGACTATAGTTTGCTAGTGCCCCAATCGCATCCATGGTCTGCCGATGAGGTGGTCTAAATGACTGAAATGACAGTCGCCTGACTACCACTGCAGTATGATCATGACAAGCTCAATATGGCCACCGTTTTACTATATACTCCATATCAACAAGGAGGACCTAACGATTTCCACCACATGCCGCATGACGCAAGCTCACCGCGCTAAAATTGCTGGCACCTTTCACCAACACATGAGAAAAATGACTCACTCTTCACTGTTTACTCTATAGTGATGCGCCTGTGTTGTGCTTATGATGAAAAGCACATCGTCATGCGATTGATCATGTTGTCATGAATAGATGGATAGTATGAGCATCATTAAATGGGTAGCTATGAGCGTGCAAGGATTTCTCCCGTTGCAACGCACGGGCACATTTCCTAGTAAAAACCAAAGCCAACTGGCAATTACATTAAAATATAATCTTTTCTCCCACAAGATAAACTACTCATACAAATGCATATTCATGTTCCGTGCAACGAACGGGCATCTTGCTAGTTAAGATTCTAAATTTCATTAATTTTTTGCGGAGAATTGCTTTTTGAATTTTATTTTGATATAAATTTTTAAAAATTATTTTTAACGTGACTCGAAATTTTGTGATTAAAAGAGTTCGACCCCACCGAAATATGCAAAATTTTGTTGAATTTTTAGCAATGCCCGAATATATGGTCTGTAATGCTAATAAAAAGAATATGGGCTTCAAATATCCTTAAGAATTAGCAAATGGGTTGTAAATTATTGAAAATAATGGCTAATGGGCTATATGCTGTTTTCCACAGATTTGGAGGCTGACTTCTGGGCCTACTAGGTTGACGATGACGCTGTCCTAAATTTTTTTTGACGTGTACGCGAGGTTTTTTCAACTTAGTCAACACACAGCAGTGACTATTGGATGTCCATCCAATGGCCGCCGTGCTTCTTCAATCTCTGATCTTCTTGCTCCAGCCGCCCAAACCAGCGCCGTGAGACTGCTGCTCCCCTCCTCCCGTGGCTGGCTGTGTCTTTGCCGCCAAATCATCCCTCTAACCACCCACACATCCTGTTATTGTCCGGCGACGTCAGCCTCACCCCGCAGCCGACCAGTCAGCGCTTGTACTCCCCTCAGCGTGGGCATCCGCTGCGGTGGCTTCACCGGCTTCGGGTGGTTCTCTTCCTGGGCCTCGCCCTCGTCCACTACGTTTGTGCTCTCGGCGCGGTGAGGTCAACATGATCAACAAACAACAGCCATCAGAAGAGGCTGACAATGGGGGCCCACACAAGGAAATGCCTCCTTATTATGCGCAAAATAATGATTCCTCCACCTGATAGCTGGGACCCACCAAAAGGGCCTCTGTATTTGGCAAAAAAAATGTTGCCCCCACTGTCAGCTAGGACCCACCGGAAGTGCCTCCTTATTACGCACAAAAAAATGAACACTCCCCCTGCTAGCTGGGACTCACCTTGGTGGGACGCTGAGTTGTGGGCCTACTAAGTTGACGGGGACGGAGGGCTTTGTCAACTTAGTCAATATGAACGATTTTAGCTCCAGTGACCGTATGATATCCATCCAACGGCCGTAGTGCTTCTTCAACCTCTGGTCTTCGTGCTCCAGCCGCCCAAAGCAGCGCCTGTCATGCCACATGCTCCTGCCTCCCATGGCCGATTGTGATGCCGCGGAGGCCTCACCGCCCCCTACTACTCCCACCGCTGGCCAGGCCATCCCTCTACTCAGCCACACTCCCTGTTATTCTGCAGTGACAGCAGCCTCACACGGAACCAGTGAACCCTCGTACTCCTCTTCGTGTGGGCATCCACTGTTGCGTCTTCCCCGGCTCCGCTTCGTCCCCTTCCTAGGCCTCGCCGTTGTCCACCGCCGTGGTGCTCTCAGCTGGGTCCACGGCCGCAGCAAGGAAGTGCCTCCTTATTACGTGGTCAACATGGTCAACATGGTCAAGGAACGACTTCCATCGGACATGGACTGTACGTGGAGAGGCTAACAGCTGGGTCCATGGCCGCAGCAAGGAAGTGCATCCTTATTACGCGGAAAATAATGATTCCTCCACCTGACAACTGGGACCCACCGGATGGGCCACCGTATTTCGCGAAAAAACGTTTCCCCACCGCTTTGGGACCCACGATTTACATCTTCGCACGCAAGGAAGTGCGTCCGAAAAATGATTAGCCCCGACCATTGCTGGGACCCCACTACTACATGTTCGCACTGAAGGTAGTGAGTACGGGCAAAAAAAATGATTCACCCCCTGACTGCTGGGACCCACCATCTATATCTTCACACGCAAGGAAGTGCCTAATAGTCGGGACCCACCTGGTCGAAGCGTAGTAGCGTTGTCATTCTGGTCACGAACGTGTATGTATATACTAGTCGATGTAGAGGCACACACGTGTCTTAGTAGAGGCGCGCACGTGTCGTAGTAGAGGCGCGCATGTAGCATGTACACGTACGTACAACGGCCAGGGTGCAAGAAAGTAAATCTGACGCCACGCCTGCGTACATACGGTGAGGTCTCGAACGCCCTACTCAGCGCGATCGTACGGCCAGGGCTCGTGTACATGGCTGCGTCGGAACGGAGAAACTGCGTCGGCGTCATGTTCATGTTGAGGCAACATAATGCGTCGTGTTCATCGGGAGGCAACAGAACGCGTGGGAGCCAACCGGCTTGGACGGAATAGGCGATGGAAACGAGGCCTGGCGTACCGCAGAATGGAGGAAACGGCCTTGTGTTCGACGGCCACGTTCGAAACGGGATCCTGTTCATCAGGAGGGGTCTAGCATACCGGGATCCACGTGTACGAGAGAAACACGCATCGCTCGGCCCCCGACCACCCACCGTAACCGGGAACTCGCCAAAATTTTCCTCGCCCTCGCTCCTACCATGGTTTTTTCCGTCATGGACGGCCCAAAGATTGTCATCCAACTGCGTCTCAGGCCCGCCCAGGACGAAAAGCTTATTTTCTATCATGATTTTTTGTCATAGAAGTAGGAGCCCACTACATCTATGATGATACAGGGTTTTGTCACAATTATCGTCAAGGTTTTGTCACAATTATCATCATAGAAGTGTCATAAGTATGACAGAAAAGAATTTCGTTCGGCCCAAAATGTCACGGATGTGTCTTTTTTTTGTAGTGTACCAGGGCACGCCCTGGTGCCTTGTGGGCTACTACTCCATCTTCTCGTCCCCTCTTGAAGATTCCTGGGTCTCTTCTTGCCAGAAAAATCTCCAAAAATTTCATGGCATTTGGACTTCGTTTGATATTGATCTTCTTCAAAGTCAAAAACAAGCAAAAAACAACAACTGACAATGGGCACTAAGTTAGTAGGTTAGTCCCAAAAAAGACATATAGTTGCTTGTAAATATATATAAAACATCCAAAATTGATACTATAATAGCATGGAACAATAAAAAGATTCTAGATACGTTGGAGACGTATCACGACGCTAGTGTCGCATGGCCTGCTGGCGCAACTACCAATGAAAATTGTGCCCAGTGCAGTCACGGCGAACGATGGTGGCGTCCGCGATGTTCTTTCCTTGTTGAGGCATCATTGTTGCAGTTTGCATCATCATGCTCAGGATGCTCCGGGGGAAATCCTGGATCTAGGTCTCCCGGATCGGATGATGACGGCACTCTTAGTGTCGTTCTCCCTCCCGAGGCAGCATTTTGGAGCAAGTGATGGCTAGAGGGGGAAAGATGTGGTGCGGTGCTGCATCTTCCGCATCAGCGGCATCGGGTCTCGGCGACATGGTGCAGTTGGAGCTCAGTGCTAGATGTGTGTTGATGGGCACGCGCAGGAGGATGAAGTTGTCTTGCACCATGCTGAAGTCGACAGTAGGAGGGCCTGACAAGTTTATTTTATTTATCACTGTCGAAGATGTCGATGGTGGACTTTTGAGCACGCGCATGTTGTGCGCGTTGAGGGTCTGCTAGACCGGTTGGTGCTCCCGGCTAACCAGCAGGTGGCTTGGCAAGGCCACTAGATTTCCTGGTGTGTGTTGGCAGTGAGGCCAGGCACATCACCAACTTTGTAGGTGTGGTGATAGTGATCATCCGAAATGTGGCTCTGGGTTGGTCCTTATATTAATTCTATAAGGTTTTTTGAAATAATTTAATAAATATGGTTGTATCCATCACTCGCTGCAGAGGCTGGGGTTATCCTCCTTTTTTTAAAGTATTTTGTTGAATTAGGGATTAGAAGGTATAGAAAGAAGAAAGAGAAGGTTACCTACTCTTTTCTGATGGACGACCCCCTAAACTATACAGAATATCTCTATTGTATACGATGCAAATTGTTTTTATTAATTTTAAATTGAATCATATCTTCATGTTAACAAGACCATTACTGATTACATGAGTCACTATTAAACAATCACTATGTACCCAAAAAATGTTGTCCCTTTTTTTGGACTTATCTTATTGTCCTTAGTCATGCACATGTGTCGGTGTACAAAAGTAGGGGCACTCCCTTTTTACCCCTTTACTTGTGCACAGGCAGTCAGAGCCTTGCCCACGGCCCCACTGAGCAGGGCAGAAGAGGGAAGCCGAAGCGCAAGGCAACCAAAGCAATGCCAAGACCAAGAGACGAAAAGAGCAAGAGGGCGAGGTAGACTCCCCGGCAAGACCCTTGCCGAGGCAGCCTCTGCAGCCCCAGCAAGAACCTTTCTGGGGCAACTTGCCCGATGCCAGCAGAGCAAGCCACCCTTGAGTCCGTGAGTTCCAACACCACCAACTAACCACATTGGAACCAAGGCTCGGGAGGCGCCTCTATGGTGGCATGCAGATCTTTGTCAAGATCATAAACACACAAGATCAGATGAGGACCAGAAGACGATGACCCTCGGCGAGATCCTTGCCGAGGAGATCCACGAGAACCCCGGCAAGACCCTTGCCGGGGACGACCATGGTGCCGTGGCAAGACCCTTGCCGGGGCCCTGGCAAGGCCCTTGCCGATGACACTTATGGGGCCGCGGCCAGGCCCACGTCTGCCAACACTACACCGCCGCTCCCATGCAGCTGCTAGCTCAACCAGCTGGGCAGGCACCCGCGTGGCAGCGTGCGGCCTCTAGCCGACTCAGCTAGCACCTGCGTGGTGGCATGCAGATCTTCGTGAAGACTCCACCACCGCCAGCCAAGACAGCCAACATGGCGCTACAACGCTCGTCACCCGGACGCGTTGCGGCCAAAGCGAGCGGCGGATACCGACGAGCATCCTTGCCGTCCCCGATAAAGCAAGAGGGGCACATCGGCAGTGCATTAAATGCGTTTATCCGACGGTGCCAGATGATAGACTCATCCACTGTACACCTTTCCACCTCCTATGTGCCACTGTGGCAACCCCTTTTGTCTATAAAAGGAGGCCCGAGGCGACCAGGAGAAGGATTCGGATCTTTCCGACTAGGGACACGCCATAGCTAGTTCAAGAACTCAAGAACACTCAAATACATACACCAAAACAGGACTAGGGTTTTACGCATCCTCACGGCCCGAACTTGGGTAAAGGCTCCTGGTGCTGGCTTCTGGACCTGCTCTTTGCACAACCCCGCGCCCGCCAACCGTAGAAGGGATCGCAGTGATCCCATAGGTGTCGTTTCTACCGACATCTTTGGTGCGCCAGGTAGGGGGCGCAGTTGTGGAAATCTGGTCTGGTTGGGGCAGCGGCTTCATTGTGGTCGTCAGTCCAAGGAAGCCAAACAGGCGACGTCGCCTACGGATGCGGCGAACGACCGCGCCATGACAGAAAAGCTAAGTCGCGCGAAATCTTGGTTATTCTCATTTATATAAGGCTGTCCTCCCCGAGAGATCTCGTTCTTTGCATGGGAAACCTGCACGCAATGGGACCCTTCCATTATGGGCAATGCCCTCATTTCTGTCTCGAGCCCGCTCGACAGTTCATGTGGCCGCGCTAGTGGCGGTAAGGTGGCCTACACGTTGCCAGCAGCGCTCTTGTCTTGCTTCGAGTCTGCTCGACAGTTCAACCAACCGCTCTGGCAGCGGAAAGGTGGCTTGCCCGGTAGCAAGCGCCCTTCCGGCAAGGTGCTAAGGATCCGTCCTTAAAGCACCAAGGCATGGGTTTACGCGCCGGCAGCCTTATCTCAATAAACGTAGGGTACGAGCATACAAGGGGTGGTCTAACGGGAAGATAGCATGCACGATATTAAAACTACTGCGGAGTTATATTATATCAATTGTGCCGCGGTTCTAACTAAAGATAGAAATTGTCTTGGTCATGAGCCCGCAGCGGCGATGGAGAACGGGGTGCCTAGTCCCGACGCTGGCCCTCCACCCTCTGGATTCCGTTGATGCGGCTGGTGATGGGCTTGATACGCTCCTCA